>CM029013.1:204073842-205273842 GCA_016801055.1 Panax notoginseng | reverse complement strand
ATTTCCTTAGAATTATTATACTTGCTGTGCTAGTTAGGCTCATTCTTGCTTGAACTATATGAATGCAGCTAAGACCGAATGGATCGATGGATCTGGCAAGGATAAAGGGAAGGCGAAGGCAAACCCGTAGATTACATGTAGCATCCCCAAATCTCGGTCCTAATCACCAAGGATCTGATATACTATTTCTATAACTATTGCGGAAGATATAAACATAAATTGTTTATACATTAAACTTTTACACATCATTCCCAAGGTCTACAACCTTAACTTAATACATACATTCAATATCTTAAAAGATTTACAATGCTATTTTCATCAGAAAATTTAATAGATCTAACTGCATAATAGCTTAATTTTGCACTTTGTCTTCGCTTCTGTCTTTACTCAAGCTTTCATCTTAATCTGAAAATTTTATCATGATATAGCAAGGGTGAGCATCAAATTTGCCCAGCAAGTTTAAATTCAATAAAGATATATCATGATTGAAAGAATTGAACAATAAGCTAGCTAACTTTTAACAATATAAACATTGTGAAAGAGCATGAACAAATTTTCTTAGCTGAACGACCAAGTCAATAAAAATGAATGGTCAAGCATAAACATGAACAAATTAACTGAACCAAATGGTAATGAAGGTGATCAGCCTTTCATACCTGATGAACATTTACAATATGCACAATGTGCGAATCAATAATCAATATAGACGTGAATAATCAACAACAATTATTCATTAACATGCTTTGAACATATAACTCAAGTTTGAGTTAAGGAAAAACTTGCCTGATTCGTTGACTACTGCTACGCAGTTTAAGTTAACTTCTTTTGGTAAGACCTATCATTAATAATAAGATTGGTCTTTCAATCAGCATATTCTACTTTGTATCATAATACAATTACTTTGTCAATAGATTATCTAACACTTAATCAAATATTAGATAACATCATAACACATCGGTATTATTATCATTCTTGGATAATTATTCAATCACTGTATCATATTCATTATGATTAAACACTTAATCTTTCATATTATAAACTCTTTTCTATAATCCAGCAAAATGTTTATAATTCAGCAAACTATTTTCTCTAATACTTCAATCCAGCTAGCTGGATTCATAATCCTTCAACCTAATGACCAATCCAGCAGACTGGATACATAATTCCTTTAATCCAGCAAGTCAAACTGCAATCCAGCAAACTAGATTACAAATCCAGCAACTAGATTGCAATCCAGCAAGTTGGATTCAACATATTTTCAATTCAGTAAACTTCTTTTCAATCCAGCAAGCTGGATTCATCAGATTTTCTAATCCAGCAAGCTGGATTCTATATCCGTATACGAAAATACCAAATTAACTTATTATTTTTCTATCCTTTGTACAAACATGTATATACATATTTTATACACAAAAAGTATTTTTCCAAAATTTTCCAACTTCCTTTGGTATTTTTTAAAAATCATTCTTAGTTAATTCCTTAAGAAATTAGCTACCTCGTGCTCAACTCCGGAAATTCCCATCTCTTGGCACAATCTTATACGTCTTAACGTGACACTCCAGTTTAAATTTCGTGGCCATCGGAGTTATAGAACTCCGGTTATAGCCATTTTTGTCGGAAAATCACAGAAATTGAAATGGTCATAACTTGCTCATTTTAACTCGGAATGAGCTCATTTTTGGACACAAGGTACTTGATATCATATATTTTCATGTCCCAAAAGGCCTGAATTTTTCTCACACTTTAAGTTGCCGAAAATGCCCTTTTAAAAATTTGGGCAGAAGCTATTTGGAATTTTGCAATTTTTCGTGCTTTATTAAACATTTTCCATACGGAAATCTACAACTCCTTTTTCAGTGATTCCACTTGGAGATGTTAGATAACTTATCATAGTATACTCCCAAATTTTTCCAGAATTTTTAGATGTCCGAAAAATGACTAAACTACCCCTACTCTTTGACTGTCCAAAACAGTCCATTTTTCCTTAAAAACACAAAACTATTTTTGCTAAAACAATCATTAAAACTTGTGTACTCAACATTTTTGAGTGCTACCACTTGGGTTTAGTATTTAACTTACATATCTAGGACATCCCTTTGACAGATCGCAAAAAGAAGGTGTAGATCAAAAACGGTGGAAATCCAAAGTACATAGAAATTTTTAGGACTTAGAAACTAGAAAATCACTTTTTCTTTACTTTTGATTTCCAACTAAATCAACACCTAATATGGATAGATCTACACATAAAACACTCATTAACATGTATATACATGATTTTTGAGTTTAGAAAACTTGATTCAAGATTTGATTTACAATAATCAAAAAAAATTACAAAGCAAAAGGTATTTATACCTTTGATTACCATGCCCTCCTTCTTCTTCTTCCTAGATTTACTTATGGAGCTTTGATGACTTATCAAAAACTTTCTCTCTTTTCCCTCTAGGGGCTGCTGAATGTGCTTCTCTCTCTCTCCCTCTTGGTTTTGTTTTTGGTAAGGAAAAGAGATGGAAGAGAAAATAAGAAGAATAATAGATGAAAGAGAAAATAAGATAGACTTTTATTAGATATAGATGAATATCAATTATCTATACCCATCCTCCTTTTACTCCCATAAGTCATCCGGCCATGTGGCCTCATTTTGATCCCACTAATTCTCTCTCCTTCATACTTACGAAGAGGTTGCTTACAAGAATGAACAAAGTGTTGGTTCAATAAAGCAATGACACATAAGGAGGAGTTAGCCACCTAATAAGGTAAGTAATTATTACATTCATTCCCTCTTTCCCTTCTCTTCTTATCCGGCCAAGTGGCCTTCTTTTAGGCCACATTGCTTAGATTTTTATGGCTTTTATTTACCATACTTAATGTCCAAAATGTCCCTCTTCTATTGGGCTAAGTTTTGGGCTCCCAAATAATTCCTTTGAACTTCAAAAATTAAAATGTTTGGGCTAAAACAATTAACATGTTTGGGCTATATAATTTACATAGTCCACTACCTTTCCATCTTATCTCACCTTAAATATTTAATTAGGGTATCTATTCCAAATATTTAGAATTTAACTCCTCACTTTAGCACATTAAATTCTATAACCCAATTAAACTTGTTTTAATTAAGTTATAAAATTAATAACTTGAGATAATTAAAAATATATCTCTTGACTTAATATAATATTAATATTATTATTCTCCCACATGTTCCTTAACAATTGGCTCACTTGAGCTTAAAACTTAATTCCTTTGACTTTTCCAAATAAAATATTTGGACTTCCTAGCTAAAATGTTTGGGCCATAAAAATTAATATGCTCCATTACATTTAATTATATCTTACCCTAATCATTTAGTTAGGGTTTTCATGCACTCAATTTAAATACAAATACATTTAATTTCCTTAACCCAATTAGATTTACATTAATTAGGTTATAAAATTAATTAACCGAGATGTATAAAATAGATCTCTTAAAATTAGTATATATTTTATATACTCATCCCATAACCCTTAAGTTATTTAATTCTTCATTCCTAATATATAATTAGGATCATGCTAATTTCTTTTATTTGTCATCACATAATATTCGTATTCACTTACTCACATAATCATTAAATAAATTATGACATGCTCCACAAATCTCTTAGATTAGGTCACTAGTATATATTTAAATACTAGAACCACCAAATAACAATAACCATCTAGGTTATTTAATTCTCATACATAATTTAAATAACTTATTCAAGTTATACAATTCATATTGTATACTTAAATTTAATTTCCTCCTCCTCTCCATAAATTGTTTTCAAACAATTTATTTATATACTAAATATATAATTTAATATATTCAATCATTTATTCAAATATGAATTTAATTTACTAACTACTTTGATACCAATATTCATATCTACATATTGGATCTCATCTCATATTTTAACTTTACATCCTTGGTATAATATTAAATATTATATCATTATCCATATAACATCATATCATAACATATTTTACTTCTCACTCTAATTTTGACTTTTCTCCATAAAAGGCCAACTGTTGACTTTGAACAAAAGTCAACATTTACACATTTTGTGTTTACTGTCCATTCTGACTAATCTTGACGTTGCGGACGTAACCGATCAGTCCATGCTTCAAAATTCTATCTCTAACTCAAATTTTGAGTTTTAAATTACTCCTTTCATATTGCTAATCGTATAAACTAACGACTTTATACTTATTCAAATTCTTATTTGCCATTCAAGGCCAACGTTCAAGCTATGTTAATTACTAATATAGTTTTATCTTGATCCTTATATCATTAACTTAATTCATCATTCCTCTTGCTAGAATATATATAGCACCTTACTAAGTATATATATTTCTATACATATACTCATCTTCGTTTAACCTCACAACATCTCTTCATGTGAAATCTTATCTCCTTAATAAAATTTCCATATGTACTTATATAACATTTCTTAGACTATTCAGTTCATATTGAATTTTACAGGTATCGTAATACCTTATTCTCGATATTTCTTCAAGTACATATTAATTCATTTCTAGGGTTTTGAAATTTTGTAACCCATATTTCTTTATTCTCATTAAATTAAGAAACCATATAGGTTCTTCTTAAAAATTTTGAAATCCTTAAAATTCCTTCACAGAAACGTCAATTCCATACACTTATTTTCTGTCTAGGTTAATCTTATAACCTTTAATCCATCATTTTAGGATTTTAATAATTATCTAAATTCTCGGGTTGTCATATTACATATGTAATAGTATAGGTTTTGTAAGGAATAATATTGATATTATGACAAAGATAATGTATTGGTTGTAAAGAACCTAGGGAATGTAAATATTCTTTTGATATATATAAGACATATCCGTTCTTTTGAGGCTTTTCAAATGAATGCTTATGTGAACTGTAGCACCGTGTAGCACCATCTGTCGGGTTGAAAGATACCCAGAGTTGGGGGCATCACATTGACTCAAGGACTTCTAGGAGGACTTAAAGACATATAAAGAGGCATATGAGGAGAATGGCAAGGATTAGAGGGAGAGGATTCCATTAGATTAGATTAGAGTAGATTAGGATTAAAATCCTAGTTCTTATTAGTTTTGGAGATTGAAGCAACTTGGAGACCATTGAAGATCAAGAGCAGGAGCTTGAGGAGGATGGAGATTTACTGATAACAGATTTATTCTTCACTCTACTCTTATTTTTGTCTTTCAATGTTATTTCAATTGTGAATTCTTAGTTTTAATTCATTAATCATGGACTAAATCTTTTGTTTAAGATTACAATGGAACTTATTCCATAGTTTATTTTAGTATACTTATCTATTAATTATTGTGATTATTCTTGGATTGTTTATTATGATTTGTGATGAATTGCTTAATTGCCTAGCTAACAATTACCGTGATAATCTATATTAACTCGAGAGATGAAGTATAGATTTAGATCTGTTCATAATAGCATGTGATTGTGTTTTCTATAAGACATTGGAATTCATAATTTATGTATAGGATAGAGATATACCTATACATCGCATGGAATTTGATTGAAAACTTGTGCTTAAAATCATCTTTAATTGTAATTCACATAGAGATATAGTGAATTAGTTAATTAGGGTGTTCTTCTTAATTCTATCATCTGTGGATTTAAGTTGATTTGAGTATGATGCATTGAAAGATGGTCATATTTACTTATGTGTTCTTGATTAATAATTCAGAATAGTGAGTTTAATTTATAAGAAGTGTATTAATTTAAATGAAGCAATAAGTGAAGTTGTGATCTTAAATCTCCATAATTTGATTTTTATTTAGTAGTAATTAGAATTAGTGTAATTAAATAATTTAATTCATAATCTTAAATTGATTGTTTAAATAAAATTAGTTTGATTAAGAGTTAGTATTTGGTAATTTGTATTAATAATTCCTCGTGGAAACGATACTCTACTTACACTTTATTACTTGTTGACCGCGTATACTTGCGTGTTGTGCGTAACTAGATTTTACTCAACAAGTTTTTGGCGCTGCTGCTGAGGAATTAGTTTCATATTTTTTTGCCAATATTAGCTTCAATCAAATTAGTCTTAATTTAAACTTTTTTTTTTATTTTATTACCTTCCTATTTTTCTCTCTTTTCAGGTATCATGGTTGGATGCAATTATCAAAGGCTATATTCGAGTATGACTCAACCAAGGGACACAGGGATTGATGCACTCAATAGAATTTTTGCATTATCAGCACAGCTAGAGATACTTTCGAGGAGGTTGGACGTTGTTGTAGCCCAACGTATTCGAAGGATAGTGGTAGTTTGTAATTTTTGTGCTGGAAATCATCCGAGTAATCAATGCACCGTCAGTTTTGGGCCAGGACAACATTGTGGTGACTACCTTAACGATTATGCATATGCCAATTATCATCAAGATTGGGGTTATCATTGAATTCTTCATGGAGCTACAATTATGAAGACCAATACTACGCTCCAAACCTAACATACACACCGGAATTCTTATGTCCACCTCCATTGCCACAAGAAGAAAAGTCAAATTTTGAGGAATTTATGTCGAAGCTCATAGCAAACCAAGAGGAGAGGATGATGAGTCAAGAAATATCGAGCCATAATTTTTAAAACCAGATGGAACAACTCATAACTACTTCAACCCATGGTCCTCAATACATGGATTCCAAAATTGAGACAGATAATTCAAGGTTGGTGGACTTGTTGTCCAAGTTCGTAGCATCAAATGAGGAGGCGGGGATTAATCAAGAGATATCAATTCAAAATCTTCAGAACCAAATAGATCAAATGTTCAAAGCCTTGAACAACTATCCTCAAAATAATTGGTGTTATGACATGGATTCCGAGATTGATGAAGTGCCCGAGCCAAATCTACAACTGGATGAGCCACAAGATGTTGAAAAAAAGGAGACAAGTGAGGATAATGAAAACAAGGTTGGCGAAGAACTAACTGTGGGTACCAACGATGATGAGCCGATGTTATTTATGCCCCAAATGCCTTATCCATCAAAGTTCAAGGATCTGGTTAGATTTGCAAATCCTTGTCCGATTGGTAGTCATGTCGTCGGCAAAGCTCTTGATCACGTAAGAGCGAGTACAACTTCGAAGCCATGGTGCGATGAATGGGATGAGAAAGATGAAGAACTAGTTGTGTTGGAACCGCCTTAATGCCAGAATCTATTCGCAAACACAATGGAGAAAACACCTAGATGTTGGACGTTCTTGAATGTGATCTTATCTAAACAAAGCATGCTAGGTGACTTTAATGCAATGGCTATCACGAATGGGAACCTACCAAAAGTTATATTATTTCCGATGGATGGAGGGCACCTCAACTATCGAAGAGGAATTGGATAGCGTTGACCAGACAAAGTCAGGCTGAAAGACTGTAATTCAAGCGCTAACTGGGAGGCAACCTTGAAATTTTTATATTTATATGCTTTACTAGTTTATTTAGTAGATATGAATTAATTTGCTTATTAAGTTCTCTTATAAATCCAAAATGCTATTTTAATCCATGTTGTCTCTCTTCATTGCAGGTATTGCTGGCTCAATAAATAAGCAAAAGATTATGGAAAGGGAAGCCACCAACCTGAGCCCATGCCACAGTATCCTCCTTTAGATCCCGATGTGGAGGAGTTTTCAGTCCCTGTTCCACAACCACCACCACCACGAGCTTAACAAATCAGGGAAGTCCTTTACTCTTCAATTCTTTTTATTTAAACAATGGGGACATTGTTCACTTTGAGTTTGGGGGTGCATCATATTGTATTACATAATTGTTTAGTTCACAGACATTGCATTGGTTAGTATGTTTATTTTTTCATATTATAGGCATGTTTCAATTAAAAAAAATATTTTCTTTTGTATTGAGTGTTTGCATATAGAATGTTTGCATGAATCTAGGTAATCGATTGGTTTAAATTTAGGTCGGCCTATGATAAGATTGGTTTTGTTTGTTAACTTGAACAATGTTGATAATTGATGATGAGTTCTAATTTTAATCATGATGATAATCTGAGCCTGTCTGAAACTTATGTAACTGGTTAGCACTTAAAGTTTAAATATTTTAATCCACTTGGTTCAAGGGTTTCATAATTTTGTTTATGGGGGAAAATCTTGGTTAAAATTTAAGGAAATTAGTGAACTAGCAGTAAAGGTTAGAATGAAGTAAAAGCTTGAGTTTGGGGGAATCTATGGGGTATATATATTATAGAAAAAAAAGAAGAGAAAAATGATGAAAAAATGAATAAATAATAGAAAATCCAGAAAAAAAAATGAATAAACACCGTGGCATGGTTGTCTAGTTTTGTGGCCTTTGTTACTTGAGTAAGTAAGCCCGAGGGGATTGTCTTTACACCTAGAGCCCTAAGGTCTTAATGGCATGGGAGTCGTTGTTAGAAAGCTCGTTAAGGTAGCATTGCAAAGCCTAAGGGAATAAGACATTGCACAACCATGAGAAAAATAAAAAAATGAATAAAACACGAGAAAGAGCAAAAATGCCCTCGTGATTGAATAAAAGTAGAAATAAATCCTGTATTTACCCTTATACTTGGTAATTGCTTAGTTTTAACCAGAGTTGTCATGTTCACAAAAGTAATTAAATTGGAACTAAAATTTTCCTTCTAAGAAGTTTGTTATGTGATTTTCTTGAACTGTGGTTGGTTAGAATGGTTAACAAGCACATACGCACAACATGAGTGATGAAAGGTTTGGATTGACTAACTGGTTAGAGTTATGGACTTTGAATTGATTGGATATATTGTTTGAGTGTCATTTGTATCTTTGAGGCCTGCCGTTATATATCATATTGATTTATTACTGGGTGCGTAGATATATTAGGAAGTAGATCATGCGTATGCATTCATGTAATTGAGTTAGGTTATTTATTTTTAGTTCTTTTGTATTTTTGCTTGAGGACAAGCAAAGGTTTAAGTTTGGGGGTATTTCGCCTGGGCGGACTTTATACATACAAAACCCCCGCTGAGGCAGGGGTATTGAGGAGAAAACAGAAGCACCCCCCACCGGGGGCGGGCTCTTGAAGAAGGAAAACTCCCACCGGGGCGGGGGTACGGGAAAAGGTAAAGACTCCTGACTGAATTGTAATGCCCTAGAGGTGTGAAGGAAGGAGGTTGGCATAGTTTGGAACTGTATTGGGCGTCAAGTTATGGTCAGAATACGTGTCCTAGACTGGATTTTAATAAGAAACAACAAGGGAGATTACATCTAACAATCCATTAGGAATTAGAAGCCCTAATTTTGAGAGAAAGCATTGGAGGAAGGATTGGAGGTCGAAGTCACAAAAATTACATACTGAAGCTAAGGAGAAGGGTGGTTTTGTATTCATTCTACTTCTTTAATTCAATTTTTGTAATTGGGATGACGATCACTTTGATGATTTCAGCTTTTAATTCATTTGTGATGAACTAATTTACTTGTTAGGCTTATGACTGATCTTGATGGTTGAACAATGATTATGTAGCCTTGAATTTCAGTTTAATAATCTATCATTCAGTTTCTCTATTATGATTTGTACTTTAATTTATGAATTGCTTGATCACCAATTCTATGTGGATTTGTATGGATTCGAGAGAGGAAATATGAATCTAGACTTAGTCATTATAGCATGTGTTCTTGAATTCTGTGATTGAATGGAATCTTGATGAATGTTACGATAGAGATATGCCTAGCGTCGCATGTAATCGGGTAGAGAACTTGAACTTAAACTTTATTTGATTGTAATTCACATAGAGATATAGTGAATTAGTTGATTAAGGTGTTTAGCTTAATTCTATCTAATTTGTGGATTTAAGTTAATATGGTGTTAGTGCATCGAGAGATGGCTAGTTTTACTTGAGTGTTCTTGATTAATAAATCGGGATAGCGAATTGAACTGAAATAGGGTGTAGTAATTAGAGTGATACTTAAAGTGAAGTTGTAAGCCTAATTCTCTATTATTTGCTTGAAATTACAGTTTTTGAGTTTGTTGATTGCTTAGTATTTTCATATTTTTAGTTTTTAATAGTTATCATCATTGAATTGGATAGTTTAATAAAATTTGGATTAATATAAAGCTGGTAATTGTTAGGATTAATTTCATACTAGTCTCCGTGAGAACGATACTTGACTTATCATTATATTACTTGTTGACCACGTGCACTTGCGTGTGAGTGTAATTAGATTTTGATCAACAAGTTTTTGGCGCCGTTGCCAGGGATTTAGTATAGATTTTAATATTTTTCAATATCAGTTTAATTAGTTCAGTTTTACTTAAACAATTTTTTTTATTTTGTTTTGTTCGTTCTTATTTCAGGCTCTTGGAGTCAGTTTATGCAAACTCGGTCTAAGAAGCCAGACTTGCTTCCTTTTGAGGACGATATCGAGAAACGATTTCAAAGGCTAAGTAAGTGAATTAAAGACACTAGGGAAAACTTTGAGAACTCTGAGAAAGAAGAAACAATGGCTGTAGAAGATCAAAAAGCGCTAAGGGATTTTACTATTCCTAAGGTGACTGAGCTTCAGTCGAGTATCACCAGGCCGACGATTGCTGCAAATACTTTTGAGATCAAGCTTGGGATGATTTAGATGATTCAAAACTTAGTTCAGTTTGGGGGACTAGCCAACGACGATCCAAATGAACACTTAGTCAGCTTTTTAGAGATATGTGACACCTTCAGATACAATGGGGTATCGGATGAAGCAGTTAGACTTCGCTTATTCCTGTTCACCTTGTGAGATAAGGCTAGGCCGATGATTGCTGCAAATACTTTTGAGATCAAGCCTGGGATGATTCAGATGATTTAAAACTCAGTTCAGTTTGGGGGACTAGCCAACGACGATCCGAATGAACACTTAGTCAGCTTTTTAGAGATATGTGACACCTTCAGATACAATGGGGTGTCGGATGAAGTAGTTAGACTTTGCTTATTCATGTTCACCTTGCGAGATAAGGCGAAGAGTTGGTTACATTCCCTACCGTCGGGATCGATAACTACTTGGGATGACCTTGCTTAGAAGTTCCTGGCTAAATTCTTTTCACCAGCTAAAACTGCAAAGATGAGAAACAAGATTACCATATTTGAGCAGCAACATGGGGAGTCTTTATATGAGGCATGGGAACGGTACAAGGAATTGCTCAGAAAGTGCCCTCATCATGGACTACCAATGTGACGCCCCCAAATTCGGGTACTTGAAACCCGAACTCGGTGCTTCACGATACCATTTCTATAAGCTGAATAATACTAATAATAATAACAATAATATAAAATTCAAACTTTATTTACATGCATCAAAGTTTACTCCCAGGTACGAGACCTTTAAACATTCATTACATCATAGATAATAAGTAACATTGTCTTAATAAACTATAACTATTACACAACATATTAGAAATCTCATTCGAACAACTTTCCCTTCCCCTTGTTCTTGCTTGAGCCTTCTGATTGATCATACTTAACTGAAAACATTTAATTTAAGTAAGAGTGAGCATTTGAGTGCCCAACAAGTAATAACAATTATAAATATTAGCTGAAAGGGTTAAATGTTTTCTTTGTACTACTCTTCTACAACAAGTCAATAGTTGTGAAGTAATCTGAACCGATAATAATAACGTAACAACTCTCTATCAAATTTTTGAAACTACGTAATGACTATAATTGGGGTTTAGGTGACATATTATGAATATTGTTTTCAATTTTCGAATAGGTTTAGCAGAAATTCATCTACAAACCGTCATAACTTACGGGCACGGGGGTGATCAGCCCGTTATGCCCTGTATTGATCAATACTACATGCCAGAACGATAGTATCGTTCACTCTGTCCACCTTGGATAAATAAAAAGTTTTCCCGTTTACGGGATGTTCATACTTGTCTTGGTTCCAAATCAAAGGTTTTGTCTTGTTCAACAATAATCTACAATTAAACATATATATATATATATATATATATATATATATATATATATATATATATATATATATATATATATATATAAACGGGTAATTGACAAAGGTGTATCAACATGTGATTAAATACAATGATTATCCAAGTGGGGACACTTGTATAACCATTTATAAAAATTAACGAACAGAATATATATCTGAATTATCATATACTAACATGTTGATAAGTAATGAGCATATATAGTATAGGGTTAATAATATGTATAGTAATAATATAATTCTTAAACATTCTTACTCATGCCCATTGCATAAAGAAAATGCAACGGTAGGATACTCGCACAATGTAAAGGATAGTTCAGATACTTGCCTGAGCTGCTGCTTATAATAACGCAACTTAGATTAATCTTTTATATAGCGACCTATCAGTGATAAGATCATTCGTTCGATTAGAATAATATATCGTAACACATAGCACTGCTTATTGCAGTCCGCACCTTATCTAATCACATTGTCACTTATGTTTAACAACCTTTGAATCACAAATAAACACCTATCAAGTCAAATTATCTAATTTCAGATCAATTTTTAAAATATTTCGGTGTACCGACGACTTTATCGGGTAATTATCGAGTCTAAAACTATATCCTGTAGTTCAATAACTGAAAATATCAGTCACATTATTTTTAAAATGACTTATAGTAATTTTTAAACATTTATTATAATTTATCATGAATTTTCAAACATCAGAATCATTATTAAATGATTTAAATATTCATTAATTCTATTATCATTAATATTTAATTAATATTAAACTATTAATGAAACCATTGCCAAAATATTAAAGTTATTTATAATAACTCAAAATATTTTTAAAGTATTAATATTACCCTTAAATGATTTTTAAAATATTTAAAATTATTTTTAAATAATTACCATTACTATTTAAGTATTAATGTACTATTTATCCAAATACTAAAAGTCATTAATTATAACTTAAAATATTTTTAATTCATTTATATCCTTTTTAAATGATTTTTAAATAATTAAAACCATTTTAAAACAATTTATTTAATATAATTATTAAATAAATTTAATATAATTAATATTAAATTAATATCATTAATATTAAATTATTAATAAAATTATCCTTTAAATATTAGAAGTTATATTTTATAACTTAAAATACCTTTAAACATTTTATTTTTATTTAAAATTATTTTTCTAATATTAAAATCATTTTTACATTACTTTATTTAATATAATTATTAAATAAATCTAATATCCTTAATATTAAAATATTAATATTTTTCATGACAAAATATCAAAAGTTATATTTTATAACTTAAAATATTTTTATAATCTCTAAATCATTTTTATATAAATTTTAAATCATTAATTCTATTTTCCACCATTTATTTAATATCTTTATTAAATAACTTAATCATCATTAATATCTAATTAATAATGAAAATCATCAAAAAATATTAAAAATTATAGAAAATAACTTAAAATATCTTTTTATATCATAACATATTTTTAAATGATTTTTTATGTATTAAAAATTATTTTTAAATAATTAATTTAATATTATACTTAAATAAATTAAATACTTTTTATATTCCAAAAATATTAAATATTTATGAAATATACTTAAAATAATTAAAAACTAATTTTCGGACTTTAAAATAAATTTTAATAATTTTTTATGTATTTTTAATGATTTAAAACTAATTTTCTATAATTATTTATTAAAAATAAAATTTTTATAAATAATCTGTCGTTAAAGACCACCTATAGTGACAGAACCGTTGGTATATGTGTTCTTCGTGTTCTTGAGCACTGATAGACAGTTAGCAAGGTGTCTCGTTTGACCAACCTAATCTGTCAGATTATAGTGGTTTTGGACAGGGTAAGATATTTATCTTGTAGTACTAATGTAGTACTACAAAAACCACGCAAGATCTGGGTCAGATTACAACATACAAGCAAGCAATGAATCTTCAAAGTAGCTGTCAGACCAAATCTGGGTTTTCTGGGTAACCCAAAAACCCAGCAGCTTCGAGGGTCCATTTTTGGGCTAGATTCTTTCTATACTCAGGTCTTGATTCAAGTGATCGCAAGGTTTAAAGCTATAATAGTTGTGTCAAAGTACATGATTAAAGCAACAGATAAGTCTAACAACAACAGATTCCCAACTTATTCTTTGGTCAAACGCGGTCAGAAGCTTTGTTCTAGCAATTTTTGGAAATTCCAGAAACTGCACATTATGATCAACTGGTCAAGTTTGACAACTCTCCACACTTGATCGGCTGACTGTTTTAATGTTCTAATAGCATACATATATAGTCCATACAACAAGCTAGAATCTAGATGAAACAAAATCACCAAACATCATAAAACCTAACAGATATCGGGCTTCAAAAATCTTGTCAGACGTTATTCTACACTTTCTGGGTTACCCAGAAAGCTTCGGTCATGCCCGGTCAACGGGTTTTGATCGGGCATAACATGATATCTAGACATTAAATAATTGTTATTTCACTTCCAGATGACAGACCACATAACAGACTACTCATTTAGAGCTTTAAACAACACAAATCAAGATCAGACAAGAATCTAAAGGCACTGACATTCGTTGTCAGACCACTAAACAAAATTTTTCCAGATTTTTGAAAAATTTAATTTTGAGCACTTTGATGTTATGGGTCTAACAAACACCAATCCAGATCAACTATATGGACTACAAATAACATGTTTCAACAATAAATCATAACATCTAACACAAGATCAAAAGTTAAATTTCTAAATTAGGTTTTACCTTCTTGTGATCAAATTCTGACTTCTATGTTTCTGATTTAATGTTGGTGTTCGTGGGGCTTGCTTGGGGACTGATCTAGCAAGAAAATTTCAGAGGTTTGGTCTTGAGAGAATATGGCTATGCATTTGTGAACAATTTAGGCCAAAAATGAATATTTTCTCTCTTGAATCTATATGTATATTGATATGCAATGCTTTTGGCTGCTAGTAATGGCTGAGAATTGGAGTGTTATAGCTCCTAACTAGACAATAGGGTGGCTGGCCAGATTTTGCAAGATTTGGCTAGCAATAATTCAACTAATAGGACAAACGGGTATTTTGGTAATTATTTTTGATTTCAAGGGTATTCTTGTCCAATGTTATTGAATCTAGGGTTTAATCATTAGATTTTACATCTTAAAGTTTCCCAAATAGTTACTAGGGGTTGGACAATTAAAAATTAAAGTGTAATAAAATTCCAATTAAATACACTAATTTAAAATTAGGGTTTTTAATAAAAATTTTAGGGTTTTTAAATTAGGGTTCCTTAATATTATTAGGGTTCCCAAATTAACAATTAGGGTTTCCTAATTATCATGATAATTTACTAAAACAGTAATTAGGGTTTCTAATTTTAGCAAATTAGGGCTTTCAAATAATAATTAGGCTTTCTCCTAATTATAGAAATTATACAATACACAATAAAATTTATATACCCAATTACTACACAGTCTCGAACTCATAACTGAGTTTAACAATTAGGGTTTAATAACACGGTATGAGGGTTATGACATAATTTATCATAATTGACCCACCATTAACAGCTTACACATTTACAGTTCATATTTATAGCACTGAAAAATTAAAATATACTTAATATTATATTATTATTCTCATCCCTTGATAAAAATCTAAATTTAGGGTTTGGATTTCATATCTGGTTTATCCTTCATATATAAAATCAATAATTAAGTTAAAATCATTAACTTAATTATTATGAACAAATTCATATAATAAAATAATAATTATAATAATTCCAATAATCACTTCTTAAATTATTTAAATAATACAAAAATTATATTTTCATGGAAAATAATTAATAAAGATATTTCTACTATAAAATTAATTATTATAAGAATATACTTTATAATGATCAATAAATTCTAAAATTAAATTATTTGAAATTATTCATGAAATAAATAAATTTTATTTATCACATAAATACATGCACATTACTTGACACTTATTCTCATCATTAAGATAAATAAATAAGAAATTTAAAATTTATATACAAAATTTCTTATTTATTTTATATTAAAAATATCGGGTTATTACATTCACCCTCCCTTATAAGGATTCCGTCCCCGGAATCACCGTTTTAAAACTCATACATACAGGGGTACATAACATATACAATCATTGCAAATAGATCTCGATCATAATTGATCGAACAAATCTTTATCTATTCAACATAAAGCTTGTCTATCTCATGAAACGGAAGTTTGATTTCTAAAAGAACTCAAATTCCTCCCTCAAAATTTCTTTATAAAATAATTTGCTATATATAGGAAAATCAAATTTATATACACAAAAATAAAAGTTTTTTGAATAATACCTGGAGTTCCATTCTCAGTTGCCACAGTATCTTGGACCGCCATATTGAAGACTTATGCCGTTGGTTTGTTGGCTGAAGTCGGTCCTGTGATTGCCAGAGTCCCGCTACCTTTTCCCGTGGTTACACTCCCTGCCTCCATTTTCCTCTTTGGATAATCCTTCACCTTATGTTCAGTCGATCCACAAAGAAAACACCCACTGTTCATCCTTGGGTTGGGGCAGTTGGGAGAGATATGGCCCTCTTGCCCGCACTTGTAACATACAAATTTACCCTTCAGATACTCACTAGAGTGATTCTTCCTGCAATTCTTACACTACACAGTCTGTTTCTTCACACCTTCCTGCTTCACCTGAACATTCCCAAAAAAATTTCTATTTCTTTTCTCACCCCTATTTCCACTATTACCTTCCACCTTCACAGCTCCTCCAGCCTTTCTTTGGTTCCTCTTCTCTTTGTTGTAGAGGCTCATGGCCTCACTCCCCTCCTCAGCTATGATAGCCTTTTCCATGAGTACTGCAAAAGTATTGATCTGCAATACTGCCACCTTGTTGTAGAGCCAGGGTTTTAAGCCCAGCTCAAATCTCCTTGCCTTCCTAGCCTCTGTATCAACTTGATGCGGAGTAAACCTAGCCAACTCATTAAACTTTGCGGCATACTCCGCAACAGTCATGTTATCCTTCTTTAACTCCAAAAATTTTACCTCCATCCTAGCCTGCATGCTAGCTGAGAGATAGTTTTCGAAAAATAAAGTTTTAAACCTAGCCCAAGTCACTACTCCTTCTCCTGCCCTAGTTTGATTTGCCTCCCACCAAAAGTTAGCCTCCCCCTTCATCATATAAGTGGCAAAAGAGGTCTTTTGCCTCTCATCTACCCTAGCAATTACGAACAACTTTTCTATCTCGTTAATCCATGTCTGGGCTTCTATAGGGTCAGCTGATCTCCTGAATTCTGGTTGTCTTACTGCCTTGAAGTCTTTAAATTTTGCTAAGCGATTGTCTGACTGGTTTCCTACGGCTGGTATTCCCTGCTGCATAGCTTGAGCTACCATGTTCGGAAAGTTTTGCATCGGGTCTTGCTGTTGTCCCTCAGCATTGTTGACAGATTCTTCTGCCCTTTGGTTTCGAGTTTGACGTCTTGGCGGCATTATCTGATTAAATAAAATCATAAATTTAACTTACATTCTTAACCTTATTGCATAAGTTTAATATATTAAACTTAGTTCATTACCCAAACATAGATTCATATTCATTCAACGAATATTTTACATAGCATAACACATAATGCTTTAAACATCAGCTATACCTTTGTGACCACAAAAGTCGGGATTTACAACCTTGACTAATATAAAAGTTGGAAATATTACATTACACATGTACATTATCAAACATACATAATCAACTACTAATCCTAATTATTTTCTAAGTCACGATCTTTTCTCTTTCTTTTCCCCTTCTTGCTCGGAGCTGCGCATGGTATGTTGCTTGTGGCTCCCATCTGATCAATTTGGATTTTAAGCTTATCTTGTTCTTCCATTGTTTCTATTAATGCCTGATGTTGTTGACTATTTAGCAGCATTTCTATTTTCCACAACTTTTCTAGAGAAGAAATCTTGTTCCTCAAATCTTGCACCTCCGTTGATGCTTGATCAGCTTTAACTTTAGTGTCTGTATCACTATTTGTCAGCTCCAACATCTCTGGGTCTGGTACTACGTTTTCTAATACCACCACCTCATCCGAGTTGGTTTCATTGTGAGCCTCTATTTCAGCTATTGGCTTCGATATTAGCTCTTGTGTATGGATTTGATCATCCTTCATGCTATAAGCATATAACAAGCCTTTTCCACCAGACATCTACACACATAAATTATCCTGATTAGCATATAGTGTATACACATAACAAACAATAGTTTTATAAGAGTTATCTTTTATTTTGTTTAACGATGAATTTATTTAATTCATCTCCTTTTTAAACTCTATATGAGTTATTTGTATTTTAAACGTTTCCCTCTGTCCTAAGGTTATAGCCTAAGGTCGATCCCATCTAAGGTTTCTAACCCTAAAGCTTTGATACCAACCTGTGACGCCCCCAAATTCGGGTACTTGAAACTTGAACTCGGTGCTTCACGATACCATTTCTATAAACTGAATAATACTAATAATAATAACAATAATATAAAATTCAAACTTTATTTACATGCATCAAAGTTTACTCCCAAGTACGAGACCTTTAAACATTCATTACATCATAGATAATAAGTAACATTGTCTTAATAAACTATAACTATTACACAACATATTAGAAATCTCATTCGAACATCTTTCCCTTCCACTTGTTCTTGCCTGAGCCTTCTGGTTGATCATACTTAACTAAAAACATTTAATTTAAGCAAGAGTGAGCATTTGAGTGCCCAGAAAGTAATAACAATTATAAATATTAGCTGAAAGGGTTAAATGTTTTCTTTGTATTACTCTTCTACAATAAGTCAATAGTTGTGAAGTAATCTGAACCGATAATAATAACATAACAACTCTCTATCAAATTTTTAAAACTACGTAATGACTATAATTGGGGTTTAGGTGACATACTATGAACATTATTTTCAATTTTCGAATAGGTTTAGCAGAAATTCATCTGCAAACCGTCATAACTTACGGGCACGGGGGTGATCAGCCCGTTATGCCCTGTATTGATCAATACTACATGCCAGAACGATAGTATCGTTCACTCTGTCCACCTTGGCTGCATAAAAAGTTTTCCCGTTTACGGGATGTTCATACTTGTCTTGGTTCCAAATCAAAGGTTTTGTCATGTTCAATAATATATATATATATATCAATATATATATATATATATACGAGTAATTGACAAAGGTGTATCAACATGTGATTAAATACAATGATTATCCAAGTGGGGACACTTGTATAACCATTTATAAAAATTAACGAACATAATATATATCTGAATTACCATATACTAACATGTTGATAAGCAATGAGCGTATATAGTATAGGGTTAATAATCTGTACAGTAATAATATAATTCTTAAACATTCTTACTCATGCCCATTGCATAAAGGAAATGCAACGGTAGGATACTTGCACAATGTAAAGGATAGTTCAGATACTTGCCTAAGCTGCTGCTTACAATAACGTAACTTAGATTAATCTTTTATACAGCGACCTATCAGTGATAAGATCATTCGTTCGATTATAATAACATATCGTAGCACTGCTTATTGCAGTCCGCACCTTATCTAATCACATTGTCACTTATGTTTAACAACTATTGAATCACAAATAAACACTTATCAAGTCAAATTATCTAAGTTCAGATCAATTTCTAAAATATTTCGGTGTATCGACGGCTTTATCGGGTAATTATCGAGTCTAAAACTACATTCTGTAGTTCAATAACTGAAAATATCAGTCACATTATTTTTAAAATGACTTATAGTAATTTTTAAACATTTATTATAATTTATCATGAATTTTCAAACATCAGAATCAATATTAAATGATTTAAATATTCATTAATTTTATTATCATTAATATTTAATTAATATTAAATTATTAATGAAACCATTGCCAAAATATTAAAGTTATTTATAATAACTCAAAATATTTTTAAAGTATTAATATTACCCTTAAATGATTTTTAAAATATTTAAAATTATTTTTAAATAATTACCATTAATATTTAGGTATTAATGTACTATTTATCCAAATACTAAAAGTCATTAATTATAACTTAAAATATTTTTAATTCATTTATATCCTTTTTAAATGATTTTTAAATAATTAAAATCATTTTAAAACTATTTATTTAATATAATTATTAAATAAATTTAATATCATTAATGTTAAATTAATATCATTAATATTAAATTATTAATGAAATTATCCTTCAAATATTAAAAGTTATATTTTATAACTTAAAATACCTTTAAACATTTTATTTTCATTTAAAATAATTTTTCTAATATTAAAATCATTTTTACATTACTTTATTTAATATGATTATTAAATAAATCTAATATCCTTAATATTAAAATATTAATATTTTTCATGACAAAATATCAAAAGTTATATTTTATAACTTAAAATATTTTTATAATCTCTAAATCATTTTTATATAAATTTTAAATCATTAATTCTATTTTCCACCATTTATTTAATATCTTTATTAAATAACTTAATCATCATTAATATCTAATTAATAATGAAAATCATCACAAAATATTAAAAATTATAGAAAATAACTTAAAATATCTTTTTATATCATAACATATTTTTAAATGATTTTTTATGTATTAAAAATCATTTTTAAATAATTTATTTAATATTATACTTAAATAAATTAAATACTTTTTATATTTCAAAAATATTAAATATTTATGAAATATACTTAAAATAATTAAAAACTAATTTTTGGACTTTAAAATAACTTTTAATAATTTTTTATGTATTTTTAGTGATTTAAAACTAATTTTCTATAATTATTTATTAAAGTTTTTTTTATAAATAATCTGTCGCTAAAGACCACCTATAGTGATAGAAGCGTCGCTATAGGTGTTCTTCGTGTTCTTGAGCACTGATAGACAGTTAGCAATGTGTCTCGTTTGACCAACCCAATCTGTCAGATTATAGTGTTTTTAGACAGGGTAAGATATTTATCTTGTAGTACTAATGTAGTACTACAAATACCACGCAAGATCTGGGTCAGATTACAACATACAAGCAGGCAATGAATCTTCAAAGTAGCTGTCAGACCAAATCTGGGTTTTCTGGGTAACCTAGAAACCCAGCAGCTTCGAGGGTCCATTTTTGGGCTAGATTCTTTCTATGCTCAGGTCTTGATTCAAGTGATCTCAAGGTTTAAAGCTATAATAGTTATGTTGTAAATGATTAAAGCAACAGATAAGTCTAACAACAACAGATTCCCAACTTATTCTTTGGTCAAACGCGGTCAGAAGCTTTGTTCTAGCAATTTTGGAAATTCCAGAAACTGCACATTATGATCAACTGGTCAAGTTTGACCACTCTCCACACTTGATCAGCTGACTGTTTTAATGTTCTAATAGCATACATATATAGTCCATACAACAAGCTAGAATCTAGATGAAACAAAATCACCAAACATCATAAAACCTAACAGATATCGGGCTTCAAAAATCTTGTCAGACGTTATTCTACACTTTCTGGGTTACCCAGAAAGCTTCGGTCATGCCCGGTCAACGGGTTTTGATTGGCCATAACATGATATCTAGACATTAAATAATTGTTATTTCACTTCCAGATGACAGACCACATAACAGACTACTCATTTAGAGCTTTAAACAACACAAATCAAGATCGGACAAGAATCTAAAGGCACTGACATTCGTTATCAGACCACAAAACACAATTTTTCTAGATTTTTGAAAAACTTAATTTTGAGCACTTTGATGTTATGGGTCTAACAAATATCAACCCAGATCAACTATATGGACTACAAATAACATGTTTTAACAATAAATCATAACATCTAACACAAGATCAAAAGTTAAATTTCTAAATTAGGTTTTACCTCCTTATGATCAAATTCTGACTTCTATGTTTCTGATTTGATGTTGGTGTTCGTGGGGCTTGCTCGGGGACTGATCTAGCAAGGAAATCTTAGAGGTTTGGTCTTGAGAGAATATGGCTATGCATTTGTGAACAATTTAGGCCAAAAATGAACATTTTCTCTCTTGAATCTATATGTATATTGATATGCAATACTTTTGGTTGCTAGTAATGGCTGAGAATTGGAGTGTTATAGCTCCTAGCTAGACAATAGGGTTGCTGGCCAGATTTTGCAAGATTTGGCTAGCAATAATTCAACTAATGGGACAAAAGGGTATTTTGGTAAATATTTTTGATTTCAAGGGTATTCTTGTCCAATGTTATTGAACCTAGGGTTTAATCACTAGATTTTACATCTTAAAGTTTCCCAAATAATTACTAGGGTTTGGACAATTAAAAATTAAAGTGTAATAAAATTTCAATTAAATACACTAATTTAAATTAGGGTTTTTAATAAAAATTTTAGGGGTTTTAAGTTAGGGTTCCCAAATTAACAATTAGGGTTTCTTAATTATCATGATAATTTACTAAAACAGTAATTATGGTTTCTAATTTTAGCAAATTAAGGCTTTCAAATAATAATTAGGCTTTCTCCTAATTACAGAAATTATACAATACACAATAAAATTTATATACCCAATTACTACACAGTCTCGAACTCATAACTGAGTTTAACAATTAGGGTTTAATAACACGATATGAGGGTTATGACATAATTTATCATAATTGACCCACCATTAACAGTCTACACATTTATAGTTCATATTTATTGTACTGAAAAATCAAAATATACTTAATATTATATTTTTATTCTCATCCCTTGATAAAAATCCAAATTTAGGGTTTGGATTCCATATCTGGTTTATCCTTCATATATAACATCAATAATTAAGTTAAAATCATTAACTTAATTATTCTGAACAAATTCATATAATAAAATAATAATTATAATAATTTCAATAATCATTTCTTATATTGTTTAAATAATACAAAAATCATATTTTCATGGAAAATAATTAATAAAGACATTTCTACTATAAAATGAATTATTATAAGAATATACTTTATAATGATCAATAAATTCTAAAATTAAATTATTTGAAATTATTCATGAAATAAATAAATTTTATTTATCATATAAATACATGCACATTACTTGACACTTATTCTCATCATTAAGATAAATATAAAAAAAATTTATATGCAAAATTTCTTATTTATTTTATATTGAAAATATCGGGTTATTATAACCAAAACGGCTGCAGATGAATACGTTTTACAACGAGTTGAATGGGAATCTCAAGACTAGTATAGATGCAGCTTCGGGTGGAGCATTTATGGCCAATAGTTATGAGGAGGCATATGAGTTAATTGAAACTATGACAGTTAATAACTACCAGTGGCCTACAACGAGGATGACACAACTTAAGGTAGCTGGGGTATTAGAGGTAGACGGGGTAACAACGTTGGAGGCACAGATTTCAGCCTTATCAAAGAAAATGGATGCTTTGACAAGTGCACAACCACATAAGGTGGCATATGTTTGCGAGTTATATGCAGGAGAACATCCTACAGAACAGTGTGTCATCAACCCAACATCGGTTCAGTTTGTGGGCAGCTGCAATAGAATTCTGCAGAATATGTATCAAAATGCCTACAACCCGGGGAATAGGAACCATCCTAACTTTTCATGGAGCAACAATCAAAATTAGCAGGCTCCATGACCTTCTTATCACCCGGGGTTCCAAAATCAACAACTAGCTCCGCATCAAGAGAAGAAGACAGACTTAGAAGAGCATTTGTTGAAATACATATCGGGAAACGAGACGACAATGAAAACACAAGCAGTGACCATCAAAAACTTAGAAAATTAGATGGGATAGCTTGCCTTAGCATTGAATAATAGGTCGTAAGGGACTCTACCAAGTGACACAGAAAAGAATCCAAAGGGAAATCATGAGCAGTGTCAAGCAGTCACTTTGAGGAGTGGAAAGCATCTTGAAGGGAAAAGTGCAGAAAATTCAGTTGAGAAAGATGTCAAAGAGAATGAAGACAAAGTGGTTGTAGAGAAATAGGATGGGGAAAAGTAAGGGGACAAGAGCAAGTCAGATATTGAGCCAATTGTGTATCCTCCACTGCCGTTTCAGCAGAGGGTCCAAAAATAGAAATTAGACAAGCAATTCGCCAAATTTTTGGAAGTTTTTAAGAAACTTCAAATTAATATTCCGTTCGCAGAAGCCCTAGAGCAAATGCCAAGTTATGCTAAATTTATGAAGGGTATTTTGTCTAGGAAGAAAAAGTTAGAAGATTATAAAACTGTGGCTTTGACGGAGGAATGCAGCGCAGTTTTGCAGCGAAAGTTACCTCCAAAGTTGAAGGATCCGGGGAGTTTTACTATACCTTGCACGATAGGTAACATGGCCTTCAAAAAGTGTTTGTGTGATTTGGGGGCAAGTGTAAACCTCATGCCATTATCTGTTTATACCGAATTGGGTTTACCAGCTCCAAAGCCTACGAACATATCGTTGCAGTTAGCAGATAGATTAGTGACGTATCCAAGAGGAATTATGGAGGATATTTTGGTTAAGGTGGAAAAATTCATATTTCCAGCGGACTTCATAATTTTGGATTATGAGGAAGATAAGAACATCCCAATCATCCTAGGGAGACCATTTTTGGCTACGGGTAGGACTCTCATTGATGTGCAAAAAGGAGAATTAACCATGAGGGTCCAAGATCAGGAAGTCACATTCAACGTATTTAAAGCCATGAAGTTCCCTACGGATGAAGAAGAGTGTTTCCAGGTGGATGTCATCGACCGTATAAGTAATGATGATATGGTAAAAAGTTTGGTCAGTGATCCATTGGAAACTACATTGCTGGGAGATGAGGATTTGGATGATCCAGAGTTTGTGGATTATTTACACATGCTGGATGCTTTGCCTAGAGTAAGGAGATTCAAAGTTCCATTTGAGCCATTACACACGGAGGAAAAAGCTTCAGCTCGGATGAAACCTTCACTTGAGGAGCCACCCACTCTTGAGCTCAAACCACTTCCTAAACACCTTAGGTATGCTTATTTGGGTGATTCAGATACTTTACCTGTTATTATTCCATCTGTACTTAACGAATTGTGGGAAAGTAAATTGCTGAGGATTTTGAGAGAATATAAGTCTGCAATAGGCTGGACCATTGCCGATATAAAAGGGATCATCCCCTTCTTTTGCATACACAAATTTCTCATGGAAGAGGATGCAAAGCCAACAGTGGAATAACAGAGAAAGCTAAATCCAATCATGAAGGAAATGGTAAAGAAAGAAATAATGAAATGGTTGGATGCGGGAATTATTTACTCGATTTCAGACAGTGCATGGGTCAGTCCAGTACAGTGTGTGCCGAAAAAGGGTGGAATGACAATGGTCAAGAATGAAGATAATTAGCTGATTCCGATGAGGACAGCGGCCGGATGGAGGGTGTGCATGTTGGGCTGTTTCGGTTTAACAAAACAGACTTAAACTCATGCAAGTATACACGGGTCAACAAGTAGTACAGAGTAAGAAAGTATCGATCCCACAGAGAAAATTGAATAAATCTACACTAGCATGCAACAACCTTATCATTATTTCTGTTTGCTTAAAAGATCAATTAAAAAGTGAATTTATATCTAAATTAATTATCAACGCAAGAATACTAATTTCTAAATTAAGGGAATCAAAGTGGAGAGAAATGGGATCCTAATGTCATTTAATGCTATGTCCAAAATGCACACCTCTTATTATGCCTAATTATTTAATATGGACAGCTAGTCGAGAACACAAAAGTGAAACATAACCATCTTTTGATGTACTATGTCCAAATCACACAAAATCCATAAAATGATAGAATTTATGTAAGCATCAAAATTACCTAACCCACTATATGTCTATGTGAATTACAAGCAATAATGATTTAAGCTCAAACTCTCTCAATGACTACACATGGTGAACCAGTATATGCATATCTGGATCACGAATCACAAAACCTAACACATGTAAGTCTCACGATCATATGCCAACATGATTAAATCTGTACTTATACTTCCTTTTCCAATTTCGTACAAGTTATTAGGGTGAATGGTGATCAAGCATTCAATATTTAAGTGCAACCATATTAGTCAATCTAATATTAAACATACAAGCATCATAAATAGGCATATAAGTATGGACTACACATTAAAATCCATTAGAATCCCATAATGGAAGTTAGTTCATTGCTGAATCAACACCCGTTATGGGATTTAAGCCAAGCATTGAAATAAGAAATGAAAATAAAGAGATTTAAGGGAAATGAGGAATCAAATATGATAAAACCCTGTTTCAAAGTCTGATTCCAAGCTAGTTCAGTTTCACATTCATAACCAAAATTAAAACCTAGTATTTACAATTAATTAACCTAGAGAGAGAAGCCCAAAATAGTAGAGAAAGGCTATGGAATCTCTCTAGACTATGAAACCCTAATAATAGTACTAATAACTGATAAGATATGTCTTTTTAAACCAACCAATATATCTAAATATAGCAAACATACTCCAGCATTACAAAATGGAAAGTCAGCTTTTTAAATTAAGCTTGACTGGCGCGGCTGCGCGGTGATACAAGAGGATTTGGGTGCGGGCGCGGGCTCGCTATGTGTTCCTCTGTCGAGTTCCTGGCATGGGCGCGCCATGTCTATGTGTATAATGGGTGCGGGCGCACCATGCCTTGTCTGCGTCTGTCATCCCTCTGGCACGGGCGCGCTGTGTCTGGCCTATAGGGCATCGCGGCCGTGCTGGTGCTGGATTCTGCATACTGCTAACTTCTTGCTGCTGAGTTGCTGTTGCTACTTGCTACTTCTTCTTCACTTTAATTCGTCACTTCATTTTCACATGCTTTAAGTACATCCACAAGCCTTCATCCTATTCATCTCTCACAATGCCATGCCATGTCATTTACATGCCTTCACCATGCCATAATCATACCGTAGGAGCTTCCTTGATGCAAACTACAAAACAAACATAAAGAACAATAAAACTATACTAAAAATACTTAAGTTGGGCAAAAATCCAGTAAGTTGGTAACCAATAAGTAAGTCTACAACCTACTTATTAGTGCATGGACTACAAAAAGCTAAATAAGGTAACCCGGAAGGATCACTTTCCTCTACCCTTTATTGATCAGATGTTGGACTGATTGGCTGGACATGAATACTATTGCCTACTGGATGGATACTTGGGGTACAACCAAATCATCATAGCTCCTAAGGATTAAGAGAAGACCACCTTTACATGCCCCTACGACACCTTTGCATTTAGAAGGATGTCCTGTGGGTTATGTAATGCACCAGCTACATTCCAAAGATGCATGATGGCTATTTTCTCAGACATGGTGGAAAAAAATGTTGAAGTTTTCATGGACGATTTTTCAGTCTATAGAAACACCTTTGATAAGTGTCTGGAGAATTTGGTCATGATTTTAAAGCGGTGTGTGGAAACTAATTTGGTACTCAACTAGGAGAAGTTCCACTTTATGGTTGAAGAAGGGGTAATTCAGGGGCACAAGGTCTCTGTGTAAGACCCCGACTTTTATGAATAAAGATTAATTTTTCTCAAAATATATTTTTTGAATATTATGGTGTGGATTTGATATAATGTTATAGTTATGGGTAATAGTTATAAATTTTGCAAAGTAAGCAAGTTGTTATAAAATATTCGATTGGTCGGGGAATATTCGTTTTAACAGGGAATATTCGTACGACGACACAATCTTTGGTGGACCCCACAACGAAAGTATTGTCGTTGTTAGAAAACGACAAAAATATCTTTTTATAAACATAACGGCGAAAGTGTTACCATTAAACTGTTGAAATACATGGTGGTAAAAGTACAATAATACGCGTGGTTGCATAGTAATAAACAGTATTGTACAGCATCTTTGATTATTCATGCTTACGTGGAAAATCACTCAGTTATACTCAATTATTGCTACAGTCATTGCTGCATAATATCTCTCATATTATTGATTCAATTATTGTCACAGTATCATCTGCATAATGTTTTATATTATTAAATCAATAATTGAGAGGACAAAGTTATTCATATTATTATTTGCATTATTGATGATATCTAGAAAGTTCTATCTAGGAAAGGGGTTTGGTCACCTAATTGCGCGCTAATATGGAAAAATCCTTCTCGGAAAGCCCCCTCTTTCCTAAGAATGATCTGGTTGTTAAATATTGTGAGTTATAATATTAATAATGAATAAGTTTGTGTTGATTAAAGATGAAATTATTGATAAAACTATTTCCATTATGTTGGGATTATTAGTGTTAGTGGAAATCGACATTTATTTCGATAATAATTGATTTCTAGATGTTAAATTGACCAAACGGGCATTTAATCGGATAAATGAGCAATTAATTGCTATTGGTTCACATGCAAATTACTGTTGGTTTACATGTATGAAACTATTGATTCACATGCATGTACTATTAGGGGAGGTGGTGCAAGATTGATAATATTTGCAGGACTAAATTAAAAATAGAAGTATAGATGAAGGTACTATACTGTAATAATTCGAGCCCCTAAACGTGTAATTATCAAAACTATATTTTCCTATAAATAGAAGCTCATTCTTCTTTCATTCTCACCAATTCACTAAGACTCGCAAGAGCAATTATAGAGAGAGAAGCTATAGAAAGAAAGAAGAAGAGTATTCTGCTACTTCATTATTGTAGTATCCAGCCTTCTACTATGGTAAGGGATATTATTTTTTACAGTATTCGTATGAAATAATATTTTTTTTCCATACTCTGTAGTATGTAAGTAATATTATTTCATTTTGTAATCCTAATTCTACACTCATTTTGTTAAAGTATTGCTTCTATACTCCGTGAAATTAGTAGAATATCCTTAAAATTTGCGTTTCATCTAGTTTCATTTTACAAGGATATTTTTCTGAACATTCTTGCTAAATTTTAAGCTTTTCATGTCAGAGTACTATTCATGGGTACTATTCATATATATGATACTATTCACAGGGTACTATTCACAAAGTACTATTCACGGGTACTATTCATAAAGTACTATTCACGAAATACTATTCCCCCGGGGTACTATTCATAACAAAAATTAATTTCTTTTCTGTCTAAATCATTTTTGATACAATATTATTCTTTAATTTTACTCCACAAAGCAGTGTTATGTTGATAATTTGGACATTATTGAGTTATGAAAAAATTAAATTATAAATATTTAAAAATTTATCTTTTGCTTTCTTTCAATTAAATTCTTATATCATTGTCATCATTCTAATGCTTATATTGTGATGAAAGTCATCTTTGGCCGTAGTGCATAGATGAACTATTGATTTGTATGATTATGACCAGGGATTATTCGGTATAATCATGGTCCGTAATGTTACAAATGATGTGGTAAAAGTCCTCATTGACCCGTAGTGCATTAATGGACAGTTGTTGGCATGATCATGACCATTGATGATTACACGAATATTCTTGGCCCGTAGTGCATGGATAATTCGTGAACATGATAATAATGAATATCCTTGACCCGTAGTGCACGAATGATTCAATGATGTGGATTATTTATTAAGCTGAGTCTCAGCGATAAAATTGATGATAAACTTTTTAAATCATAGAAGATAGTAGATATCATGCTCTACTTGACTCTTCTAATAGATTGCTTGTTCCGCTGTAGTTAAACTTGATGTTTATTATATTTTATCAGTTTAACACTGTTGAAGGCTAACGATAATTTATTCTGCATTATCTTAGTCATAATATTTCTTACTGGGCTAGTTGAGCTCACCCTTTTGCTTTCATTATTCTCTTCAGGAAATGAAAACATATCCGGGACTAGTTGGGGAATGGGGTGACAGTCTGAGATGGTTGTTTTAGCAGTCCTCACTATTTAGTGTGATAATAAATATAATGAGGATTGAATTTGAGTTTGGATATTGTTTAAGAGACAATATTCGTGTAAAAACTCAGCTATGTTTTGTCGTATTTTACACGACAGTTGTATTAATTAAGTTTGTATTTGAATTCTGTACCATGTATTTGGCGACTCAGAATGGGTGATGTATACCTATTTTGGAGGCTTCACAGTTGGTATCAAAGCTTAGGGAAATGATCCCTGACTGAGATGTGAGACTAGAACTAGGAGGGGAGAGACGGATAATTCCTTCGCTAGTATGACCTACCTAAGCTTATTTGTTATTTAATTGGTCGGTCAGAATATAGGGATAATATGTGGTATGTCAATTAACCCTTGTTTTGTGGCAGTGTTTGAAAATGACATCCGAGAATGTTGAGATAAGCAATGGAGCACATGAGTCCGTTGAGTCACCAACGATCAATACCCAGGATAATGTGCATTCGGAAGGCAATAATCCTCAGGTAAACAAAAACACTGACCAAATGATGAACAATGGAATGTTCAGAGGCTTTCTGTAATTCATGCAACATCAGCGAGAGAGACTTTTATGCAAAATACAGGTGGAAATACTGGCAACTCACGGATGGTCACCACTAAGCAGTTTAAGGAGCTGGGACCACCGGAGTTTTTGGGAAAGCCAGAATCACTTAAGGCAGAAACGTGGATAAAGTAGATCACTAAGATATTTGATGTCTTGGGATGCTCCGAGGAGCAAAAAGTTCCCTTTGCCACCTTCATGTTGAGAGGAGAGGCAGATTACTGGTGGAAATCAGTAAAACGTACTCACCATGCGACACTCAAAATGTTTTGGGAGAGGTTCCAAGAATTGTTCAACGACAAGTACTTTCCCGAAAGTATTCGTCACATGAAGGAGGTAGAGTTCATTAAGCTGGAGCAAAACAATATGACCGTGTCGCAATATGAGGCTAAGTTTGACGAGTTGTCCCGGTTTGCGTCCCACTTGGTTGATAATAAGGAGAGAATGACGCGAATGTTTCTGCGAGGTTTGAAACCTGAAATACTTTAATACCTCATTTCTCATAAACTGTGTTTGTATTCAGATGTTGTAAATAGGGCTCAGTTATTGGAACATGATAATGAGTCAACCCAACCAAGAGATAGCAGCCGACAAAGTGATACTACCAGTGGAAGCAGTCATCAAAGCAGTGGCAACAAATGTGGAGGAAGTTAACATGCCAGAAATGGTAACCACTTCGGTGGTAATCATGGCCAAGACAATAAGAGTGGAAATTTCAAGAAGAGGAGATTTAATAATGATGGAAAGACATCAGCACCAGCACCCGTTGTTAAAGAAAGAGAACGATCACTGATCGTATGCTACAAATGCGGAGAGGAGGGACACATCAGTCCAAACTGTACGCAGCAGTCCAAAACATGTTACAATTATGGAAGAGAAGGTCACCTGGCTCGATTTTGTCATGCAGTGAAGTCAAATCCAGCTAAGATGGAGGCACCAAAGGCCTTCCCAGAGAAGTCAAAGATGGTGGTTTAAGGGAGAGCGTTTGTCGTGACCTCCCAAAAAGTGGGGAACCCGAACAAAGTTATCACGAGTAAGCTAATCATAAACTCTAGCAAAGTCTATACCTTATTTGATACCGGTTCTACCCATTCTTTTATTTCTCCTACTTGTGCTCAACGTTTAAATTTGACTCCAGAGAAATTAGACTTTGACTTATCTGTTAAAACTCCGTTGGGGGAAACTTTTATTACATCCACTGTTTATAAATCTTGTTTGATTCAAATTGGCACCCGCACATTACTTGTCGATCTTATCTCTTTGAAAATACTTACATTTGATGTGATTTTAGGGATTGATTGGTTAACTACTCACCAAGCTAAAATTGATTATTTTCGTATGGTTGTTAGCTTTCATATTCCTAACCAATCTATTATGCGAATTCAAGCAACCAAACTACTAAAGTCAATCACTGTCATATCAAGCCATAAAGCTATTCGTTTATTAAAAAACGGATGTCAAGATTTCTTAGCCCATGTCACAGATTTAACTAAAAATACATCAAATTTGAATGATATTTCTATTGTTAATAAATCTCATGACGTATTCCCTGAACCCGGTACAAAACCTATTTCTAAAGCTCCATATCGAATGGCTCCTATTGAACTTCATGAGTTAAAAACCCAACTACAGGAATTGTTAGACATCGATTTCATTCAACCTAGTATGTCTCCTTGGGGTGCTCCTGTTCTATTAGTAAAGAAGAAAGATGGAAGTATGCGACTTTGTATTGATTATCAGGAGTTGAATCATGTCACCATCAAAAATAGGTACCCATTGCCTCGCATGGATAACCTGTTTGACCAGTTGCAAGGCGCCAAATTCTTTTTAAAGATCAATCTTCGTTCCGGATATCACCAGTTAAAAATTAAAATTGATGACATTCCAAAGACTGCTTTCAGAACTCGGTATGGGCATTACGAATTCCTAGTCATGTCTTTTAGATTGACTAATGCTCCTGCTGCCTTCATGGATATGATGAACCGAGTATTCAAAGAATATTTAGATCATTTTATGGTTGTCTTTATTGATGACATCCTCATTTACTCAAAAAGACGTGAAGATCATGAGCAACACTTGAGGCTGATACTCCAAAAGCTTCGTGAAAATAAGCTATATGCCAAGTTGAAAAAATGTGAGTTCTAGATTGAGGAAGTAGCATTCCTTGGGCACGTGATATCAAATCACGGAATATCTATTGACCCAGCGAAGATTAAAGCAATACAAAGTTGGGAGCAACATAAGTCAGTAACCAAAGTACGTAGCTTTCTCGGCTTAGCTGGTTATTATCGGAGATTTGTAGAAGGGATTTCTTGAATCGGTACTCCATTAACTCAGTTGACTCGAAAAGATATAAAATTTGGTTAGAGCAAGGAATGTGAGAAGAGTTTTCAAGAACTCAAGTGGAGACTTATTTCAGAACCTATTCTGAAAAACCATCTGGTTTGGAGGGATTTGTCATATACAACGATGCTTCAGGCAAAGGTTAAGGATGTGTTCTCATGCAACATGGGAAAGTCATAGCTTATACCTCACGACAATTCAAAGAATATGAGAGGAATTATCTTACTCATAATCTAGAGTTGGCAGCTGTCGTTTTTGCGCTTAAAATTTGGAGGCATTACCTGTATGGGGAGAAAGTGGAGATCTATATGGATCATAAAAGCCTTAAATATTTCTTCACCAAAAAGAAGCTCAACATACGGCAACGACGTTGGCTTGAGTTGTTGAAAGATTACGATCCTGCCATTCAATACCATCATGGAAAAGTGAACATGGTAGCTGGCGCGTTGAGTAGAAGATCATATGCGGGTGCGAGTGCGATATTGTCAACGCAAAGGCCCATTTTGTATGACTTACAAAGGATGAAGATAGAGTTAAAGATTCGAGAGACCCACATGATGATGACAAATATACGAGTAGAACCGACTTTAATCGATAAAGTTAAAGCTGCTCAAGCTACGGACCTGGAGCTGATGCGTATAAAGAAAAAAGTGCAAGAAGGTGCTATTCCGGAAGCAAGAATCGATGAAGAAGGAATACTTCGAGTCAACTTCAGACTTTGTATTCCTAACAACCCTGATTTAAAGTATAAAATCATGATGGAGGCGCACAACACATCGTTTGCAATCCATCATAGGAGTACCAAAATATATCGTGATCTTCGATATACATTTTAGTGGGGCAATATAAAGAGAGAGATAACGGAGTTTATCTCAAGGTGTTTAACTAGTCAACGTGTCAAGGCGGAGCATCAAGTGCCAAAAGGTCCATTGCAACCACTTGAAATTTTAGAATAGAAGTGGGAGCACATTTCCATGGACTTCGTTACTGGTCTTCCTAAGGTTTCTCAAGGCATAGATGCAATTTGGGTCATTGTCAATAGATTGACCAAATCTACTCATTTCTTACCTATACGAGAAACTTTTTCACTTAAACGTCTTGCTCGTATATACATAAATGAGATTGTAAGATTGCATGGTATGCCAATTTTCATAGTTTTTGATCGAAACCCAAGATTCACTTCACGATTTTGGGGTTAGTTTGCAAAAAGCTATTGGCACAGATTTACGATTCAGTTCAGCATACCATCCTCAAACGGACAGGCAGTCGGAGAGGACTATTCAAATTCTTGAAGATCTATTAAGACTCTGTGTCCTTGACTTCAAAGGAAGTTGGGATAAGTTCTTGCCATTGGTGGAATTCTCCTACAACAACAGTTATCAAGGAAGTATTGACATGGCTCCATTCGAGGCGTTGTATGGACGCAAGTGTTGTTTTTACTATGCTGGGACGAGGTGGGTGAAGCAACATTGTTGGGACCAAAATTGGTACATATGACTATGGAGAAGATTCAAATAATCTTGCAACGTATAAAAACCTCACAAGATCGACAAAAGAGTGATGCTGATCTTCATCGAAAGGACGTGAAATTCAATGTTAGTGATTATGTGTTGTTGCGTGTTGCTCCATGGAAAGGAGTTACAAGATTTGGAAAGAGAGGAAATCTCAATCCTCGATTCATTGGGCCATTTGAAATCCTCGATCGAGTAGGAACTGTGGCCTATAGACTCGCCTTACCGCCAAGTATGTCTCGTGTTCATAACGTTTTTCACATATCTATGTTACGTAATTATGTGAAAGACCTGAACCACATTGTGTTCATAACGTTTTTCACATATCTATGTTACGTAATTATGTGAAAGACCTGAACCACATTATTGAATTAGAATCGGACGAGATAGCGGAAGATTTAACGTATGAAGAGGTACCTGTTAAAATCTTGGATAAGAAGGATCATATTCTACGCTCCAAGGTTATACCTCAAGTCAAAGTTTTGTGGAGAAACCACGATGTTGAGGAAATGACTTGGGCATTAGAATCTGAAATGAAGTCAAGGTATCCTCATCTCTTCGATATACTAGGTACGTACCCTAATTTTGAGGGCAAAATTTCTTAAGAAGGGGAGGTTATAAGACCCCAACTTTTATGTATAAAGATTAATTTTTCTCAAAATATATTTTTTAAATATTATGGTGTGGATTTGATATAATATTATAGTTATGGGTAATATTTATAAATTTTGCAAAGTAAGCAAGTTGTTATAAAATATTCGATTGGCCGGGAAATATTCGTTTTAACAGGAAATATTCGTACGACGATACAATCTTTGGTGGACCCCACAACGAAAGTATTGTCGTTGTTAGAAAACGACAAAAATATCTTTTTATAAACATAACGGCGAAAGTGTTACCGTTAAACTGTTGAAATACCTGGTGGTAAAAGTACAGTAATACGCGTGGTTGCATAGTAACACACGGTATTGTACAACATCTTTGATTATTCATGCTTACGTGAAAAATCACTCAGTTATACTCAATTATTACTACAGTTATTGCTGCATAATATCTCTCATATTATTGATTCAATTATTATCACAGTATCATCTGTATAATATTTTATATTATTAAATCAATAATTGAGAGGACAAAGTTATTCATATTATTATTTGCATTATTGATGATATCTAGAAAGTTCTTTCTAGGAAAGGGGTTTGATCACCTAATTGCGCGCCAATATGGAAAAATCCTTCTCGAAAAGCCCCCTCTTTCCTAAGAATGATCTGGTTGTTAAATATTGTGAGTTATAATATTAATAATGAATAAGTTTGTATTGATTAAAGATGAAATTATTGATAAAACTATTTCCATTATGTTGGGATTATTAGTGTTAGTGAAAATCGACATTTATTTCGATAATAATTGATTTCTAGATGTTAAATTGACTAAACGGGCATTTAATCGGATAAATGAGCAATTAATTGCTATTGGTTCACATGCAAATTACTGTTGGTTCACATGTATAGAACTATTGATTCACATGCATGTACTATTAGGGAATGTGGTGCAAGATTGATAATACTTGCAGGACTAAATTAAAAATAGAGGTATAGATGAAGGTACTATACTGTAATAATTCGAGCCCCTAAATGTGTAATTATCGAAACTATGTTTTCCTATAAATAGAAGCTCATTCTTCTTTCATTCTCACTAATTCACTAAGACTCACAAGAGCAATTATAGAGAGTGAAGCTATAAAAAGAAAGAAGAAGAGTATTCTACTACTTCACTATTACAGTATTCAGCCTTCTACTATGGTAAGGGATATTATTTTTTACAGTATTCGTATGAAATAATATTTTCTTCCATACTCTGTAGTATGTAAGTAATTTTATTTCTTTTCGTATTCCTAATTCTACACTCATTTTGTTAAAGGATTGCTTCTATACTCCATGAAATTAGTAGAATATCCTTGAAATTTGCGCTTCATCTAGTATCGTTTCACAATGTTATTTTTTTGAACATTCTTGTTAAATTTTAAGCTTTTCATGCTGGAGTACTATTCATGGGTACTATTTATTTATACGATACTATTCATAGGGTACTATTCATGAAGTGCTATTCACGGGTACTATTTCATGGGTACTATTCCTGAAGTACTATTTACGGGATACTATTTACCTGGGTACTATTCACCCGGGGTACTATTCATGACAAAAATTAATTTCTTTTCTGTCCAAATCATTTTTGATACAATATTATTCTTGAATTTTACTCCACAAAGCAGTATCATGTTGACAATTTGGACATTATTGAGTTCTGGATAAATTAAATTATAAATCCTTAAAAATTTATCCTTTGCTTTCTTTCAATTAAATTCTTATATCATTGTCATCATCCTCATGCTTATATTATGATGAAAGTCATCTTTGGCCGTAGTGCATAGATGGACTGCTGATTGGTATGATTATGACCATGGATTATTTGGTATAATCATGACCCGTAATGTTACAAATGATGTGGTAAAATTCCTCATTGGCCCGTAGTGTATTGATGGACATTTGTTGGCATGATTATGACCACTGATGATTACATGAATATCCCTGGCCCATAATGCATGAATAATTCGTGGACGTGATACTAATGAATATCCTTGGCCCGTAGTGTAAGGATAATTCGATGATGTGAATTATTTATTAAGCTGAGTCTTAGCGATAAAATTGATGATAAACTTTTTAAATCGTAGAAGATAGTAGATATCATGCTCTACTTGACTCTTCTAATGGATTGCTTGTTCTGCTGGAGATAAACTTGATGTTTATTATATTTTATTAGTTTAACACTGTTGAAGGCTAACGATAATTTATTCTGCATTATCTTAATCATAATATTTCTTATTGGCTAGTTGAGCTCACCCTTTTGCTTTCATTGTTCTCTTTAGGAAATGAGAACGTAGCCGGGACTAGTCGGGGAATGGAGTGACTGTCCGAGATGGTTGTTTTAGTAGTCCTCACTATTTAGTGTGATAATAAATGTAATGAGGATTAAATTTGAGTTTAGATATTGTCTATGAGACAATATTCGTGTAAAAACTCAGCTATGTTTTGTCGTATTTTACACGATAGTTGTATTAATCAAGTTTGTATTTGAATTCTGTACCATATATTTGGCGACTCAGAATGGGTGATGTATACCTATTTTGGGGGCGTCACACTCTGCTAAAGGTTTAGAGGTTGATAAGGCAAAGTTGGACACGATCGAGAATCTTCCACCGCCTAATTCAGTAAAGGAAATCCACAGTTTTCTTGGACATCCCGGGTTCTACAGAAGGTTTATAAAGGATTTCTCTAAGATTGCAAAACCCTTGTGCAGTCTTTTAGAGAAGGATGCATGATTTAGATTTGATGAGGAGTGTAAAACAACATTTGAGCAATTGAAAAAGAAGTTGACTACAACGTCAGTGATCATCCCACCGGATTGGACTATGCCCTTTGAACTAATGTGCGATGCAAGCGACTATACAGTAGGAGCTGTTTTGGGTCAACGCCGAGATAAAATATTCCACGCCATATACTATGCAAGTAAAACCCTTACAGATGCACAATTGAACTACACAACTACTGAGAAGGAAGAACTTACAGTGGTATATGCCTTTGACAAATTCAGGGCATATTTGATTGGGATAAAAGTGGTAGTTTACACGGATCACTCGGCGATTCGCTATTTGATTTCGAAGAAGGATGCTAAGCCAAGACTAATTAGATGGATCCTTCTCCTTCAAGAATTTGATTTGGAAATAAAGGGTAGGAAGAGAATAGAAAATCAAGTGTGTGATCAATGAAGCAGATAAAGATGGAGCGGATAAGTGTGTGATCAAAGAATCATTCCCGGATGAACAGTTATTTGGAGTTAATTCAGAGTTTTCATGGTATGCGGATTTTGCTAACTATTTGGTGAGCAACATCATCCCCCCTGACCTGACGCGACAACAGAAAAAGAAATTCCTACATGACGTCAAGTGGTACATGTGGGATGATACATACTTATTCAGACAGTATGCAGACAAGATGATTCGAAGGTGTGTGTCGTATAGTAAAGTGAAGAATATTCTACACTGTGACACCCCCAAAATAGGTATACATCACCCATTTTGAGTCGTCAATAACATGGTACAGAAACAACTACAACTTTATTAATACAGCATAAAAACTGTGAGTTTAAATACAAATATTGTCTTCTAGACAATATCCATACTCAAATAAGTCCTCATTATAATTATTGATACATTATTTTACAAAAATGGTGAGGACTACTAAACAACTTTCTAGAACCATCATTCCATACCCCGACTAGTACTCGTTACATTCTCGCCTCCTGAGAAGAAAAATGGAACAGAAAGGAAAAAGGGTGAGCTCAACTAGCCCAGTAAAGAACATTATGACTACGATAATATAGAACAAATTATCGTTAGTCCTCAATAGGAAAAAATTTAATAGAATACAATTGACAACAAATTTTAAATCAATATTCGCAGCGGAAATAATAATTCATTAGAAGAGTTAAGTAGAGTATGAAATCTACTATCATCTATGAATACTCAAAGTCTTAAAATATTCACAAGAATACGCTCGATAATATAGAGAGAGAAAGATTTCAGTTTCTGGTGTGATTTTCAATTCTAACCTAAGCACCCTATTTATAGGAAAATGCTTAGAACACCAAAGCAGAAAATTTAATAAAATATTAGTATTTATTAAATAATCATACGCACCATTTAAATTCTCATTTCAGCACATTTACCATAGCCCACCAACTCACAAAAATTTCAAAAAACGTTTTTCTTAAAAATAATAATTAAAACTTCTAAAAATTAATTATTTCGAAACTTCAATAATTCATAATAAATAGGCCTTTTATCAGAAAAATTCAAACCTTATGTCTTTTCCATATGAAATTCCATTCTCTACAACTTTGTAAGTTTAAGTTTTTCCAAATTCTAAACAGAAACTGACCGAAATCCACAAACGGACGATTTTACAGGCTATAATCAAATTTTAGTCAAGAAATAGGCCCATAGACATGTTTAACATGTTTTAAACAACTTTTGCAACAAAAATACTTTTCCTCCTCATATACTCATATATCCCACACTTATTGTAAAAAAAAATATCATCATTATTATTTTATAATAATATAATAAAATATTATTTTATCATAAAAGATAAAATATCAATTTTCAACAATTGTCACTTTAAAAATTTTCTCCATCTATATCCACATAAAATGAATATTTTCCCCATCATATAAATCAATAGTTAATTATTCACAAATAATATTATCGAATCACAATACTGACAACCAGGCAGTTCCCAGGAAAGAGGGGGCTTTCCAATAAGGATTTCTCCTTACTGGCGCGCAATTAGGTGACCAAATCTCTCCTTAGACAGAACTTTCTAGATATTACCAATAAAGTTATCTAATAATATTATTCAGATAATATGAATTATTGCTTCGATAATGGAAAATACTGTGTAATGACAATTATTGAAACAACAATAATATAAAATATCAATGCAACAATTATTGAGTCAATAAAATACTGAACAGTAATTATTGTAACAATTATTGAGTAGTGCCTTCTTACGTAAGAATCAATAATTGGTGCAATATCGTGTGCTACTGTGCAACAACGCGTATTACTGTGTTTTAACCACCGGGTATTCCAACAGTATTAACGATCACAACTACGCCGTTATTTATAAACAACTTATACTTGCCATTTTCTTCATCCAATCGCTTTCTGTTATGGGGCCCACACAAGGCTGCGCCGTCGTACGAATATTCTCCGACAGGAAGAATATTTCACGACCAAACGAATATTTCCCGACAATAATGAATATTTTATAACCACTTGATTATTTAAAATTTTTGCGCATTTTACCCATAACTAACCTCATTAATCAATTCAACCCTTACTATTTCAAAATAAGGGAGAGGATCAAGAGTAGAACTCTTAAGTAGTAGAACTCCCTTAAATAATAGAATTGTATCAAAACGACGTAGTTTTGATAAGACGCGGTGGTATTTTTGTAAATACCATGCCACCGCGTATTTACAAAAATGCCACCGCGTCTTATCAAAACTACGTCGTTTTGATACAATTCTATTATTTAAGAGAGTTCTACTACTTAATAGTTCTACTCTTGATCATTTCTGTTCAAAATAATAAATAGAGAAAATTAAATTTTATTTATTAATAATTTGGGGTCTTACAACCTCCCCTACTTATGAAATTTTATCCTCGAAATTGACGTACGTACCTGGTATTTCGAAAAGATGAGGATACCTTGCTTTCATTTCTGTTTCCAACTCCCAGGTCATTTCCTCAATAGCATGGTTCCGCCACAAAACTTTAACTTGTGGTATGATCATTGTGCATAGGACATACTCTTTCCTATCCAAGATCTTGACATGTACCTCTTCGTACGTTAAGTCTTCGACTATCTTGTCTAGTTCTAACTCAATAATGTGGTTTGGGTCTTTCACATATTTACGTAGCACAGATATATGAAAAACATTATGAACACGAGACATGGAGGTAACGCGAGTCTATAGGCCACATTTCCTACTCGGTCAAGAATCTGAAATGGACCAATAAATCGTGGATTGAGTTTTCCTCTCTTTCCAAATCTTGTAACTCCCTTCCATGGAGCAACTCGCAACAATACATGATCCCCAATACTAAATTCCACGTCCTTTCGATGAAGATCCGCATAACTCTTTTGTCGATCATGTGCCGTTTGTATACGTTATCGAATCATTTGGATCTTTTCTGTAGTCATACGTACCAACTCTGGTCCCAATAATGTTGCTTCACCCACCTCATCCCAACATATTGGAGAGCGACACTTTCGTCTATATAATGCTTCGAATGGAGCCACACCTATACTTGCCTGATAACTATTGTTGTAAGAGAATTCCACCAATGGTAAATACTTATTTCAACTTCCTTTGAAGTCTAAGACACAGAGTCTTAATAGATCTTCAAGAGTTTAAATAGTCCTCTCTGATTGTCTGTCCGTTTGAGGATGGTATGCCGAACTGAATCGTAAATGCGTTCCCATAGCTTTTTGCAAACTAACCCAAAATCTTGAAGTGAATCTTGGGTCACGATCTGAAACTATGGATACTGGCATGCCATGTAACCTCACAATCTCATTCACGTACATACTAGCAAGACGTTCAAGGGAATAAGTCTCCCGTATCGCAAGAAATTAGCAGACTTAGTTAATCTATCAATAATAACCCAAATAACATTTATGCCTTGAGAAACCGTGGGAAGACTCGTAACGAAATCCATGGTAATGTGTTCCCACTTCCATTTCAGAATCTCAAGTGGTTGTAATGGACCCTTTGGCACTTGATGCTCCGCCTTTACACGTTGACAAGTTAAACACCTCGAGATAAACTTTGCAATCTCTCTCTTCATATTGTTCCACCAAATGTATGTCGAAGATCACGATACATTTTGGTACTTTTAGGATGAATTACAAACGGTGTATTATGTGCCTATATCATGATCTTGTACTTCAAATCAAAATCGTTAGGAACACAAAGTCTAGAGTGGACTCGAAGTATTCCTTCTTCATCGATTCTTGCTTCTGGAATAGCACCTTCTTGCACTTTATTCTTCATACGCATCAGCTCCGGGTCTGTAGCTTGAGCAACTTTAACTTTTTGATTAAAGTTGGTTCTATACGTATACTTGACATTATTGCATGGGTCCCCGGAGTCTTGAATTCTATCTTCATCTTTTGTAAATCACACCAAATGGGCCTTTGCGTTGACAACATCACACTCATTCCCGCGTATGATATTCTACTCAATGCGTCGGCTACCATGTTCGCTTTTCCAGGATGGTATTGAATGGTATGGTCGTAGTCTTTCAACAGCTCGAGCCAACGTCGTTGCCGCATGTTGAGTTCTTTTTGAGTGAAAAAATATTTGAGGCTTTTATGATCTGAATATATGTCCACTTTCTCCCCATATAGATAGTGCCTCCAGATCTTTAGTGCGAAAACGACTGCTGCCAACTCTAGATCATGAGTAGGATAATTTCTCTCATACTCTTTAAGTTGTCGCGAGGCATAGGCTATAACTTTCCCACGTTGCATGAGAACACATCCTAGCCCTTTGCCTGAAGCATCGCTGTAGATAAAAAATCCATCCGAACCAGATGGTATGGTCAAAACAAGTGCCGAAATGAGTCTCCTCTTAAGCTCTTGGAAACTCTTCTTGCATTCCTTGCTCCATACGAATTTGATATCTTTCCGAGTCAGCTGAGTTAATGGAGTAGCGATTCGAGAAAATCCTTCCATGAATCTCCGATAATAACCAGCTAAGCCCAGAAAGCTACGTACTTCAGTCACCGACTTCAGTTGTTCCCAACTTTGTATTGCTTCAATCTTCGCCGGGTCAATAGATACTCCATGTTTTGACACCACGTGCCCAAGGAATACTACTTCCTCAAGCCAGAACTCGCATTTCTTTAACTTGGCATATAACTTGTTTTCACGAAGCTTTTGGAGTACCAGCTTCAAATGGTGCTCATGATCTTCACAACTTTTAGAATATATGAGGATGTCATCAATAAAAACAACAACGAACTGATCCAAATATTCCTTGAATACTCGGTTCATCATATCCATGAAAGCCGCAGGAGCATTAGTCAATCTAAAAGATATGATAAAGAATTCATAATGCCCGTACCGAGTTCTAAAGGCAGTCTTTGGAATATCCTCAGTTCTAATCTTCAGCTAATGATATCCAGAACGAAGATCGATTTTTGAAAAGAATTGTGCTCCTTGTAACTGGTTAAATAGGTCATCAATATTAGGTAGCGGATACCTATTCTTGATAGTGACATGGTTTAATTCCCAATAGTCGATACAAAGTCGCATACTCCCGTCTTTCTTCTTTACGAATAAAACAGGAGCATCCCAAGGAGATGTAATGGGACGAATGAAAATGATGTCCAACAACTCCTGTAGTTGGACCTTTAACTCCTGAAGTTCAATAGGAGCCATTCGATATGGGGTTTTAGAAATGGGCTTTGTACCAGGTTCAAGATCAATAAAGAATTTAACTTCACGTTCTGGGGGTAGACCGGGAAGTTCTTCAGGAAATACGTCAGAAAAGTCAATAACAATAGGAATATTATTCAAATATGACGTGTCTTTATTCAAATCCATAACATGGGCTAAGAAAGCTTGACATCCATTTTTTAATAAACGAATAGCTTTATGACTTGATATAACAATGATTGATTTTAATGGCTTAGTTGCATGAATTCGCACAACAGGTTGGTTAGGAATATGAAAACTAACAACCTTACAAAAACAATCAATTTTGACATGATGAGTAGTTAACCAATCAATTCCTAAAATCACGTCAAATGCAAGTATCTTTAAAGAGATAAGGTCAACAGGTAAGGTGATGGTGCCAACTTGGATCAAACAAGATTTATAAACAGTGGATGTGATGAAAGTTTCTCCTAACGGAGTCTCCACAGATAAATTAAAGTCTAATTTCTTCGGAGTCAAGTTTAAACATTGAGCACAAGCAAGAGAGATAAATGAATGGGTAGCACCGGTATCTAGTAAGGTATAAACTTCGTAAGAATTTATGATTAGCTTACCCGTGATCACCTCATTTGGGTTCCTCGCATTTTGACTAGTCACGACAAACGCTCTTTCAGGAACAGGTAACTTTGACTTTTCTGGGAAAGCCTTTTGAGTCACCATCCCCGCTGGACTTGGTTTCGCTACAGTATAATCTCGAGCGATATGTCCTTCCTTTCCATAAGTATAACATACCTTAAACTGTTGTGGGTAGTTTGGGCTGATATGTTCTTCTTTTCCGCACTTATAGCATATGACCGGTGATCTTTCTCCTCCCTTGGAACAAGTTGCTGCTGGTGCTGACATTTTCGTATTGTCATTGTTGAATCTCCTCTTTTTAAAATCTCCTCCTAACTCACTTCTTCTATTCTCTTGGCCATGATTACCACCAGAGTGGTTGTCGCTCTTGTTCGTATTTTTCTTTCTCCGCTGGTTATCGTTGTTCTGATGACTACTGTCACTGGTATGATTCCGGTTGTGGTCCCTCAGTTGACCGTACTCGTTATCTCGCTCTAATAATTGAGCCTTGTTGACAACATCTGAATAGAGAGAAAATTTATGAGAAATGAGATATTGACGTATGCCGGGTTTCAAACCTCTCAGAAACATCCGCGTCATACGTTCCTCATTCTCCACCAAATGAGGTGCAAACCTGGATAACTCCGTGAACTTTGCCTCGTACTGGGACACCGTCATGTTTTTTTGTTCCAATCTAATAAACTCTACCTCCTTCATATGACGAACACTTTCAGGAAAGTATTTGTCATTGAACAGTTTCTGAAACGTCTCCCAAGACATGCTGAGCGCGGCTGGATGGGTACGCTTCATAGATTCCCACTAGTAATCTGCCTCATTACGGAACATAAAGTGGCGAATGGAACTTTCTGTTCCTCCGTGCATCGCAAAACATCGAATATTTTGGTAATTTGCTTGACCCACGTCTCCGCCTTAATCGGATCCGGCTTTTCCTAGAATTCTGGTGGTCCCAACTCTTTGAACTGCTTTGCTGTGACCAACTGTGCGTTGCCATTGTTTCTACCTGTATTTTGAACAGGAATCTCCTTCGTCTGATTTTGCATGAACTGCAAAAAACTTCTAAACATCCCATCGTTCATCATCTGCTCAGTGGTGTTGTTCACAGGAGGAACATTGTCAGCCTGTTGCACGTTCTCCTATTTGGAGAGTAAAGGTGTCTCCACGGTCTCGTTTACTCCACTGTTAACATTCTCAGTTGCTATTCTCAAATACTGCCATAAAATAAGGGTTAATTAAAGAAATTAACATATCACACAATATCCCTATATTCTAACCAACCAACAAATAAGCTTAGGTAGGACACACTAGCGAAGGATTTACACGTCTCTCGTCTCCTAGTTCTATTCCCCGATCACCGCCAGAGATCATATCCCTAAGCTCTGATACCAACTGTGACACCCCCAAAATAGGTATACATCACCCATTTTGAGTCGTCAATAACATGGTACAGAAACAACTACAACTTTATTAATATAACATAAAAACTGTGAGTTTAAATACAAATATTGTCTTCTAGACAATATTCACACTCAAATAAGTCCTCATTATAATTATTGATACATTATTTTATAAAAATAGTGAGGACTACTAAACAACTTTCTAGAACCATCATTCCATACCCCGACTAGTACTCGCTACATTCTCGCCTCCTGAGAAGAAAAATGGAACAGAAAGAAAAAAGGGTGAGCTCAACAAGCCCAGTAAAGAACATTATGACTAAGATAATATAAAACAAATTATCGTTAGTCCTCAACAGGAAAAAATTTAATAGAATACAATAGACAACAAATTTTAAATCAATATTCGCAGCAAAAATAATAATTTATTAAAAGAGTTAAGTAGAGTATGAAATCTACTATCATCTATGAATTTAAAAGTCCATCATCAATATTTTATCCCTGTAACATCAATCAATAAACATCTTGAATCAAATATTCATCTTTACACTACAAGCCAAAGAAATTCATCAGTTGGTCATGTTCATCTCAACATCTGTTCATCTTTGTACTACGGGCCAAAGATATTCATCATAAAATCATTAATCTTTGCACTACAGGCCAAAGATATTCAGTTATATCATCATTTAGGACTGATGATGATGAAAAATATTTTAAAGAAAACGAATCCAGTGAAACAAAAGAACAAATATTAAGGATTCATACTTTAAACAATTCGAGTTCAAAAATACTTCATAAATAATCATAGTGGAGTAAAATTCAAGAATGATCAAAATATGGATACAATCAAAGCTAGTATCCATAATAGATATCTTGGACAAAAACAAAAATTTAATTTTTCGGTGAATAGTGTCGTATTCGTAAATAGTGTAGTATACGTGAATAGTGCCGTATACGTGAATAGTAACCCCGACACTAAAAGTTTCAAATATGATAAAAAGTTCAGATCAAAATTTCGGCATAATGATATTGAAAGAAATAATATCATTTATAAAAAAATAACATCATTTACCTCGAAAAGACAGTACTTCTGACTGGAATACTAGATATAGAGCTGAAGGGAACTTGTACCGTATAACAACACTCATAGTCTTAAAATATTCACAAGAATACGCTCAATAATAAAGAGAGAGAAAGATTTCAGTTTCTAGTGTGATTTTTAATTCTAACCTAAGCACCCTATTTATAGGAAAACGCTTAGAACACCAAAGCAGAAAATTTAATAAAATATTAATATTTATTAAATAATCATACGCACCATTTGAATTCTCATTTTAGCACATTTACCATAGCCCACCAACTCACAAAACTTTCAAAAAATGTTTTTCTTAAAAATAATAATTAAAACTTCCAAAAATCAATTATTTTGGAACTTCGGAACTTCAATAATTCATAATAAATAGAACTTTTATCAGAAAAATTTGAACCTTATGTCTTTTCCATAGGAAATTCCATTATCTACAACTTTGTAAGTTTAAGTTTTTCCAAATTCCAAACAGAAACTGACCGAAATCAACAAACGGACGATTTTACAGGTTATAATCAAATTTCAGTCAAGAAATGGGCCCATAGACATGTTTAACATGTTTTAAATAACTTTTGCAACAGAAATACTCTTCCTCCTCATATACTCATGTATCCCACATTTATTGTAAAAAAAATATCATCATTATTATATTATAATAATATAATAAAATATTATTTTATCATAAAAGATAAAATATCAATTTTCAACAATTGTAACTTTAAAAATTTTCTCCATCTATATCCACATAAAATGAATATTTTTCCCATCATATAAATCAATAATTAATTATTCACAAATAATATTACCGAATCACAATACTGACAACCAGGCAGTTCCCAGGAAAGAGGGGGCTTTCCAATAAGGATTTCTCCTTATTGGCGCGCAATTAGGTGGCCAAACCTCTCCTTAGACAGAACTTTCTAAACATGGCCAATAATGTTATCTAATAATATTATTCAGATAATATGAATTATTGCTTCGATAATGGAAAATACTGTGTAGTGACAATTATTGAAACAACAGTAATATAAAATATCAACGCAACAATTATTGAATCAATAAAATACTGAACAGTAATTACTGTAACAATTATTGAGTAGTGCCTTCTTACGTAAGAATCAATAATTGGTGCAATACCGTGTGCTACTGTTCAACAACGCGTATTACTGTATTTTAACCACCGGGTATTCCAACAGTATTAACGGTCACAACTACGCCGTTATTTATGAACAACTTATACTTGTCGTTTTCTTCATCCAATCGCTTTCCGTTATGGGGCCCATACAAGGCTGCGCCGTCGTACGAATATTCTTCGACAGGAAGAATATTCCACGACCAAACGAATATTCCCCAACAACAATGAATATTTTATAACCACTTGCTTATTTAAAATTTTTGCGCATTTTACCCATAACTAACCTCATTAATCAATTCAACCCTTACTATTTCAAAATAATAAATAGAGAAAATTAAATTTCATTCATTAATAATTTGGGGTCTTACATACACAAATGTCAGTCATCTGCATATGGGGGACATTATGGTAGTGAGCGGACAACGGCCAAGGTACTACAAGCAGGATTTTACTGGCCTACGGTGTTCAAGGATGCCCACCAGTTTATAAAAACTTGCGACAGATGCCAAAGGATGGGTAACATATCAAAGAGGAATGAAATGCCGTTACACACTATCATGGAAGTGGAAATTTTTGATGTATGTGGAATGAATTTTATGGGACCGTATCCTCCATCTTTCAATAACTTGTACATCTTGCTAGCTGTTGATTATGTATCGAAATGGGTTAAAGCCATAGCACTCCCTACAAATGATGCCAAGGTGGTTCTTAAGTTCTTACATAAGAATATCTTTACAAGATTTGGCACGCCAAGAGCAAATATCAGTGATGAGGGTAGTCACTTCTGCAATAAATCATTTACAACTCTTTTGGCGAAATATGGGGTCAATCATAGACTGGCTACAACATATCACCCCCAAACAAGTGGTCAAGCGGAGGTTTCGAACAGAGAGGTGAAGAAGATTTTAGAGAAAGTAGTGAACCCAAACAGAAAAGATTGGTCTCTAAAATTGGATGACGCAATATAGGCTTATAGGACAGCATACAAAACACCGATTGGGATGTGTCCATACTAGTTGGTATACAGGAAAACGTGTCGCCTCCCAGTAGAATTACATCATAAAGCATATTGGGAAATTCAGAAACTTAATTTTTACCAAGCAGCTGTAGGAGAGAAAAGATTGCTCTAATTGAACGAACTCGATGAGTTTTGACTGCAATCATATGAGAACTCCAAGCTGTACAAGGAAAAGGTGAAGAAGTGGCACGACCAAAAGATCATGCAGAAAAAGTTTGAACCAGGGCAATCAGTATTACTGTTCAACTCACGACTGCAGTTGTTCCCAGGAAAGCTTAAATCTAGATGGTCGGGGCCATTCACAATCAAGAGAGTTTTCCCACATGGCGCCGTTGAGTTATACAGTAGGAATCCATTGGAGATATTTAAAGTCAACGGTCATCGGTTGAAATATTACTAGGGCAGCAACATCGAAAATGATGTCACCGCAATCACACTTGCCAACGCACCAGGAAAATGGAGTAGTCAGGCTGAAAGACTTAAAATCAAGCGCTAATTGGGAGGCAGCCCAATTTTACTTTTATTCTCAGTAGTTTTAAGCATGCTAATTAATTCGTAGTTCAAAGTATAAGTTTAGTATGAGTTTAGTTTAAAGTAAGTTATTTTGGTTTATCAAGTAGTTAGTGAGTCATGATTTCTAGTAAATTCAACCTTCAATGCTCAATGTTTACGTTGTTATCTTAAACTTATAATGTTATGGTGTTTCAGGTACTTGGGAAGTTCATGGATATATGTTGGATACAAAGAATGGAAAATTTTGAACCCATCTTCAGAACCACCCCCCGCCAGGGCGGACAATTTGTACAGGATACCCCCCGCCGGGGCGAAGGTCATGAACCGAAAGCAGAATACCCCCCGCCGAGGCGGGCATCAGTATCATATTACCCCCCGCCGGGGTGGGGGTACGGGAACATGAAGAGTTTAGTTCAGCACTTACAAACATTTAGCCCATCCTCCCCACTTCCTTAAACCACAATTGATACCCACTTTCTACCTCAACAAACCCACGATTTCCTCAACTCTCACCCATTATCTCACTTAATCCCCACTTACCCATTACTTTAACCCACAAATCTCTACACTATCTCCTACCTATAAATTCAACCCCTAACTACACTACATATTCATCTCCATTCATACAATTTCAGTCATACAAGGGTTAGGGTTCTTCAAGTGAGATTGTGGACAGCAACAACGAAAGGGGAGAAGCAACCAATTGATCAATACATTGAGGGTAAGTGGTTATTTCTTAAAATTTCTCATCAAACATCACCACATTAGAAGTTTAATTACCATTGTGGGGGTATTGTGAGTCGTGCACACCACATGTTCGACGAATTATTCAAGTGAAGTTTGGCTTGAGTTCATCCATTAGAGTACCATGGAAATAAAACTAGCATTAAAGAGATAGCGAGGCGAGGGTTCAGGGTCCACACCACTAACTCGGGCCTTCGACAAAAGAAAGTTCGTGAGTGCCAACGCCGCCGATCGCTGTGACTATCTAGTGACTAAGGCACTAACTCCAGAGCGAGGCTTGGCACCAGACAATGTAGATGGTGAAATAAAGAGACAAATAAATGAAAAAGGATGGGATAGGTTCACTGATGAGCCGGAGCCAGCGATCGTCAATGTGGTGAAGGAATTTTATGCCAATGCGGAGGATAAGGCCCCATTCATAGCATTTGTGAGGGGCAAGCAAGTACCTTTCAGTGCTGACGCTATTAACGAGTATTACCAACTGCGAGTTCCTGTTGAATGCCAGTATGCCTATTTACGTGACCACGATCTTGACTACGAAGGGATCTTAATTGAAATAACAAAGCCGGGCACCACATAGGTCAAGGGCCGAAAAGGGGGCACCATCTTCCTCAGTAAGGACCTGAGCCGTTATGGAAAAATATAGTACGCGTTCTTGTGCGCCAAACTATTCCCAACCACACATACTACTGAAGTGACAAAGGAAAAGGTATTGTTACTGTCTGCAATTATGCAAGACCTCCTCATTGACGTGGGTGCCATCATCAATTTCTCAATACGAAGATGCCTACGAGGGCCATTTTTCGATGGCCTGCCACACATATCCCTCATATATGGGCTGTGCGTGTAGGCTGGAGTTAGGTGGTCTGGTGATGAGACTACTTAGCAACCGCTTTAGACTTTGGATACACAGATGATTTCACGCTATACAGTGTGGCCCGGGGGCGAGTCACACCCAAGAGGAGTCGGGTTTATATTTCCACCAGCCTCTGAGGATGAGGCTGATGCTGAGGACACTTCTAATAATGATGAGTTCCAGGTAGACGAGATGACGGGAGAGTAGGAGACTGAGGAGATACAGAGGAACGACAGAGATATGTTTAGCCCTCAGTTTCACAGTCTCTAGAGACAAATTGATGGACACAAAAAAGAGGCCAACAAACAGATGAGGAGACTCGCGGCCAGGTAGGACCACATGTTCGAGGCCATAAATATGTCCTTCGCCTCCTTGAACGCGACTCTCTAAAGTTTCAACCCTAATGCTCAGTTTCCATACCAGTAGCCTGCACCAATGCCAAATTTTCCGCCTTCTTATTCAGACAATGAATAGCAACATCCACCACCACCTCAAGTTTAGACGATTACAGGAAAGTCCTCATACATTTAATGCTTTATTTATACAATGAGGACATTATAACTGTTAAGTTTAGGGGAGTTAGTTAGTTTAATTTGGTTATGATTGCATGTTTAATTTAGTTTAATTGTTAGGTTTAGTTTAGGTTCATGATATGTTGCATACATATAGTGTAATAGTTGCATAGTAGCGTATGTTTGTAAATAGTTCTTATTAGTTTTAATTCTGTTATGTTTATTCCATAGCTAAATTTTTTTTTAGTTAAGTACTGTGTTGTTTTGCATTAGTCCAGCTGTTAGATAGTACATTTTATTTTGGCCAATGATGAGACTGGGGTTGAGTAGACAAGTATAGTACCGATTATAAGGTTAGCACAGTAATAACAACTATGTTGATTGATTTAGTTCAAATTGATACTATCTAACATGATAATGCAAGTTTGAATAAAAGAATGATAATGATGGGTAGTGAAGGTGAAAAGTAGGCAAAAATCTAAGTTTAGGGGAAAATTTGGGGTATATAAGCTTCATAATAAAAAAAATAAAAAATAAATACTGTGGTATACTTGTCTAGTTCTGTGGCCTTTGTTACTTGAGTAAGTAAGCCCGAGGGGGTTGTCTTTATACCTAGCGCCCTAAGGTCTTAATGGTCTGGGAGTCGTTGGTCGAAAACTCGTTAAGGTAGCACTAAAAAGCCTAAGGGAATAAGATATTGCATAGCCATGTGTATAAAAAATAAAATAAAAAAAGATATGAATAAAACGGGAAATAAGAGTAAAAAACCCCTGTAAATGAAAAATAAAGCATAATTACCCTATTTAGACCCTTGATAGTGGTAATTGTTTGATTTTAGTTGGATCTTGACTATTTTTGACATTCTTGAGTTTACACTGTACGATGCCTTCAAAGAGACTTATTATGTATTAAATTTGAATTTGCATCTGTTAGCATGGGTGTTGAGCACACACGCACTATATTAGTGATAACAGTTTAAGATTTGATGATTGACTGGGAAGTTGTTGATTGGTTTTGATATGAAGTATTGTCGTGTTTGCTTGATTTCTCTGAGGCCGGTTGAATAGACTTGTTTCTATCACAAATGCTGGATTCGTAGGCATATAGACTAGTTGCATTACACTCCATTGCATTGCATTGCATAACATTTTTGTTTTGTTTTGTGCTCGAGGACTAGCATATGTTTTAGTTTGGAGGAGTTTTATGAGTGGATTTTATACCTACGAATCGGCCTCTAATTCGAGCTTAAATTATGTTAATTCGTTATTTTTGTGATTTATTTTACTTGTTTTGTGTTATTTTATGTTTAGGTGTTGTGGTGTAGTGTGTGCAGGCTTAAAAGGTGGTTTCGTGGCAAAACTTGGCAAGAAAATGAGCTAAAACTAGACTTTTGCAGATTAACCCCCCGCCGGGGTGGACTTTATACATGCAAAACCCCTGTCGGGGCGGGGGTACTGAGGAGAAAGTAGAAACACCCCCCACCGGGGTGGGCTCTTGAAGAAGGAAAACCCCTGCCGGGGCAGGGGTACGGGAAAAGGCAAAGACTCCTGACTGAACTGTAATGCTGTAGAGGCGTGAAGGAAGGAGGTTGGCATAGTTTGGAACTGTATTGGGCATCAAGTTATGGTCAGAATACGTGTCCTAGGCTGGATTTTAACAAGAAATAACAAGGGAGATTACATCTAACAATCAATTAGTAATTAGAAGCCCTAATTTTGAGAGAAAGCATTAGAGGAAGGATTAGAGGTCGAAGTCACGAAAATTGCAGATTGAAGCTAAGGAGAAGGGTGGTTTTGTATTCATTCTATTTCTTTAATTCAATTTTTGTAATTGGGATGATGTTCACTTTGATGATTTCAGCTTTTAATTCATTTATGATGAACTAATTTACTTGTTAGGCTTATGACTGATCTTGATGGTTGAACAATGATTATGTAGCCTTGAATTTCAGTTTAATAATCTATCATTCAGTTTATCTATTGTGATTTGTGCTTTAATTTATGAATTGCTTGATCACCAATTCCATGTGGATTTGTATGGATTCGAGAGAGGAAATATGAATCTAGACTTAGTCATTATAGCATGTGTTTTTGAATTTTGTGATTGAATGGAATCTTGATGAATGTTATGATTGAGATATGCCTAACGTCGCATGTAATCGGGTAGAGAACTTGAACTTGAACTTGAACATTATTTGATTGTAATTCACACAGAGTATAGTGAATTAGTTGATTAAGGTGTTTAACTTAATTCTATCTAATTTGTGGATTTAAGTTAATATGGTGTTAATGCATCGAGAGATGGCTAGTTCTACTTGAGTGTTCTTGATTAATAAACTGGGATAGCGAATTGAACTGAAATAGGGTGTAGTAATCAGAGTGATACTTAAAGTGAAGTTGTAAGCCTAATTCTCCATTATTTACTTGAAATTACAGTTTTTGAGTATGTTGATTGCTTAATATTTTCATATTTTTAGTTTTTAATAGTTATCATCATTGAATTGGATAGTTTAATAAAATTTGGATTAATATAAAGCTGGTAATTGTTAGGATTAATTTCATACTAGTCTCTATGGGAAAGATACTTGACTTATCATTATATTACTTGTTGACCACGTGCACTTGCGTGTGAGCGTAATTAGATTTTGACTAACATGTAACTCTAAATAGCCTAAGGTAATTAAGCATTGCACGATCTTCCTAAAGGTTTTGTTTGTTAATGTATAGAATAAAAGTTTAATTTGGCTTAGTTTGATTACGTGGCCTTTGTTGATCGAGTTATTAGATTCATAGGGGTGTTCTCACCTAGTGCCCTAAAGCCATCTGGCTTGGGAGTCACTGATAAAAAGCTCATTAATGGGTAGCTCTGAATAGCCTAAGGTAATTAAGCACTGTATAAGCCAGATTTTAATGTCTTCATGCTAGTGCCTTTAGATCCCTTCTTGCATCTGCACCTTATTCTTAATGCTTGTTGATCGCTTGAGTTATTGAGTTAACATATTGGTTATTACAATCAATTGTGTGAGCTTATTCTGAGCTATGATTAGTTAGGATGGTTAGTCTTCACACACACATATAGAATGGATCAAATACAGTCTTTTGGTTGAAATTGATTGAGCCCTTTTTAATATTTGTGTCTGTCCTGTTCTCTGAGAGTGGCTATGATTGAGCTTAGAAGCCATGTCGCTAGTATATAGTTTTATACTTCATTCGCGTTGTTATTTTACTGTTGTTTTTCCTGTTTTAGATAGTTTTGCTTGAGGATAAGCAAAGGCTTAAGTTTGGGGGTATTTGATGAGTGGGATTTATACCCGCGAATCAGATCCTTTATTACTTAAAAAGTTGCTTGATCTTCGTAGTTTATATAGCTTTTATATTATTTTGGTATTATTTTGATTAATCTATGTGTTGCAGGGATTATTAGGTCTTTTTTGGCTTGCAGGGGCAAAAATGTCAATTTTCTTACACCGACGCTGCAACGCCTATGCCAGGCTTAAAACTAGCACTGCAGCACCCCTACCTGGCCAATTGTGACATCATCATAGCGCTGCAGCGCCCCAGATCCTTTACAAACTGGCGCTGCAGTGCCACTTATTGACCAAACGTGCTGACTCAGCGCTGCAGCGCCGCTCCAAGGCTTAATCTTAGCGCTGCAATGCCACCTCCAGTTCCCAGAAAGAGAAGAGCTGGATTTGACCTAGCTTTAAGAAAAACACATGTATATATATTAAAGGGGCAACCTCCTTGGAAGATATCTCATATTCCCCCTCTGGGAACTAGTTTCTCTCGCTCTTGTAGTTTTCTCCCATTTTATATTAGGTAATGTTTGTGAATATAGTTTAGATAGATTAGGGAGATGCTTGGGATTTCATGGAGCTCAAGAGCAATTAGCAACATGGATTGGAAAGCTTGAATGGATTGGAATTCTTGGAGACTGAAGAGCTTTGACAAAGTTTATTCTTATCCATTTGTTTCCTTTGATTTTGTAATCCATAAATGTTGTTTTTATTGCTACTTATATTTAGTTCAAGAGCTATGAATTAATAATTGACTCTAAGGTTATAATAGAACCCTTTGTTAATTTGAATTGAATGTCTTATCTCTTTGGTTGACACCATATGGTTTGGTTCAATATATTCATGATTAATGATTCTTGCTAAGAAATTAGTGATGATTGTCGACGTCGGGATTTTTATTTATCCCTTTCTGTTATTGTCTTTTGGTATTCTCATGTTAGGTGAGATTTATTTAAAAAAATAAGTTTGAAAAGGTCCGACATGTATATGTCGACGATTTGACTGTAATAGTCGCCAGTTGGTTATTTTTTTAATGGTTGCACCAACTCAATCAAGAAAAGGTTTGCATATAGACCTAGTGATGTGACACTGTTTAACTGGTCTGCAAAACCAAAATTGTTAGGGTCCGAGAGCTTGATTAAGCAGAGGGAAGGTGTTAGGCACCCCCTGACTTTCGTGATAACACGGTTACTGCCACTTTTCAATTTAAACTTTTATCTGAATGTTTGTGTGTGTAGGTCTATGTGCAGTTGTCTGTAAGTAGTGCTATGCCTCGTTTGCACCTATATACAAAGGGTTTGACTTTTGTATAAATGTTCAATTTTAATGAGATATGGAAATGACTTTTTATAAAACGGGTTTTCAAACCCTTATGCTCAATAGTAATTGAGGCCTTTGATACTTCCATTTTATTATGTGTTCGACTGGTTTGCTTTTATTATTTTCGATATGCAAAGCATCTTCAAGAAAATAAGATATATAGCAGCGCCGAACTCCTTGTGGGCGTGAGAGCCATCTAAGGAAATTCAGACACCGTGGATAATTTACAAGTTGATTGCAGCTGAAAATGTACATCACGAGAACCGAATCTAGATTCAGGAACTGAATCTATGATCGCATGATTCCTAGGCTCACATGACGAGGCAATATGTGCAAAAGCTAAAACAAGAACTATATTTGAATAAATCTAAACTATTTCAGCTTCATCGGTTCCATTTTAGTCACCATGAACCGGTTAAAGTGAGAAATAGCTAGATTGAGGCAAATCTAGCCTGTAGCAAAAGCTAGAAAATGAATTAGATTTGAGTCAATCTAAGCATTCTAGCTTCAACGGTTCCAGTTTAGTCACCATGAACCGATTAAAGTGAGAAATAGCCAGATTTAGGCAAATCTAACCCGCAGGCTGATAAAGCAGTTACATATATATATGAACAATCAACTGCCACGAAGTGAACTCCAGACATGACTTGAAAATATATATATATATATATATATATATATATATATATATATATATATATATATATATATATATATATATATAAGCTGTAAAAGACCACGAAGTGAGCTCCAAGCCAGACAATGCCAATGATACTTGGGAAATAATTAAGAAACCTATCATCTCTAAGATAGAGGTAGATACTTGAATTAATTCCTTTGATATTCAATGGTTTGACTGCAACCAGAATAAGACCTATGTGAATAAAATTATAACTCTTTTTCCTATGTTTTCTAATAACATCAGGAGATAAGAGGCTGCAATTTTCATATTCTTTATTAATAGCATAAACTTTTTCAACTGTCTTGACATTATAATCTATTTTGAAATTATCTAAAAAGGTTGACTGGTAAATTTCTCTTGGAGAAACTTTAGGTATGTTCCAATTACTTAAAACTTGACTGATGTTATTGATTTGTAAAATTAATCTGTTCAATGATTATCTTTTCATCTTTATTATTATCTGAAATTTTGAAAGGACTGGCAATAACATATGTATTTTTAACTGGAAGGAGGACAATTTCGAGAGGGGGTTGACTACTAGAAACTTTTGACCTATCTTCTTTGATCCACTATGTTTTAGTTATAACATTACATTTACCATGATATTGTTCATACCAATCATAGAAAGTAATGTTTATCTATTCATTTTTTATAAATCTTTTCCATCTATTTATTATTTTATCTCGTTCTTTATCAATTAGATGATTGGAACGAAATAAGTGTCTTTTATCTTTGTTAGCTTTGGAATTAAAATCTTCAATAAGATGATCCCAATCAAGAATAAATTTTTTTAATGACTCTTAATTGTTTATTAATAGGGGATTCAAAATCTGACTGTGTAGGAAATTCTGAAGGCGTAGAGGAAGAATCTTCTTCTTCTACATTATCATTTGAAGTATAACAAGGGTGACTAGCTTGACCTTGCACTACAAGAAAAATGTTTATCAGTGACCGCTCATCAGCGACCGTATATAGTCGCAGATAGATATCAGCGACCGCATACGGTCGCTAATCGGCGTCGCATAAAATCTGGTCGCTAAGGCGCGCATCAGCGACCACTATTAGCGACCGCTATATCTGCGACCGATAAGAGCGACCGAAATGATAAATTCGGTCGCTGAGCTGAGTCAGCATGGACTATGAACATAGCTGACGTGGTCCACGTGTCAGCGACCGGTATCAGCGACCGGATGCGGTCGCTGATAGTCTCAAATATTAGATCGGTCGCTAATAAGTATCAGCGACCACATGCGGTCGCTGATATGAAAAAAATAAACAGATTTTTGTTGTTTTGCAAAATTCCCAAAAACCTGTACCTGTTTTGTACCTGCTTTATCCCAACCCACATACACAACAAGATAAGCAGCATACACAATAAAATAAACATCCATTGTACCCACCAACACATACACCAAACTAGTTTCAAAACTAGTTTAAATAACATAACTGAATATACAAGTTATGAACATACAATAAGTCACAAAAGTGATATATATATATATATATATATATATATATATATATATATATATATATATATATATATATATATATATATAAAGCAGGTACGTCAAGCATCATCGCCTCCTTGATCACCCTGTAATTAACAAAATAATAAAATAAATTACAAATATATACTAACTATGTTAATATTGGTATATTACGACAATATATACAACAAATTGATTTTATACCTCGTCGCTATCCCCATGCTGTGATGCTGCTGCCGCATCCACTGCTTTAGCTAACTCCTCAGGATCCAGAGCCCCCAGATGCCCGCCCAGTATCGTCAGAAGATTTCGATCTTGACATATAGCTCTAACACAGTCAGCCGGAGTATGAACAGCTGGATGGCTCGATGACTGTGTAGACTGGGTAGAAGAGCAGCCTGAGCCACTAAAGGATGGGCGTCGTCGTTGTCCTTGACCTTTAATGTAGTTCTTCTTCACAATAGATGCCCTCTCCCACAACTCTTGATCAATAGACGGACGTGGAGTGCCTTCAGGATAGCGTTCATTCAATAAACGCTTATAAGTGTCATGTCATCATGTTAACAATTAAATAGTGAAAAATAAATTAATTCTCTAAGCATTGATAAACAAGATCAAGTTGTTAAAATTTATTATCACTATCTGGATAGCCTCAGGCAGACCATCACGGGTGGCCACGTACACATCCAGCCAATGTATAGGTGTACCTTGAGACTGAGATTCCTATACAAAAAAAAGCATAATATTACTAAGTAAAAATGTGATATATTTTCTACAATTCATGATTTTAAACATATTAAAACTTGTAATTAAATACGTACTCGGGCAGTGATATGCTGCAACTGTGAAATACTACCGCCCTTGTATGTCCCTTTAGCCTTTTCGCCTTCGGGTACACCCGAGGATCTGTTGCTGGCGACAGTCTTTCGTCTTTTCACCCAGCTCTCAGCCCTCCATTGAGCACACATCTCAGCCCATATGGCCTGGGTTCACCACCAGGGACTGTGCTCGTGCATGTAATCTTCTCCCTGGCCTGGATGGTCTATCTCTGCATTGTGAAGGGCTTTTTGTCTTTCTTTATTCAAATTGTCTTTGGTGCGGACCGCGCATTTCTGCCAAAATAATGTTTGTATCACTGAAGCCTGCGCGTCCTCCCATCTATACCGTTTCTGCAAATAAAACAACAATAAAAACATTACTAAATAATTATCCTTCGAATACTAAATAATTTTCCTTTGTCATATTTAAAAAAACATACCTGAAATTCTGCCCAAACAACATCCTTGTGGGCGATAGGTGTGCTCGCCCACGTAATCACAGGTGTAGGCCAATTCTGTAAACACAGCTGTGATATACACTTGACGATCTTATTATCTGAAAAATCACTATAATATACAACATCAATTAGCATATATTAAAGCAAATTATATCTAAGTTATAATACTTATGAACATTTTTCAAACTTATACTTAAAAAAAATTCGCCAGAGTCTCCCCTGTAATATAGACTAGCCACATGCACGACGACATGCATATATGGACATTTCTAGGCACCCAATACACAAACCAAGAGAAATATACAAACTTTCAATACAATATATAAGACCAAAACAATAACGATTGAATGCAAATTAAAGTAGTAAAAAATTCAAACCCATATACATTACCAATATAATATCAATCAAAACATTACCAATATACAATAAATGGAATCTTAAATGATATATGCGGGACGTACGTGCTATTCGGAGGAGGGGGAATCTGAATAAGAATCCGATCATCTGGATTACTAGGGGCCTTGGGCACATGATTAGGCCCCCTACCCAAGCCGCGCTTTTTCTGCGCTGCTTCAGAAGCCATCTGACAATAAACATGTATATATGAGTCATGTTATTTTGAGTCATGTTTGATTACAATAAATATGTATATATGACAATAAACATGACAGTGATATAAACATGTATATATATGAATATAAAATGACAATAAACAAAAGTTACATTTAAATAGTTTAGTACATAAACATGCATGACAGTGATATAAACATGTATATATATGAATATAAAAAAGTGTAATGCTAAACATACATTTCAAGTGTCAGTGTCTGATTCAGAATCAATTTGTATACGTGTTGCAGATTCATAACCATCATCTGCTTCAGATTCAGTGTCAGATTCAGTCAATAACTCTTCCTCCTCAGTATCAATGTCATCTGACACAAGTATTGACTCAGGATCTAATTCATGTGGTTCATCTCCACCATCTAACTGGATTACTTCATTGTCGTCCTCCACATTTATTATAGTTTGACTATGAAGCATCTGCTCTTGGTAAATCTCCCCATCAACTAATTCTACACGACTACGCGCGGGAGTATGAATTACAACTTGCCAATCTGTAGGCGGTCTATCCCTTTTCCTAACAGGACTAGGAGTGTAGTATACTTGTACTGTTTGAGTTGGTAAAACAAACGGTTCGTTGGAGTACGCAGACCTATGGAGGTCAATATCGACGATTCCATGTCTGTCAACACGTATCCCTTTTTCTGAATCAAACCAACGGCACTTGAACAAGTGAATATGACCCCCGTAAGTGCCCTTGTACGACAACTCTACGATTTCCTCCAACTCCCCATAAAAGGCACGACCAAGCTCATTGTAACAATCTCCTTGGACACACACTCCAGAGTTTGTTGTTCTTTTACCGCACCTATATGCCTTTGTGTGAAATTCACAACCATTTATTTTGTAACCATTGCGGCTGACTTGGTCCCTGTCTGGTCCCATTGCTAGGACTTGTACATTAGCCGGAATCGTTGATACCTCAGTAAAAGCCTACAAAAACTCCATCTTATTAAATGAAGTCATAGTTAAAAATTGAACTACGTGCTTAAAAATTGTACTTACTTTATCCTTTAGCCAAAGTGCAAAGTTTTTATCTCGATTGATTTGAATATCTTTATCAGTTATGCCGGGATGCTTCACTTTTAACTCGTCATCGTACAATCTATACCATGTTATAAAAATTAACATATTGGAATAAATTTTCAACTTAAAAGATAAATTATCAAGTTTACATGTGTACCTCACAAATTCGTCAATCTCCTCGCAATTGAGAAGAATGTAAGTATGTGCAGCATGTAATTCTTGCTCAGAGAGGAATATGCGCTTTCCTTTTCCATAAGCGCTGCCCGATAGACCAAATACAGAGAGCCGGCCATTTAGTTCAACATTTCCCCCATCATCATGTCTCGATACTCGATTGGCCTTTGTCAAGACTTCGTCCGGAAAATAGTCTAAGACAAACGTAGATATCTCATCGAAACTGTATGCCTCGCATATCGACCCCTCGATATAAGCTCTATTCTTCACCTTCCTCTTAAGGTTTCCCATCACCCTTTCGAAAGGGTACATCCATCTATATTGAACTGGACCCCCAACACGAGCTTCATAGGGAAGATGGATTTGCAAATGCTCCATGGAGTCAAAAAAACCAGGTGGGAATATTTTTTCCAATTTACACGTGATCTCTATGATGTTCTTCTCAAGTACAGACATGTCCTTCTCATTTAATGATTTTGAACATAAGTCTTTGAAGAAACGACTAAGATCCGTCAAAGTATCCCATATTGGTTTATCAAGCAAATCCCGGAATGCTATAGGCATGAGTCTCTCCATGAACACATGACAGTCATGACTCTTCATCCCTTGTAATTTCCCACCCGTAACACACCTTGCAATGTTTGACGCATATCCATCTGGTAGTTTCAAAGACTTAATCCATGTGCACACATCTTCAACTTGCTTTTTGGACAATGTGTACCTTGCATGCGGTTTGACAATCTTACCATTAGGAGATTCATAAAGTTCTAATCTGGGACGCTTACAAATATCTTTCATGTCCAAACGTGCCTTATCGTTATCTTTTGTCTTCCCCGTAACATTCATCACAGTATTAAACACATTGTCAAACACATTCTTCTCAATATGCATCACATCTAGATTATGACGAATCAAATTTGTAGACCAATAAGGCAATTCCCAAAAGATACTTCTCCGAACCCAGTTATGAGATTCGCCAAATCCATTAATTATGTTTGTGGCATCAACCTTACCAAATGGGATAACCGACAATCTCATCACACGATCTCGCATCTCCGTTCCCGACAATCGCGGTGCAGGCATATCATTGTCTACTTTCCCTTTCCTGAAGTGTTCTCTATTTCTTCGAAACGGGTGATCTACCGGTAAGAACCGACGATGACAGTCAAACCAACAAGGCTTTCGACCTTTTGATAGATTAAACGACTTTGTATGCTCCATACAATACGGACAAGCCAACTTCCCGTGTGTACTCCATCCAGCTAACATACCATAAGCTGGGAAGTCACTTATAGTCCACATAACCGCTGCCCTAAGGTTAAAATTTGTTTTCGTTACAACATCCCAAGTCTGTACTCCATCCTCCCACAATACCTTCAACTCGTCTATAAGAGGTCTCAAGTAAACATCTAAGTTCTTTCCAGGACTCTTAGGACCAGGAACCACAAGTGAAAGAAACAAGTATGGCTGTTTCATACACATCCAAGGAGGCAAGTTGTACGGAGTAACAATCACAGGCCAACATGAGTACGGAACAGCTGAGTGGCCAAACGGATTGAAACCATCGGTGGACAATCTAAGCCTCACATTTCTAGGTTCCAATGCAAGCCCAGGATGTGCTATGTTGAAATCTTTCCAAGCCTGCCCATCTGCGGGATGATTTAGTTCTCCATCTTTAGCTGGAGATTTCGTATGCCAACTCATATGTTCAGCTGTTCTTGAAGACATGTACAATCTTTTTAGCCGATGTGTTATTGGAAAATACCTTAGAATCTTAAACGGTATACTTGATTTTTTTGTAGTCACACCCTCTTTATTAGGCCTAAACCGATTATGACTGCAAAACGTGCACCTTGTCATCTGTTCATTTTCCTTATAAAATAACATGCAATCGTTGGGACATGCATCGATCTTTTGGTATCCAAGACCCAACTTCTTCACCATTTTCTTATAAAAATAATAGTTATCAGGCAATTTCTCACCGTCAGGCCACATACTCTTAATAGCCTTCAAGAGCGACTCAAAACACTCATGACTCATGTTGTGATCAGCCTTGATGTTAAGTAATGTCGCCACTACAGACAATGTAGTGTGTTTGGTGCAACCATGCCACAATGGCTCGCTACCCTCGTCTAACAACTTAAAGAAGTCTTTGGCATCAGAATTCATAGGTTGTTCTCTGCCTTGTTCCCAATCAAAATCTGGGCCTGCAATAGCATGAACCATTTCATTCATACGATGAGTACTACTGCCTGAATTGTGTACTTCTGTGATGCCACCACCTCTTCTCTGTCCATGTGCCCACCAGCATTCTTCGTAATTTCTTATGAACCCGTAAACAAGTAAATGATAGCTTATCATGTCTCTGTCCATATAATTTACATTCTTACACTTCAAACATGGACATCGTATCTGTGACTTACCATTCATACATTCCGGGTGACTATACGCATAATCCAAAAACACTTGGCAACCAGCTCTAAATTCAGCTGTAGCACCTATCTGGGCACTTGACTTTCGTCGTGCCATCCAACTTCTGAATATACCTATGTTGACATGAATTATTGTATTCCCTTGTTAGAGATTTACAATTCAGCTCAATCCCATTTATGATGCTTATAAATACATATACATGTATATGTACATATATAACATGAGTGTGCATCATATATGATTATTCGGGAATTGAACAAGGATACATTCCAAAACAACCTAAAGATAATAGATTCCTAGGGGTAGAATATGAATCATTGCATCATGCATGGTCGCAGATAGCAGTCGCTATTACTATTATCAGCGACCGGATACGGCGGTCGCTGATATTATTGGTCGCACCTTTATAATTGCTTCAGTTTCTTTTTTCATCATTATATCCCATCTAATTTTTGCTTCTGTATTTAGTTGTCAAGTTACTTATTGCTCATTAGTATTGTCAAGTGACTTATTGCTCATTAAGTTAAAATTCTTAGATTATTATTCTTTGAAGTCAGAAGGGGAAGAAATAAAATAATTTGTCATTCTTTACTGCTGCTCAATCTTTGTAGTCACAGTTTTAGATATATCTTAGAAATTATGAATCCTACTATATCAATACATAAAATTAACCCTACATCAATTTAGTTGCAATATATACTATTTTTCTTAAATTATTGCCACTATTCAATAAAAAGATTCAACAAAAACCAGATTGATTACACACCCTACCTACAGTAGTCTGAATTACAAAAGAAAATGAAGGGGTCCCTGCATCACAATGAACAATGCATACAAATATATACATGCATATGTAAAGAAGAAGCAAGACCAACACAGACATGGTCACAGTTGATTGCATCTTTCACAATACACGAGATTTTACTAGTATATCCATGACAATCTATCAAATCCAACCCCCTCCTCAATGTCAGTCATCACTGTCCAAGTACTTCTAACATATCATCAAATCAAACACTAGTATTTACAAGCTAACGAACTAGGTTAATACAATTGAACATACCGTTCAAAAGATTTGCAGGTAGCGGTGGCGGCGGCGGCTGAGGTAGTGGTGGGTGGCGGCAACGGTTTTCCCCTCTTCTCCCTCTTCTTTTCTCCCCTTCTCCCTCTTCTCCCTCTTTTTTTCTTCTGTTCTGGATCGACAGTGACGAACTGATACTGGTTTATTGAAATACATCCGCGACCGCTATCCGCGATCGCATGCGGTCGCTGATTTTTAATGATGTGGAAGTATCAGCGACCAAATGCGGTCGCTGTTACATATTGGTCGCAAATAAGCAGCGCGCCAACATTTCCAGCCAATTTTTTGGAGGCAAAAATGAGTCTGCGACCGAATAGTGACCGGTATCAGTCGCTAACAAAAAATAGCAACCAAATTCAAGTGCGGTCGCTAAAGGTGGTCGTTAACAATCCTATCTGCGACTAAAAAATGCGGTCGCTGATAAGATTGGTCGCTGTTAGAGTATTTTCGTGTAGTGTTGATTTAAGATGCCTTTCATCTTTATATCACGAATTGAAGGATTACTAAGTACTTCAGTATCTCTTCTAGTATGAATAAAAGGGGCTGAAGAATTCGTAAAATCTTCTATGATGACTGGTCTTCTAGTTCGTTCAAAGCTTATTTAACTGTACCATTAGAGAATTGTCTGATGTTTTCACATTTAGTAGACTACTTTTAACTGGTTCTTGAGGTATTTCTGTAAAACCCTAACTTATTATAAATAAAATCAAATTTCCTCTAATTATTATTTTGAATAATAGGGTGTTAATTTGATATAATGCTTTGGTTATGGGTGAAATGTGCAAAATTTTCAAAATAAGCAAGTAGTTATAAAATATTCATTTTGTCAGGGAATATTCGTTAGGTCGTGGAATATTCTTGCTGTCGGGGAATATTCGTACGACGACGCAGTCATTTGTGAGCCCCATAACAAAAAACGGTCGGATGAAGAAAACGACAAGTTTGAGTTTTTATAAATAATGGCGTAGTAGTTACCGTTAACACTGTTGGAATACCCGGTGGTTAAAATATAGTAATACGCGTGGGTGCATAGTAGCACACGGTAGTGCATAGTATTGTTGAATTATTGATCCTTACGTAAGAAGCTCAATAATTGTTACAGTAATTACTGTTCAATATTTTATTTTATTGGTTCAATAATTGCTGCGTTGATATTTTATATTATTATTGTTTCAATAATTGTCACTGCACAGTATCTCCATTATCAGATCAATAATTCATATTATTTGAATAATATTATTAGATAGCATTATTGACAATGTCTAAGGAAGTTCTGTCTAAGGAGAGCCCCCTCTTTCCTGGGAATGACCTGGTTGTCATAATTGTGATTCTGTAATATTATTTGTGAATAATTAATTATTAATTTATATGATAAGAAAATATTTGTTTTTATGTGGATATAAATGAAGGATTTAATTTTGAGGTGTTTTATCAGTATTTTGTCAGAATTGAGGTTTTAAAAATCAAAACAGTGTTCTTAAAGCTCTATCGCGTGAGTTATAATTTTAATCCGACCGTTGGATCGTTGTGATTTTTGGATATGTTATACATATATAAGTTGAGTATATGCCCACAAATTTTGAACCGTTAAAAATTAACGTATGATTTATTATGAATTTTATGAGGTATTGAAAATCATCCGTTTGTGAATTTTGGATATTTTCGGTTTGAAATTTGGAAAAACATAAAGCTACAAAGTTGTAGAGAATTCGATTACATGTGGAATGGACACGAGATTCGAATTTTTCTGATAAAAGGGCTATTTTATATGAATTATTGAAGTTACTGATTATTTAAAATATTTTAAAAATTTCTAGAATTGGTGGGCCCCACTTTTGGTTGGTGAGAAATGTGCTAAAATTTTATTTCAAAAGTGGTGGGCGGGAATAGTAGTAGGTAAAGCCATCAGGTAGCAGGTTAAGTCTGCTTCAGCGTTCTAACATTTTTCTATAAATAGGGTGTTGAGTTAGAATTGAAAATCACACTAGAAACAAGTTTTCACTCTATCTCTATATATATTATCGAGCGTATTTTGTAAGTATTTAAATACTTTGAGAGTTTCTATTCAGTGCAAGTTTTCTTCAGCGTCAAATCCGATATTCCGGTCAGAAATACTGTATTTTGAGGTACGGGATGTTATTTGTTTATAAATGATATTATTTTTTTCAATATCATTATGTCGAAATATTGGTCTGAACTTTTTATTAAATTTAGAACTTTTTGTGTCGGGGTTACTATTCACGTATACGGCACTATTCACGAATACGATACTATTCACCAAAAAATAAAATTTTCTCTTCTTTGTCCCAGATTGTCTATTATGGTTACTATCTTTGATTGTATCCATGTTTTGATCGTCATTCTTGAATTTTTCTCCATTATGTTTTATTATGGAGTATTTTTAAATTTGAATTATCTAAAGTACGAATCTTTAAACTTTGTCCTTTTATCGTATTGGATTCGTTCTCTAAAATGTTTTTCATCATCCTCGGTCCTTAATGGTGATACTTGATGAATATCTTTGGCCTGTAGTGCAAAGATGAATGATTACCTGATGAATATCTTTGGCCCGTAGTGCAAAGATGAACATGTGTTGAGATGAAAATGGCCAACTGGTGATACAAATGAAAATCTTTGGCCCGTAGTGCAAAAATGAATATTTGATTTAAGTTGTATATTGATTGATGTTACATGAATAAAATATTGATGATGGACTTTTAAATTCATAGATGATAGTAGATTTCATTCTCTACTTAACTCTTCTAATGAATTATTGTTTCCGCTGCAGTTGTTGATCTTAAACTTATTGTCTATTATATTCTATCAGATCTTTCCCTGTTGAAGACTAATGATAATTTGTTGTATATTATCTTAGTCATAATATTCTTTACTGGGCTAGTTGAGCTCACCCTTTCTTTTTTATTCCATTTTTCTTCTCAGGAGGTGAGAATATAGCAGGAACTAACCGGGGTATGGAGTGATGGTTCTAGAAAGTTATTTTAACAGTCCTCACTATTATTGTAAAATAGTGTATCCATAATTGTAATGAGGACTCCTTTTGAGTTTTAATACTGTCTATTAGACAATATTTGTATTTAAACTCACAGTTTATGTGTTGTCGTATTTTGCACGACAATTGTAGTAATGAAGTTGTATTTGTTTCTATACCATGTATTTGGCGACTCAGAATAGGTGATGTATACCTATTTTTAGGGCGTCACAGTTGGTATCAGAGCTTAGGGATATGGTCTTTGGCGGAGATCGGGGAATAGAACTAGGAGGGGAGAGACGAGTAAATCTTTCGCTAGTGTGTCCTACCTAAGCTTATTTATTGGTCGATCATAATATAAGGATATTATGTGATATGTTAATTTGTTTAAATAACCCTGGTCTTATGGCAGTATTTAAGAATGGCAGCTGAGAACGTTAACAATGGAGCAAATGAGACCGTGGAGACACCTTTGATCACCACCTAGGGGAACGTGCAACAGGAAGGCAGGATTCCTCCTGTAAATAACACTACCGAACAAATGATGAATGATGAGATGTTTAAAAGCTTTTTGTAGTTCGTGCAAAATCAGACGAGGGAGACTAGTGTACAAAATACGGGTGGAAATGATAGCAACGCGTGGTTTGTCACAGCCAAGCAGTTTAAAGAGTTGGGACCACCAGAATTTTGGAGAAAGCCGGATCCGATTAAGGCAGAAACGTGGGTCAAGCAAATTACCAAGATATTCGATGTCTTGGGATGCACGGAAGAATAGAAGGTTCCATTCGCTACCTTTATGTTCCGTGGTGAGGCAGATTACTGGTAGGAATCTGTGAAGCGTACCCAGCCTGCCGCACTCAGCATGTCTTGGGAAATGTTTCAGAAGCTGTTCAATGATAAGTACTTTCCTGAAAGTAGTCGTCATATGAAGGAGGTATAGCTTATCAGACTAGAACAAAACAACATGACTGTGTCTCAGTACGAGGCGAAGTTCGCAGAGTTATCCAGGTTTACACCTCATTTGGTAGAGAATGAGGAACGAATGACACGGATGTTTCTGAAAGGTCTAAAACCCAAGATTCGACAATATCTTATCTCTCATAAATTTTCTTTATATTCAGATGTTGTAAACAGGACTCAATTATTAAAACGAGATAATGAGTATGTTCAACCAAGGGACCACAACCAGGGTCATACCGGTGACAGTAGTCATCGGAGCGATGAGAACCGGCGCGGAGGAAAATATAGACAAAAGCGGTAACCACTCGGGTGGTAATCGTGGCCGTGATAACAGGAGAGGTGAGTCAGGTGAAAATTTCAAAAAGAGGAGATTCAACAATGATGGGAAGACATCAGCAGCAACACCAACACCAACAATAAATTTTAGGGGAGGAGAACGACCACCAGTTAGATGCTACAGATGCGGAGAGGAGGGACACATAAGTCCAAACTGTTCACAGCCTTCCAAGGTGTGTTTCAATTGTGGAAAAGACGGACATATAGCCCAATTTTGTCCGGTAGTAAAGTCAAGTCAAACTGGGACGGCGACACCAAAGGCGACTACGGACAAAACAAAGTCGGTGGGTCAAGGTAAGGTGTTTGTCGTGACTGGCCAAAACGTGAAAAACCCGAACGAGGTGATCACGGGTAAGCTAATCTTGAACTCTTGCGAAGTTTATACCTTACTAGATACCGGTTATATCCATTCTTTTATCTCTCCTGCTTGTGCTTAATGTTTAAACTTGACTCCAGAGAAATTAGACTTTGACTTATCTGTGGAGACTCCGTTAGGAGAAACTATTATTACATCCACTCTGTATAAATCTTACTTGATCCAAGTGGGCACAATCACATTACCTGTCAATCTTATTTATTTGAAAATACTTGTATTTGATGTGATTTTAGGGCTTGATTGGTTAACTATTCATCATGTTAAAATTGATTATTTTTGTAAGGTTGTTAGTTTTCATATTCCTAACTAACTTGTTATGCGAATTCAAGCTACCAAACCACTAAAATCAATCACTGTCATATCAAGCCATAAAGCTATTCGTTTATTGAAAAACAGATGTCAAGCTTTCTTAGCCCATGTCACGGACTTGAACAAAAACACGTCAGATTTGAATAATATTTCTATTATTAGTGAATTTCCTGACGTATTTCCTGAAGAACTTCCCGGTCTACCCCCAGAATATGAAGTTGAATTCTTTATTGACCTTGAACCTGGTACAAAGCCCATTTCTAAAACCCCATATCGAATGGCTCCTATTGAACTTCAGGAGTTAAAAGTCTAAATACAGGAATTGTTAGATATCGGTTTCATTCATTCTAGTACATCTCCTTGGGGTGCTCCTGTTTTATTCGTAAAGAAGAAAGACGGGAGTATGTGACTTTGTATCGACTATAGGGAATTAAACTATGTCACCATCAAGAATAGGTATCCGCTACCTCGCATTGATGACTTGTTCGACCAGTTGCAAGGAGCACAATTCTTTTCAAAGATCAATCTTCGTTCTGGATATCATCAGCTGAAGATTAAAACTGAGGATATTCCGAAGACTGCCTTCAGAACTCAATATGGGCATTATGAATTCTTAGTCATGTCATTTGGATTGACTAATGCTCCTGCTGCTTTCATGGATATGATAAACCGTGTATTCAAAGAATATTTGGATCAGTTCGTTGTTGTCTTTATTGATGACATCCTCATCTATTCCAAAAGCCGTGAAGATCATGAGCACCATTTGAAGCTGGTACTCCAAAGGCTTTACGATAATAAGCTATATGCCAAGCTGAAGAAATGCGAGTTCTGGCTTGAGGAAGTAGCATTCCTTGGGCACGTGGTATCAAAACATGGAGTATCTGTTGACCCAACGAAGATTGAAGCCATACAAAGTTGGGAGCAACCGAAGTCGGTGACCGAAGTACGTAGTTTTCTGGGCTTAGCTGGTTATTATCGGAGATTTGTGGAAGGATTTTCTCGAATCGCTGCTCCGTTAACTCAACTGACTCGAAAAGATACAAAATTCGTTTGGAGTGAGAAATACGAGAAGAGTTTCCAAGAGCTTAAGAGGAGACTCATTTCGGCACCTGTTCCGACAATACCATCTGGTTCAGATTGATTTATTATCTACAACGATGCTTCAGGCAAAGGGTTATGATGTGTTCTCATGCAACATGGGAAAGTCATAGCCTATGCCTCGTGATAACTCAAAGAATATGAGAGGAATTATCCTACTCATGATCTAGAGTTGGCAGCATTCGTTTTCGCGTTGAAAATCTGGAGGCACTACCTGTATGGGGAGAAAGTGGAGATTTATACGGATCATAAAAGCCTCAAATACTTCTTCACCCAAAAGGAACTCAACATGCGGCAACGACGTTGGCTTGAGCTGTTGAAAGATTATGATTATACCATCCAATACCATCCTGGAAAAGCAAACGTAGTAGCTGACGTATTGAGTAGAAGATTATATGCGGGTACAAGTGCGATATTGTCAACACAAATGCCCATTTTGTATGACTTGCAAAGAATGGAGATAGAGGTAAAGGCTCCAAGTACCCACGTGATGATATCAAATATACGAGTAGAACCGACTTTAATCGATAAAGTTAAAGCTGCTCAAGCTACAAACCAGGAGCTGATGCGTATGAAGAACAAAGTGCAAGAAGGTGCTATTCCAGAAGCAAGAATTGATGAAGAAGGAATACTTCGAGTTCACTCCAGACTTTGTGTCCCTAACGATTTTGACTTGAAGTATAGAATCATGATGGAGGCACACAACACACCGTTTGCAATCCATCCTAGGAGTACCAAAATGTACCATGATCTTCGACATACATTTTGGTGGAGCAATATGAAGAGAGAGATTGCGGAGTTTATCTTGAGGTGTTTAACTTGTCAACGAGTAAAGGCGGAGCATCAAGTGCCAAAGGGTCCATTGCAACCACTTGAGATTCCAAAATGGAAGTGGAAACACATTACCATGGATTTTGTTACGGGTCTTCCCAAAATTTCTCAAGGCATAGATGTGATTTGGGTTATTGTTGATAGATTAACCAAGTCTGCTCATTTCTTTCCTATACGGGAGACTTATTCCCTTGAACGTCTTGTTCGTATGTACGTGAATGAGATTGTTAGATTGCATGGCATGCCAGTATCCATAGTTTCGGATCGTGACCGAAGATTCACTTTACGATTTTGGGTTAGCTTGCAGAAAGCTATGGGCATGGATTTACGATTCAGTTCAACATACCATCCTCAAACGGACGTGCAGTCAGAAAGAACTATTCAAACTCTTGAAGATCTATTAAGACTCTGTGTCCTAGATTTCAAATGGAGTTGGGATAAGTACCTACCATTGGTAGAATTCTACTACAACAACAGTTATCAAGCAAATATAGGCATGGCTCCATTCGAGGCGTTGTATGGAAGAAAATGTCGTTCTCCAGTATGCTGGGACGAGATGGGTGAAGCAACGTTGTTGGGACCAGAATTGGTACGTATGACTACAGAGAAAATCCAAATGATCCGACAACGTATACAAACAGCACAAGATCTACAAAAGAGTTATGCAAATCTTCATCGAAAGGACGTAGAATTTAATATTGGGGATCATGTATTGTTACGTATTGCTCCATGGAAGGGAGTTACAAGATTTGAGAAAAGAGGAAAGCTCAATCCATGATTTGTTGGTCCATTTGAGATTCTTGACCGAATAGGAAATGTGGCCTATAGACTTGTATTTCCTCCAAGCATGTCTCGTGTTCATAATGTTTTTCACATATCTATGCTTCGTAAATATGTGAAAGACCCGAACCACATAATTGAGTTAGAACGAGACGAGATAGCTGAAGATTTAACGTACGAGGAGGTACCTGTTAAGTTCTTGGATAGGAAAGAGCATGTCCTACGCACCAAGGTTATACCACAAGTTAAGGTTTTGTGGAGGAGCCATGCTATTGAGGAAATAACTTGGGAGTTAGAATTGGAAATGAAAGCGAGGTATCCTCACTTTTTTAAAACACCAGGTACGTACGTCAATTTCAAGAATGAAATTTCATAAGGAGGGGAGGTTGTAAAACCCCAACTTATTATAAATAAAATCAAATTTCCTCTAATTATTATTTTGAATAATTGGGTGTTAATTTGATATAATGCTTTGGTTATGGATAAAATGTACAAATTTTGCAAAATAAGCAAGTGATTATAAAATATTCATTTTGTCAGGGAATATTCGTTTGGTCGTGATATATTCTTGCTGTCGGAGAATATCCGTATGACGACGCAGTCATTTGTGGGCCCCATAACAGAAAATAGTCAGATGAAGAAAAAGACAAGTTTGAGTTTTTATAAATAACGACGTAGTAGTTACTGTTAACACTGTTGGAATACCCGGTGGTTAAAATACAGTTGTGACGCCCCCAAAATAGGTATACATCACCTATTCTGAGTTATCAAATACATGGTACAGAAACAACTACAACTTTATTAATATAATTATCGTGCAAAATACGACAACACTTAACTATGAGTTTAAAATACAACTATTGTCTTCTAGACAATATCCACACTCAAATAAGTCCTCATAACAATTATTGATACTTTATTTTACAAAAATAGCGAGGACTACTAAAATATTTTTCTAGAACCATCATTCCATACCCTGACTAGTACTCGCTACATTCTCGCCTCCTAAGAAGAAAAATAGAACAAAAAGGAAAAGGGTGAGCTCAACTAGCCCAGTAAAGAATATTATGACTAAGATAATATAGAACAAATTATCGTTAGTTCTCAACAAGAAAAAAATCTAATAGAATACAATAGACAACAAATTTTAAATTAATATTCGCAGTGAAAATAATAATTCATTAGAAGAGTTAAGTAGAGGATGAAATCTACTATCATCTATGAATTTAAAAGTCCATCATCAATATTTTATCCCTACAACATCAATCAATATACATCTTGAATCAAATATTCATCTTTGTACTATAGGCCAAAGATATTCATCAGTTGGTCATGTTCATCTAAACACATGTTCATCTTTACACTACGGGCCAAAGATATTCATCAGAAAATCATTCATCTTTACACTACAGGCCAAAGATATTCAGTAATATCATCATTTAGAACTGAGGATGATGAAAAATATTTTAAAGAAAACGAATCCAGTGACACAAAAGAACAAATATTAAGGATTCGTACTTTAAACAGTCCAAGTTCAAAAATACTTCATAAATAACCATAGTGGAGTAAAATTCAAGAATGATCAAAACATGGATACAATCAAAGCTAGTATCCATAATTGATATCTTGAAAAGAAAAAAAAATAAAAATTTAATTTTTCAGTGAATAGTATCGTATTCGTGAATGGTGCCGTATACGTGAATAGTGCCGTATACGTGAATACTAATCCCGACACTAAAAATTCTAAATTTGATAAAAAATTCAGATCAATATTTCGGTATAATGATATTGAAAGAAATAATAGTATCTATAAAAAACTAACATCCCTTACCTTGAAAAGACAGTACTTCTGACTGGAATACTGGATATAGTGCTGAAGGGAACTTACACTGTATAGTAACACTCAAAGTCTTAAAATACTCACAAAAATACGCTCGATAATATAGAGAGAGAAAGAGAGAGAAAACTTCAGTTTCTAGTGTCTTTTTTAATTCTAACCTATGCATCCTATTTATAAGAAAATGCTTAGAACACCAAAGCAGAAAATTTAATAAAATAATTTATTTATTAAATATTCAAGCCCACCACCAAAGAATCTGAATTCAGCTCATTTACCACACATGTGGGATTGCAAAAAACATTTTTCTTGAATAAAACAATTAAAACTTCTAAAAATCAATTATTCTGGAACTTCAGAACTTCAATAATTCATAATAAGTAGCCCTTTTATCAGAAAAATTTGAACCTCATGTCCTGTTTATAGGAAATTCTATTCTCTACAACTTTGCAAAAGAAATTTTTTCGAAATTCTAAACAGAAATTGACCGATATCCACAAATGAGCGATTTTACATGCAATAATCAAATTTCAATCAAGAAATGGGGTCCACAAACATGACAAACATTTTTTAAATATTTTTAGTAACAAAAATACTATTCCTCATTTATTCATATATCCCACATTCATTGTAAAAATATCACCATTATTATATTATTATAATATAATAATATATTTAAATGAATTTTTTATCAAAAAAAGATAAAATATTAATTTTCAACAATTGTCACATTAAAAATTTTCTCCATCTATATCCACATACAATGAATATTTTCCTTATCATATAAATTAATAATTAATTATTCACAAATAATATTACAGAATCACAATACTGACAACCAGGTAGTTCCCAAGAAAGAGGGGGCTTTCCAATAAGGATCTCTCATTACTGGCGTGCAATTAGGTGACCAAACCTCTCCTTAGACAGAACTTTTTAGACATTGCCAATAATGTTATCTATTAATATTATTTAGATAATATAAATTATTACTCCGATAATGAAAAATACTATGTAGTGACAATTATTGAAATAACAGTAATATAAAATATCAGCATAGCAATTATTGAATCAATAAAATAAAATATTGAAGAGTAATTACTGTAACAATTATTGAGTAGTGTCTTCTTACGTAAGAATTAATAATTGGTGCAATACCGTATGCTACTGTGCTTTAACCACCGAGTATTTAAACAGTATTAACGGTAACAACTACGCCGTTATTTATAAATAACTTATACTTGTCGTTTTCTTCATCCAATCGCTTTCCGTTATGGGGCCCACACAAGGCTGTGCCGTCGTACGAATATTCCCCGACAGTAAAAATATTCCACGACCAACCGAATATTCCCCGATAATAATGAATATTTTATAACCACTTGCTTATTTAAAAATATTTGCGCATTTGTACCCATAACTAATTACATTAATCAAATCAATCCTTACTACTTTAAAATAATAAATAGAGGAAATTCAATTTCATTTATAATAAGTTGGGGTCTTACAACCTCCCCTCCTTATGAAATTTCGTCGTCGAAATTGACGTACGTACTTGGTATTTCGAAAATGTGAGGATACCTTGCTTTCATTTCCGTTTCCAATTCTCAGGTCATTTCCTCTATAGCATGGTTCCTCCACAAAACTTTGACTTGTGGTATGACCTTTGTGCGTAGGACATGCTCCTTTCTATCTAAGATCTTGACATGTGTCTCCTCATACGTTAAGTCTTCGGCTATTTCGTCCGGTTCTAACTCAATAACATGGTTCGGGTCTTTCACATATTTACAAAGCACAGATATGTGAAAAATATTATAAACACGAGACATGCTTGGAGGTAATGCGAGTCTATAGGCCACATTTCCTACTTGGTTAAGAATTTGAAATGGACCAATAAATCTTGGATTGAGCTTTCCTCTCTTCCCAAATCTTGTAATTCCCTTCCATGGAGCAACCCACAACAATACATGATCCCCAATACTAAATTTCACGTCCTTTCGATGAAGATCCGCATAATTCTTTTGTCGATCCTGTGCCGTTTGTATACATTGTCGAATCATTTGAATCTTTTCTGTAGTAATACGTACCAACTCGGGTCCCAACAATGTTTCTTCCCCCACTTCATCCCAAGGAATTGGAGAGCAACACTTTCGTCCATACAATACTTCGAATGGAGCCACCCCTATACTTGCCTAATAACTGTTGTTGTAGGAGAATTTCACTAATAGTAAATACTTGTCCCAACTTCCTTTGAAGTCTAGGACACAAAGTCTTAATAAATCTTCAAGAGTTTGAATAGTCCTCACTGATTGTCCGTCCGTTTGAGGATGGTATACTGCACTAAATCGTAAATCCGTGCCCATAGCTTTTTACAAGCTAACCCAAAATCGTGAATTGAATCTTGGGTCACGATCTGAAACTATGGATACTGGCATGCCTTGCAATCATACAATCTTATTTACGTACATACGAGCAAGACGTTCAAGGGAATAAGTCTCCCGTATCGGCAAGAAATGAGCAGACTTAGTTAATCTATCAATAATAACCCAAATAACATTTATGCCTTGAGAAACCGTAGGAAAAACTGTAACGAAATCCATGGTAATGTGTTCCCACTTCCATTTCGGAATCTCAAGTGGTTGCAATGGACCCTTAGGCACTTGATGCTTTGCCTTTACACGTTGACAAGTTAAACACCTCGAGACAAACTTTGCAATCTCTCTCTTCATATTGTTCCACCAAAATGTAAGTCGAAGATCACGATACATTTGGGTACTTCCAGGATGAATTGCAAATGGTGTATTGTGTGCCTCCATCATGATCTTATACCTCAAATCAGAGTCGTTAGGAATACAAAGTCTGGAGTGGACTCGAAGTATTCCTTCTTCATCGATTCTTGCTTCTGGAATAGCACCTTCTTGTACTTTCTTCTTCATACGCATCAGCTCTGGGTCTGTGGCTTGAGCAACTTAAACTTTTTCGATTAAAGTTGGTTCAATGCGTATACTTGTCATCATCGCATGAGTCCCCGGAGTCTTGAATTCTATCTTCATCTTTTGTAAATCACACAAAATGGGCCTTTGTGTTGACAACATCGCACTTGTTCCCGCATATGATCTTTTACTCAACGTGTCAGCTACCACGTTCGCTTTTTCAGGATGGTATTGAATGGTATGGTCGTAGTCTTTCAACAGCTCGAGCCAATGTCGTTGTCGCATGTTGAGTTCCTTTTGGGTGAAGAAATATTTGAGGCTTTTATGATCTGAATATATCTCCACTTTCTCCTCATATAGATAGTGCCTCCAGATCTTTAGCGCAAAAACGACTACTACCAACTTTAGATCATGAGTAGGATAATTCCTCTCATATTCTTTAAGTTGTCGTGAGGCATATGCTATGACTTTCTCATGTTGCATAAGAACACATCCTAACCCTTTACCCGAAGCATCGCTGTACATAATAAATCAATCCGAACCAGATGGTATTGTTAGAATAGGTGCCAAAATGAGTCTCCTCTTGAGCTCTTGAAAACTCTTTTCGCATTCCTTGCTCCATACGAATTTTGTATCCTTCCGAGTCAACTGAGTTAACAGAGTAGCGATTCGAGAAAACCCTTCCACGAATCTCTGATAATAACCAGCCAAGCCCAAAAAGCTACGTACTTCGGTCACTGACTTAGGTTGCTCCCAACTTTGTATTGCTTCAATCTTCGTCGGGTCAATTGATACTCCATGTTTTGACACCACGTGCCTAAGGAATGCTACTTTCTCAAGCCAGAACTCGCATTTCTTCAACTTGGCATATAGCTTATTTTCACAAAGCCTTTGGAGTACCAGCTTCAAATGGTGCTCATGATCTTCACGACTTTTGGAATATATAAGGATGTCATCAATAAAGACAACAACGAACTGATCTAAATATTCCTTGAATACTCGATTCATCATATCCATGAAAGCCGCAAGAGTATTAGTCAATCCAAAAGACATGACTAAAAATTCATAATGCCCGTACCGAGTTCTGAAGACAGTCTTTGGGATATCCTTAGTTCTAATTTTCAGCTGATGATATCTAGAACGAAGATCGATCTTTGAAAAGAATTGTGCTCCTTGCAACTGGTCAAACAGGTCATCAATTCGTGGTAGCGGATACCTATTCTTGATAGTGACATGGTTCAATTCTCGGTAGTCAATACAAAGTCGCATACTTCTGTCTTTCTTCTTTACGAATAAAACAAGAGCACCCCAAGGAGATGTACTAGGACGAATGAAACTGATGTCCAATAACTCCTATTGTTGGACCTTTAACTCCTGAAGTTCAATAGGAGCCATTCGATATGGGGTTTTAGAAATGGGCTTTGTAACAGGTTCAAGATTAATAAAGAATTCAACTTCACATTCTGGGGGTAGACCGGGAAGTTCTTCAAGAAATACGTCAGGAAAGTCACTAACAATAGGAATATTATTCAAATCTGACGTGTCTTTATTCAAATCCATAACATGGGCTAAGAAAGCTTGACATCCATTTTTCAATAAACGAATAGCTTTATGACTTGATATGACAGTAATTGATTTTAGTGGTTTAGTTGCTTGAATTCGTACAACAGGTTGGTTAGGAATATGAAAACTAACAACCTTATGAAAATAATCAATTTTGGCATAATGAGTAGTTAACTAATTAATCCCTAAAATCACATCAAAAGCAAGTATCTTTAAAGAGATAAGGTCAACAGGTAATGTGATAGTGCCAACTTGGATCAAACAAGATTTATAAACAGTGGATATAATGAAAGTTTCTCCTAACGGAGTCTCCACAGATAAATCAAAGTCTAATTTCTCCGGAGTCAAGTTTAAACGTTAAGCACAAGCAAGAGAGATAAATGAATGGGGTAGCACCGGTATCTAGTAAGGTATAAACTTCACAAGAATTTATGATTAGCTTGCTCGTGATCACCTCGTTTAGGTTCCTTGCATTTTGACTAGTCACGACAAACGCTCTTCCAGGAACTATTGACTTTGACTTTTCTGGGACAGCCTTTTGAGTCACCATCCCCACTGGACTTGGCTTTGCTACCATATAATCTCGAGCGATATGTCCTTCCTTTCCATAATTATAGCATACCTTGAACTGTTGTGGATAGTTTGGGCTGATATGTCCCTCTTTTCCACATTTATAGTATACGACCGGTGGTCGTTCTCCTACCTTAGAACCAGTTGTTGTTGGTGCTGACGTCTTCACATTGTCACTATTGAATCTCCTCTTTTTAAAATTTCCCCCGACTCAATTATTCTATTCTCACGACCACGATTACCACCAGAGTGGTTACCGCTTTTATCTGAATTTTTCTTTCCCCACTGGTTATCGTTGCTTCGATGACTGCTGTCACCGGTACGATCCTAGTTGTGGTCCCTCGGTTGAACGCACTCGTTATCTCGCTCTAATAATTGAGCCCTGTTGACAACATCTGAATATATAGAAAATTTATAAGAAATGAGATACTGACGTATGTCGGGTTTCAAACCTCTCAGAAACATCCGCTTCATACGTTCCTCATTCTCCACCAAATGAGGTGCAAACCTGGATAACTCTGCAAACTTTGCCTCATACTGGGACACCGTCATGTTGTTATGCTCCAGTATAATAAATTCCACCTCCTTCATATTGTGAATACTTTCAGGAAAGCACTTGTCATTGAAAAGTTTCTGAAATGTCTCCCAAGACATGCTGAGTGTGGCTGGATGGGTACGCTTCACAGATTCCCACCAGTAATCTGCCTCATTACAGAACATAAAGGTGGCAATTGGATCCGGCTTTCCCCAGAATTTTGGTGGTCCCAACTCTTTGAACTGTTTGGCAGTGACAAACCGCGCGTTGCTATCATTTCCACCTGTATTTTGTACATGAGTCTCCCTTGTCTGATTTTGCATAAACTGCAAAAAGCTTCTAAATATTCCATCGTTCATCATCTGCTAAGTGGTGTTGTTTACAGGATGAACATTGCCGGCCTGTTGCACGTTCTCCTCGTTGGTGATTAATGGTGGCTCCACGGTTGTATTTACTCCATTGTTAATATTCTCAGCTGCCATTCTTAAATACTGCCACAAAACATGAGTTATTTAAAGAAATTGACATGCAACATAATAACCCTATACTCTGACCAACCAACAAATAAGCTTAGGCAAGACACACTAGCGAAGGATTTACTCGTCTCTCCCCTCCTAGTTTTATTCCCCGATCTCCGCCAGAGACCATATCCCTAATCTCTAATACCAACTGTGACTCATGTCCCAACCGTGGACAGTACTCGCTACATTCTCGCCTCCTGAGAAGAAAAATGGAACAAAAAAGAAAATGGTGAGCTCAACTAGCCCAGTAATGAATATTATGACTAAGATAATATAGAACAAATTATCGTTAGTCCTCAACAGAAAAAAAATCTAATAGAATACAATAGACAACAAATTTTAACTCAATATTCACAGCGAAAATAATAATTCATTAGAAGAGTTAAGTAGAGGATGAAATCTACTATCATCTATGAATTTAAAAGTCCATCATCAATATTTTATCCCTGCAACATCAATCAATATACATCTTGAATCAAATATTCATCTTTGCACTACAGGCGAAAGATATTCATCAGTTGGTCATGTTCATCTAAACACCTGTTCATCTTTGCACTACGGGCTAAAGATATTCATTAGAAAATCATTCATCTTTGCACTACAGGCCAAATATATTCAGTAATATCATCATTTAGGACTGAGGATGATGAAAAATATTTTAAAGAAAACGAATCCAGTGAAATAAAAGAACAAATATTAAGGATTCGTACTTTAAACAATCTAAGTTCAAAAATACTTCATAAATAACCATAGTGGAGTAAAATTCAAGAATGATCACAACATGGATACAACATGAAAAAAGTTTTTCCAAATTCCAAACAGAAGTTTTTCCAAATTCCAAATATAAAATCCATAGGAAATTTCATTCTCTACAACTTTACAGAAGAAAGTTTTTCCAAATTCCAAACAGAAATTGATCGAAATCCACAAACGGGCGATTTTACAGGCTATAAAAAAATTTCAGTCAAGAAATGGGGTCCACAAACATGACAAACATGTTTTAAATATTTTTAGTAACAAAAATACTCTTCCTCCTCATTTATTCATATATCCCGCATTCATTATAAAAATATCACTATTATTATATTATTATAATATAATAATATATTTAAATGAATTTTTTATCAAAAAAAGATAAAATATTAATTTTTAACAATTGTCACATTAAAAATTTTCTCCATCTATATCCACATACAATGAATATTTTCCTCATCATATAAATTAATAATTAATTATTCACAAACAATATTACAGAATCACAATACTGACAACCAGGCAATTCTCAGGAAAGAGGGGGCTTTCCAATAAGGATCTCTCCTTACTAGTGCATAAATAGGTGACCAAACCTCTCCTTAGATAAAACTTTCTAGATATTTCTAATAATGTTATCTATTAATATTATTTAGATAATATGAATTATTGCTCCGATAATGAAAAATGCTGTGTAATGGCAATTATTAAAACAACAGTAATATAAAATATCAACGTAACAATTATTGAATCAATAAAATAAAATATTGAACAGTAATTACTGTAACAATTATTGAGTAGTGCCTTCTTGCGTAAGAATCAATAATTGGTGTAATACAGTGTGCTACTGTGTTTTAACCACCGAGTATTTTAACAGTATTAACGGTAATAACTACGCCGTTATTTATAAACAACTTATACTTGTCATTTTCTTCATCTAATCACTTTCCGTTATGGGGCCCACACAAGGCTGCGCCATTGTAAGAATATTCCACGACCAACCGAATATTCCCCGACAACAATGAATATTTTATAACCACTTACTTATTTAAAAATATTTGTGCATTTGTACCCATAACTAATCACATTAATCAAATCAAACCTTACTATTTTAAAATAACAAATAGAGAAAATTCAATTTCGTTTATAATAAGTTGGGGTCTTACAACAGTAATACGCGTTAGAGCACAGTAGCACACGATATTGCGTAGTATTGTTCAATTATTGATCCTTACGTAAGAAGCTCAATAATTGTTACAGTAATTACTGTTCAATATTTTATTTTATTGGTTCAATAATTGCTGCGTTGATATTTTATATTACTGTCGTTTCAATAATTGTCACTGCACAGTATCTCCATTATCAGATCAATAATTCATATTATTTAAATAATATTATTAGATAACATTATTGACAATATCTAAGGAAGTTCTGTCTAAGAAAATTTTTGGTCACCTAATTGCGCGCTAGTAAGGAAAAATCCTTATCGAAAAGCCCCCTCTTTCCTGGGAATGACCTGGTTGTCATAATTGTGATTCTGTAATATTATTTGTGAATAACTAATTATTGATTTATATGATAAGAAAATATTTGCTTTTATATGGATATAAATGAAGGATTTAATTTTGAGGTGTTTTATCAGTATTTGGTCGGAATGGAGGTTTTAAAAATCAAAACAGTGTTCTTAAAGCTCTATTGCGTGAGTTATAATTTTAATCCGACCGTTAGATTGTTGTGATTTTTAGATATGTTATACATATATAAGTTGAGTATATGTCCACAAATTTTGAACCGTTAAAAATTAACGTATGATTTGTTATGAATTTTATGAGGTATTGAAAATCATCCGTTTGTGAATTTCAGATATTTTCGGTTTGGAATTTAGAAAAACTTAAAGCTACAAAGTTGTAGAGAATTTAATTTCGTGTGGAATGGACATGAGATTCGAATTTTTCTGATAAAAAGGCTATTTTATATGAATTATTGAAGTTACTGATTATTTAAAATATTTTGAAAATTTTTAAAATTGGTGGGCCCCACTTTTAGTTGGAGAGAAATGTGCTGAAATTTTATTTCAAAAGTGATGGGCGGGAATAGTAGCAGGTAAAGCCATCAGGTAGCAGGTTAAGTCTGCTTCGGCGTGCTAACATTTTCCTATAAATAGGGTGCCAGGTTAGAATTGAAAATCATACCAGAAAGAAGTTTTCTCTCTCTATCTCTATATATATTATCGAGCGTATTTTGTCAGTATTTAGATAAGTTGAGAGTTGCTATTCAGTGCAAGCTTTTTTCAGCGTTATATCCGATATTTCGGTCAGAAATACTGTATTTTGAGGTAAGGGATGTTATTTTTTTGTAAATTGTATTATTTCTTTCAATATTATTATGCCGAAATATTGGTCTGAACTTTTTATCAAATTTGAAACTTTTTGTGTCGGGGTTACTATTCACGGGCACTATTCACGAATACTACGCTATTCACCAAAAAATAAAATTTTCTCTTCTTTGTGCCAAATGTCTATTATGGTTACTATCTTTGATTGTATCCATGTTTTGATCGTCATTCTTGAATTTTTCCCCATTATGTTTTATTATGAAGTATTTTTAAACTTGAATTATCTAAAGTACGAATCTCTAAACTTTGTCCTTTTATCGTACTAGATTCGTTCTCTAAAATGTTTTTCATCATCATCAGTCCTTAATGGTGATACTTGGTGAATATCTTTGGCCTGTAGTGCAAAGATGAATAATTACCTGATGAATATCTTTGGCCCGTAGTGCAAAGATTAATAGGTGTTGAGATGAACATGGCCAACTGGTGATACAAATGAATATCATTGGCCCGTAGTGCAAAGATGAATATTTGATTCAAGATGTATAGTGATTGATGTTACATGAATAAAATATTGATGATGGACTTTTAAATTCATTGATGATAGTAGATTTCATTCTCTACTTAACTCTTCTAATGAATTATTGTTTTCGCTGCAGTTGTTGATCTAAAACATGTTTTCTATTATATTCTATCAGATTTTTCCCTGTTGAAGACTAATGATAATTTGTTGTATATTATCTTAGTCATAATATTCTTTACTGGGCTAGTTGAGCTCACCCTTTTTCCTTTTTGTTCTATTTTTCTTCTCAGGAGGTGAGAATATAACAGGAACTAGCTGGGGTATGGAGTGATGGTTCTAGAAAGTTGTTTTAGCAGTCCTCACTATTATTGTAAAATAGTGTATCCATAATTGTAATGAGGACTCCTTTTGAGTTTTAATACTGTCTATTAGACAATATTTATATGTAAACTCACAGTTTATGTGTTGTCGTATTTTGCACGACAATTGTAGTAATGAAGTTGTATTTATTTCTGTACCACGTATTTGGCGACTCAGAATGGGTGATGTATACCTATTTTGGGGGCATCACAATTTCACTGGGTAAAGTCCATTGACTAGGTAAGGTAATGTCTTTCTAAAGGATGGTCCTTGGGATCTGAACATTAGCATCACTAGTTGAACTTTGAATTAAAAAAGGATATTCTTTTCGAAACAAAGTCAATTTTCGTCAAACCTATTTATGCTAGGAATGATAAAAGTAAAGTCCTTTATCACTCCATATACATTAAGAAAATTATCCCAATAACTGACTGGGGTAATCACCCATATGATCTTTAACAACTTTCTAATCAAAATAACTCATTATGTTATTTCGATTACATAGAAGCTTGGAACAATATCTTTCTTTACCAAAACTAGTCACATAGTCATTTGTGGTTTGTACAATTCTACCACAAATTCAAAAGCCTTTTTCCTATCTGGTTCCTTTTATGGTGGTCAAGTTTTGGCTCTTCTCTTGCCATAATCCCCGATCCATTAAAGGCCCAAGTCTTAAGTTTTTGTAACAATAGTCAATATCAATAACGGTACAAAGGTATCCCTGTACTGCTTCAGTTCGTCAGTAAATACAAGGTCCCTTGGATTCTAAAATGGCAATACGACCTTCTTACTCCTGTAATTAAAATAGTTTGTCAGCCCCCAGTTTCCAGCGGTCAAGTTATTAAAGTTAACAATGTTCTATCTATCACCATGAACCCGCATCTTTTTTACCAAGTGGTGGGATAAATTTGATATTAATAAGATTATTGGGCAAGTTGAAAAAGAATTCCCTCTTGCCCCTCTTCCTATTGTTCCCATTAATTCAATCCCAGTCATCGCCTCTTCTAGTAATACGAAAAAGAAGTCAAAAGTTAGTCCAACAGGTTCATCAACCTCAGTTGATATCTCCAATATCAAAAATTCCAAAGTTAAAGATTTGAAGCTTATGGCCCAAGCCATTCAAGATATAATTTCTTAGTTACGTGAAGATGTTGAAGCGTTAGAGTATTCTTCTTCTTCAAATTCCACTGTCGGCAAAGACGATGATGATGATGATCTATATGGCACCATCAACCTTCAAGATGCTCAGGACCCATTTGCCTGACATTTCAGTCACTCATTACTGCCTCCATTTAGCAATCATTCAATCAAGCACGCATGCTCTTGCTTTTCCATCGAAAGCAGCCACTAAGTCAAAAGATTCGACCTTGTTGAATTAATAGCTAGTGGATTTACTGGTATTCTTAGATCTTGGTGGGAGAAACATCTCACAGAAGATACTAGAGTATCCATAATCCATGTTGTCCAGATGGATGATGACGATAACCACATTTTTGATGAAGATGTGGGTATTGGCCCGCAAGGTGATGTTAACACATTGATTTTTACCATAATCAAACATTTTGTTGGTACTCCCACTAATATCACTGAAAGAATTCACGATCAACTAAGTAATCTCACTTGTCCTACTCTAAGTGACATTAGGTGGTACAAAGATGTGTTTACCTCTAGAGTTATGATGCGTAATGATAGCAATAAACCATTTTGGAAAGAAAAATTCGTTAATGGTTTACCTTCATTATTTGCTCATAAGGTTCGTGAAGAATTAAGTAAAAATTTTGGTTATATTGATTATGACAATTTAACCTATGGTGATATTATCAGTTATATTTAAAAAATTGGACTAAAAATGTGCATTGATTTCAAACTAGCTAAACAAGCTGGTAAAGACAAAAACAAAGCTAAATATGAGGTAGGAACATTTTGTGAACAATATGGTTTACCCCCGGTTGCTCCCTCTAGAAGAAAGCACATGCATAAACATATTGATAGAAGTCACAAACGTCACAAGAAAAAACATAGAAGTCAAAAGGATAAAATCCAAGATAGTTATTATACCAAATCGAAATCATCTAGTAAAAAATCCACTAAAAAACCTAAAAAATTTGATAAAAGTAAAATTGTTTGACATAATTGTGGACAAAAAGGGCACTATAAAAATGAGTGCAAAATAAAACAAAAATCATCTCAGTTAAATATTTCTAGTGAAGATACTGAGCAGCTATTAGAATTAATGAGAATTGAGAACAACATCAGTAATAATGATGGTTCAGACATTCCTTATCCTTCTAATAACAGTTCCAGTAATAAAGAAACAGATAATGACAATGACAAAGTCACTGTTTGTGCTAATATTTGTAATGAAAATTGTTGTATTAAGAGATTAAACATTATTACAAAAGAGGATGAAGAAAGTTGTCTGTTGATCGATTTAATTAGTAAAATTTTAGACCCTGAGTTAAAAGTTCAATGCACAAAATAGTTAAAGGATTTATTAACAAAAGATAATAGAGTTAAAGACAAGATTATTAAAGCCAAAGAGAAACCTATATTTAGCCTTAATAAAACTCTTGAAAGATTTAAAACTCTTGTTAAAGAAATTACCCTCCCTGAGTTAAATCAAGAAGTTAACAAATTAAAAAAAGGAGATTTCTAACCTAAAATTAGATATTTCTAATTTAAGAAAAGAAATTGAAGTAAAAAAAGTTGACCTTCATGTTCATGATTTGTCCTCTAGTGATGAAAGTCATGATATACCTGAAGTGTCTAAAGCTAGAGATGAGACTGACCTTTTTGTTCAAGGTCTCTCCCTCAAACGTATTAAAGATATCACCATTCAAAAATGGTATATCTCTGTTAACTTAGTTATCGATAAAACCTTCTCAATACAACTCCCTGCCTTAGTTGATACTGGTGCAAATCTGAATTGTATTCAAGAAGGTCTAATCCCCACTAAGTATTATAAGAAAACTAGTGAAAAATTGAATTCTGGTAACAGTAGTCAGATGGAGATAAAATATAAACTGCCTAAAGTTCATATCTGTTAGGATAATATGTGTTTTAAAACTTCATTTATTTTAATTTACAATCTTATAGATAAGATCATCTTAGGGTTACCATTAATATATTTATTATATCCTTTCACTACCAGTAATAAAGGATTAAGTTGTGAACACTTAGGTAAAAGGATAACATTCAAATTTCTCATTAAACCTAAAGAAAGAGATTTAAGATTTATCCAAGATGAATTTATTTCTAATTCTTTGAGTTTGTTAAACTACAAATGTAACGATCCCAAAATTCATACAATTTAATTCTCGATTTCAGTCGTTAATAATACATTCAACCTCTAATTTCACATCATTAAATGATAATACAACCATTGAAAATTTACGGAATAATTAAAATTTTCTATTACAAACTATCCTTGTTCCCAAAACCTTCAACCTTTACATCTAAATATCTCAAAATCAATTTAATACTACAATAGTTTACATCGCGAAACGATATTACAATTCAACATTAATACATCATTCGGAACCTTAAACATGGCTCAAATAATACTAACACAACCAAAGTGTATAAATCTTCAAGTATCACATCTGATTCATGTCTTTCAAGTAACACATAACTTTACCTCGAAATCTTGACCTGCAAAAATGGTTATTTGCAAGGTTGAGCTCGACAGCCCAGTAAAATCTAACAGTTTTCATGCATCACGTAACATATAATAACATGCTCAACATACATCTCTTAAACGTTGGGCTATCATAACATACAGACTACAGTTCACATAACAAGTATAAAGATTGAGTTCCTTACTCAATCAGCATGCTTTACTCAATCAACGTAGTCATAAGTTGACTTTAACGTTTCATGCTTTCAACATAAATAAAACACATCATGTTATTTGTAATAAAGACTTAAAACAGTTAATCATCAAGTTTACGTAGCAAATAGGAACTGAAAGACTTGTCTGATTCGTAGTTTATGAACTACGACTTAACTGCTTATCGCTTATCTGCACTTCGTGTATTCCTACACAGTTATATCATTATTCACATTAACTATTAGTTCCATAGTAACGCATAGTAGCTATAATGTAAACTTTACTCTACATCTCATAAACCTTTCTTATTAATCAATACACAATGTACTAACATCCTTTTTCCAACATAACACTCATTTCTAGTTAAACTTGTTATTTCGGTACAAGTCTTACATTACCATTTACATTTCAGAAATTCTAAGTGTTGAGTCTAACATTCATTATGTATACTAAGTTATCACATAACGCGTTTGTTACTTACTAATCATTCTCATAACTTTGAATTTATCAATTACATATCACGGTTATGTTTTAACCTTCATGCTACATGTGTGACACATTAACATAACTTTAGTCCAAGTGGTAATGTTACTCAAAATCTGTAGCAACATCAGAAGTCTCTACCTCAGATCAGTATATGGCACAGCTGCGCCACACACAGCGTAGCTGCGCAGTTTTTAGCCTTGGCACCAACGCAGCTGCGCTGGTGCACAGACAGAGGCAGAGTCGGCTATGAACAGTAGCCGACTTTAGCCCAACAAACACGAATTTCACCCACTAAACAGTGAAATTAACATATAAAATAAATATAACACAATTATAAACATGATTGCTAACATATTCAACCAATTAAAACAATTTAACATCAACTAAAACTAGTTTAATTTATCAAATTTAATGTTTTCATATAAAAACTCGTTTTTTTGACATCTCTTGCAAAACTCATCACTGTAATCTCTATACTTTAAATCACTTCATTCAAATTACGTTATACTCGTTTCTTAACGAACTAGTATGAACAAGACCCAATTTACAGTTTATCATGCTAATTGACCACTACCATTGGTACTTTCATAAGGTATAAGCAAAATATTCACTGTAATGCTTTTCTTCCTATTTTTGAACGAAACTAGCATACAATTCATGCCTAACTACAATCTCTAACATCATAACTATATACAATCACCAGTAATCAGTTGTATACCAACAATTCGAAAAAATTCGAAATTCACCGAGTTGAAGTTTCATGCCGTAAAACTCATATATACATTTATATACATAAAATATAAAAATTATAGAGAAATACCTTCTTATGCTTAAACAATTCTTGCTAACAACTGAAATTGCCTTGAAATTCTTAGGTTTTTCTCCAATTATCTCTCTATTCTCTCTCAAGTTCTCTGAAAACTTCTCCTCTTAGTGTCAATATAGGTTAACTATTACAATACGTAAAAATAAACTGATGGCCATCCATTATATACACACTTACTAGAATATTAGTTACAAAATAAACGTATAAGGTATAAATATATTATACTTATTATTTAATTTATTTTATTTATATTATTTACAAATTCAAAAATTAAAAATCCAAAAGCCATTAGGCTTTGTTTGGCAAAACTCTTTAAATATTAAAGACTTAATATTTTAAGCCTTGTTTGGCAACCAACTAAATTAAACTCCATTAATTTATTTGAATAAACAATTTAGTTTATAATTTATAATCACATATTATTTATTTGGATTTCCATATCCAATAATAATCAAATAAATTAATTATACATACTATATTTAAAATAAATATTCTACTTAAATAAATATCACAAAATTATAATCTCATTATAATTTTTATTTAATAACTTATCATACCATCTTGAATTATTAAATTAAAACAACAATATAACATCTCATGTTATATTTCAACTCTCTAAATTATAAATTAATTTAATTTAGAATATTATCTAGTCATAACTATTTACTAATAATAACGACATCAATAAAATATTATTTCATTTAATAAATTTTTTAAATTACCATTACTAAAATCTTGGATTGTTACATTCTTCCCTCGTTACAAAGATTCTATCCCCAGAATCGAAAATACAGATTAAACAAATAACTCGGGGTACTATTAAACCTCACTTTCTTAATATATGAATATATATTTCTCTTAACACCAAATCACATATTTCAAAATATACAACACATACATATGCATACTTAAATTTAAAACATCTCACAATAAGAATTTTAATTATTAAATTCCTATTTTAATAACTTATAAAAATTCGGGTTGTCACATCCTTCCCCCCTTACAAGGATTCCGTCATCGGAATCACCGAAACCCTACCTTACTCGGTTTTCACCAAATCTCTTTTCAAAAATTTATCATTGAATATCTTCAACACATTACCTTAATATAGGTTTTATATTTCTTACCCCCACCATTCTTGATAATAATTTTTTTGTAAATTTTATTTCATAACTTTCACTTGGACTCAATTATATTTTGAGTATTATATATTCTTTAACCCATTCATTTCCTTTTCTAAGGATCATTATCATAAACACTCGGGATATTACATTCATCCATTCTTCTAAGAATTTCGTCCTCGAAATTTTATTTATTAATCCTCAGTCATTCAATCTATCAAAATAGATTTTACGTTAATACTTTATTCATTCATTGGGTTCTATAACCACTTCTTCTCACAAAGATCTTTATACAATTATTAAACTTTTCTATTAAAAGTTTTACATTATTATTTGATAACTCATCTCCTTCTCATTTCAAAATTTCTTTTCTCACTTATTCAATATTTTTATCATTCCGTGTCGCATTCTACGACTTACTTCTTTCTAAGGAATATCATCCTTACCACATTCGCCTTTTAGAATAGCAAAAATCTTCCACAATTGTTCAATAATTGGGAAGCAGTATGAATAACTCCGGAATTTAAAAGATTCCAAATCCTGCTGAGGGGTCACAAGACCGTGAACTTTATTCTCGGTTTACTAGTGCTTCAACTCAATCCTTTACACTGCAAAACCAGAGTGTTTATCAATCACAAAGACTAAAAACACCCTCCACAAGTACACTAGGTGGGCAACCTATTGTACCACTACGTTGGGCCGCAACGTAGTGTTTTGTAACGACTATATGCGTTACGCTCGAAACCATTGTCCTCAAAAACATGTCCCCTTATAGGGTTGTTCACCTTAGCTTTTCAACATCTGAATCCGCACCAAAATAATTTGGTTTGGCATAATTTTTCAATAAACGCTTGAATTTCATGAACATCTTTTAATAATCGTCTAGCTGAATCAAATAGCATAGACTTAGACTTCCACAACAATTCGAACATCAATCGAAATATATATATATATATATATATATATATATATATATATATATATATATATATATTCTCATATCTTAAAGAAGCCTCAAAAATCTTTTTATGACGTCATGATACCGCACTATATTTACAGTCCGTTTGAGGATTTCGTCATTTGGTGATTTAATCATACTACATCATACCTTAGTGGGTTGACGATCATTAGATCACATCCAACACTAAGTAATACTGCATTGATGACTCCATCATTTTTATCATCTCTGCACCAGGTTCCATGATGCATTGATGATATAAAAATAAATTTTGATATATTTCAAATCATTTTTGTCTAGCCGAAGTAATTAGCATAGACATACTAATAATAACACTGTTTTAAAAATTCTTAGGTTCACTAGTGTGATCCAACATTTTTCAAAAATCACAAGTACAACCATAGGCACGAAGTCAATAAATTTTGAAAATCTAGCAAAGCTAGAAGATTTGAAAAACATATGCTTCCATCATCAGCTCCACTTTCTATAATGATCCATTACTTAATAATTCCATCTATTCCCATAATCCTCAATTCTTCATTCATAAATTATCTATACCCCAGTTCATCAAACTTACTACACATCAGAAATTCAGGAACTTGCCACAATAATATGAGTTTAAGAACTTATCCTAGTCAGACCATAGGCGTCCATTCACTGAGGGGTTCAAAACATACCATATTATTATGAGTCACGAACATACCATATGCATTAGTTTTAAGAACCGCACCTAATCTTAATATTATCTGACTAATCTTAATTGTTTCTAACTATCAAACATACACATGAGAAAAGAATCACCTTTTCACCACATATACATTGATAGCGCGACACCAACATTCCAATGATTATCAATGTGATAAGCTGAGTGCAAGCACAAAACCCTCACCCATACAAAGGTTTGTACAACTCTAATTTCAACCTCATTAAACCTCTAATTTCAACTCTAATTTCAGTCGTTAATAATGCATTCAACCTCTAATTTCACATCACTAAATGACAATACAACCATTAAAAATTTGCGAAATAATTAAAATTTTCTATTACAAACTATCCTTGTTCCCAAAACCTTCAACCTTTACATCTAAATATCTCAGAATCAATTTAATACTACAATAGTTTACATCGCGAAACGATATTACAATTCAACATTAATACATCATTCGGAACCTAAAACATGGCTCAAATAATAATAACACAACCAAAGTGTATAATTCTTAGAGTATCACATCTGATTTATGCCTTTCAAGTAACACATAACTTTACCTCGAAATCTTGACTTGCAAAAATGGTTATTTGCAAGGTTGAGCTCGACAGCCCAGCAAAATCTAACGGTTTTCATGCATCACGTAGCATATAATAACATGCTTAACATACATCTCTTAAACGTTGGGCTATCATAACAAACAGACTACAATTCACATAACAAGTACAAAGATTAAGTTCCTTACTCAATCAGCATGCTTTACTCAATCAACGTAGTCATAAGTTAACTTTAACGTTTCATGCTTTCAACATAAACATAGCACATCATGTTATTTGCAATAAAGACTTAAAACAGTTAATCATCAAGTTCACGTAGCAAATAGGAACTAAAAAACTTGTCTGATTCGTAGTTTATGAACTACGACTTAACTGCTTATCGCTTATCTGCACTTCGTGTATTACTACACAGTTATATCATTATTCACATTAACTATTAGTTCCATAGTAACGCATAGTAGCTATAATGTAAACTTTACTCTACATCTCATAAACCTTTCTTATTAATCAATACACAATGTACTAACATCCTTTTTCCAACATAACACTCATTTCTAGTTAAACTTGTTATTTCGGTACAAGTCTTACATTACCATTTACATTTAAGAAATTCTAAGTGTTGACTTCACAACACTTGTCTAACATTCATTGTGTATACTAAGTTATCACATAACGTGTTTGTAACTTACTAATCATTCTCATAACTTTGAATTTATCAATTACATATCACGGTTCTGTTTTAACCTTCAAACTACATGTGTGACACATTAACATAACTTTAGACCAAGTGGTAATGCTACTCAAAATCTGCAGCAATAGCAAAAGTCTCTGCCTCAGATCAGTGTATGGCGCTGCTGCACCACACACAACGTAGCTGCGCAGATTTTAGCCTTGGCACCAGCGCAGCTGCATTAGGGCACAGACAGAGGCAGAGTCGGCTATGAACAGTAGCCGACTTTAGCCCAATAAACACAAATTTCACCCACCAAACAGTGAAATTAACATATAAAATAAATATAATACTATTATAAACATGATTGCTAACATATTCAACTAATTAAAACAAATTAACAGAAACTAAAACTAGTTTAATTTCTCAAATTTCAAGTTTTCATATAAAAACTCATTTTTTTGACATCTCTTGCATAAATCATCATTGTAATCTCTATACTTGAAATCACTTCATTAAAATTACGTTATACTCGTTTCTTAACGAACTAGTATGAACAAGACCCAATTTACAGTTTATCATGCTAATTGACCACTACCATTGGTACTTTCATAAGGTATAAGCAAAATATTCACTGTAATGCTTTTCTTCCTATTTTTGAACGAAACTAGCATACAATTCATGCCTAACTACAAACTCTAACATCATAACTATATACAATCACCAGTAATTAGTTGTATACCAACAATTCGAAAAAATTCAAAATTCACCGAGTTGAAGTTTCATGCCGTAAAACTCATATATACATTTATATACATAAAATATAAAAATTATAGAGAAATACCTTCTTATGCTTAAACAATTATTGCTAACAACTGAAATTGCCTTGAAATTCTTAGGTTTTTCTCCAATACTCTCTCTATTCTCTCTCATGTTCTCTGAAAACTTCTCCTCTTAGTGTCAATATAGGTTAACTATTACAATACGTAAAAATAAACTGATAGCCATTCATTATACGCACACTTACTAGATTATCAGTTACAAAATAAACGTATAAGTTATAAATATATTATACTTATTATTTAATTTAATTTATTTATATTATTTACAAATTCAAAAATTAAAAATTCAAAAGCCATAAGGCTTTGTTTGGCAAAACCCTTTAAATATTAAAGACTTAATATTTTAATCCTTGTTTGGCAACCAACTAAATTAAACTCCATTAATTTATTTGAATAAACAATTTAGTTTATAATTTATAATCACATATTATTTATTTGGATTTTCATATCCAATAATAATCAAATAAATTAATTATACATACTATATTTAAAATAAATATTCTACTTAAACAAATATCACAAAATTATAATCTCATTATAATTTTTATTTAATAACTTATCATACCATCTTAAATTATTAAATTAAAACAACAATATAACATCTCATGTTATATTTCAACTCTCTAAATTATAAATTAATTTAATTTAGAATATTATCTAGTCATAAATGTTTACTAATAATAACCACATCAATAAAATATTTATTTCATTTAATAAATTTTTTAAATTACCATTACTAAAATCTTGGATTGTCACAACAAATCCACCAATTTAAACTTCTTTAAGGAAGAGATTAAGTATAAGCAAGTTGAAGAACATCTTAAGAATAAAAATATTCAAGTAAAAATTGCAGATTTAAAAGCTTATTTAAATAAAAATCTTTGTTCCGATTCTCCTAATGCTTTTTGACATTGGAAGAAACATACGGTAAGGCTTCCTTATGCTAAGGAATTCAATGAACATTTGATTCCTACTAAGGCTAGACCTATCCAGATGAATCACGAACAAATAGAGTTATGCAAAAAAGAAATTATTGATCTCCTTAATAAAAAGTTAATTAGACATAGTTAATCCCCTTTGTCTTGTCCTGCCTTTTATGTTAACAATGAAGCAGAAAAGGAAAAAGGTGTCCCTCGTCTAGTTATTAACTACAAGCCACTAAACAAAGTGCTCGAATGGATCAGATATCCTTTACCAAATAAAGAAGATCTCCTTTGTGACAACCCGAGAATTTAGAAAATTTTTAAAATTTTTATTAATTGATTTAAGGTTCAAAATTAGAACCTAGACAGAAAATAAGTGTATGCGTTTGAGATTTTTAAGAAGGAATTTTGAGGATTTCAAAATTCTGTGAAGGATTTAGGTGAATTATTCAGGATTAAGGAAATACGTGATTATGTTCTGTGTATATGTGTACAGTATGTGGTTAAGGGTCAAGAGTTGACCAGATAAATTATATCTGTAACAAACCCTAGGTATATATTAAGAATGTCAACGTTCGGTTAGAAAATTCTTACGAATTATAAGAAACCCTAGAAATCGGTTCTGGAAACCCTAACTTCAGTTCCGGGAATTGAAACCCTAATTCGGTGCATAAAATCCTAAATTGGGAACTTAATGGCGTAAGTGTAAATGATTATAAGCTTATTTAGGGAAAAGCTTAAGTAATTAACAAACCCTAATATAATTACGAAATCTAATATCTAAATTAGAAAATTAGTTTTCTATTAGAAAACCTAATTCTGGGTTTAAAACCCTAAATGACCAATTACGACCCTAATTGCTAAATTAGCGATTTTAATTAGGAAATACTACTCGTAATTAGAAAGATTAAAGTTATGATTAAGAAATTTTAATATAATTAGAAAATTCTAATTATAGTTTAGAAATATTAATTTTCCAGTTTTAAAACCAAAATTTGGAAATCTTAGAAATTAAATTGCAAGTTAAGGGTTAAACCCTAAACCCTAAAGGGTTCAACCCCTAAACCCAAACCCTAAACCCTAAGGATTTGATCAAATGACCATTTTAGAATTAAAATTAAAAGGAAATGACCAAAATGCCCTTAAACAAAAGATAATGCCAATCTTGGTGAGTCATCACCCTAATGGTTATCCCATGTGCTCTATATCTATACTATATTAAATAGATATGCCAACTAGCAACTAAATACATTGAATCATACCATGCATATTAGATTAAGAGAGAGAAATGCATACTTTCAGTTTCATTTTATCCAAGTCCCTTCTCTCTCTAACTTTTCAAAATCTAGTGTGAGAGGGAGTGAAAAGCTAAGCCATGATCAGTTTATAAACTCACCAAGATCAGATCACAAATTCAGAAATCAAAGATCGAGCTAGAAAGGTATAAACCTTTAAAATTTGAAATCTTTAGATCTTATGTTAGATTATATGTTTTGTTGTTTAAAGATGTGCTATAAGGTGTCTGTAAGTGATCTGGGTTGTTGGATCATGGATCCATAACATCAAGATGCACGAAATCAAGATTTTTCAGAACTAACTATGAACCCTAGAACATGGCCTGACAGCCTAATGTCAGGGCTCATAGATCATTTCCTGTTTATTGTTTGTATGTTTTAAGAGTTATAACTGGTAGTATGTGGTATGGTCTTTGATCTGGAACTCAAAACATGGCCAGATCGTGTGTAGATCAAAACATATGGGCAGTCAAAAGGCGTTGACCGACCACGAAAATGTGAATCTGGGAAACCCAGATTTCCCAACAGTGTCTGACAAGCATGTTCATAGCGTCTGATCTCGTATATGTTTGATAGTTAGGCCAAGCTATTGTGTTTGTGTTATAGCCTGACATTAAGACTACATACTGAAGCTTTTAGTTCACTCAAATCCATAACAGAATCGTTTAAAATCAAGGTCAAAGTGCGTTGACCGATTCGCCTTAAGAAGGTTTTTGGGAAACCCAGAACTTTCAAGAGCCGAGATTTTTAGTATGGTTTGACCAGCCCTAATCTGTTGAGTTCTTTGTTGTTAGGATGATCGGTTGCTATAAGATTGTACCCTAATATGTTGTCTACATTATTGAGCCAATATTTCACCCAAACAAAACCTAGAACGCAAGTTATAAGGATTGAGAGAGAGCACCATCGTCTGTTCTTCATTTTCTGGAAAACCCAGAAATGAAGAACAACTCTGACATGTTTTTCTGTAGCTTAGATCTTGCGGATGTAATGCTTGTTAGTCATGAAACTGAATTTAGGGTTGTAGTACTACATTAGTACTACAACATTAACTGATTAGCTAGCCCAGAAACAGAATGACCAAAGATCTACCACGGGTCAAACCACCCACTTAGTTAACTGGCGATGAAGAACTGGGCAGACATCAAGAACATCAAGAACACCTATAGCGACGGGTCTATCGCTATAGGGCCTTTTTAGCTATAGTTTAATTAAGAAATTAATTAATTATTTTCGAAAATGATTTATTTTATTTAATAAATAGAAATAAATATATTTTAATTATTAAAAATACTAAATAAATTCTTAAAAAATTATTTTAAAGTCTGAAAAATAGTTTTTAACTATTTTGAGTATATTTCATAAATATTTAATATTTTTAGAATATAAATGATGTTTAATTTATTTAATTATAATATTAAATAAATTATTTAAAAATAGTTTTAATTCATGAAAAATCATGACAAATTATATTATGATATTATAAAATATTTTAAGTTATTTTTGACGACTTTTAATATTTTGTGATGAAATTCATTAATTAATCAATATTAATGATAATTAGTTTATTTAATAAATATATTAAATAAATTAAGGAAAAATAGAATTTATGATTTAAAAATCATATGAAAATGATTTAAGGATTATAAAAATATTTTAAGTTATAAAATATAACTTTTGATATTTTGTCATGAAAATATTAATATTTTAATATTAAAAGCAATTATAGGATAATAAATTTAATTGTTTAAAAATTATATAAATATGATTATAAGGTATGAAAAATATTTTGTGGTATTATAAATATATTATAATATTATGACATGTATTTCATTAATATTTGATAATAAATAAATATTAATGATAAAAAAATTATGTGGTATTTAATTTATTTAAATACGTGTTTAATGATTGGAAATTTATGATAAATGGTAATAATTATTTAAAAATTGTTACGAGCTTACGAAAAATATTTTGACTGTTATTAAAATTATCTGAGTTAATTGTTAAGTATTTAGGCAGAGTTTAATTGAACTTAGACTCGATAAAAGTCCGACTAGACCGTCGGGACGTTAGAATTTTGTCGGAATCAAGATAGACTATAATAGTTTGACTTGATACTGAATCTTATGTTTGTTATAAATTGATAGGGATATGTGTTATGTGTTTAGGTTATTCTATGTATATATATATATATATATATATATATATATATATATATATATATATATATAATAGTATTTGTAAGATCCCAAATTATTAATAAATAAAATTTAAATTTCCTTTATTTATTATTTTAAAATAGTAAGGGTTAAATTGATTAATGATGTTAGTTATGGGTAAAATGCGTAAATATTTCAAATAAGCAAGTGGTCATAAAATATTCATTGTTATCGGGGAATATTCGTTTGGTCGTGGAATATTCTTGTTGTCGGGGAATATTCGTACGACGGCGCAGCCTTGTGTGGGCCCCATAACGGAAAGCGATTGGATGAAAAAAACGACAAAAATAAGTTGTTTATAAATAACGACGTAGTTGTTACCGTTAATACTGTTGCACCAATTATTAATTTTTACATAAGAAGGCATTACTCAATAATTGTTACAGTAATTACTGTTCATTATTTTATTTTATTGATTCAATAATTGCTGCGTTGATATTTTATATTACTGTTGTTTTAATAATTGTCACTACACAGTATTTTCTATTATCGGAGCAATAATTCATATTATCTGAATAATATTATTAAATAACATTATTGGCAATGTCTAGAAAGTTCTGTCTAAGGAGAGGTTTGGTCATCTAATTGCGCGCCAGAAAAGAGAGATCCTTACTGGAAAGCCCCCTCTTTCCTGAGAACGGCCTGGTTGCCAGTACTGTGATTCTGTAATATTATTTGTGAATAATTAATTATTGATTTATATGATGAGAAAAATATTGATTTTATGTGGATATAGAGAAAAAAAAATTTTAAATGTGACAATTGTTGAAAATTAATATTTTATCTTTTTCTGATAAAATAATTTATTTAAATATATTATTTTAATAATATATTAATGGTGATATTTTTACAATGAATGTGGGATATATGAGTATATGAGGAGGAAGAGTATTTTTGTTGGATTAAATGTTTAACACATGTTTTGTGTGTTGGTGGACACAATTGTTGACCGAAAATTTATTATTGATTATAAAATCGCCCGTTTATGGATTTCGGTTAATTTCTGTTTGAAATTTGGGAAAACTTTCTTCTGCAAAGTTGTAGAGAATTGAATTTCCTATAAAAACACGCAAGATTCGAATTTTCTGATAAAAGAGCTATTTATTATGAATTATTGAAGTTCTGAGGTTCCAGAATAATTGATTTTTGGAAGTTTAAAATATTTATAGTTAGAAAAACGTTTTTATTGTTTTGGTTGGCCCCCCATGTGTTGCAAATGGCTAAAATTCAGATCTACAAAGGTTGGCGTAGGAAAATTTAATATATATATATTAATATTTTATTAAATTTTCTAATTTGGTGTTCTAAGCATTTTTCTATAAATAGGGTGCTTAGGTTAGAATTGAAAATCACACCAGAAACTACAGATTTCTCTCTCTTTCTCTCTCTATAATATCGAGCGTATTTTGTGAGTATTTTTATACTTTGAGTATTGCTATACGGTGCAAGTTTTCTTCCGAACTATATCCGGTAGTCCAGCCAGAAGTACTATTCTTTCTAGGTAAGGGATGTTATTTTATTTGAAAATGATATTATTTCTTCAATATCATTATATTGGTTGGAAATTTTTATCAAATTTAGAACTTTTCATGTCGGTGTTACTATTCATGAGTTACTATTCACGAGTTACTATTCACCAAAAAATGAAATTTTCTTCTTTTTGTCCAAAATATCTATTATGGATACTAGCTTTGATTGTATCCATGTTTTGATCATTCTTGAATTTTACTACACTATGATTGTTTATGAGGTATTTTTGGACATGGATAAACTGTAATACGAATCCCTAATATTTGTTCTTTTGCTTCACTGTATTCGTTTTCTTTAAAATATTTGTCATCATCCTCAGTCCAAAATGATGATATTAATGAATATCTTTGGCCTGTAGTGCAAAGATGAATGATTTCTGATGAATATCTTTGGCCCGTAGTGTAAAGATGAACATGTGTTGAGATGAACATGACCAACTGATGAATATCTTTGGCTTGTAGTGCAAAGATGAATATTGATTGATGTTACAGGGATAAAATATTGATTATGGACTTTTAAATTCATAGATAATAGTAGATTTCATTCTCTACGTAACTCTTCTATGAATTATTATTTTTCGCTGCGAATATTGATTTAAAACTTGTTGTCTATTGTATTCTATTAGATTTTTCCCTGTTGAAGACTAACGATAATTTGTTCTGTATTATCTTAGTCATAATATTCTTTACTGGACTAGTTGAGCTCACCCTTTTCTATTTTGTTCCATTTTTCTCAGGAGGCGAGAATGTAGCGAGTACTAGTCGGGGTATGGAATGATGGTTCTAGAAGTTATTTTAGTAGTCCTCACCATTTTTGTGAAATAATGTATCAATAATTGTAATGAGGACTTATTTGAGTGTGGATATTGTCTAGATGACAATATTTGTATTTAAACTCACAGTTATTGTGTTGTAATAATAAAGATGTAGTTGTTTCTATACCTTATATTTTGGCGACTCAGAATGGGTGTTGTATACCTATTTTGGGGGCGTCACAGTTGGTATCAGAGCTTAGGGATATGATCTCTGGCGGAGTTCGGGGAATAGAACTAGGAGGGGAGAGACGAGTAAATCCTTCGCTAGTGTGTCCTACCTAAGCTTATTTGCTGGTCGGTCATAATATACAGATATTATGTGATATGTTAATTTGTTAAATTAACCCTTGTTTTATGGCAGTATTTGAGAATGTCGACTGAGAATGTTAACAGTGGAGTAAATGAGATGGTGGAGATGCCTATACTCACCAACGAGGAGAACGTGCAACAGGCTGGCAATGTTCCTCCTGTGAACAACGCCACTGAGCAGACGATGAACGATGAGATGTTTAGAAGCTTTTTGCGATTCATGCAAAACCAGACGAAGGAGATTCCTGTTCAAAATATAGGAAGAAACAATGGCAACGCACAGCTGGTTACAGCCAAGCAGTTTAAAGAGTTGGGACCACCAGAATTCTGGGGAAAGCCGGATCCGATTAAGGCGGAGACATGGGTCAAGCAAATTACCAAGATATTTGATGTCTTGGGATGCACGGAGGAACAGAAGGTTCCATTCGCCACCTTTATGTTCCGTGGCGAGGCAGACTACTGGTGGGAATCTGTGAAGCGTACCCATCCAGCCGCACTCAGCAAGTCTTGGGAGACATTTCAGAAACTATTCAATGACAAGTACTTTCCTGAAAGTATTCGTCATATGAAGGAGGTAGAGTTTATTAGACTGGAGCAGAATAACATGACGGTGTCCCAGTACGAGGCGAAGTTTGCAGAGTTGTCCAGGTTTGCACCTCATTTGGTGGAGAATGAGGAACGTATGACGCGGATGTTTCTGAGAGGTTTGAAACCCGACATACGTCAATATCTCATTTCTCATAAATTTTCTCTCTATTCAGATGTTGTCAACAGGGCTCAATTATTAGAGCGAGATAACGAGTACGGTCAACCAAGGGACCACAACTAGGATCATATCGGTGACAGCAGTCATCAGAACAATGATAATTAGCGGAGAAAGAAAAATACAGACAAGAACGGCAACCACTCTGGTGGTAATCGTGGCTATGAAAATAGAAGAAGTGAGTCGGGAGGAGATTTTAAAAAGAGGAGATTCAACAATGACAATACGAAGACGTCAGCACCAGCAGCAACTGGTTCCAAGGGAGGAGAACGACCACCGGTTATATGCTATAAGTGCGGAAAAGAAGGACATATCAGCCCAAACTGCCCACAATAGTTTAAGGTATGTTATAATTGTGGAAAGGAAGGACATATCGCTCGAGATTGCACTGTAGCGAAACCAAGTCCAGCGGGGATGGTGACTCAAAAAGTTGTCCCAGAAAAGTCAAAGTCAACGGTTCCTGGAAGAGCGTTTGTCGTGACTGATCAACATGCGAGGAACCCAAACGAGGTGATCACGGGTAAGCTAATCATAAATTCATGCTAAGTTTATACCTTACTAGATACCGGTGCTACCCATTCGTTTATTTCTCCTACTTGTGCTCAACGTTTAAACTTGACTCCGAAGAAATTAGACTTTGATTTATCTGTGGAGACTCCGTTAGGAGAAACTTTCATCACATCCACTATTTATATATCTTGTTTGATCCAAGTTGGCACCATCACCTTACCTGTTGACCTTATCTCTTTAAAGATATTTGCATTTGACGTGATTTTAGAAATTGATTGGTTAACTACTCATCATGCCAAAATTGATTATTTTTGTAAGATGGTTAGTTTTCATATTCCTAATCAACCTGTTGTTCGAATTCAAGCAACTAAGCCATTAAAATCGATCACTGTTATATCAAGCCATAAAGCCATTCGTTTATTAAAAAATGGATGTCAAGCTTTCTTAGCCCATGTTATGGATTTGAATAAAGACACGTCAAATTTAAATAATATTCCTGTTGTTATTGACTTTCCTGACGTATTTCCTGAAGAACTTCCCGGTCTACCCCCGGAACGTGAAGTTAAATTCTTTATTGATCTTGAACCTGGTACAAAGCCTATTTCTAAAACCACATATCGAATGGCCCCTATTGAACTTCAGGAGTTGAAGGTCCAACTACAAGAGTTGTTGGACATCAGTTTCATTCGTCCTAGTACATCTCCATGGGGTGCTCCTGTTTTATTTGTAAAGAAGAAAGACGAGAGTATGAGACTTTGTATCAATTACCGGGAATTAAACCATGTCACTATCAAGAATAGGTATCCGCTACCTCGTATTGATGACATGTTTGACCAGTTACAAGGAGCGCAATTCTTTTCAAAGATCGATCTTCGTTCTGGATATCATCAGCTGAAGGTTAAAACTGAGGATATTCCGAAGACTACCTTCAGAACTCGGTACGGGCATTATGAATTCCTAGTCATGTCTTTTGGATTGACTAATGCTCCTGCAGCTTTCATGGATATGATGAACCGAGTATTCAAGGATTATTTGGATCAATTCGTTGTTGTCTTTATTGATGACATCCCCATATATTCCAAAAGCCGTGAAGATCATGAGCACCATTTGAAGCTGGTACTGCAAAGGCTTCGTGATAGCAATCTATATGCTAAGTTGAAGAAATGCGAGTTCTGGCTTGAGGAAGTAGCATTCCTAGGGCACGTGGTGTCAAAACATAGAGTATTTGTTGACCCGGCGAAGATTGAAGTAATACAAAGTTGGGAGTAACCAAAGACGGTGACCGAAGTACGTAGCTTTCTGGGCTTAGCTGGTTATTATCGGAGATTCGTGGAAGAGTTTTCTCGAATCGCTACCCCCATTAACTTAGCTGACTCGGAAAGATATCAAATTCGTATGGAGCGGGGAATGCGAGAAGAGTTTTCAAGAGCTTAAGAGGAGACTCATTTCGGCACCTGTTTTGACCATACCATCTGGTTCGGATGGATTTGTTATCTACAGCGATGCTTCAAGTAAAGGGATAGGATGTGTTCTCATGCAACGTGGGAAAGTTATAGCCTATGCCTTGCGATAACTTAAAGAATATGAGAGGAATTATCCTACTCATGATCTAGAGTTGGCAGCAGTCGTTTTCGCGCTAAAGATCTAGAGGCATTATCTATATGGGGAGAAAGTGGAGATATATTCAGACCATAAAAGCCTCAAATATTTCTTCACTCAAAAAGAACTCAACATACGGCAACGACGTTGGCTCGAGCTGTTGAAAGATTACGACCACACTATTCAATACTATCCTGGAAAAGCAAACGTGGTAGCTGACGCGTTGAGTAGAAGATCATATGCAAGAATAAGTGCGATGATGTCAAGTATACGCATAGAACCAACTTTAATCGATAAAGTTAAAGTTGCTCAAGCAACAGACCCGGAGCTGATGCGTATGAAGAAGAAAGTGCAAGAAGGTGCTATTCCAGAAGCAAGAATCAATGAAGAAGGAATACTTCGAGTCCACTCCAGACTTTGTGTTCCTAACGATTCTGATTTGAAGTACAAGATCATGATGGAAGAACACAATACACCATTTGCAATCCATCCTGGAAGTACCAAAATGTATCATGATCTTCGACATACATTTTGGTGGAACAATATGAAGAGAGAGATTGCAAAGTTTATCTCGAGGTGTTTAAATTGTCAACGTGTAAAGGCGGAACATCAAGTGACAAAGGGTCCATTGCAACCACTTGAGATTCCGAAATGGAAGTGGGAACACATTACCATGGATTTCGTTACGGGTCTTCCTATGGTTTCTCAAGGCATAAATACTATTTGGGTGATTGTTGATAGATTAACCAAGTCTGCTAATTTCTTGCCGATACGGGAGACTTATTCCCTTGAACGTCTTGCTAGTATGTACGTGAATGAGATTGTAAGGTTGCATGGCATGCCAGTATCCATAGTTTCAGATCGTGACCCAAGATTCACTTCAAGATTTTGGGTAAGCTTGCAAAAAGCTATGGGCACGGATTTACGATTTAGTTTGGCTTACCATCCTCAAACGGACGGGCAATCAGAGAGGACTATTCAAACTCTTGAAGATCTATTAAGACTCTGTGTCCTAGACTTCAAAGGCAGTTGGGATAAGTATTTACCATTGGTGGAATTCTGCTATAACAACAGTTATCAGGCAAGTATAGGTGTAGCTACATTTAAAGCATTATATGGACGAAAGTGTCGCTCTCCAATATGTTGGGATGAGGTGGGAGAAGCAACGTTGTTGGGACCCGAGTTGGTACGTATGACTACGGAAAAGATCCAAACGATTTGACAACGTATACAAACGGCACAGGATCGACAAAAGAGTTATGCGGATCTTCATCGAAAGGACGTGGAATTTGACATTGGGGATCATGTATTGTTGCGTGTGGCTCCATGGAAAGGAGTTACAAGATTTGGAAAGAGAGAAAAGCTCAATCCACGATTTATTGGTCCATTTCAGATTCTTGACCGAGTAGGAAATGTGGCCTATAGACTCGCGTTATCTCCAAGTATGTCTCGTGTTCATAATATTTTTCATATATCTGTGTTACGTAAATATGTGAAATACTCAAACCACATTATTAAGTTAGAACCGGACGAGATAGCTGAAGACTTAACATACGAAGAGGTACCTGTCAAGATCTTGGATAGGAAGGAGCATGTCCTACGCACGAAGGTTTTACCACAAGTTAAAGTTTTGTGGAGAAACCATGCTATTGAGGAAATGACATGGGAGTTGGAAATGGAAATGAAAGCGAGGTGTCCTCATCTTTTCGAAACACCAGGTACGTACATCAATTTCGAGGACAAAATTTCATGAGGGAAGGTTGTAAGACCCCAAATTATTAATAAATGAAATTTAAATTTCCTTTATTAATTATTTTGAAATAGTAAGGGTTAAATTGATTAATGAGGTTAGTTATGGGTAAAATGCGCAAATATTTCAAATAAGCAAGTGGTCATAAAATATTCTTTGTTGTCGGGAAATATTCGTTTGGTCGTGGAATATTCTTGTTGTCAGGGAATATTCGTACGACGGCGCAGCCTTGTGTGGGCCCTATAATGGAAAGTGATTGGATGAAGAAAACGACAAAAACAAGTTGTTTATAAATAACGGCGTAGTTGTTACCGTTAATACTGTTGGAATACCCGGTGGTTAAAACACAGTAATACGCGTTGTTGCACAGTAGCACACGGTATTGCACCAATTATTGATTTTTACGTAAGAAGGCATTACTCAATAATTATTACAGTAATTACTGTTCAGTATTTTATTTTATTGATTCAATAATTGCTGCGTTGATATTTTATATTACTGTTGTTTTAATAATTGTCACTACACAGTATTTTCTATTATCGGAGCAATAATTCATATTATCTGAATAATATTATTAAATAACATTATTGGCAATGTCTAGAAAGTTCTGTCTAAGGAGAGGTTTGGTCATCTAATTGCGCGCCAGTAAGGAGAGATCCTTATTGGAAAGCCCCCTCGTTCCTGGGAACGGCCTGGTTGCCAGTACTGTGATTCTGTAATATTATTTGTGAATAATTAATTATTAATTTATATGATGAGAAAAATATTGATTTTATGTGGATATAGATGGAGAAATTTTTTAAAAGTGACAATTGTTAAAAATTAATATTTTATCTTTTTCTGATAAAATAATTCATTTAAATATATTATTTTAATAATATATTAATGGTGATATTTTTATAATTAATGTGGGATATATGAGTATATGAGGAGGAAGAGTATTTTTGTTGGATTAAATGTTTAACACATATTTTGTGTGTTGGTGGACATAATTCTTGACCGAAAATTTATTATAGACTGTAAAATCGCCCGTTTATAGATTTCGGTCAATTTTTATTTGGAATTTGGAAAAACTTTCTTCTGCGAAGTTGTAGAGAATTGAATTTCCTATAAAAACTCGCGAGGATTCGAATTTTCTGATAAAAAAGCTATTTATTATGAATTATTGAAGTTCGGAGGTTCCAGAATAATTGATTTTTGGAAGTTTAAAATATTTATAGTTAGAAAAACGTTTTTATTGTTTTGGTTGGCCCCCCATGTGTTGCAAATGGCTGAAATTCAGATCTACAAAGGTTGGCGTAGGAAAATTTAATATATATATATATATATATATATATATATATTAATATTTTATTAAATTTTCTACTTTGGTGTTCTAAGCATTTTTCTATAAATAGGGTGCTTAGGTTAGAATTAAAAATCACACCAAAAACTATAGATTTCTCTCTCTTTCTCTCTCTATAATATCGAGCGTATTTTGTGAGTATTTTTATACTTTGAGTATTGTTATACGGTGCAAGTTTCCTTCAGCATTATATCCGGTAGTCCAGCCAGAAGTACTATTCTTTCGAGGTAAGGGATGTTATTTTATTCGAAAATAATATTATTTCTTCAATATCATTATATTGGTTGGAAATTTTTATCAAATTTAGAATTTTTCATGTCGGGGTTACTATTCACGAGTTACTATTCACGAGTTACTATTCACCCAAAAATAAAATTTTCTTCTTTTTATCCAAAATATCTATTATGGATACTAGCTTTGATTATATCCATGTTTTGATCATTCTTGAATTTTACTCCACTATGATTGTTTATGAGGTATTTTTGGACATGGATAAACTGTAATACGAATCCATAATATTTGTTCTTTTGCTTCACTGGATTCGTTTTTTTTTAAAATATTTTTCATCATCCTCAGTCCTAAATGATGATATTAATGAATATCTTTGGCCTGTAGTGCAAAGATGATTGATTTCTGATGAATATCTTTGGCTCGTAGTGCAAAGATGAACAGGTGTTGAGATGAACATGACCAACTGATGAATATCTTTGGCTTGTAGTGCAAAGATGAATATTGATTGATGTTACAGGGATAAAATATTGATGATGAACTTTTAAATTTATAGATAATAGTAGATTTCATTATCTACGTAACTCTTCTATGAATTATTATTTTCCGCTGCGAATATTGATTTAAAACTTGTTGTCTATTGTATTCTATTAGATTTTTCCCTGTTGAAGACTAACGATAATTTTTTCTGTATTATCTTAGTCATAATATTCTTTACTGGGCTAGTTGAGCTCACCATTTTCCTTTTTGTTCCATTTTTCTCAGGAGGCGAGAATGTAGCGAGTACTAGTCGGGGTATGGAATGATGGTTCTAGAAGTTATTTTAGTAGTCCTCACTATTTTTGTGAAATAATGTATCAATAATTGTAATGAGGACTTATTTAAGTGTGGATATTGTCTAGATGACAATATTTATATTTAAACTCACAGTTATTGTGTTGTAATAATAAAGATGTAGTTATTTCTATACCATGTATTTTGGCGACTCAGAATGGGTGTTGTATACCTATTTTGGGGGCGTCACAGTATTATATTATACTATGATGATATTATTCTAATATTGGAGATCTATATTAGTAATATTAGGTCTTCGGATAAAGCGTATAAATTGTGTAGCGGTAATCAACGGTGCAAGAAAGTTTATTTTTATTTAACTCTATTAAGAGTTGTTTCATTCGGATAAGCTTATGGTTAATCATTGCTGATTGCCATGTATAATTGTACTCTGTACATATTGCATGTATAAGTCAGGTATGAAAGGCTGATCACCTTCATTACCAGTTAGTTTATATATATTTGTTCATGTATAATACTTGTTCAGTCATAAATTTGTTCTTGCTAGTTCACAATTATATTGTTGAATTATAGCCAGCTTATTATTCAGACTCTTTTAATCATGATATATCGTTATATTATTGAACTTAAACTTGCTGGGCAATCCTTATGCTCACCATTGCTATATCATGATAAAACATTATAGATCAAGGTGAATGCGTCGGATACAAGAAAAGATTAAAGACAGTTTCAGCGTTAGGATATGTGTGCAACTAAATTGTATAAGTGTTGTATTTTAAGATTATGTGTTAAGTAAGTTATGAAATGCATATTAAGTTTAGGTTACTCGACCTTAGGGAAAAGTGTGTAAGTTTAATGTATAAACAATTTATGTTTATATTTTCCGCAAATAGTAATAGTTGTATAGAATGATCGAACCGGATCCGAGGTGATTTGGGACCTGGATTCGGGGCCCTCACATCCTTAATAGGTTAAGTTATGCCACCATTTTTAGTAAATTCAACCTAAAGTCAGGATTCTGGCAAGTTGCCATTCACCCAGATGATAGGTACAAAACAACGTTCACTACCCCATTTGGTCATTATGAATGGAATATTCAGTCATTTAGTTTGAAAAATGCCCCTAGTGAATTTTAGAACATTCTTAATGACATTCTGAATCCCTTCAGTCATTTTATCATTGTTTATATCGATGATATCCTTGTTTTTTCTAAAACCATTGATGAAAATATTAAACATTTGAATTCATTCTTCCAAACTGTTAAAATAAATGGACTTGTCTTGTCCCCTTCTAAATGCAGTCTGTTTCAGACTAAAGTTCGATTTCTTGGTCTCAATGTTTATCACGGACTTATTCGGCCCATTGATAGAGCTTTTCAATTTGCTGACAAATTTCCTGATAAGATTACCAATAAAACCCAACTACAGAGATTTTTGGGCTCACTCAACTATATTGGCAAGTTCTATGAAAATCTCAAGAAAATTTGCAAACCTCTCTTTCAGCATTTGCAAGATAATCTTCCCCCTTGGACTGATGTTCACACTTTTGTCGTCCAACAAGTTAAAAAATATGTTAAGGCTTTGCCCTGCCTTGGCATCTCCAATGATTCAGCGTTCAAAATTGTTGAAACTGATGCGTCAGATATTGGATTCGGGGGTATCCTCAAGCAAAAATTAACTTCTGCTTCTTCAGAGCAAATTATCCGATTTCATTCTGGTGCATGGAATCCTACACAGTTAAATTACAGTACTATAAAAAAATAAATTCTTTCTTTAGTTTTATGCATTAATAAATTTTAAAGTGACTTGCTAAACCAAAAACTTCTAGTCAGAATTGATTGCAAATCTGCAAATTTTATTCTTGAGAAAGACGTTGAAAATATAGCCTCAAAACAGTCTTTTGCTAGATGGCAAGCTCTGTTAAGCATTTTTGATTTTGAAATTGAATATATTAAAGGAAGTAACAACTCAATTCCTGAATTTCTTACTCGGGAATTTATTAATACAGGTGCCCTACCTTCAATATGAGTGTGTGAGGAGATTCGTCTTCTCGTGGTTTGGGTCGCCCTTCAGGCCCAAGTAAAAAACCTAAAGGAACTTTGGTTCCCCATCCAGTTAACCCAGCCCTATCAAGTAATAAATTTCAGGTTCTTGGATCTATTCCTAAGTCTTACAGCTAAGTGCTAGCCAGTAACCCCAAACCAGTCGACCCTTTCAGTGACCCATCTAGAGCCACTATTCCTGTTCAGTCAGCGTCCGGATTCAAATAAAATTGGGAAAATAACCTATTTCATATTGAACCCCATATGAAACCCAGGGATGATCTAGTTAAGCTTGTTCACAATATTTTCCCCTGGGATGGCATTTTACTCCTCTTGCACCTTATAAATCCCTTGCGTATTATAAGGATATTCTTTTCAAAATAGAGTCAATTTTTGTCAAACCTATTTATGCTAGGGATGGTGAAAGTAAACTCCTTTATCACTCCTTATACATTAAGCAAATTATCCCAATAACTGACTGGGGTAATCACCCATCTGATCTTCAACAGCTTTCTAATCAAAATAACTCATTTTGTTATTTCGATTACATAGAAGCTTGGAACAAGATCTTTCTCTACCAAAACCAGTCACATAGTCATTCATGGTTTGTACAATTCGACCACAAATTTAAAAGCATTTTTCCCATATGGTTCCTTTTATGGTGGTCAAGATTTGGCTCTTCTCTTGCCATAATCCCTGATCCATTAAAGGCCCAAGTCTTTCGTTTTTGTAACAATAGTCAATATTAATAATGCTACGAAGGTATCCCTGTACTGCTTTAGTTCATCAGTAAATACAAGGTCCCTTGGATTCTAAAATGGCAATACGACCTTCTTACTCCTGTAATTGAAATAATTTGTCAGCCCCCAGTTTCCAGCGGTCAAGTTATTAAAGTTAACAATGTTCTACCTATCACCATGGTAACCCGCATCTTTTTCACCAAGTGGTGGGATAAATTTGATATTAATAGGATTATTGGGTAACTTGAAAAAGAAATCCCTCCTGCCCCTCTTCCTATTGTTCCAATTAATTCAATCCCAGTCATCGCCTCTTCCAGTAATACGAAAAAGAAGTCAAAAGTTAGTCCAATAGGTTCATCAACCTCAGTTGATATCTCCAATATCAAAAATTATGAAGTTAAAGATTTGAAGCTCATGGCCCAAGCCATTCAAGATAGAATTTCTCAGTTACGTGAAGATGTTGAAGCATCAAAGTATTCTTCTTCTTCAAATTCCACTGCCGGTAAAGACGATGATGATGATGATTCATATGGCACCATCAACCTTCAAGATGCTCAAGACCCATTTACCTGACATTTTTGTCACTCATTACTGCCTCCATTCAGCAATCATTCAATCAAGCACGCATGCTCTTGCTTTTCCACCGAAAGCAGCCACTAAGTCAAAAGATTTGGCCTTTTTCTGCAAAAGCACGCATGCAAAAGATTTTCCACTGTTCATTAATAGTAAATTTTGTCTGTAATCATTCAAATTTGTAATAGTAATGTTGTAATATTTCTTTCCTTATTCTATAAAAGGAATTCGAACTTAGTTAGAAAGGCAGACTTAAAAAGACTCAGAGTTCCTTTTTTGACAAATCTTTAGACTCTGCTCTCTCTTCCCTTCATCTACTTCTCTTATGATCTAAGTAAATTTGTAAGTCACTTTTATTTTTTGTATTGTAAATATTTTCAATTATCAGTAAACTGTATAATTTTAGTAATTCAATTGTATTGTTTGTATGCGCCACTTTGTTCTTCTTTCCCTTTATCCAATTCTGCCCCAAATGATATATATATATATATATATATATATATATATATATATATATATATATATATATATATTATATATATAAAAGTGAGAAACACACCGGATGTATATCCAGGCTCAATCAAACATAGTTTAATTGAAGGAGATATATATAAGTATTTATATATCTACAAAAGTAGTAAATGTTTCGAATATTATATTCGGGCTTAATCGAAGCATAGTTCGATAATAATATATATAAGTATTTATATATATATATAAGCAATAAAAGCCACGGATCGACGATCATGGCATATCCACACGACGCGACTCTCAACGTGTGTATATATGTATGTATAGAAGTGAGAAAAAGCATAAAAATCAGAAATATCTTACAGTGGGTTGCCAAGAAGACTTCAGATATCTTTTGATTCCTGAAAACTCGGTTTCTACTGGTTAAATTTCAGTATGTTGTAAAACACGAGCTCACAAGTGTTTAGAAAAAATAAGCACTCAATTTGGAGCACTATAGAAGTGTGTACATAGTGAAATGGACAGGGCTTCCACGCTCTTTCTCTCCTTAAAATGGCCACCCCAAGCCCTTTATTTATAGAAGGGAGAGCCGCGGGTCTAACTACGGTAGTCGCGGGTCCACCTGCGGCTGCCTGGGGTGCCCCGAGCTCTGTGGGTCTTGCCGTCTTGAAGAACGTGCACTCGTGCAACGCGTCGTCCGCTTGAACCTTTATAACTTTCAATCCAGGCATCCGATTGAGGTGTGCTATACCTTTCCAGAATGCTGTTGTCAAGAACTACACAATAACATGGGATAAGAGGTTGTACGAAGTCGGAAAGATGGGTCTATGACCAGATCTTCAAGTCTTTAAATTCTATTCTGTGTGCTGTCTTGTATAGTAGTCACTCAAGATTTTGAGCTATGGTTCTTTTGGGACACTTCTTTATGAAATGTGGGTTGAAATGATGTTGAGACGACGCAAATGTAGTATCGAGGTGGCAAAATGATGATTTTGCCCCTCATCAAGATTATCTCTAGCTTTATGCAGATGTAGCAGTCATTGCTCATGGTTATCTGTAAGATTGGGTTGCTGTGAGTGCTGACTGTCTTCAGGGTTATCTCTGAGGTGTGTCTGACCTCCCAGGGTTATCATCGGGGTTAGAACTGAGTGCCTCGGGGTTGCCTCCGAGGTTGAAACTGACTTCTCCGGGGTTATCTCCGAAACTGAAACTGTATTCCTTGAGGTTGTCTCCGAGGTTGAAACTGACTCTCTCGGGGTTGTCTCCCAGACTGCAAATGAGTATCTCGGGGTTGTCTTTGAGGCTGAAAACTGAGTATCCCGGGGTTGTCTCTAGAATTTAGCTGATTGGACTTCCAGAGTTATCTCTAGAAGGCGATTTTTCCCTCCTGCAAGGTTAGTAACAGGAATGCAAAATTTTGAGTGTCTACAATGATTTTGGTAATCTATATGATATTAAAAGAAGGATTGTAGATTTACACCTTAATATATTGGCATGTGATTATGAGTTGTCGACTTGATTTGACTGCCTAATTTGTGTATAGAATAGACATATATCTGTGCACCATGTGTGACCTCATTGAGAACTTATGCTTTAAATCCTTTTTATGGTTAATTCGCATAGACATGTGTAGGATTATTGCCTATCTTGGATGTTCTTTTCTGTTCTATTCTCTATCGGGTGGATCTAGAGAGGATATGTTTGTACACACCTCAAAAGAGGTGTATGAGCACTTGTGTGTTCTCCGTCGACAAACTATCGTGACCACTAAGACCAAAGAGAGAAGGCTAGGAAGTTTGATGAAACATAGCACACCAGGTGTTTGACAAAATGCCAGTGTGGGGTGAAGTTATGACCTTAGATTATAGCACCTTCGATACCATTCGTTATCCATTTACTTGCTTTGATAATTAGATATAACTAGATTAGTTACACATATGTATTTTTGCTGTTTGAATAAGACTTAAGCGATACAAAGTCGGTAGTTGGTAAATATTTGTGATAGTTCCTCATCGGTACGACACTTTTCTTATCACTGTATTACTTGTTAGACCGCGTATACTTGCGCGTGTTTAGTGATCGTGAAAACGAGCAACAATTACCGCTTAATTTATTCCAAATATCGTACACATATATATTTATGTATAGATATTCATTAGCCATGTATAGTAAGCCCATATATTCCAAGTATATATAGTAAGTACACATTAGTTTACAAATACTTAATACACATATTCAGTTATAATCACGTATAACGTACTACAATCATGTACTTTATGCACACATTCAACCATACTATATACATATTCATGTGTATATATATATATATATATATATATATATTACATAAATAGTTCTTGGTTTTATTTTACAAAATTCTTGTTTGACATTCATTTGACTAGAGGTTTTTAGAAACCTTTTGAAATCCTTACTCTGTATAGTTAATACATGATAAAACTGTAACGCCCCCAAAATAGGTCCATTCCATCCAACCCATTTTGAGTCGCCAAATACATGGTACAGATAACAACTACAACTTTATTACAACAATTGTCGTGCAAAATACAACAACACATATGCTATGAGTTTGGATACAAATATATACCAAATGTGACTCATGTTCCAACCGTGGACATCACATCACAATGACACCTTACATAAAGGTATAGTCAAAAACTGTTTTAGAAATTAGAATCTTTGGGAAGTGCTCAAGGAAGCCTTCGTACATGGGAGGCCATGTGTCTAGGTTATGATAGATATCATATGGCCACAGAATTATTCTTGGTTGACCCAATAGATCCCAAAGAAAAACGAGAAGATTACTATCATATTCTTCCCAATGGTGAGTCTTCTCTTGACATATCATTATCTCTACTGTCTATAATTGAGAATTGTACTTCCAACAAATATCAAGATTATATAGGTAGTGCTCGTATATATACTCAGCAAGTGGATGAGCACATCCCTGTCTTATGATGACACGAGGTTGTATGTCGTTAGACATCTTGTATGATAGTGGCAAAACACCCTTCCAACGTTGGGTTCGCTTCACCCTAGATGATTCACCAAATATAACTACTAAATGAACTTTTCTATACTGCTTCGGGAGAACCTCCACAGCTAGAGACCACCGTTCTATTTCCCCGTTACCCTCGCTCGACCCAGCTACACTCTTATTACCTGAAAGGAATTGTGAAGCAAAAGGGTGAGCACAACTAGCTCAGTAAAGAATATCTTGACTAAAGATAATTAAATTATCAATAGCCTCCATCAATAATAAATCAGAGATTTAGAACATATGGTAAATGATAAAAATTTCAACCATAGTTGCAGCGGAACGAGCAATCCATTAGAAGAGTCACATAGACCATAAAGTCTATTATCTTCTCCATGTTAAAAGTCCACCAACATTGTTTTATCCCTGTAACATCAATCAACAGTTCCTTTCCACAATTATATAAATAACTCATAATCATAATTGTAGTTCTAAATTTCTCTTCGCATTCAGGACGAAGATAATTTTCATCACCTGTCTTTACCTGAAACATCAAAGATCATGATTATACCAAATCACAGTTCCTGTTCATAATCACACTAATAAATTCATCTTTGCACTACAGGCCAAAGATATTCATCAACAGTTCATCTTTGCACTACAGGCCAAAAGATATTCAACAACAGGTCATCTTTGCACTACAGGCCAAAGACATTCATATATCAAAGAAATACATAATCATTTCAGAATTTATATAAACAATAATTATAACCATGTTGATAAATTCACATTTTCACTTAAGCTAAAGATATTCAATATAAATTCAATGGTCATGATCATACCAGTCACAATTTAACTTTTCACTACTGGCCAAAGAGAACCCTAGTCATGATCATACCAATAATCTACCCATCTTTACACTCTAGTGAAAGAGAATTTCAACATCAGGGTTATAAAATGTTATATATGATAATAAAAATAATATAATCAATATATAGTTTTAATCTCCAGAGTAATATTCATAAATCAACTATAATTTGGTTAGAAAAAGAAACCAATTTTGTCATGAATAGTAACTCGTGAATAGTAACCCGTGAATAGTAACTCGTGAATAGTAACTCATGAATAGTAACTCGTGAATAGTAACTCATGAATAGTAACTCATGAATAGTAGCTCGTGAATAGTAACTCATGAATAGTAACTCGTGAATAGTAACTCATGAATAGTAACTCGTGAATAGTAACTCATGAATAGTAACCCCGACATGAAAAGATAAGAATTTTACAAGAAAAATCTTACCAATATTCCGGTATAATGATATTGAAAGAAATAATATCATTGATAAAAAAAATAGCATCCCTTACTATCCCTTACAATCCCCTACCTCAAAAGAGCAGTACTCCTGACTGGAATAACGTTGAACGAACTTGCACCGTATAGCAACACTCAAGATATCAAAATACTCACAAGAATACACTCGATAATATAGAGAGAGAAATAGAGAGAAAACTTCAGTTTCTGGTGTGATTTTTAATTATAACCTAAGCACCCTATTTATAGGAAAATGCTTAGAACACCAAAGCAGAAAATTTAATAAATTAATAATATAATTTTCTTAATTTCCTTAGCACACCACATCAGCTGATTTACACCATTAACATGTGCCACTCAAATGTCAAAAACGTTTTTCTTAATAAAAATAATTAAAACTTTCAAAAATCAATTATTTCAGAACTACGGAACTTCAATAATTCATAATAAATAGCCCTTTTATCAGAAAATTCGAATCTCGCGAGTTTTTATAGAAAATTCAATTCTCTACAACTTTGCAGAAGAAAGTTTTTCCAAATTCCAAATAGAAATTGACCGAATTCCACAAACGGGTAATTTTTCAGTCAATAATAAATTTTCGGTCAAGAATTGTGTCCACCAACACACAAAACATGTGTTAAATATTTAATTCAACAAAAATACTTTTTCTCCTCATTTATTCATATATCCCACATTCATTGTAAAAATATCACCATTAATATATTATTAAAATAATATATTTAAATAAATTATTTTATCAGAAAAAGATAAAATATTAATTTTCAACAATTGTCACATTAAAATTTTTTTCCATCTATATCCACATAAAATCAATATTTTCTTCATCATATAAATCAATAATTAATTATACACAAATAATATTACAGAATCACAGTACTGGCAACCAGGTCGTTTCCAGGAAAGAGGGGGCTTTCCAATAAGGATCTCTCCTTACTGGCGCGCAATTAGATGACCAAACCTCTCCTTAGACAGAACTTTCTAGACATTGTCAATAATGTTATCTAATAATATTATTCAGATAATATGAATTATTGCTCCGATAATGAAAAATACTGCGTAGTGACAATTATTGAAACAACAGTAATATAAAATATCAACGCAGCAATTATTGAATCAATAAAATACAATATTGAACAGTAATTACTGTAACAATTATTGAGTAGTGTCTTCTTACGTAAGAATCAATAATTGGTGCAATACTGTGTGCTACGCGTATTACCGTGTTTTAACCACCAGATATTCCAACAGTATTAACGGTAACAACTACACCGTTATTTATAAACAACTTATTTTTGTCGTTTTCTTCATCCAATCGCTTTCCGTTATGGGGCCCACACAAGGCTGCGCCGTCGTACGAATATTCCCCGACAACAAGAATATTCCACGACCAAACAAATATTCCCCGACAACAATGAATATTTTATAACCACTTGCTTATTTAAAATATTTGCGCATTTTACCCATAACTAACCACATTAATCAAATCAACTCTTACTATTTCAGAATAATAAATAGAGGAAATTAAATTTCATTTATTAATAATTTGGGGTCTTACAAAAACAGTCAAGACCTATGCATTGCCATGCATTAAAGGCTAAAAGAATTAAACAAACTGGCCTCAACTCTAAGATAACATATAAGATGTCTTGGTGGTACTTCAGGGCGGTGCAGCTGCACTGCCTTTAAGCTTGGGAGTGGCACAGCTACGCTACTCCCCGGTAGGCTCAGAGTTGAATCGTTCTTTACACTACTTATCTATTATCATGATAAAACCTTCTTATAACAATTATAGAATACAAAGATCGTTCTTTCATGTGTTTGAACTCAATTTAATCCATCATGATCACTTCTCAAATTATTTTTAGTTTTCTTTTGAAAACCAATACTAAATATACTAATATAGCTTATACTTGTTTAACTGGGCTAGATTTTATACAAAGCATATAATAGAACATATATAATTTCAAACACACATGCTTAATCAAATTCTAGATCTTATTCTTCATGAATCAAATCAAATTCCTAAACTAAGTAATTTATGTTATAATTTCTCTTTTGAAAACTTAAATCAAATCATATCAAGGTAACACTTTTTATGCTATATCATTATGAGCACCTTATCAAGTTCACATAAGAACACATAAGGTTCATATACACATGCTCCACAATGCATAAAATAAAGAAATTATTTTTCAAAGATCGGGAGACTGCACAACTGTGCAGGGTTTTACTAAGGAATGTGCCACTTCGGCTTCAACCCATAACTAGCCTCTGTTTTTTAAAACTCAGAAATTCAAACAAAAAACTCCATAGCATGCTATTTCAATGACAATTAATGATATCAGACATATATACAAAAATACCTTCTATGACTATCTCAGATCATCAAATACTATATCTATCAACCAATTTCTTCAATTTTCAAGTATTGAAATCAAATTCTCATTTAAACAATTTAACAAACAACTGAAAAGCATAATAATTAAGCCTAAATCCCAAAGTTTGTTTAATACATATAAACTCAGATTTCAGTTTGAAATCAATTTCTTATTCTCCCACTTACACACAAACAATCAATACTTAATCATAGAAATTAGTTAATTATCCTTCCAACATAAATAGAGAAGATAATATAATTGAATTAAGTAAACCCTTTACCTTAATTCGATCTCAGCTAAATTCTATGAAATTCTTTGCTTCTGAATACTTCAATTGTACTACTCCTGGTTATTCTAGTTTTTGTATTATATATGAAACTTGTATGCTTTGTTATAAAGAGAGTTTATGCTGAACTAAGGACGGGAGAAGAAAAGGTTGAGTTTACTTATATAGAACTTCCACCTTTGCTGTCCAAGAATTTTTCCTTGCTCAGTACATACTATAACTTAGAACAATAAGAGCTATTGCTATAGAAATCACCCAGCTCCAGCTTTATTTTCCTTGGAGGATACTCATATTACCAGCTCCTACTTAATAAGTTAATGACTCAACCCATAAACACAACACATTCTGTATATATATATATATATATATATATAAGGTTTTTAATTACCCTCCGTATAATTCGCATTATGTATAATGCAATTTAAATATACATAATCCACTTTAAAAGCCCAGATAAAATATCCACAAATTATTTCCATCAAAACGGAAGCCATTTATTGAATAAAAATATTTTATTTAATTAATAAATTTTATTATATTAAAGTAATTTATTTCCCATTGATTACCTTAATAGCCACCATAATTTCAAATAAAATATTTAATGTAATTTATTTAAAATCATTTAATATTGTAAATTATTTAAATACTCTTTATTTATTTCCTTAATAAATATTCACATGCTACATACACACAATCACTATATTAAAATAATGAATTATAATTACATGCCTTTCCTAAATATTACACTCAGTAATATTTAGTCATAGATTATTTTATACTATTTATTTCCAACCAATATAATATCATAAAAAAATGTCACACAATATATCACATATACAGGTTCATTATTTCACAAAATAAAAACTATTATTTAGTATATTTTTAAAAAATTTCGTGTTGTCACATTCTTCCCCCCTTATAATGATTCTGTTTCTGGAATCGTAAAATAAAACTACACTAACGAATAAGAATAATTAGCCTACTTCTTTTAATTAGCTACAAGACTTTGATCGATTCTTGCAGACTACTTGTATTCATTTTGATTTCAATTTCACAGTTTTTGGCCATTTCATCGTGTAATATTACGTAAACATACATGCCCATATTCGTGTAATAATTAATATTATACGTGCATTGTGACAACTCGAGAATTTAGAGAATTATTTAAATTTTAAAATACTAAATTAAGGTTAAATAATAAACCTAGACAGAAAATAAGTGAATGGAATTAAGATTTTCGAGAAGGAATTTTGTGAATTTAAAATTTCTGTGTTGAATTATTCAAGATTAATGGTATACATGAATATGATCTGTGTATAGGGTATTATATGTGTACAGTATGTGGTTAAGGGTCAAGAGTTGACCAGATAAAGTATATTTGTGGCAAACCCTAAGATTAAATTAAGAACGTCAACGTTCAGTTCGAAAATTCTATCGATTAATAAGAAACCCTAAAACCGACTCTTGAAATCCTAATTTCAATTTCGGGAATTTGAAACCCTAATATGGGGATTTAAATACTAGTATAAGGCTAAAACTTTATTAATGATAACCTAATTAGGGATAACCTTAATTGATGTAGAAAACCCTAATTTAATGTTGGAAACCTTAATTATTTCATTAGAAACCCTTATGTACAATTTTGTCCTTAATTGCTAAATTAACAATTTTAATTAGGAAATAATAATCCTAATTAGCAAGATTGAATTTATGATTAGGAAATCTTAATATAATTATAGAATCCTAATTATGATTTAGAAATATTAATTTTTGATTTTTTAAAAAAACCTAAACTTGAAATCCTAGAAAATTGTTTTTTGGAAACCTTAGGTTTTAACCCTAAGGGTTAAACCCTAAGAGTCAAACCCTAAGGGTTGGATTAAAAGACCAACTTGCCATTAAAATTATAAGGAAAATGTCCAAAATGCCCTTTTGTCACATTTTCTAATATGTTGAGTGTAAATCTTGCCAAGATTTTGTGTAAGACCCCGAATTTTATGAAATAAAAGTATTCAATTTTTCTTATAATTACTATTCAGTAGATGGTTAAATTGATAAAAGTTTAAAGTTATGAGTGAAATGTGAATTTTTTTTCAAAATAAGCAAGTGGTTATAAAATAATCATTGTTGTCGGGAAATATTCGTTTGGTCGTGGAATATTCTTTCTGTCGGGAAATATTCGTACGACGGCGCAGCTATTTGTGGGCCCCATAACGAATAACTGTCGGGTGAAGAAAACGACAAATTTGAGTTTTTACAAATAACGGCGTAGTTGTTACCGTTAACACTGTTGGAATACCCGGTGGTTAAAATACAGTAATACGCGTTATTACACAGTAGCACACGGTATTGCATAGTATTTTTAAAATTATTGATTCTTACGTAAGAAGGCACTACTCAATAATTGTTACAGTAATTACTGTTCAATATTTTATTTTATTGATTCAATAATTGCTACGTTGAAATTTTATATTATTGTTGTTCAATAATTGTCACTGCACAGTATTTCCCATTATCAGATCAACAATTCATATTATTTGAATAATATTATTAGATAACATTATTGGCAATGTCTAGAAAGTTCTGTCTAAGGAGAGATTTGGTCACCTAATTGCGCGCCAGTAAGGAAAAATTCTTATTAGAAAGCCCCCTCTTTCCTGGGAACGGCCTGGTTGTCATAAATGTGATTCTGTAATATTATTTGTGAATAATTAATTATTGATTCATATGATAAGGAAATATTTATTTTATGTGGATATAAATGAGGGATATATTTTTGTGGTTAAAAATGAAGGAGTTAATATTGAGGTGTTTTATCTGTATTTTTGTCGGAACGGAGGTATTGAAAATCAAATTAGGGTTTTTAAGATATTTTGCGAGAGTTATAATTTTTAATCCGACTGTTGGATCGTGGTAATATTTGGATATGTTATACATATATAAGTTGAGTATATGTCCACAAATTTTGAACCGTTAAAAATGAACGTATGATTTGTTATGAATTTTACGAGATGACTGGTTCAGAAATTGTTGAATTTTTGGAGTTAGTCATTTTGGTGGAAAATTCTAGAATTGGTGGGCCCCACTCTTTGTTGGTGAAGAAATGTGCTGAGATTTTTATTCAAATGTGTTGGGTGGGAATAGTAGCAGGTAAAGCCATCAGGTTACAGGTTAAGTCTGATTCGGCGTGCTAACATTTTCCTATAAATAGAGGGCTAAGTTAGAATTGAAAATCACACCAGAATTCATAAGTTTTCTCTCTTTCTCTCTCTAGATTATTGAGTATATTTTGTGAGTATTTAGATATTTTGTGAGTTTCTATTCATCAGTGTAAGTTTTCTTCAGCCTTATACCGGTCAGAAGTGCTGCTATTTTGAGGTAAGGGATAGTAAGAGATTTTAAGGGTTGTTATATTTTTCAGTTTCGTAATTTTTCTGACCTTCAAAAATTCTGGAAAAATTTGAAATAATATTTTGATGAGTTTTCTTGATTCTGTCCAAAAATGGTGATTTTTAGATGTGTAGATTAAGAGTCATGAATTTTATAAGAAAAGACTATTTTAAAAGTAACCGCTTATAACTTCTTGTGGTTAACTCCAAAATTGATGAAATTTTTATTGGGAGTACATGTATATGATAGGAGTATACTATGTAAATTTTAGAATTTTTAGATAAAAGTATAATTTTTGATAAATGTCTAAATATTCGGCTGTTTTGGCCATATGAAAAATAGTAAATGACTTTTAAAAATTCTGAGAAAAATATATGTTCACTATGGGACTATATTATGCTAAATCCCAGAAAAAAAATATTTTTGGAACTGATTTGGTATTTTTTCATGAAAATGGTCTAGTTATGAGTAAATGAATTAAATATGTTTTGTGAAGTAAGAAAATTAAAAAATAAGATTTTATGGCTTGAGAATCCTATATGAGGTATATGCAGATTTTTGATGAGGGTTTTTGGTTATTGGTGATGAAATCTTATGAGTTTGGAATTTTAGGATGATTAAATGAATTATTTAGTAAAGTATAAACAATTAAAATAAATTGTTTATAAGCTTAAGAAATATTATTCTTTCAATATCATTATACCGAAATATTGGTATGTATTTTATTGTGGAATTTCTACCTTTTTGTGTCGAGTTTACTATTCATAAGTTACTATTCATGAGTTACTATTCACGAGTTACTATTCATGAGTTACTATTCACGAGTTACTATTCTCTTTTTCTGACCAAATTATAGTTGGTTTATGAATATTACTCTTGAGATTAAATCTATATGTTGATTATATTGATTTTATTATCATATATAACATTTTTATAACCCTAATGATGATATTTCTCTTTGACTTGAGTGTAAATATGGGTAAATTTCTGGTATGATCATGACTATGGGTTCTCTTTGGCCAGTAGTGCAAAGTTAAATTGTTGACTGGTATGATCAATACCATTGAATTTATAAGTGAATATCTTTAGCTTAAGTGCAAAGGTGAATTGATCAACATGGTTATAATTATTGTTTATATAAATTCTGAAATGATTATATATTTCTTTGAGATATTAATATATTTGGCCTGTAGTGCAAATATGAACTGTTGATGAATATATTTGGCCGTAGTGCAAATATGAACTGTTGAGGAATATCTTTGGTCTGTAGTGCAAAGATAAATTGTTAATGAATATCTTTGGCCCATAGTGCAAAGATGACATGTTGTTGAATATCTTTGGCCAGTAGTGCAAAGATGAACAGATGTTGAGATGAACATGACCAACTGGTGATACAAATGAATATATTTGGAAGTAGTGCAAAAATGAAGTTATTAGTATGATTATGAACATGAAATGTGATTTGGTGTAACCATGATCTTTGATGTTTCAGGTAAAGATAGGTGATGAAAATTATCTTCGTCCTGGATGAGAAGAGGAATTTAGAACTACAGTTATGATTATGAGTTATTCATATGATTGTGGACCAGAATTGTTGATTGATGTTACAGGGATAAAACATTGTTGATGAATTTTTAACATGGAGAAGATAATAGACTTTATAGTCTATTTGACTCTTCTAATGGATTGCTCGTTCCGCTGCAACTATGGTTGAAATTTTTATCATTTACCATATGTTCTAAATCTCTGATTTATTATTGATGAAGGCTATTGACAATTTAATTATCTTTAGTCATGATATTCTTACTGAGCTAGTTGTGCTCACCCTTTTGCTTCACAATTCCTTTCAGGTAATAAGAGTGTAGCTGGGTCGAGCGAGGGTAACGGGAAAATAGAACGGTGGTCTCTAGCTGTGGATGTTCTCCCGAAGCAGTATAGAAAAGTTCATTTAGTAGTTTTATTTTGGTGAATCCAATAGGGTAAGGTGTACCCAACGTTGGAAGGGTGGTTTGCCACTATCATACAAGATGTCTAACGACATACAACCTCGTGTCATCATAAGACAGGGATGTGCTCATCCACTTGCTGAGTATATATACGAGCACTACCTATATAATCTTGGTGTTTGTTTGAAGTATAATTCTCAATTAGAGACAGTAGAGATAATGATATGTCAAGAGAAGACTCACCATTGGGAAGAATATGATAGTAATCTTCTCGTTTTTCTTTGGGGTCTATTGGGTCAACTAAGAATAATTCTGTGGCCATATGATATCTATCATAACCTAGACGCATGGCCTCCCATGTACGAAGGTTTCCTTGAGCACTTCCCAAAGATTCTAATTTCTAAAACAGTTTTTGACTATACCTTTATGTAAGGTATCATTGTGAGGTGATGTCCACGGTTGGAACATGAGTCACATTTGGTATATATTTGTATCCAAACTCACAGCATATATGTTGTTGTATTTTGCACGACAATTGTTGTAATAAAGTTATAGTTGTTTTCTGTACCATGTATTTGGCGACTCAGAATAGGTTGGATGGAATGGACCTATTTTGGGGTCGTTACATTTTGTTTGGTGACCAACCTTTAACTTCTCTTGTGCCTTAAATCTCAGCAAATCTTAGCAAACTTACAACATTAGATACAATGCATCTATTATAAGAGATTCAAGAGAGAGAAAAGGTCCACTTTAATTTCATTTTCTCCTAGACCCTTCTCTCTCTCAAATTCGGGAATGTAGAGTGAGAGAGAGAGAGAGAGAAAAGATAAGCCATGATCAGTTCATAACTTACCAAGATCAGATCACAAAGTCAGAATCTAGATTAAAGCTAGAAAAGGTATAAAACCCTAAATTTTAGACAACATGTGATCTTATGTTATATGTTGTAATTTATTGTTTAAAGTTGTGTAAGATGTCATTTAGTGATCTGGGTTATTAAATCCCAGATCCATAACATCAAAGTGATCAAAATTTGAGTTTTTAGAAATCTAGAAAATAGGAAATTTTTGGCCTGACATCCATATGTCAGGGCTCGTAGATCCGTGTGTGTTAGGTGTTATGTGTGTTTTTTTGTTATGAATCTGTTCTATACCATGTGTTCTTTGTTCTGAAACTTGAATCACGGTTAGATCATGTCTAGATTGCAAGTTATTAGTGGTCAAAAGTCGTTGACCGACCACGACCCAACAAATCTCGGTAACCCAGATTACCCAGAAAAGTCTGATAACCATTTTTGGAGGCTCGTATCTTGCAGTATGTTAGTGTTTATGACATGTTGTGCGTTGGATATTGTAGTCTGACATGCAATCTACATACTCAAACCATTAGATCACCCGGATCTTGCTTAGAATTAGAGTAATCAATGGTCTGACAAGCGTTGACCAACTGTCCGGTTGAATTTCTGGAAAACCAAGAATTCACCAAGAACAGTTTTTGGCATGCACTTTGACCGGCTTGAATCTTGTGCTTCTGTTGTTGTTATGATGATCTAATGTTATAAAATGGTACACTGACATCAATACTACACGACTGAATCGATATAACACACTAAGAAAGCTGGGATCATATACATTAAAAGGAGCAAAGTAAGAACCTCGAACTGTTCTTCATTTCTGGAAAACCCAGAAATGAAGAACATATCCGACATGAATTTTTGAGGCCTATATCTTACTGATTTGTTGTTGGATGGCTATGAAATTGATTGATAATGATAGTATTACACTTATACTACAATTATAACACAATTTACCATCCCAGAATCAACGCGATCCTAGATCTATTAATGGTCAAACCTAGCACCTTATAAACTGACTTAAAGATCTGGGTTTTGGCCAAGAACACATACGGCGACGGTTTTGTCGCCTAAAGCCCTTTTAGCGAAACTTAATTTCTGAAATTAATTATTTTAATTAATAAATGAATAAAAATAGTTTTTAATTATTAAAAATACAAAATAAATTCCTAAAAATTATTTAAATTATTTTAAAGTCTAAAAATTAGTTTTTAATTATTCTGAATATATTTCATAAATATTTAATATTTTTGGAATAATAATGGTATTTAATTTATTTAATTATAATATTAAATAAATTATTTAAAAATGATTTTAATACATGAAAAATCATTTAAAAATATATTATGGTATAAACAAATATTTTAAGTTATTTTAAATAACTTTTAATATTGTGTGATGAATTTTATTAATTAATTAATATTAATGATAATTAATTTATTTAATAACTATACTAAATAAATTGTGAAAAAAATATAATTAATGATTTAAAAATCATATAAAAATTATTTAAGTGTTATAAAAATATTTTAAGTTATAAAATATAACTTTTGATATTTTGTCATAAAAATATTAATATTTTAATATTAATAACAATTATAGGATAATAAATTTAAAGATTTATAAATCATATAATATGATTTTAAAGTATTAAAAATACTTTGTGATATTATAAATATATTATAATATTATGACATGAATTTCATTAATATTTTATAATAAATAAATATTAATAACAATAGAATATTGTGGTATTTAATTTATAGAAATACGATTTTAATGATTGAAAATTCATGATAAATGATAATAATTACTTAAAAATTATTATGAGACTTGAAAAAATTATTTTGACTGATAATATAATTATCTAAGATAATTGTTAAGTGTTAGGCAGAGTTTAATTAATCTTAAACTCGATAATTTTCTGACTAGACCGTCGGGATGTCAGAATTATACCGAACTCGACTCAGACTATAAAAGTTTGACTTGAGGACAGGTCGTATGTGTGTTATAGACAGATAGAATTATGTGATAATGTGTTTAGGTTATTTTAAATACTGTGATGATATTATTCTAATGCGTAGATCAGTATTATTTATATTAGGTTTTCAGACAAAGCTAGCTATTTTGCGTAACGATAATCAACGGTTCAGGCAAGTTTTTCTTAACTCGACCTCGAGTTGTATTATTTAATTATTCTTATGGTTAATCATTTCTGATTGTCATGTCTAAGAATTATTAAATCGCACTATGTACATACTGCATGTATTCATCTGGTATGAAAGGCTGATCACCTTCATTATCATTCGGTCTATATATATATATATATATATATATATATATATATATATATATATATATATATATATATATATATATATTCATATTCAATGTTCGTTCAGCTATGTAAAATTTGTTCATGCTAGTTCGCAATTATATTGTAGAACTTTAGCCAACTTATTGTTCAATTCTTTCAATCATGATATATCCTTAAATAAACTTATACTTACTGGGCAAACTTATGCTCACCCTTGCTATATCATGATAAACATTACAGATTAAGACAAATACGTCGGATACAGGAAATGATAAGCCAAGTTCAGCTTGGGATAATTTATGCAGCTAATTTTTAATAGTATAGTATGATAATAATGTTATATGTTAGATAGTTTATGAATTTTGTATAAGTTAAGGTTACTCGACCTTGGGGAATAGTATGTAAAGTTTATTGTATAAACAATTTATGTTTATATCTTTTGCAAATAGTAATAGTGATAGAATAATTGTACTAGATCTGTGGTGATTTGGGACCCGAATTTGGGGCTCTCACAGTTGGTATCAGAGCTGTTGGTTATGAACCTTAGGTAGGAATACCTTAGGCCAATAACCGTAGTGATTAGGATTAGTACTAACTCAAATAGAGTTAGTGAGTCGGTAAGATTCAAAGATGAATCTCGGTGGGTTATAAAGATACGGGGTTCCCTAACTCTGATAATAATGTTGAACAGTAGTGGTGAATAGATCGAGTCTAAAAGACCAAAAGTTCAGAAATAGGAGATCGTAAAACAAAACGATCATAGTATAGAAATGAATCGTAATATATACGATGAGATCACCCCGTGATCTGATAAGGTTATAGTATGAAGAAGGATCAGGTGAATGATTGAAAAGTTTACAGCAAGATTGCTGGGTGTCAATTGTACTATGAATTGGTACAGATTCAAGAAAGGATTATGAATACGGATTAAATGAAATTCATATGGAGAAGGAAGCTAGGATAATTATTAGGATGTCTGTGTCACGCTATATGCTATATGCATGTTAAGAGGGTGATTCCTTTCTCATGTGTATATCAGATAGATAGGGTATATGTAGAGAATATCAAGTTAAGTACGAGTTCTTAAAACTCATACTTGTGGTATGTTCATGACTCATGATTATATGAAATGTTTATGAACTCCTCAGCGAATGGATGCCAAAGGTCTGACTAGGACAAGTTCTAAAACTCATATGATTGTGAAAAGTTCTCAAACTCATGAGTGTGGTTTGACGAACTAGGAATAGTTATGTGTATTGAGGATAATAGGAATATATAGATTACTAAGCAATTGATCATTAGTAGAGACATAAGTTTTCCAAATCTTCTGGCTATGCTTGACTCAAAATTTTTGGACATCAAGTTAAATACGCACTAAGTGCTTTTGAAAATAAATTTTTAATTCTCCACTCCAGGTGACCATTGTGTATGAGTGGACTTTGGGCCACCGACACATCGTTACCTGTTGAGGTAATAAAACAGATTTGTAATTATTTTTAGAACGGTTTAAAGTATAGTCTATGCTACTTATTTCGGCTAGACGATAATGATTTGAAATATCAAAATATTTTTTATTTTATCGCTTATGTACCATGTAACCTGGTGCAGAGATGATAAAAAGTTGATGGAGTTGTAAATGCAGGAATACTTAGTGTTGAATTTGATCTAAAATCGTTATTCTACTATTGTATAATGTGTTATGACAAAGTCACTAGATGACGGCATCCTCAAATGGGCTGTTAATACAGTACGGCATCATGACGTCATTTTCAAACTAATTTCAAAATTTTAATTTGCCAACGGGGTTTTGGCTACACACATTCGAAATTCGATTAAAATTGATTATTGATATGAGTCTAAGCTATTTGATTCGGCTAGACCAACGTTTATGAAAATTCTAAGCATTCTGTGAAAATTTCCTCGAACCAAATTATTTTGGTGCGGATTCTGATAAAGACTGAGGTAAGAAAAAGTTTATGCGCCCAAGGTGGATACGAGAAACAGATCAGACTAGAAAGTACTTTATAAGTACAGGGCATACTGGGCTAATTACCCGCTATGTCCTTAAGTTATGACGGTTTACGAATGAATTTCCATATAACCTTTGCGAAAATGACAGACAATAGTCTATATAACTCCTCAGCACAATTTCAAAATTTTAACGCTTGTAAGGGATGTATTGGGTAGCATGTGATACGGTGTATGAATGGTGTATGGTGTAAGGTGTAAGGTAAATTTCGGGGACGAAAATTTTAGAAGAAGGGGTAAATGTGACAACCTTAGAATTTAGAGAATTATTTAAATTTTAAAATATTAAATTAAGGTTAAATAATAAACCTAGACAGAAAATAAGTAAATGGATTTGAGATTTCAGAGAAGGAATTTTGTGAATTTAAAATTTCTGTGGTGAATTATTTAGGATTAAGGGAATACGTGAATATGTTCTATGTATAAGGTATTATATGTGTACAGTATGTGGTTAAGGGTCAAGGGTTGACCAGAAAAGCTATATCTGTGGCAAACCGTAAGATTAAATTAAGAACGTCAACGTTCAGTTCGAAAATTCTATCGATTAATAAGAAACCCTAAAATCGGCTCTGGAAATCCTAATTTCAGTTCTGGGAATTTGAAACCCTAATATGGGGATTTAAATACTAGTATAAGGCTTAAACTTTATTAATAATAACCTAATTAGGGATAACCCTAATTGATGTAGAAAACCCTAATTTAATGTTGGAAACCCTAATTATTTCGTTAAAAACCCTTATGTACAATTTTGTCCTTAATTGATAAATTAGCAATTTTAATTAGGAAATAATAATCCTAATTAGCAAGATTGAATTTATGATTAGGAAATCTTAATATAATTATAGAATTCTAATTATAATTTAGAAATATTAATTTTTGATTTTTAAAAAAAACCTAAACTTGAAATCCTAGAAAATTGATTTTTGGAAACCTTATGTTTTAACACTAAGGGTCAAACCCTAAGGGATGGATCAAAAGACCAACTTGCCATTAAAATTATAAGGAAAATGTCCAAAATGCCTTTTTGTCACATTTTCTAATATTTTGAGTCTAAATCTTGCCAAGATTTTGTTTGGTGACCAACCTTTGACTTCTCTTGTGCCTTAAATTTCAGCAAATCTCAGCTAACTTACAACATTAGATACAATGCATCTATTATAAGAGATTCAAGAGAGAAAAGGTCCACTTTAATTTCTTTTTCTCTTAGACCCTTCTCTCTCTAAAATTTTGGAATGTAGAGTGAGAGAGAGAGAGAAAAGATAAGCCATGATCAATTCATAACTTACCAAGATCAGATCACAAAGTCAGAATCTAGATCAAAGCTAGAAAAGGTATAAAACCCTAAATTTTAGACAACATGTGATCTTATATTAGATGTTGTAATTTATTGTTTAAAGTTGTGTAATAAGATGTCATTTAATGATCTTGGTTGTTAAATCCCAGATCCATAACATCAAAGTGATCGAAATTTGAATTTTTAGAAATCTGAAAAACTGGAAATTTTTGGCCTGACAGCCATATGTCAGGGCTCGTAGATCCGTGTGTGTTAGGTGTTATGTGTGTTTTTTTGTTATGGATATGTTCTATTCCATGTGTTCTTTGTTCTGAAACTTGAATCATGTTCAGATCATGTCTAGATTTCAAGTTATTAGTGGTTAAAGGTCGTTGATCCACCATGACCCAACAAATCTTGGTAACCCAGATTACCTAGAAAAGTTAGACACCCATTTTTGGAGGCTCGGATCTTGCAGTATGTTAGTGTTTCTGTCATGTTGTGGGTTGGATATTGTAGTCTGACATGTAATCTACATACTCAAACCATTAGATCACCCGGATCTTGCTCAGAATCAAAGTAATCAGTGGTCAAACAAGCGTTGACCAACTGTCCGCTTGAATTTCTAGAAAACCCAGAATTCACCAAGAACAGTTATTGGCATGCACTTTGACCGGCTTGAATATTGTGCTTCTGTTGTTATTACGATGATCTAATGTTATAAAATGGTACACTGACATCAATACTACACGACTGAATCGATATAATACACTAAGAAAGCTGGGATCAAATACATTAAAAGCAGCAAAGTAAGAACCTCGAACTGTTCTTCATTTCTGGAAAACCCAGAAATGAAGAACAGGTCTGACATGAATTTTTGAGGCCTATATCTCACTGATTTGTTTTTGGATGGCTATGAAATTGATTGATAATGATAGTATTACACTTATACTATAATTATAACACAAACTATAAGCCCAGAATCAACACGATCCTAAATCTATTAGTGGTCAAACCTAGCACCTTGCAAACTGACTTGAAGATCTGGGTTTTGGCCAAGAATACTTACGACGACGGTTTTGTCGCCTAAAGCCCTTTTAGCGACACTTAATTTCTGAAATTAATTATTTTAATTAATAAATGAATAAAAATAATTTTTAATTATTAAAAATACAAAATAAATTTCTAAAAATTATTTTAAAGTCTGAAAATTAGTTTTTAATTATTCTAAATATATTTCATAAATATTTAATATTTTTAGAATAATAATGGTATTTAATTTATTTAATTATAATATTAAATAAATTATTTAAAAATAATTTTAATACATGAAAAATTATTTAAAAATATATTATGGTATAAGAAAATATTTTAAGTTATTTTCAATAACTTTCAATATTATGTAATGAATTTCATTGATTAATTAATATTAATGATAATTAATTTATTTAATAACTATATTAAATAAATTGTGGAAAAATAGAATTAATGATTTAAAAATTATTTAAGTGTTATAAAAATATTTTAAGTTATAAAATATAACTTTTGTAATTTTGTCATGAAAATATTAATATTTTAATATTAATAGCAATTATCGGATAATGAATTTAAAGATTTAAAAATCATATAATATGATTTTAAAGTATTAAAAATACTTTGAAATATTATAAATATATTATAATATTATGACATGAATTTCATTAATATTTGATAATAAATAAATATTAATGATAATAGAATATTGTGGTATTTAATTCATATAAATACGATTTTAATGATTTAAAATTCATGATAAATGATAATAATTACTTAAAAATTATTATGAGACATGAAAAAATTATTTTGACTGATAATATAATTATCTAAGATAATTGTTAAGTGTTAGGCAGAGTTTAATTGAACTTAAACTCGATAATTTTCTAACTAGACAGTCGGGATGTTAGAATTATAACGAACTCGATTCAGACTGTAAAAGTTTGACTTTAGGATAGGTCGTATTGTGTTATAGACAAATAGGATTATGTGATAATGTGTTTAGATTATTTTAAATACTGTGATGATATTATTCTAATGTGTAGATCAGTTTTATTTATATTAGGTTTTCAGACAAAGCTAGATAATTGGTGTAACGATAATCAACGGTTCATGCAAGTTTTTCTTAACTCGACCTCGAGTTGTATTATTCAATTATACTTATGGTTAATCATTTTTGATTGCCATGTCTAAGAATTATTAAATCGCACTATGTGCATACTGCATGTATTCATCAGGTATGAAAGACTGATCTCCTTCATTACCATTCGATCCAATATATATATATATATATATATATATATATATATATATATATATGTTCATATTCAATGTTCGTTCAGCTATGTAAAATTTGTTCATGCTAGTTCACAATTATATTGTAGAACTTTAGCAAGCTTATTGTTCAATTCTTTCAATCATGATATATCCTTAAATAAACTTATACTTGTTGGGAAAACTTATGTTCACCCTTGCTATATCATGGTAAACATTCCAGATTAAGACAAATACGTCGGATACAGGAAAAGATAAGCCAAGTTCAGCTTGGGATAATTTGTGCAGCTAATTTGTAATAGTATAGTATGATAATAATGTTATATGTTAGATAGTTTATGAATTTTGTATAAGTTAAGGTTACTCGACCTTGGGGAATAGTGTGTAAAATTTATTGTATAAATAATTTATGTTTATATCTTTCACAAATAGTAATAGTGATAGAATGATTGTACCAGATCCGTGGTGATTTGGGACCTAGATTTGGGGCTCTCACATGCATTCTTCTTGCAATAAGCGATCAATACGTCTTTGATGTGTTATCATTTACTTCTGCATGCTCTTCTGGAAATCGTTGCGAAACGTGAATCATGATTCGATACATTCAAATTTAATATTTTAATTATTATCGAAACTCAAATTCTTCCTTCAAAATCCTTTTAATAATGAGTTATATTTAACTCATTTCTTTTCCTCCTTATGACTATATTCAAGGGTCTTTAAAGGTACATGCGAACATCTTAGCACAATTCTATTATTCAAAAAGAAAGAAATAAGTTGCTTACGAATCAAACAGATATATTTATATAATTGATTGGAAAGGTACCTAGAACTTCATTTCTAGCTGCTACGGTATCTTGGACCGTCATATTGAAGGTCCTCGCGGTTGGTCTATTTGGTGGAGTTGGACCGGTTATTGCTAGCTTTCCACTTCTATTTTTTGCACTAGCATTTCCCCCCATCAATTTTCCTTTTTGAGAAATTCCTAGAAATATGGTCCTTTGATTCACAGATGAAACATTCACTATTTTTCTTTAGGTTGGGGCAGTTAGGAAAGATGTGTCCCTCCTGTCCACAGTTAAAACATAATGGTTTTCCTTTCAAACATTCCCCGAAATGAGTTTTTCCACAGTTACCTCATTGTTCAATCTTTTTCTTTATACCTTGTTGCCTATTCTCGGTATTCCCGAAATTGTTCCACTTTCTTTTTCCACTTCAACTACTTCCATCAACTTTAGCTATCACTTTGATTTTAACTTTAATTTTCTGCTCCTTATTGTAGAGACTCATGGCCTTACTTCCACCTTTGGCTATGATAGCCTTCTCCAGAATTGATCCAAAATAACCAATTTGCAATGCTTCCACTTTATTGTAGAGATAGGGTTTTAGGCCCTACTCAAACCTTCTCTCCTTCCTTACTTCTGTGTCCACTTGGTGCGGAGCAAACCGAGCCAGTTCATTAAAACCTGGTAGGGTATTGAGACAATGTCATGTCTCCCCGTTTCAACTCCAAAATTTTTATCTCCATTTGACTTAATGTACTTGGAGGGAAATAATTCTCAAAGTACAACTCTTTGAATCTTTCCCAAGTAATCACTCTTGCTCTAGCTCTATTCCTATTAGCCTCCCACCAGAAATCGGCCTCGCCTTTCAGCATGTACGTAGCAAATATAGTCTTTTACTCATTTCCTACTCTAGCAACCTCAAACGCCTTTTCCATCTCCTTGATCTATGATTGATCCTCTATAGGCTTAGTGGTTCCCCTGAACTCAGTCAGTCTCACCATATTAAAGTCTTTAAAATTGGCTACATGTGATGCCGATGGATTCACATTAGCGTGAGGATTAGGAAGATTCCTATTTTAAAAGGCTCATACCAGCAAATTTACAAACTGCTGCATGGGATTTTCCTGTCCTTCAGCCCTATTTTCATTTTCATTTCCCGCGTCTTCGTTTTTGTGTCGGTTTACTGGTGTCCTTCCTCGATCTCGTTCATTTGGAGACATTTTTCTGTTAATAAAATATTTACTATCATTAATATTTTATTAATCAATTCAAACCATTTCACATTACACATGCCAACACATATTCATCATAAAACATATCTAACAAATATTTTTATAAATATGCTTTTCGTAACATGTCTTGCTTACAAACTTATATATTCTGCTATTTACATATTATATTCCTCTATTTCATACCAAGATGAGGAGATTTTATATTTTTACCCCATAGCATATCCAAAAGTTGGGAGTAATACACTACACACATATACATATATAAGCATATCTGTGAAACCCCAGATTTTATGAATAAAGATTTAATTTTTTTCGAAATATTTTTTTTAAAATATTATAGTGTGAATTTGAGATAATGTTATAGTTGTGGGTAGTATTTATAAATTTTGCAAAGTATGCAAGTTGTTGTATTATATTCGATTGGTCGGGGAATATTATTTTTGTAGGATTCATTCGTACGACGACACAATTATTAGTGGACCCCACAACGGAATTATTGTCGGATTGAGAAAACGACAAAAATATTTTATAAAAATAACGGTAGAAGTTTTACCGTTAATACTATTGAACTACTCGGTAGTAAAAGTACAGTAATACGTGTGGTTACATAGTAGCATACGGTATTGATTATTGAGGCTTACGTGATTAGTCACTCAGTTTGATTCAATTATTGTCAATTAATAATATGAATTATTTAGCGATAATGAAGTTTTTTTTATTCGTATTATTAACGTAATAAAACAGAAACATGTTTTTATATAAAACAGATTACTTTATTAAAGTTATTCTATAAATAGAATATATTATATTTTATTTAAAAGATTTTTCTTTTAATATGGACCGTCAGATTAAAGTAAATCAATCTGGACCATTCATGGATTAGTTACTATGCATTCCATTTTCCTATAAATAGAAGCTCATTCCTTCATTATTTTCTTACGAATTCACTGAAACTCTAGAGAGAGAAATATAGAGAGAAAGAAGAAAAGTGTTCTGCTACTTCACTACTCCTATATCCAGTACTCTTCTTTCTAAGGTAAGGGATATTATTTGTTGTACCCGTAAGGGGTATTATTTCTTTTGTATTCATGAAGAGAACTTCTGTTATTCCATTATTTATTATTCTGTTGGAATAACCTGTATACGCGGGCTACCTTATACTTGGTGAAATTCTTCTGTTATTTCATTTTTTATTATTCTGTCGGAATATCCTGTCTGTGCTTTACGCCGGACCTAGTTCCATTATTTATTATTCTATCGGAATATCCTGTCTGTGCGTTTACATTTTACGCCGGACCTGGTTCCATTCTTTATTATTCTGTTGGAATATCCTGTCTGTGCGTTTTACGCCGGACCTGGTTCTGTTATTTATTATTCTGTTGGAATAACCTGTCTGTGCGGTCTATCGCATGCCTGGTGATTTCTTTTGTTATTCCATTCTTTATTATACTCAGTTGGTTAAAGTTTTAGACTTCTATACTCCATGAAATTAGTGGAATATCCTTGATATTTGCGCTTCATCCAGTATCTTTTCATGAAAATATTCTTCTGAGCATTCTTGAATTTTACTCTACAAAGAAGTATGTTGACAATTTGGACGTTATCAGTTCCTAGATAAATTTAATTCTTGAACTTGTTTTATTGAATTCTTATATCATTGTCATCATCCTCATGTTTATATTTTGTTGAAAGTCATCTGTGGCCTGTACTGCATAGATGGACTTGGTATGATTATGACCAGGGATTATTCGGTATAATCATAACCGTAATGTTACAAATGATGTAGAAAAAAATCCTCATTGGCCTGTAGTGCATTGATGGACAGTTTTTGGTATGATTATGGCTATGGATTCTCTTTGGCCGTAGTGCAAAGATGAATTATTTTATGGCATGATCAGGACCGTTGATGAAAACATGATTTTCTTTAGCCGTAGTGCATGGATAATTCGTGGTCGTGATACTAAAGAATATCCTTGGCCGTAGTGCAGGGGTGATTCGATAATGTGAATTATTATTAAGCTGAGTCCCAGCGATAAAAGTGATGAAAAACCTTTTAAATCATAGAAGATAGTAGATTTTATTCTCTACTTGACTCTTTTAATGGATTGCTTGATCCGCTGCAGTTAAACTTGATGTCTATTGTATTTTATCAGTTTAACATTGTTGAAGACTAATGAAATTTATTCTGCATTATCTTAGTCATAATATTTCTTACTGGGCTAGTTGAGCTCACCCTTTCTTTCACTGTTCTCTTCAGGAAATGAGAATATAGTTGGACGAGTCAGAAAACGGAGTGATGGACCAGATGATAGCATTAGTAGTCCTCACTATTCTATGTAATAGTGTGATAATAATTGTAATGAGGACTCCTTTTGAGTATGGATACTCTCTAGAAGACAATATTTATATTCAAACTCACAGTTTATGTTCTGTCGTATTGTACACGACAGTTGTATTATTAAGTTATATTTGAATTCTGTACCATGTATCTGGCGACCCAAGATGGGTGATGTATACCTATTTTTTGGGGAGTCACAATATCGTTTAATACATATTGATTCTACTACTTCTCACTTCCTCCGTTTGTCTTCTTCCTTGGACAAACTTTCGATTGATGACCCATCATCTTATAAACAAAATATACACTCCCATTTGGATTGGAACAATAAGGAGAGATATGTCCCCTTGTCCACAATTAAAACATATCTTCTGCCCTTTTCTACCTACGCCTCGATGCATCTTTCCACAATTAATACATTCTCCCATCCCTTTAAAATTCCCTTGACAAATCGCAGGATTTTCCGGAACATTCTCGTTCATCTTTCTTTTCCTCTTATTATTTGGAGATTCATGCAGTATGCTGCATTTGGCTCCCATCTTATTAATTTGAATCTTCAGTTTATCTTGCTCCTCCATTATCTCAATTAATGTATGGTGTAACTGATTGTTTAACAGTCTTTCCACTTTCCATAATTTCTTTAGAGAATACACCTTATTCTTCAGATTCTGTATTTCCATTGATGTTTGTTCATCTCCAACTTCAATATTTGAATCACTATCTGTCAGTACTATTAATGATGGTTCCGGTATCGTCTTCTCCTGAAAGATCACATCTTTAGGGTCATTTTTAGTGTGAGCCTCTTCTTCAGCTATTCGCTTAGATATTGGCTCAGGTGGAGTGGTCTGTTCTATTGGGTAAAATCTAGTTACGCACAACACGTAAGTATACGTGGTCAACAAGTTATAAAGTGAAAGTAGAGTATCGTTCCCACGAGGAATTGTTTAATAAAAATCACCAAGTACTAACCCGTAACCAACTCAATCTTATTTAAGTGAATGAATTTCAAATTATATAAATTAAATTATTTAACTAAACTAATTCTAATTACCACTAATTAAAAATCAGATTACGGAGATTTAAGATCACAACTTCACTTATTGCTTCATTTAAGTTAACACACTTCTCATTAATTATTTTCTATCCTGAATTGTTAATCAAGAACACTAAAGCAGATAAAACCACCTCTCGATGCATAACATCCATACTCACTTAAATCCACAAATGATAGAATTAAGCAAGACACCCTAATTAACTAATCCACTACATCTTTATGTGAATTTCAATTAAAAATGATTTAAAGCAGAAGTTCTCTATAAGATTACATATGGCGTAAAGGCATATCTCTATCCTAAACACGAATCATAAATTCCATCTTTGCAGAAATCACAAACATATGCTATCATGATCAGATCTAAATCTAAACTTCATCTCTCGAGTTCATATAAATTATCACGATAATTGATGGCCAATCAATTAAACAATTAAGTCCAAATCATAATAGACAATCCTCACAATAGAACATAATAATTGATCGTGAAGCATATTAAAATAAATTACATAATAAGATCTATTGTAATCTTAAACAAAGAATTAGTTCATGATTATTGAATTAAAACTAAGAATCCACAATTGAATACACATTAAAAGACAAAGACAAAAGAAGATGGGAAGATAGAATCTGTTGTCCGTAGATTTGAAGCTCTCTCCTTGCTCCTACTTTGAATCTTCAATGGTCTCCAAGTTGTTTCAATCTCCAAATCTCATAAGAACTAGTGTTTTCTCCTATTCTACTCTAATCTAATCTAATGGAATCCTCCTCTTTAATCTAATTTCCTCATAATCCTTGTGATTCTCCTCCTTTTATAAGTCTCTTTATATGTCTTTAAGTCCTTTTGAAAGTCCTTGAGTCAATCGGATCGAAACAATCCTTCTCGAACTCAAATTTGGACAAAAAACGTCTTTTCTGTGCGTATCCCCGCCCCGACTGGGGGTATAAGGCTAAAAGGGCCCGCTCCGGCTGGCATACACACTGTTTTACAGCTGGTATGCCCGCCCCAGTGGGTGTTTTGTGAAGGAAAAGCCCGCCCCGGCGGGGGTCTTGTTTCTACTCTGATGTCCTTTGAAAAAACAGCCATAACTTTTGATCCCGGAGGAGTTACGAGGCCTGCCACCTATCAAATCGAAGATATCGACGAGCTCTACAACTTTTAATCTTTGAGAATTAACAGATTTGGATTGGATCAAGGTGGAAATCGGGCTTGAAGTAGATGTTATGTAAATTGCAAATATGAGAACTCTTAGCTTTGATCTTTGTTGATAAAAAGGCCATAACTCTCGCATCCAAACTCCGATTGGGATGATTCAAGATGTTCCGAAAAGCTAAGAAGAAGCTCTACAGTATAATCCAAGTTTCAAGCCAAGAACATGCATCCCACGTGGTGCTAAAAGTCCTTCAATCTTCCCTTCTTGCAGTTGCTTACGTATTTTGGTCCAAAAGATGTCTAAATTGCTTTCCCTTGCTTCTTCATGCCAATGTTATGTCATAGCCTACAAAATAACATAAAATGTATAAAAAGTAACTAAAAAACATAGGTTTAAGCAACTAATTCAAATAATAGATACCGAATAAGTATGTATAAAACCTACTTATCATGTTCCTCATTCATATTATTAGAATCTCCTATTTCATTTTCACCGTACATCTACACACAATTAATCTTGATTAGTACATAATAACAAATTATATACACATAGCAACAATAATTTTGTTTAAGCTACTTTTATTTTGTTTTACGATGAATTTCCTTAATTCATCTCCTTTAAACTCTATTTGAGTAATTTATTTTTCGACTCTTCTATCTAGCCTAGATTATAGCCTAAGGTATTCCCGCCTAAGGTTTCTAACCTATAGCTCTGATACCACCTTGTGACCGCAAAATTCGGGTAATTGAAATTTGTACTTGGTGCTACACGATAACAATCATACAACATGTTTAATACATTAATAATTAAAAATATTACATCAGAGTTTGCTACCCCGAATCATGAGAACCTTTAAATACATTCTTTACATGATAGATAAAGTAATATCTCATACAAAAGTCTATTTATTACAAAATATCTAGTTATGGAGAATAATTATCTTCAACTATTCATCTACATTCTCTTTTTCCCTTATCTTTACCAGAACTTTCTACACGTTCACGTTTCACTAAAAACATTTAATTTCAAAGCAAGAATGAGCATTCAATTGCTCAACAAGTAATAGCATGTAATAAACAATATATGAAAGAGTTAAATGTTTTCTTTGAGAATACTTCTACAACGGATCAATAGTTATGAAGTTCTTGAATCAATTCCCGAATAACAAACCAAATACATTACATTTTTGAAAAGACATAATGACTATAGATGCCAAGCGGTCAGTAGACCTTGAACTTTGTTTTTCATGTTCAAAATAGGTATAACAGTAATTCTACTGTATAACTGATTAACTCCTGGGAATGATGGGTGATCATCCCTTTATACCTTGTGCTGATTAACATTATATGCTAGTTTTCATTGTCTTTTCAACATATTAAAAGTTTTCCCAAATAAGGGATGTTTATACTCAGACTTGAGTTCTAAACCAAAATAATTTGGTTGGACAACTTTACCTAATATCAATAAATTTTCAGGACTTGCAATAAATTTAGAATTATTGAGACAATGGAAGAATTTTGAACAATCAAAAGAAATGCACAAGTTAGGAAGCTTGTACAAACATGTCATTATAGTTAACTCGCACAATATAGAAACTGTGCAAATTAAGATATCTATTAAACATAAATCAAACTAGAATACTTGCTCAGAAATAAATAAGTTTAGAATTTTTAAACTAATATAAAGAATTTGCATACAAATGTCGAATTGCACAAGTTAAGGAACTTGTACATGCATACAAATATAAATAACCTGTATAGTTTTAAATACTACACAAGTGAAAACACCTGCTCATACAAAATTTAGAAAGTTTATGGATAAGATACTTGCTCAATGAAGGAGTATAGTTAAGATACTTGCTATACCGAATTTAAAAAGTTATAGAGGAGATACTTGCCTGGCACGTTGATTATGATTACCGCTTAATTTATCCTAAATATCCTACACATATATATTTATGTATAGATATTCATTAGCCATGTATAGTAAGGTCATATATTCCAAGTATATATATTAAGTACATATTAATTTACAGATACTTGATACACATATTTAGTTATATTCACGTATAACGTACTACAATTAAGTACTTTATGCACACATTCAACCATACTATATACATATTCATGTGTAGTATATATATATATATATATATATATATATATATATATATATATATATATAGTTGGTTTTATTTTACAAAATTCCTGTTTAACATTCATTAGATTAGAGGTTTTTAGAAACCTTTCGAAATCCTTGCTCTATATAGTTAATACATGATAAAACAGTAAAGACCTATGCATTTCCATGCATTAAAGCCTAAAAGACTTAAACAAAATAGCCTCAACTCTTGGATAGCATATAAGATGTCTTGGTGGTACTGCAGGGCGGCGCAGTTGCGCTGCCTTTAAGCTTGGGAGTGGCGCAGCTACGCTTCTCCCTAGTAAGTTTAGAGTTGAACTGTTCTTTACATTGCTTATCTATTATCATGATAAAACCTTCTTATAACAATTATAGAATACAAAATCATTCTTTCATGTATTTGAACTCAATATAATCCATCATGATCACTTCTCAAATTATTTTTAGTTTTCTTTTGAAAACCAATACTAAATATACTAATATAGCTTATTGCTTGTTTAACTGGGCTAGATTTTATACAAAGCATATAATAGAACATATATAACTTCAAACACACATGCTTAAACAAATTTTGGGTCTTATTCTTCATGAACCAAATAAAATTCCTAAACTAAGTAATTTATGTTATAATTTCTGTAATTCCCGAGAATTTTCACGTCTTAATAAATGAATATATTAATGAAAATGAATATTTATTTGAATAAAAATGATTTTTTTTGTGTTATATGATGAGTTAACTCAATTATATTGAATAATTGAATAATTGAGAATATATGAAAATTGCGATGAACTCATTGAAAGCCTTGTGTGGCACGGTGATGGAAAATATTGATGAATATATTAATAGTGATATTAATCAACGAAGGAATTATCAAGTGAATAGTTAATTAATATTTTTTGTTAATTGTTATTGTAGAATATTAACTAATTATTAATGGTAATTAATTAATAATATGTGATTATTATTGTTAACAATATGTCTATAAATATAATAGGAATTATATAGATAATTAATGGTTATGGAGATCCATAAATACATTAATCAAGGAAGAATGGAGTAATTAATATTGGTGGTAATTAATCAAAGAAGCGGATAATTTATTTATTTGACATAAATAAGTAAGTTATTAATATAATAAGATTGTATTGACTATTATGTGCATGTGAGCAATGATTAAACATATAAAAAACAACTATATTATGTAGTATAGTGTAACACTTAACGTGACCATATATAACAACCCTATATTAGATTTATTGAAACTATATGGTATAAATATATCATGAAATGTGTAGGTGACAATATACATGTGGGTAGACATTAAAATAAAATGTACATGAATTATATGTATGTTGCATAATATCTACTACCTTGAAATGTTAAATCATATTGTGACATTAAGTTATAATGTATGGTTGATATATGTATACAATATAGCATAAGAATAAGAGTTGTGTATAAGTATATAGTCTAAAGTGTTGCAAAAATGCTGGGATTATTTGAATTATCCCAAAATTAGTGTCCCAATGGCTCCTTATTTCTCCTTCACGTGTAGAACATAAAGGCTAAGGCCTATGTTCTTCTTTTCTTCTAAGCTTTGCTAGATAATGATTATAGAGGGAGTGGGCATAATGATGCAAATCAACAACCAATTACCAACTCCTTTTTACCCTTCATGTAATCCTTTCATCCATGAGTTTGATTTAGTGGAAAATCTCATTGTCTGTGTATTGGATTTTCTATAAATATGAACTCTCCTTCCATTTTTTCATTTGTTGAGAATTCCATTGAGTGTGAGATTGAGAGCATACAAGTATTCTAGGGCATTGGGAGTTCATTAGGAGCATGTTCATTCATAATTGTAGATGTATAACCCCATTCATTGCTTCCCATTTTCATTCTCTGTCAAAAAAAAAGTTTTAAGTTCTTGAATTTCAAATTCTTGATTATGCCAAGTTGAATTGTGATTGGGTTGTAGAACACTTATATAGTGGGTATATAGGCTTATTAACATGTTTAGTATGCAATGCGGCTTGGTTACAGTCGAATTAGTGAGGAAAATTTGGCAGTTGGCTTGTTATCTGCCTAGGTTGGGAAGTCTCTGGACTGGAATGGGAGTCGCGCGGCCGCGCATATCCCTAGTACAAAGGGCGTGCGCCCGTGCCCCTCTGCAGATTCTGTTGATTATTTTTATGATATCTGGTTTATGGAGCATGCTATGTTAGCTAGTATATGCATATAAACCACCTTGACACATGGAATGAGGATGTGATGTATATAGTAAGCCATGTTAGTTTATTTTGTATAAGCATTCAAAGAAAACTTTAAGATTTGGAAAACTAGAAAATGATAAACTTGGATTAATGTATATTCTGATTTTGTGAGTATGTGTAAATAATCTAGGTATGCACGTTGTAACAATCCAGAATTTTAATTATAATTTTTTAAATATTTATTGAATTATATAAATATTTAATGGATGTGTTTATTGTTGAATAAATTTTGTTTAATTGATTTGATTTAGTTAATTATTTGTTAAATAATTAATGAGTTAAGGAAATTAATTATTATGAGATAATATTCTAATTTAATTTAACAATTAAGTTAGAGAGTTTATAATGATTAAATGAATTATTATATTGATATTTCATTTTTGATGGGTAATTATTTGTATTGAGTTTTGTGATTAAATGATTTAATTGATAAATTATTATTAGAATTAATTAATTAAGTATGAAAACTTAATTTAATAGAAATGTGACAAATAACTATATTATAAGTGGTTATTAAAATAAATTAAAGTAATTTTAATTTAGTTTACCAAACAAGTGCTTAAATATATTAAGTCTCTAAGTTTTAAATTGTTTTTCCAAACAAAGCCATATGACTTTTGGTTTTTAAATTTTGAATTAATAATAAAACAAATTAAATAAATAGTATATAAATAAAATATATTTATAATGGATATACGTTTATTATTTTGGTAACTGATAATAGTTATGGTGATTATTAAGGCCATATTAGTTTTTTAGTTTATGCATAATTGTTATCAGTTTAGTTTTACGTATAGTGTATTTTGGCTTAAGTCTAAGAAAGGAAAAAGAAAAGAAAAGTGAGAGACCAAAGAGTTTTGAGAGAAATTGTCAGAGGTCTTAGAGAGAGAAACAAGAGAAACTTATGTATTCTTCAAGCTATTATCAGTAATTAAGCAAAGATTGTCTGAGCAATAAAAAGATATGTTTATACTCTTAACAGATATGTTTTACGATATAATTACTTAGTCTCTGTGGTCTTGAAATTCATTCACTGTGTAAAAGGTTTTTTTTTCAAAAATTGTATGTAAACCATGTTTTAGAATTGGTTATGATGTTACATGTATTTGTAATGATAATTGTTATAACTAGCATATATATATATATATATATATATATATATATATATATATATATATATATATATATATATATATATATATATGACTGTATGCTAATTACGTTTTTAAAAGAAAGAAATTGGTTTCACAGTGATTACATGTAGTGATTACATGTACATGAACATGTTTTGTAGGATAACAATTAGTAATTTGATTGTATGCTAATTATGAAATTGAACTGTGATTATGTTAATTGGATAAGAATTAAAGCGAATATAGTTAGAATAAATCAATTTGGTTTATAATTGTGGAATTATATTTAACTGTGTCAAGAAATTTCAATAATGGAGTTTTGGTTTTAAAGTAGTGCTTTAAAGGAATTAAGTTTTCTGATATTATTGTTTAGTTGTGTAAAATTAGTATATGTATGATTAGTAATGTTTATGTGTAATTTACATGAATTATACGTGTTGAATTAGTGTTAGAAATTAAGTTATAGACATAAATTTAGTTGTTATGTTCTTCGAATTGTTAGGTTCGGCAAGTTTCGGCGCCTCAGCGCCAAAATCAGAGCCCCAGCCCAAAACTTCATGCCGTAGCGCTGAAATCCGTGCCCCAGTGCCAATTTCGTGCTGCAGCGCCACTGGCTAGCTTACTTCTCGCTCCCCGGCGTCGGAAGAGTAGTCTGGGTCGGACAGTTTTGATCTTCTATAGTAAAATGGCCAAAACGTTTTCATACGAACTTCGATTGAGATGATTCAAGATGATCCGGAACGAAGACAAATAGACCTACAACTTTTGTTCTTTAAGTTTTTCAATTTGAAGTCGGGAAAATGGGTCAAAATTGTCATGTTTAGGACTGATATGTATTAGGAGGCAATCAGAGGGCGTCGGGAATGCACATATGCAAATGTAGTGCTCCTGACGATAAAAGATGATGTCCTAAGTTATAAAACATGAATATTAGTAAATATAATGATATTTGACATTAATAAATGATGTATTAGATAAGTTGTATAAGCATACTAAGCACACACAAGAGAGACGAATCGGGCGTGTGACGAATGAACGTCGAAACGCCGTGCCAAGTGTTAATGAACTTAAAAAGTGTTTCAATTCAATTGAAATGAATATTATAAGATATGGAATAGATTTAATATAAAACTAATAAGTATTCTAGCAAGACTTAAGCACTTGAATGAACTTTGAGTTTGACTAAGAAGAAGTATAGTGAGTTATAAGTCTAAAGGTAACACGATCAAATTGAACATTGTGTATTAATTAATAGGAAGAGTTATAGGATGTAGATTAAAGTTTACATTACAACTACTATACGTTGCTATGTGACTAATAGTTGATGTGAATGATTATATAATTGTGTAGGGCACGTGAAGTACAGATAATTGTAAGTTGTTAAACTGTTATTGGTAAACAACGATCAAGGCAAGTCTTTCGGTTCCTATTTTCTACGTGGACTTGATGAACTGTTTTAAATTGCATGATATGTTATATGTTTTGTAAGCAAGCATGATATGTTATACATGTTGAAATCATGAAATGTTAAAGTCAATTTATGACTACATTGTTTTGATTAAATAATGATGATTGAGTAAGGAACTCAATCTTTATATTTGCTATGTGAATTAAAGCATGTATGCCATGCTACTTTAATGATTAGGAGATGTATATCGAGCATGTTATTATATGCTCTGTGATGCATAAAAACTGTTAGATTTTGCTGGGCTGTCGAGCTCAACCTTGCCAATAACCACTTTTGTAGGTTAAAAATTTAAGGTAAAGTTATGTTCTACTAGAAAGATATAAATCAGATGTGATACGTGAAGATTTATATACTTTGGTTGAGTTATTATTATTTGAACCATGTTTAAGGTTCCGAATAATGTATTAATATTGAATTTTAATATCGTTTTGCGATGTAAACTCTTGTAGTATTACAATGATTCTGAGGTATTTAGATGTAAAGGTTGAAAGTTCTGGGAACGAGAATAGTTTGTAAATAGAAAATTTTAATTGTAATAGAAAATTTTAAGTATTCCGAAAATTTCAATGGTTGTATTATCATTTAATGATGTAAAATTAGAGGTTGAATGTATTGTTAACAACCGAAGTCGAGAATTAAATTGTATGAATTTTGGGGTCGTTACAGTTGGTATCAAAGCTGAAAGGTTAGAAACCTTAGGTAAGAGTACCTTAGGCTATAACCTTAGAGAAGGAAGGTGAAGATAATGAAAGAATAAGCTCAAATAGAGTTTGAACAATAAGAAGTAATTTAAGAAATTTATAAAGAAGGGATTAAAATATGCGTAAGAGGATTCAAAGGAGAATCTCGCAGAGTTATAAAGAATATGAATGTGGGGTTACCCAACTCCAATAATAAGAATGTAAGGTGATAATAAATAGACAATGTCTATAAAAAGAGAATGATAAAGAAGTTAAGAATAGAAAGTTATATCTAAGTATGGTACAATTGTACTCTTTAATAGTTGATGTATTGTATCTGGGCTAAACGATTCCTTCATAGAGCGGAGGTATATACGAACTAGTAACTCGAAACCTAGTTTGTTGGTTATTTGTGAGAAACCACTCAGCGTACTATATTGAAACAATTAGAGACTCGATGTGTACCAAGTATAGAAAATGGATACGTATGATGAAAATGTGGAACTCGAATGAAATGTTGAGCAATATAAATGAAGTTAGAAATTCTTAAAGGAAGAATTGTTATATAAACAAGAAAATTCAAAGAAGAATCTTGAAGAGACATAAAGATAAGAAATGGAAGTTTCTTAACTCCAATAGCCAAGATAACGAATAATGCCGTAAATGATGAAAAAGGAAAGAAATGGGATCGTAAAACAAAACGATCACTAGTTAAGAAAAGAATTTTAAGGGAGATGATTATAGAATAAGATCACGACGTGATCTTTTTAAGTTATAAAAGGAAGATGGTCTGTAATGTTTGAATAATTATAGCTTGATGCTATGAAGATGATGTACTATGATATAGTACAAGATAAACTCGTGAGGAGTTATAGATAATGTGATACGAGGAATTCGTATCGAGCAAAGAGTAAGTTATATGCAAGATAGAGTTAGGAGCGATTTCAATTGAGGACTCATGTGGTGGCTGAGTTGTACAAACCTTTATATGGGCGAGGGTTTTGTGTTTGCACTCAGTTTATCACATTGATAATCATTGGAATGTTGGTGTCGCGCTTTTAATGTATATGTGGCGAAAAGGTGATTCTGTGACACCCCCAAATTCGGGTACTTCATTTCCACCGAATTTGGTATTCACTATCCACAACATTACATCTAACTACCCATAATCAAAGGATAAAAACAATAAATAATTTAAACAATAATCTCTCCCATTAAAGGGTTACATCATCTCAACACAATCCCAGGTAATCTAACCTTTAATTTATTACATCAGTTTGCGAAAAACATTATAAAAGATAAAACAAGTCTTATAACATCATGCATATAAATAAACTTTAACTAATTCTTCATCACTTGGACATCTTGCCCTTTCCCTTGCTAGTAGATGGCTCATCACCTTTTTCGACTTTAGCTGCATTGTTAATTGCAAGAGTGAGCAAACAATTGCTCACTGATATAAAGAATAGTAATAACAACATGAGAATGAACAACGAATGCTGAACAATAATGAACTTGTTCTACGAATCAGAAATAGAAAACAAGTTCGAACTTTAATATCTGAGGATCTTAAGACAACGAACTATGTCCACGGTATTTAGGTATTAATACCTCAACCTTAACAGTCATTTAGACTATACAGACTCTTCTTAACGTACTTAGGGGGATCAACCCTTTGTACCATGTATTGTGCACAAACATCTAAACGTTACACGTACAAAATCCCCTATGTTTGGGTTGTTTGTCTCAGTTTGAATTTAGAATTTCCGCACTAAAGAAAGTTTAGTTTGGAACTAGCTTATCAGTGTTTCTAGAATTTTAGAACACTTATTCAATTTCCATCAATAAAGGTTTAATACAAGAATGTATAACTGAACAAAGCTATTAAAGTTAAAGATTGAATATTAACAATATATAACTGAATAAACATGATACACATGCAAGGTACATGTTCAAAAGAGTTAGAACAATCTCATTTGAATCGACGTATTAGAACAATATATGCTTTATATAATAATTAGAAAAGTGAAACTTGCTCGATATAACGAATTAGGTTACAAGAGCTTAATCAATCGTATATAAGAATAGAATCAATAATATTGCTCAACAGAATTTAGGAACTTACATTCATTAATAAAAGAATGAAGTTAGAAAAACTTGCTCAAATGTAAGTAGATAAGGTTTAGAAACTTGCACAATTATGAAAGTAGAGTTAGAGAACTTGCCTTGTATGTAAGCTACACAAATGTAATATAATCTCCAATTACTCTACATACATCATTGAAATAGCAACAACAATTAGTTATATAAACATTAGCTTTAGGGTTTACACCATCATTTAGGTCATAACCCAACCTAACACCAAACAATGCAGGTTAACATACTTAACGAATCTGAAACCTCATTACGATCCTACATAACTTAATCGTTCATCTCTAACTTTGAAAACACCACACTTGGTTTCATTTTATAACTCAATTAACAATCACTTAAAAATCTTTTACACTTTGTATTACAACACATGACAATCTGTTCTAGTAGTTTATGTTATGCCCCGACATCATTAACATGCATGCTAAACTAATATAAGTCCGTTACAAATGACCTGCAAATAGGCAGAAGTCACTGTCTGGGCTCAGGGTACGGCACAGTTGCGCCATACTTAAGCCTGGGACCGGCGCAGCTGCGCCGTTTTTGGCCTTAGCACCGGCGCAGCTGCGCAGGTGCACAGACAAACGTAGAGACGACTATGAACAGTAGCCGACTTTAGCCCAACAAACACGAATTTCACCATCAAATCAGTAAAATTAACATCTACAATTGGTACAGTCTATTACAAACATGTTTGCTAACATTTACAACCAATTAGAACAATTTAACATCACTTCTAACTATTTTAATTTCTCAAATTTCTCATATTTCATATAAAACTCCATTTTTGAACTTCTTCACAAAAATCATCACTGACATCTCAATTTTTCACCAAATCTCTTCGTTCAAACTACGTTATCTTCGTTTCTTAATGAATTAGCATAAACAAGTCTCAATTTACAATTAAGCTTACGAATTGGCCACTAAATTGTTACTTACACAAGCCATACGAGAAATACAAACACTGACATACTTTTCTTCCATTTTAAACTGTAATTAACATACAATTCATGCTTAAACACCTCTCTAATCATTATAAACACATATACGCACAATTACCATATATATATATATATATATATATATATATATATATATATATATATATATCAAGATGTTAAGAAATACCTTCAAATAGCTTATAATCCTTGCTAACCCACTGAATTTGCTTTGGAAAAACACAAGAATTTCTTCACAATTCTCTCAAGCTCTATCAAGTTTCTCTCTATATTTCTCTTAGGCTTAGCAACCAGAAGGCGTAAACCAAACTAATAACCAAGCCAAACTGATAACCCAATAATAATACGTGCATAATTATAATATCAGTTACATAATGAAAAGACGTCAGTTGAATAAGCCAAAGGCCACAATGCCATGTTTGGCTAACCACAATTCCCCCAAACTAACTTATTTTTATATTATTTATATTATATAGTTTCATGTGTCACACTCTAGTTATTTAAATAACTTTAGCTTAATTAATTTAATAACTTATAATGGTAATTAAAATAATTTTTATTATAATTATATTTATGAATAATAAAGAATTATATATCCAATTTAATTAATAAATTGGACACATCACTATATTTAATTTATTTATTACCTTCAAATTAACAATGCATTTTAATTTAATTATCTTCTTAAATGCTAAGCAATTGATTTAATTTAATTATCTCCTTAAATTAAATCCTTCAAATAAAATTATCATTATTCAAATTAACATTAATTAATTTAGTTACCAAATTAATTCAACACAATTCATCAATTATTTATTTCCTCCATCAAATAAATTATTTAAAATATTTAACTCAATAAATATTTAAATTAAAATACAAATTTCTCGCTCGTTACATCCTTCCGTCCTTAAAAGGATTATGTCCCCAGAATCACAACTCGAAAAATTTATTTGTTACATTCTTCCCTCCTTAACAAGATTTTGTCCCCAGAATCGTTATACAAGATTAAGCAAACAACTGAGGATAATTCTTCATCATAACGCTTTCAAGTTCCCACGTAGCTTCCTCATCATTGTCGTTCCTCCAGATTACCTTAACAGAAGGTATCACCTTATTCCTCAGTACTTGCTCTTTTCTATCAACAATTCGAACATCGACTTCTTTATATAACAAATCTTTCTCGAACGGTAAGGGCTCATATTCTATAACATGTTTATAGTCAGGCTTATATGGCCTCAATACTGATACATGGAAAATATTATGAATATGCTCCAACTCCGGAGGTAAAGCTACCTCGTATACCACTTCACCAAACCGTCGAAGCACTTCGAAAGGTCCTATAAACCTAGGTCTCAATTTTCCTTTCTTACCAAACTGAATTTTCCCCTTCCAAGGAGATACTTTCAAGAACACATAACTACCAACATCGAATTCCCGATTTTGTTGGTGTTGATCGGAATATTTCTTCTGTCTATCCTATGTAGCTAACAATCTCGCTCGAATCACCTTTATGATTTTGACAGTTTAATGTGCCAACTCTGGACCCAATAGCTGACGTTCACCAACCTCATCCCAACATAACGGAGTTCTGCATTTTTTGCCGTATAACGCTTCGTAAGGCGGCATACCAATACTCGCGTGATAACTATTATTATAGGCAAATTCTACCAATGGTAGATGGTCATCCCAATTTCCCTTGAAATCTATGATACATGCTCTGAGCATATCTTCAAGTGTGTGGATGGTTCTCTTGCTTTGTCCGTCGGTTTGAGGATGGTACGCTGTGCTCATTCTCAGCTGTGTTCCCAAACATTCTTGTAATCGCTTCCAGAAATTTGATGTGAAACGTGGATCTCTGTCTGACATAATGGACGCAGGTACACCGTGTCTTGAAATAATTTCCTTCACATACAGTTTTGCCAATCGATCTAGGTTAAATCTAATCTTGATTGGTAAAAAGTGTGCCGATTTCATCAGTCGATTGACAATCACCCAAACGGTGTCGTAACCTTGATGAGTTATTGGAAGACCTACCACAAAATCTATTGTGATATACTCTCACTTCCATTCTGGTATCTCCAACGGTTGTAACAATCCGCTTGGCCTTTGATGTTCAGCTTTAACTTTCTAACACGTTACGCATTTTGCCATGCATTTAGCCACATCCCTTTTCATATTCAGCCACCAAAAATGATGTCTAAGATCCTGGTACATTTTCGTACTCCCAGGGTGAATCGAATATCTTGAGTTGTGTGCTTCACTCAGAATCTCCTCTTTAACTTCCAGTACTGGCGGAACCCAAATTCTCCCTTCAAATTGAAGTAACCTTTCTGAATCGATTTTGAATTTGCTTTCCTCCCCTTGAGATATCTTCTGTTTTATCTTTTCACAGTTTTCATCCTGAAGTTGTTCATTTTTCACTTTATCTACCAACGTTGAATCGTTTCCTATCTGGAATAACTTTTCGTCGGATTCTGTCGGAAATTTAATTTCCAATTCCATCTTAGTCATTTCCGATACTAACTTCTCCTGAGCTGTCAACATCATTAACTTCTCTCGTCCCTTCCTGCTTAAAGCATCAGCAACAACATTCACCTTTCTCCAACCATCTTCTTTGTCGCATGTTCAAGTCTTTTTGTGTGAAGATATACTTCAGACTTTTATGGTTAGTACATATGTTACACCTCTCTCCATAAAGATAATGTCTCCAAATCTTCAGGGCAAAAACCACCGCCGCCAACTCTAAATCATGAGTCAGATACCCTTTCTCATAATCTTTTAATTGACGTGATGCATACGCAATAAGTTTGCCATTCTGCATAAGTACACAGCCTAGTCCTTTATGCGATGCGTCACTATAAACCACAAAATTCCCTGTATCATTAGGCAATGATAACACAGGTGTTGAACTCAACCTCTTATTCAATTCTTGAAAACTTTCCTCACACTTCTCTGTCCAAACAAACTTAACCGCTTTCCTAGTTAAATTCGTCAACGGAGTCGCGATCTTGGAAAAGTCTTGAATAAAATGCCTGTAGTAACCTGCTAATCCTAAGAAACTCCTTATCTCTGACGGTGTCTTCGGCTGATCCCAGTTTACTACAGCTTCAACTTTTTATGGATCTACCGAAATTCCGTCCTTATCAATAACGTGTCCGAGAAACTATACACGTTCCAACCAAAATTCACATTTTTAGAACTTATCATACAACTTCTCTTTCCTCAGCGTTTCCAACGTCATTCTTAAATGTTCAGCATGTTCCTCCTTGGTTTTGGAATACACCAGGATATCATCAATAAACACCACCACAAATTTATCTAATAACGGTTTAAACACCATGTTCATCAAATCCATGAACGCTGCAGGTGCATTGGTTAAACCAAATGACATAATCAGAAACTCGTAATGACCATACCGAGTTCTGAATGCCGTCTTCGGTACGTCTTCTGGTCTCACCTTCAGCTGATGATAACCACTCCTCAAGTCTATCTTTGAGAAATACCTCGCTCCCTTCAACTGATCGAACAGGTCATCGATTCTTGCTAACGGATACTTATTTTTAATCGTGACCTTATTCAATTCTCTATAATCAATGCAGAGCCGCAACGATCCATCTTTCTTCTTAACAAATAACACCGGTGCTCCCCATGGCGATACACTCGGTTAGATATACTTCTTGTCGAGCAATTCTTGCAGTTGCACCATCAACTCTTTCATTTCTACCGGGGCCATTCTGTATGGTGCTTTAGATATCGGGCCTATTCCTGGTACTAAATTAATTACAAACTCAATTTGTCGATATGGCAGAAGACCCGACAAATCATCTGGAAATACGTCTGCAAAATCTTTTATAATCGGTATTTCTTCTAACTTTGCACTTTTCTTCTGTGTATCAACTATGTAGGCTAAATATCCTGCACATCCTTGTCTCAATAATTTCTTGGCTTGCATCACCGTCAGACAACTTGCTTGTCGAGGAGATTTGATTCTATAAAACACAATCTTTGACGGAGTTATAAGGTTAACACACTTCCTTTCGCAATCAATTACTGCTCCGTAATTGAATAACCAATCCATTCCCAAAATACCATTAAACTCACCCAGTCTAATTGGTATCAAGTCTGCCACCAACTCTTGACCCATTATAACCACTCTACAATTCTTATATATGAATCTAATAGGAATCACTTCCATATTCGCAATCTTTATGCTTATGGGAAATTCTAATTCTTCCTGAGGCAAATCTAAATTCTGAGCAAATTCATCGGATATAAATGAACAAGTAGCACCCGAATCAAATAGTACATAAGCATTAATACCATTAATCGGAATGATACCTAACACCACATCCTTAGACTGAACCGCATCCTGCACGGTCATATTGAAAGTTCTTATGGTAGGTCGGCTTGTCTGAGCTGGTCCAGTGATAGTCAATGCACCACCACCGTTGTTGTTTCCCTTTCCTCCACTTGCACTCCCCGTTGGCTTTTTAGGACAATCACGAGCCATGTGATCCTTCGAATCGCAGGTAAAACATGTTCCTTTCTTTGGGCTAAAACAGTTTGGTGCAATGTGTCCCTCCTGACCACAGTTGAAACACACCCTCTTTCCCTTCATACCCCAGTATGGTTCTTCCCGCACGTCGTATAAGCTTCAAACTTTTTCTTCTGCTAATTTCCCTGCTGTCCTCCCATAGTTGAACTCTCGTTCCACTTCCTCTTCTGATTGTTACTTCTAGCATTACTTCCACCAGCCTTATTCTAATTCTCATTTTTCCTCTTCTTCTGTTCTTGGTTGTACTTAGTCAAAGCAACGCTTCCACCTTCCGCGATAATTGCCTTTTCCAGTACAGCTACAAATGTATTTAACTAGAACATTGAAACTTTGCTGTAAATCCAGGGCTTCAATCCTTGTTTGAACCTTCTCTCTTTACGCTTGTCGGTATTAACTTGATAAGTGGCAAACCTTGCTAACTCGTTAAACTTCGCAGCATATTCTGGCACCGTCATTGTTCCTTGCTTCAGCTCCAAAAATTGTACTTCCAACTGATTCCGAGAACTCGATGGAAAGTACATCTCGAAAAACATCTCCTTAAATCTATCCCACGCTATCACTCCTTGTCCCCCACGATCCTTATTTGCTTGCCACTAGTAGCTAGCTTCAGACTTCAGCATGAACGTTGCGAACGCAGTCTTCTGATCTTTGTTAACTCTAGCAACATCAAACACCTTTTCCATTTCCATGATCCAGGTTTGGGCTTCCACTGGATTCATAGACCCTTGAAACTCTGGCGGTCCAACCGCTTTGAATTCCTTGAAAGTCGTAGCTTGAGCTTGCGGTTGATTCGCAAGTGCACCCGTCAACAGAGCTACCAACTGCTGAACTGGATTAGCGTTGGCCTCATTGTTATTATTAGTAAACCCCTCAGGAGGTGGTTGTTGACGTGGACATCTTCTTCTTGGAGGGATTTTCTGTTACAATATACGCTTATTAGTTCATCACTCAACTTCTTGAGTATTTGAAGTTTAACTTAAGCATTCCAAGATTAAAGCTTTAACACATAGCATCTCAAATAAACTCTAATATTTTATTTATTCATAACATTTTTAAAACATGTTAAGGATAGCATAACTGCTATTAACATTCAATTTCCTGAACTAGACAAGTTGCAAGATTACATACTCATACTATCCCTTTATTCATCTCAAAATAAGGGATTTAAAACTTTATTTATTCACATAAGTAACCACATATCATTATCACTCTTATTTTTCTATCTACGCATATTAAGACGTCGTAAGGCTTCTCTACTCTCCTCCTCCATGACGTACACTGTTCTACGATCCATCACGAACCACGGCGAGTCTTCAAACTGAGGTGGATAATAATGGACTCGATCATGGGTGCTATCAATCGCAGAATTAAAAGCATAATCCATCTCCTTCATCTTAGCTTTCTTCACTTGGACTTTAGCCTCAGCACGATCTGCACGTAGAGTCGCCTTCATCCAAGCGTCCTCTACTATTGCACGCTTAGTTGATTCCTCCTTGAAATCATCTTTTATCTTCTCCATGTCCATCTTCATTTTCTCGTTCACTGCCAACAGATCTTCATGCTAACCCTTAGTATGTACTAGGTCCCACTCTATGTTTCCAAGTTTTGAGTTAAGTTCCTAAATCTCTGCATCCTTCTGCTCCATCGAAGCGTGATTGTGATAACCCGGGATTTCGAATAATCAAAATTTTACAAATAATTTTTTTTTAATATATTAATATTGATTATTAATTTTGTGACAAGTATCTGTGATACGAGTCTCGAGAAGGTCAATTTGTGTATTGACTAATAAATTTAGAGTAGAGTTGTGCTTAACAACTTTAGAAACCCTAGTCCTAATTTATGGAAAGGGATTCGATAAAAAAATATAATTAACATAATTATATTGATGAGTGTGTGTTTGTACTGTATGATATTATTGATCAATGATTGATCGGGTAGGGTACAATATTAGTAAACCCTAGTAAGGGATTAAAAACGCTAATCTTAAGATGAAAAACCCTAACGCGTAGTTAGGAACCCTAATCAAAAATCGAAAAACCCTAAAAATTTAATTCGGGAATCCTAAACCCTAATTAGGAAACCTTAATCCTAATTAATAAGCCATAAAGTGATTAGTAAACATTAATGTGTTTAGTAAACCTGTAATATAATTAGGAAACACCAATTATATTTTTGAAATCCTGATTTTCTATTTTTAAAGTCCTAATTTAGAAAATCCTAGAAGTTAAGGGTGTAAAACCTAAGGATTAGAACCTTTGGGTTAAAACCCTAAGGGTTAAACCCTAAGGGTTTGGTAAATTCCAAGTATGCCATTAAAATTACGTGTACAAAGTCCAAAATACCCTTTTCCTTAGATTTTTAGTAAAAAGATTTGCAAATCTAGTGAGTCATCACTTAAAGTTTATCCCATGTGCTAGAAATAAGCTCCAATCTTATCCAAATGGACACCTAGTATGCTTAGATTCATTGCACCAAATGATTATAAGAGATTAAAGAGAGAGAAAATGCATGTATTTGTCTATTTTGCTATTAAGCTCTCACCAACTCTCTCTCTCTCCTAAACCCACGAAAATCATAAGTGAATCAGTCCCAATATCAGTCCCTAGATCACTAAGAACAACTAAGGAGGATCAAGATCAAGATTTGGACAAGAGAGGTATAAACCCAAACTCAACTTTGATCTTGTATGCAAAGAAAGATTTCGTGTTTATGTGTTTAGATCTTTGCTAGATGATGTTTAATGATGATCTATGTTGATATAACATAGATCCATAGCATCAAAATGCTTTAAAAGTGATGATTTTCAAAACTGCCAAGAACAGAAAATGTGGTCTGACAAGATAATGTCAGGTGCCACAGATTCTTCTTTGTTTAAGATTTTTCTTGTTTGATGTTTTGGATAGGTAGTCTGACATGAGAACTGTAATATGGAAGTGGAATCTCATCCATTCCATGTCTAGGTTGCAAGATATTCATGGTCAAAGTGAGTTGACCGAGCTTGACCAACACTTTCTGGGTAACCTAGAAAGTGAGAATCTGTGTTGACAATGTTTCCAAGTTCCTTGATCTGTCAGGTTTTATACGTTCTGTTGTTTTTGTTGTAATACATGTGTAGCCTGTTATCTTGACTGTAGATTCATAGCTTTATATCATGTATTTGATTAACAGAGCGAATTTAGACAGCGGTCAAAGTAGCCTACTCGGCATGAATGTCTGTTTTCTGGAATTTCCAGAAAACGTATGAACTCAGTTTTTGTCAGAGTTTGACTGGGTCATATCTTGTAAATCTGTTGTTGTTAAACGGACTTGTTGTTATATTCATGTACCTTGACACTAGTACTACAGATTTCGACCATAACATAAGTAATTTGAAGACCAGAACATAGAATTATTTGAGCTCAAAGGTAGACCCTCGAAGCTGCTGGGTTTCTGGGTTGCCCAGAAAACCCAGAACTTGGTCTGACAGTACCTTTGTGAGCTTAGATCTTCGGGGTATATGGTTAATTGATTGGGGTGATGATTCGAACTTGTAGTACTACATATCTACTACAAATTGGATGCTCAAGAAAACCCAGAAACATTTTTGGTGGAGAATTAAAAGTAATCAAACATGACATGCTAAGCACGAAGCTGTCAGTGTTCTTGAGCTCAAGAACACCAACAGCAACGCTAAGTGTCGCTATAGGCCATTAGCGACGAATTAATTATTTTATTTTTTGATTTTTTCGGTAATTAATTAAAAATAGAAATTAAATTATAAAAATTATTAAAAATGGTTTTAAAAAAAATTATGAAAAATAATTTTTTACCAATAAGAATATTTTTCTTTAATATTTATAATTATTTAAATATTAGAGGTATTTAATTTATTTAATTAGTGTATTAAATAATTTAGAGAAAAATGATTTAATATTACGAAAAATCTCTTTAAATAAGAATAATGTATTTAAAAATATTTTGAGTTATAAAATATAACTTTTGATATTTTTAGAGAATTTTCATTAATAACTTAATATTAATGCTATTAGATTTATTTAATTATTAAATTAAATAAATAAAATAAAAATGATTTTATTGATTTAAAAATCATTTTAAATAAGAATAAAGTGTTAGAAAATATTTTGAATTATAAAATATAATTTTCAATATTTTTGGAGAATTCTCATTAATAAATTAATATTAATGATATTAGATTTATTTAATTATTATATTAAATAAATGAATTAAAAATGATGTTATTGATTTAAAAATCATTTAAAAATGAGAAAAATATTTTAAAAATATTTTAAGTTATAATTAATGACTTTTAATATTTTTATAATAAATTAATTAATATTTAAATATTAATGGTGATGATTTAAAAATAATTTTAATTACTTTAAAAATTATTTAAGTAGAATATTAATGATTTAAAAATATTTTAAGTTATTAATAATAACTTTAATATTTTGACAAGTATAACACTAATATTTTTATATTATTAAATATTAATGACAGTAAGATTATTTAATAATTAAATCATTTAAAAATGATTTAAGTGTTTGAAAAATTATTATGAATTATAATAATTGTTTATAAATTATTAAAAACTTCCGAAAAATATTATAAATGATATTTGACTTATCTAAAATAATATTGAAGCTTAAAGACCAAGTTTAATTGATAATCAATGTGTTAATTGTTGGATAAGGTGACCAGAACACCGAGAAGGGACCGAAGTCCAACTAGACCGAAATAGTTAGACTGGATAGGTGTTTATATAAGTTATAAACACTGATGTGATTATGTGGTAATGTGCCTAGGAGAAGTTTGGCTGTAGAATATAGTGTTACGTGTTATAGATGATTGTGCTAATTATAAGACCGACATTGTTGATTATAGGTCTTACGAACGCAGTTAATTATATTGTGTAGCTGTAATCAACGCGAAAGGCAAGTTTCCTAACTCAACCTTGAGTTATATTTACTCAATTATTTTAATGGTTAATTATTGATAATTATACCATGTCCAGGGAATTTATTGTTGATTATTCGCAGTTAGTGCATGATTAATAATTCAAACTGAATTACTGATTCAAAAAATATATATTCGTAGAATTACTGTTGTTGGATATTTATATCTGTTGAAACTATTATTGACAGTACAGATAATTTCTGTTTATTGTCAAATTATATTGAGAAATGTCTTAGCTAATTATTCTGGTTAGACGAACATTTGTTAGAACTTGATATATATGAGAAGAGAAATCAGTTGTTATTGATAGATCGATGCCAATTGTTTCGGCTAGATCGATAAGTAAATAGAATTTGAAATCACAGTATTTCATTGTTAAATCAAATTCTTGATTCTGAGACTGAGAAGAACAACCTTTTATATAAAGGGAACATTTTAGGTCGTATTTTCGACCATTGCGCGCTGTTAAGTATTATGCATAGGATACAAGGAGTTGGCCGACTCTAAGTACTTGCAGAGGGATATGATTTAATCTTTATGGTTATATGATACTCCTACGTATGTATCAAAGTAAATCTTTGATAAATACCCGAGAAAATAAGTTCTAGATCTAGTGTGATCGCTCAGCATAAATCTGGAAAAACATTCCACTTTGCTATTTCGTAGAATTAATTCTTGATTATTCATTGAATATCGTAGAAACTTTAAAAGCGTTATACTCTTTCTTTATCAGATTATTATTGTGGAGAATGTTAGAACAATTGATATTGATTTCTATATCTTTATTGTATGTCTTAACTTGCGGGGCAAACTTGTTGCTCACCCTGGCTATAAATAAAACTTTTCAGCTAGGGACGATGTTGCAGAATGTGCTGCGAAGAAGAACAAGGGAAAAGGCATAGTTATAAATTAGTTATGATGAACAATATTATTATGTTATATTGTATTGTAAACCCTTTTTGTATATCTAAGTGGGTATTTCTGTAATGTTAAGGTTAGTGGACCTGGGACTTATGTATTAACAACTTATGTTAACAACTTATGTAATCCTATTTATATATGAATGGGTAGTTAAATGGTATTATATAATGGATCGTGAACACCAAACTCAGGGGTCAGGTAACCCGGATTTGGGGGTGTCACAGGTTGGTATCAAAGCTGTAGTGACCAAGGTGTCACAAGTTGGTAGAAGAGCTGTAGGTTATAAACCTTAAGTGGGGTGGGGGAAAATCCTAGGATTATAACTATACGTGAGATAGAGAAAACTCATTTAGAGTTCTGAGTGAGGGATTGCCGAAGTGCATCAATAGTGATATAAGTGGACACATAGTGTGGGAATGTTGTACTGGTGAATTACTAATCAAGTTATTTAAACTGATTGTAGGATGTCTGGAAAAGATCAAATGAGTACGGAGATTCCAGCGGCTGTCGCACCAGTGCCACTAGCCGAGGTGCCAGCGCAAAGCGAATCAGTGGAGAAGGTGGGAGAAGGTGAACCAATGGTCAATCTGGGGAGCGCTCATGACGATTATCCTGAGATGTATCTGAGTGGAGATGAGGAGGCAGAGTCTGAGCCAGCTAAGGTAGAGTTAAAGAATAAGGTCAAAGTTGGAGAATAAGATCACGAATCTGCATAGGTTCAAGAACTCCAGAGCAAAGTGTTTCTCTTAGAGGAACTGTGGAAGACGGAGCGAGCGTTACGCGAAATGACTGAAGAAAGGAACGAGCTCAAGGCGCAGGTGGACAGAATGAAGGCCGAAGGTGGTGGATCATCTGAAAGAACCAGCAAGAAGGACAAGAAGAAGAGAAAGAGGGACAACGGCAGCCCTAATTCTGAAAAGTCAAACCCAAAGAAGAAACAAGCATGCAGCAATTGTGGGAAGACTCACGTGGGAGAGTGCATGATGTGGAAGAATGTATGCTTCAACTGCAAGCAGGAAGGACATATTTCTCTGCATTGTCCTAAGCCGAATTTGAGAAAGTGTTTCTCATGTAGGAGAACGGGTCACGGATTCAGCAAGTGTCCCATCAAGAAGAAGACTGGTGAAGGGAGTGGTCGGTAGATAACTTAGATATATGTAATAATATCTTTGGGGTAGAAGTCTATGATATTAAGTGTTGTAATATCGAGAACGATGTTTAAGCATATGTAAATATATATATGTTTTATGAATGAAATCTTTATTTTCTATATGAATATAAGATTAAGATTAATTTGTGTGTTCTTAAAACTCATACTTATGGTAAGTTAATGACTCATAATTATATGAAATGTTTTGAACCCCTCAGCGAATGGACGTCAAAGGTCTGACTAGGATAAGTTCATACACTAATATAATTGTGGCAAGTTCCTGAACTCATAAGTGTGGTAAGTTTGATGAACTGGTAATAACTATGTGTAGATGGAGAATTATAACTTTTTGTGTAAAGTTGTGTCGTTAATTCTGGTATGATTTAAAAAGGGATAGTAAATATGTTAAGTACTATATGTACTATGTGCTATTTGAATGAATATGCAATTATATGAGAATTATGTGTTGAATTCTTATTGTGTTAAGAATATGTGTAAAGAAAGAGAATTAATATAAGATTTTTATTTAAATCAGATCATGCCGCCTAGACGACAGAATCGAAACCAACGAGAAGAACAGTCAGTGAACAACGAAGGAGGTCAAGCTGACCCGATGCAAAACTTTGCGGATATGATAACCCAAGCTATGGAGAATAGGGCTCCCGCAGGAAGAGGAAGAACGAGAGAACAACCAGCTGATAGATTGGCTAACTTCAAGGACTTTAAAGCGGTAGGACCGCCTGAATTCAAAGGAACCACGAATCCGATTGAAGCCCAAACTTGGGTGAAGGAGATGGAGAAAACATTCGTCAAAAGACGGCTTTTGTAACTTATCTGATGAAGGGAGAAGCCAATTACTGGTGGGAGACTAATCAGGCCAGAGCTGGTACAGCGGTGGTGTTGTGGACAAGATTCAAGGAGTTGTTCTTTGAGAACTACTTCTCACCGAGTATGCAATCCAAGATGGAAGTCAAATTCTAGAACTTAAGCAAGAGAGTATGTTTGTTTCTGAGTATGCGGCTAAATTCAACGAATTAGCGAGATTTGCACCTCATCAGGTGGATACAGAAGCAAGAAAAGCGAGAAGATTCGAGAATGGGCTGAAGTCGGGAATATGCAACAAGGTAGCGGTATTGCAGATCAATACGTTTGCGGCATTGATGGAGAAATCGTTAATTGCTGAAGGAGCGAGCGAAGCTGCATCTCAATTTCATCAGGATAAGAAGAAGAAGACAAATGATGGTGGAAGCAGTGGCAGTAGTAATCCGATTAAGAGGAAATGGAGTGAGAATACCCAGTCGGGTAATAAAACAGAAGATAATAGGAAAAGGAAGGGAGCCATGTGCAAATTGTGGGAAGAACCATGCTGAAGTTTGTCTGAAGAAGAAAGGAGTCTGTTACAATTGCGGACAAGAGGGGCACATGTCGCCCAATTGCCCCAATCCGAAGAAAATTCAAGGTTGCTTTGCATGTGGATTGACTGATCATCTGGTTCGTAATAGTCCAAAGAAGAATGCTGAGAAGGAAAGTGGTAGCAAGGGACCCAGTGGCGGAACCTTGGTAATTCGAGGACCTGCACAACCAGGAAGACCAACAGCCCGTACATTCAATATGACGGTGCAGGATGCAGTGGCTACTCAGGAGGTCGCAGCAGGTAACGATTTCGCTTAACACTTAAATTACGCGAGTAATATGAGTTAGATATTGTTGTGGATTGTTTTCTGTTATAGATTCATGTCACATGTTCGAATTTGAGACACAATTTAACATTGTGTTGTTAAAAACGAATTGACGATACAACTTTAAAAGATTGTAGAGATTGCGAAAGCGGTGATTCCGAGGACGGAATCCTTTTAAGTAGGGGTGAATGTGATAACCCGGGATTTCAAATAATCAAAATTTTACAAATAATTTTTTTTTAATATATTAATATTGATTATTAATTTTGTGACAAGTATCTGTGATACGAGTCTCGAGAAGGTCAATTTGTGTATTGACTAATAAATTTAGAGTAGAGTTGTGCTTAACAGCTTTAGAAACCCTAGTCCTAATTTATGGAAAGGGATTCGATAAAAAAATATAATTAACATAATTATATTGATGAGTGCGTGTTTGTACTGTATGATATTATTGATTAATGATTGATCGGGTAGGGAACAATATTAGTAAACCCTAGTAAGGGACTAAAAATGCTAATCTCAAGATTAAAAACCCTAACGCGTAGTTAGGAACCCTAATCGAAAATCAGAAAACCCTAAAAATTTAATTTGGGAATCCTAAACCCTAATTAGAAAACCCTAATCCTAATTAGTAAGCCATAAAGTGATTAGTAAACATTAATGTGTTTAGTAAACCTGTAATATAATTAGGAAACACCAATTATATTTTTGAAATCTTGATTTTCTATTTTTAAAGTCCTAATTTAGAAAATCCTAGAAGTTAAGGGTGTAAAACCTAAGGATTAGAACCTTTGGGTTAAAACCCTAAGGGTTACACCCTAAGGGTTTGGTAAATTCCAAGTATGCCATTAAAATTACGTGTACAAAGTCCAAAATACCCTTTTTCTTAGATTTTTAGTAAAAAGATTTGCAAATCTAGTGAGTCATCACTTAAAGTTTATCCCATGTGCTAGAAATAAGCTCCAATCTTATCCAAATGGACACCTAGCATGCTTAGATTCATTGCACCGAATGATTATAAGAGATTAAAGAGAGAGAAAATGCATGCATTTGTCTATTTTGTTATTAAGCTCTCACCAACTCTCTCTCTCTCTTCTAAACCCACGAAAATCATAAGTGAATCAGTCCCAATATCAGTCCCTAGATCACTAAGAACAACTAACGAGGATCAAGATCAAGATTTGGACAAGAGAGGTATAAACCCAAACTCAACTTTGATCTTGTATGCAAAGAAAGATTTCGTATTTATGTGTTTAGATCTTTGCTAGATGATGTTTAATGATGATCTATGTTGATATAACATAGATCCATAGCATCAAAATGCTTTAAAAGTGATGATTTTCAAAATTGCCAAGAACAGAAAATGTGGTCTGACAAGCTAATGTCTGGTGCCACAGATTCTTCTTTGTTTAAGATTTTTCTAGTTTGATGTTTTGGATAGGTAGTCTGACATGAGAACTGTAATCTGGAAGTTGAATCTCAGCCATTCCATGTCTAGGTTGCAAGATATTCATGGTCAAAGTGAGTTGACCGAGCTTGACCAACACTTTCTGGGTAACCCAGAAAGTGAGAATCCGTGTCTGACAATGTTTCCAAGTTCCTTGATCTGTCAGGTTTTATACGTTCTGTTGTTTTTGTTGTAATACATGTGTAGCCTGTTATCTTGACTGCAGATTCATAGCTTTACATCATGTATTTGATTAACAGAGCGAATTTAGAAAGCGGTCAAAGTAGCCTACTCGGCATGAATGTCTGTTTTCTGGAATTTCCAGAAAACGTATGAACTCAGTTTTTGTCAGAGTTTGACCGGGTCATATCTTGTAAATCTGTTGTTGTTAAACGGACTTGTTGTTATATTCATGTACCTTGACACTAGTACTACAGATTTCGACCATAACATAAGTAATTTGAAGACCAGAACATAGAATTATTTGAGCTCAAAGGTAGACCCTCGAAGCTGATGGGTTTCTGGGTTGCCCAGAAAACCCAGAACTTGGTCTGACAGTACCTTTGTGAGCTTAGATCTTCGGGGTATGTGGTTAATTGATTGGGGTGATGATTCGAACTTGTAGTACTACATATCTACTACAAATTAGATGCTCAAGAAAACCCAGAAACATTTTTGGTGGAGAATTAAAAGCAGTCAAACATGACATGCTAAGCACGAAGCTACCAGTGTTCTTGAGCTCAAAAACACCAACAGCGACGCTAAGTGTCGCTATAGGCCATTAGCGACGAATTAATTATTTTATTTTTTGATTTTTTTAGTAATTAATTAAAAATAGAAATTAAATTATAAAAATTATTAAAAATTATTTTAAAAATTATTTTAAATTATGAAAAATAATTTTTTACCAATTAGAATATTTTTCTTTAATATTTATAATTATTTAAATATTAGAGGTATTTAATTTATTTAATTAGTGTATTAAATAATTTAGAGATAAATGATTTAATATTACGAAAAATCTTTTTAAATAAGAATAATGTATTTAAAAATATTTTGAGTTATAAAATATAACTTTTGATATTTTCAGAGAATTTTCATTAATAACTTAATATTAATGATATTAGATTTATTTAATTATTAAATTAAATAAATAAGATAAAAATAATTTTATTGATTTAAAAATTATTTTAAATAAGAATAAAGTGTTAGAAAATATTTTGAATTATAAAATATAATTTTCAATATTTTTGGAGAATTCTCATTAATAAATTAATATTAATGATATTAGATTTATTTAATTATTATATTAAATAAATGAATTAAAAATGATGTTATTGATTTAAAAATCATTTAAAAATGACAAAAATATTTTAAAAATATTTTAAGTTATAATTAATGACTTTTAATATTTTTATAATAAATTTATTAATATTTAAATATTAATGGTGATGATTTAAAAATGATTTTAAATACTTTAAAAATTATTTAAGTAGAATATTGATGATTTAAAAATATTTTAAGTTATTAATAATAACTTTAATATTTTGACAAGTATAACATCAATATTTTTATATTATTAAATATTAATGATAATAAGATTATTTAATAATTAAATCATTTAAAAATGATTTAAGTATTTGAAAAATTATTATGAATTATAATAATTGTTTATAAATTATTAAAAGCTTCCGAAAAATATTATAAATGATATTTGACTTATCTAAAATAATATTGAAGCTTAGAGACCAAATTTAATTGATAATCAATGTGTCAATTGTTGGATAAGGTGACCAGAACACCGAGAAGGGACCGAAGTCCAACAAGACCGAAATAGTTAGACTGGATAGGTGTTTATATAAGTTATAAACACTGATGTGATTATGTGGTAATGTGCCTAGGAGAAGTTTGGCTGTAGAATATAGTGTTACGTGTTATAAATGATTGTGCTAATTATAAGACCGACATTGTTGATTATAGGTCTTACGAACGCAGTTAACTATATTGTGTAGCTGTAATCAACGCGAAAGGCAAGTTTCCTAACTCAACCTTGAGTTATATTTACTCAATTATTTTAATGGTTAATTATTGATAATTATACCATGTCCAGGAAATTTATTGTTGATTATTCGCAGTTAGTGCATGATTAATAATTCAAACTGAATTACTGATTCAAAAAATATATATTCGTAGAATTACTGTTGTTGGATATTTATATCTGTTGAAACTATTATTGACAGTACAGATAATTTCTGTTTATTGTCAAATTATATTGAGAAATGTCTTAGCTAATTATTCTGGCTAGACGAACATTTGTTAGAACTTGATATATATGAGAAGAGAAATCAGTTGTTATTGATAGATCGATGCCAATTGTTTCGGCTAGATCGATAAGTAAATAGAATTTGAAATCACAGTATTTCATTGTTAAATCAAATTCTTGATTCTGAGACTGAGAAGAACAACCTTTTATATAAAGGGAACATTTTAGGTCGTATTTTCGACCATTGCGCGCTGTTAAGTATTATGCATAGGATACAAGGAGTTGGCCGGCTCTAAGTACTTGCAGAGGGGTATGATTTAATCTTTATGGTTATATGATACTCCAGCGTATATATCAAAGTAAATCTTTGATAGATACCCGAGAAAATAAGTTCTAGATCTAATGTGATCGCTCAGCATAAATTTGGAAAAACATTGTACTTTGCTATTTCGTAGAATTAATTCTTGATTATTCATTGAATATCGTAGAAACTTTGAAAGCGTTGTACTCTTTCATTATAAGATTATTATTGCGGAGAATGTTAAAACAATTGATATTGATTTTTATATCTTTATTGTATGTCTTAACTTGCGGGGCAAACTTGTTGCTCACCCTAGCTATAAATAAAACTTTTCAGCTAGGGACGATGTTGCAGAATGTGCTGCGAAGAAGAACAAGGGAAAAGGCGTAGTTATAAATTAGTTATGATGAACAATATTATTATGTTATATTGTATTGTAAACCCTTTTTGTATATCTAAGGGGGTATTTCTATAATGTTAAGGTTAGTGGACCTAGGACTTATGTATTAACAACTTAAGTTAATAACTTATGTAATCCTATTTATATATGAATAGGTAGTTAAATGGTATTATATTGTGGATCGTGAACACCAAACTCGGGGGTCAGGTAACCCAGATTTGGGGGTGTCACAGTGATGCATCTCAACCATCTCCTTCAGTTCCTCTACATCATCCTGTAACTCTATGTTACGGTCGTACAAAGCATTATACATCTCAGCCGATACGGAGTTTGGTGGAAACTCCACAGGATCCTCCTCATCATCATCCTCCTCTATCTCCTCAGGACTATCCTCCTCGGGATTGGTCACAGGCTCATCCTCCTGGATCAACTGTTCCCGCACTACATGAATATCCCGGAGTTCATCATCTCTAGGTAACAGAGGTATCACCTCCCTAGCCAGACTGGATCCTCCTTCGTTAGACATCCTGTCAACAAAATATTTTAAGTTTTACTTAACGTTATCGATACTCGTGAGCATATAAGTTATTAACGCATAACACATAATGTCTTTTATTATTTAACTTCAAGATGTTAAGAAATACCTTCAAATAGCTTATAATCCTTACTAACCCACTGAATTTGCTTTGGAAAAACACAAGAATTTCTTCACAATTCTCTCAAGCTCTATCAAGTTTCTCTCTATATTTCTCTTAGGCTTAGCAACTAGAAGGCGTAAACCAAACTAATAACCAAGCCAAACTGATAACCCAATAATAATACTTGCATAATTATAATATCAGTTACATAATGAAAAGGCGTCAGTTGAATAAGCCAAAGGCCACAAGGCCATATTTGGCTAACCACAATTCCCCCAAACTAACTTATTTTTATATTATTTATATTATATAGTTTCATGTGTCACACTATAGTTATTTAAATAATTTTAGCTTAATTAATTTAAATAGCTTATAATGGTAATTAAATAATTTCTATTATAATTATATTTACGAATAATAAAGAATTATATATCCAATTTAATTAATAAATTAGACACATCACTATATTTAATTTATTTATTACCTTCAAATTAACAATGCATTTTAATTTAATTATCTTCTTATATGCTAAGCAATTGATTTAATTTAATTATCTCCTTAAATTAAATCCTTCAAATAAAATTATCATTATTAAAATTAACATTAATTAATTTAGTTACCAAATTAATTCAACACAATTCATCAATTATTTATTTTCCCCAATAAATAAATTATTTAAAATATTTAACTCAATAAATATTTAAATTAAATTATAAATTTCTCGCTCGTTATAGATTCTTTTCTCATGTGTATATTTGATAGTTAGAAACTATTAAGATTAGTTAGATATTATTAGGGTTAGGTGCGAGTTCTTAAAACTAATGCATATGGTAAGTTCGTGACTCAATAATATGGTATGTTTTTGAACCCCTCAGCGAATGGACGCCTATGGTCTGACTAGGATAAGTTCTTAAACTCATATTATTGTGGCAAGTTCCTGAATTTCCAAAGTGTGGTAAGTTTGATGAACTGGGGTATAGATAAGCGTGAATGGAGTATTGAGGATGATTTAAGCAATGGATCATTATAGAAAGTGGAATTGATGGTGGAGACATAGATTTTCTAAATCTACTAGCTATGCTAGATTTTTGAAATTTATTGACTTCAAGCTGATGTTTGCACTTCTAATTTTTTTTGGAAAATATTGGATCAAATGATGGAACCAATGAGTTTTAAAAATAATACCGTTATTCGTATGTCTATGATAATTGCTTTGGCTGGGCAAAAATGATTTGAAATATATCATAATATATTTTTATATCATCAATGCATCATGGAACCTGGTGCAAAGATGATAAAAACGATGGAGTCATCAATACAATATTACTTAGTGTTGGATGTGATCTAAGGATCGTCAGCCCACTATGGTATGATGTAGTATGACAAAGTCACAAAATAACGGAATCCTCAAACGGACTGTTAATACAGTGCGGTATCATGACGTCATAAAATGATTTTTAGAATTTTAAAGATAAATAATTGCCAATTAAATTTGGCCAGACATGTTTCGATTGATATTCGAATTATTGGTATGAGTTTAAGTTATTTGATTCAACTAGACAAATGTTTATGAAATTCAAGCGTTTCTTGAAAAGTTATGCCAAACCAAATTATTTTGGTGATGATTCAGATGTTGAAAAGCTGAGGTGACCAACCCTTTTATAGGGGATTACGCGAAAGCGTTAAGATGTTTGTGCACAATACATTGTACGAAGGATTGATCCCCCTAAGTACGTGGAGTCCTTATAGTCTTATGACTGTTAAAGTTAAAGTTGAAAGATTACTTATAACTGTGGACATAGTTCGTGGTCATTAGACCCTCAGTTGAATGCTTGTACTCTAAATACTGATATGAACAACCTTATTATTAGGGGTTTACGCTTAGTTTACACTTTGCGCTGAAATATTTGTGCACAATACATCGTACGAAGGGCTTAACACCCTAAGTACGGAGGTCCATATAGTCTTTTGACGGTTAAAGGTTCAAGTCGAGATACTTGATAACCTGGGAACGTAGTTCAAGGTCTTGTGACCCCTCAGCATGATTGGATAATCTTTTAAAATCCTGAGTTATTCATATTATTTTCCAATTATTTAGCAATTGTGGAGGATTCATGTTATTCTGAAGTGAATATGGTAAGGATGATATTCCTTAAAAAGAAGTAAGTCGTAGAATGCGACACTGAATGATGAATATGTTAAAAAAAGTGAGAAAAGAGATTTTGAAGTGAGAAGTAGATGAGTTATCAAAGAATAATGTAAAACTTTTAATAGAAAAGTTAATAATTGTAGAAAGATCTTTGTGGAAAGATGGTGGTTATAGAACTCAAGGAATGAATAATGTATTAACGTAAAATCTATTTTGTTAGATTGAATGAATAAAGATTTCGAGGACGAAATTCTTAGAAGAAAGGGCGAACAATGTAATATCCCGAGTGTTTATGATAACGATCCTTAGAAAAAGAAATGAATGAGTTAAAGAATATATAATACTCAAAATATAATTGAGTTCAAGTGAAAGTTATGAAATAAAACCTAGAATTTGTTGAAGTAATGAATGTAGTAGGAAATATAAAACCTATATTAAGGTAATGTGTTGAAGATATTCAACGATAAATTTTGAAAAGGGATTTGGTGAAAATCGAGTTAGGGAGGTTTCTCTGATTCCGAGGATGGAATTCTTGTAAGGAGGGAAGATTATAACGAATGAGTGGTTTGAGTTGTGATTCTGAGGACAGAATCCTTGTAAGGAGGGAATGATGTAACAATCCAGAATTTTAATTATAATTTTTTAAATATTTATTGAATTATATAAATATTTAATGGATGTGTTTATCGTTGAATAAATTTTGTTTAATTGATTTGATTTAGTTAATTATTTGTTAAATAATTAATGAGTTAAGGAAATTAATTATTATGAGATAATATTCTAATTTAATTTAACAATTAAGTTAGAGAGTTTATAATGATTAAATGAATTATTATATTGATATTTCATTTTTGATAGGTAATTATTTGTATTGAGTTTTGTGATTAAATGATTTAATTGATAAATTGTTATTAGAATTAATTAATTAAGTATAAAAACTTAATTTAATAGAAATGTGACAAATAACTATATTATAAGTGGTTATTAAAATAAATTAAAGTACTTTTAATTTAGTTTACCAAACAAGGGCTTAAATATATTAAGTCTCTAAGTTTTAAATTATTTTTCCAAACAAAGCCCTATGGCTTTTGATTTTTAAATTTTGAATTAATAATAAAACAAATTAAATAAATAATATATAAATAAATTATATTTATAATGGATATACATTTATTATTTTGATAACTGATAATAGTTATGGTGATTATTAAGGCCATATCAGTTTTTTAGTTTACGCATAATTGTTATCAGTTTAGTTTTACGTATAGTGTGTTTTGGCTTAAGCCTAAGAAAGGAAAAAGAAAAGAAAAGTGAGAGACCAAAGAGTTTTGAAAGAAATTGTCAGAGGTCTTAGAGAGAGAAACAAGAGAAACTTATGTATTCTTCAAGCTATTATCAGTGATTAAGCAAAGATTGTATGAGCAATAAAAAGGTATGTTTATACTCTTAACAGATATGTTTTATGATATAATTACTTAGTCTCTGTGGTCTTGAAATTCATTCACTGTGTAAAAGGTTTTTTTCAAAAATTGTATGTAAACCATGTTTTAGAATTGGTTATGATGTTACATGTATTTGTAATGATAATTGTTATAACTAGCATATATATATATATATATATATATATATATATATATATATATATATATATATATATATATATATATATATATATATATATATATGACTGTATGCTAATTACGTTTTTAAAAGAAAGAAATCGGTTTCACAGTGATTACATGTACATGAACATGTTTTGTAGGATAACAATTAGTAATTTGATTGTATGCTAATTATGAAATTGAATTGTGATTATGTTAATTTGGTAAGAATTAAAGCAAATATAGTTAGAATAAATCAATTTGGTTTATAATTGTGGAATTATATTTAATTGTGTCAAGAAATTTCAATAATGGAGTTTTGATTTTAAAGTAGTGTTTTAAAGGAATTAAGTTTTCTGATATTATTGTTTAGTTATGTAAAATTAGTATATGTATGATTGGTAATGTTTATGTGTAATTTACATGAATTCTACGTGTTGAATTAGTGTTAGAAATTAAGTTACTGACATAAATTTAGTTGTTCTGTTCTTCGAATTGTTAGGTTCTGCAAGCTTCGGCGCCTCAGCGCCAAAATCAGATCCCCAGCCCAAAACTTCGTGCCGTAGCGCTGAAATCCGCGCCCCAGTGCGAATTTCGCTTTGTAGCGCCACTGGCTAGCTTACTTCTCGCGCCCCGGCGCCGGAAGAGTAGTCTGGGTCGGACAGTTTTGATCTCCTGTAGTAAAATAGCCATAAATTTTTCATGCGAACTCCAATTGAGGTGATTCAAGATGATCCGGAACGAAGATGAATAGAACTACAACTTTCGGTCTTTATGTTTTTCAATTTGAAGTCGTGAAAATGGGTCACAATTGTCATCTTTAGGACTGATATGTATTAGGAGGCAAATGGAGGGCGTCAGGAATGTACATATGCAAATGTAGTGCTCCTGACGATAAAAGATGATGTCCTAAGTTATAAAACATGAATATTAGTAAATATAATGATATTTGACATTAATAAATGATGTATTAGATAAGTTGTATAAGCATACTAAGCACACACAAGAGAGACGAATCGGGCGTGTGACGAATGAACGTCGAAACGCCGTGTCAAGTGTTAATGAACTTAAAAAGTGTTTCAATTCAATTGAAACAAATATTATAAGATATGGAATGGATTTAATATAAAAATAATAAGTAGTCCTAGCAAGACTTAAGCTTTTGAATGAACTTCGAGTTTGAGTAAGAAGAAGTATAGTGAGTTATAAGTCTAAAGTTAACACGATCAAATTGAACATTGTGTATTGATTAATAGGAAGAGTTATAGGATTTAGATTAAAGTTTACATTACAACTACTATGCGTTGCTATGTGACTAATAGTTGATGTGAATGATTATATAATTTTGTAGGGCACGTGAAGTACAGATAACTGTAAGCTGTTAAACTGTTATTGGTAAACAACGATCAAGGTAAGTCTTTAGGTTCTTATTTTCTACGTGGACTTGATGAATTATTTTAAATTGCATGATATGTTATACATGTTGAAATCATGAAATGTTAAAGTCAATTTATGACTACATTGTTTTGATTAAATAATGATGATTGAGTAAGGAACTCAATCTTTATATTTGCTATGTGAATTAAAGCATGTATGTCATGTTACTTTAATTATTAGGAGATGTATATCGAGCATGTTATTATGTGCTATGTGATGCATAAAAACTGTTAGATTTTGCTGGGCTGTCGAGCTCAACCTTGCAAATAACCACTTTTGCATGTTAAAGATTTAAGGTAAAGTTATGTGCTACTTGAAAGATATGAATCAGATGTGATACGTGAAGATTTTTATACTTTGCCTGAGTTATTATTATTTGAACCATGTTTAAGGTTCCGAATAATGTATTAATATTGAATTGTAATATTATTTTGCGATGTAAACTCTTATAGTATTACAATGATTCTGAGATATTTAGATGTAAAGGTTGAAAGTTATGGAAACGAGAATAGTTTGTAAATAGAAAATTTTAATTGTAATAGAAAATTTTAAGTATTCCACAAATTTCAATGGTTGCATTATTATTTAATGATATAAAATTAGAGGTTGAATGTATTGTTAACGACCGAAGTCGAGAATTAAATTGTATAAATTTTAGGATCGTTACACACGTACATGAGTATAACATAAGGCATGAACTAGTTTGGTGTATAATAGAGTTTTCTAGTTTGGTTTTAAAGGATTTCTAAAGGAAAACCTGAAGTTTTGCAAAACAAAGTGTGATAAGCATTATGTTTTCAAATTCGGATATTTCTAGCTTATGTAAATAACTTGAGTATGTGCACAAATGCGTACAAAAGTATGATTTAGACAGTGTGTGCTTATCTTGCATGCTAAAATAAGTTTACTAGAGAGACTTATAATTTCAAATATAAACTTGATAAACTATGTACATTGAGTTAAGATTGTGAGCATGCTTATGTGGTTTAATTTGTGCACATGAGATATCATGATTAGGTGTGTTATGCATGTAGATATGATTAATATAAATGCCTAGTGAGTCTTATGCATAGTAAAACTAGTTAAATGTGGCTTAGAACAAGCTTGAATGAACTAGAACGTCATAACTTGTAATACATGACTAATCTAATGCAAACATGAGTTGTTGAGACCTATGGATCATAAAGTATGTGTTCAACGATCAAACGTAAGAAAATTATGAATTGAGCCCTTAATGTAATAACCCATTTTTTTCTATAATTAAATATTAACTGATTTTATTTTATAAAAGCATAAATGAATTGTAAAAAGGTAAAATTCCATTTGTTAACGTTTTAAGGGAAAACAAAAAAAATTCATTCGGAGAGCGAAGTTGCTTGGGAGGCGGAGGAGACTATTCGGTAAAAGTATCCTCGCATCTTTAATGTCAAGTAAATCTTTGTTACTTTTTTGATTCCGGGGACGGAATCCTTTTTAAGGGGGAGGTAATGTAATACCCGAAAAAAAAATTTATATTCTTAAAACATATTGTTTGAACTTTGTCCTTTATTTGAGTCAAACTTGTTATTTAATTTATTTGGGCTATTAAGTATGTGGTTACATTAAGTTGGGCATTTAAACTAATTGGGTCAAACTAATTTCTAAGTATTTAAGTTTGGGTTGTCAAACTTGTTGAGCCCAATTTTAATTGTTGGGTTTAAGAACAAATTATAATAAGCCTAAATATAATATATTAAGTTAGGGTTTCCCTAAGATTGGTACTGCAGTAAACGAAGAAAGAAAAGGTGGTTGGAGAGAGATAGAAGGATGCTGAAATTAAAAGGGTTTGAGAACAAGATTATTAAGACTTTATTCATCATATTCTTCTTCTAAAAGGTAATTATTGGATTTTTTTTTTATATACAAAATAATTATTGTGTTATTGTAATTACAATTTATCTTTATTGTTGTGCTTACAATCTATCTTAAAAATCTAATTCGCCATTGGATTAATCAAATTTGTTAATACAATTTTAGTTTATAATTCAGATATATGGTATTTGAGATAAGGAAATTAATGGTTATTAGAGGCTTGATGCATAAATAATATATATATATATATATATATATATATATATATATATATATATATATATATATATATATATAGGGAGAGGATCAAGAGTAGAAATCTTAAGTAGTAGAACTCCCTTAAATAATAGAATTGTATCAAAACGACGTAGTTTTGATAAGACGCGGTGGTATTTTTGTAAATACCATGCCACCGCGTATTTACAAAAATGCCACCGCGTCTTATCAAAACTACATCGTTTTGATACAATTCTATTATTTAAGGGAGTTCTACTACTCAAGAGTTCTACTCTTGATCCTCTGTGTGTGTGTGTGTGTGTGTGTGTGTGTATATATATATATATATATATATATATATATATATATATATATATATATATATGGTTACGGTTCGTGGTCAGAATTTAATGGGAGGCTTCATATTTTTGTACTGCTTTACAAATTAATAGCATGAATCTTTGTAGTCAATGGGTTTCTTGATCCTAGTAGTTAGTTGGTAATTCAAATGCAATAATACAAATAATCAATGTCATGGCTATATAAAAAAATGTTCGTATAATTACAGTTTTGAGATAATATTACAATAATTAGACTTGCTTAGTATTATGAGGAGAATGAATATGCTTCTTATGAATCATTTATTTCGTCACAGTTTTTGAAGTTATGTTTTAATTTTGTGGCATATATTAGTAACTTTTAGATCGTCCCGTATAAAATCTCATACATATTGCTATCATTTAAAAGAGACTCCTACTGGTGCAATACAAGTCCTATGTTTCAAAGAATTGATTTAATGGCTAAACGGAATGGAGAGAAAGGAAACTTTGAATACTAAATGTGATATTAATGTAAAGGGGTTTTATGAGTTAGTAAACTACATTTATATTATTATAGCACCAAACCACCAACTATATTAAATTAAAATGATATTTTGTATTACAAAATGTATTGAACATATTCCTAACTCTAGAGGGCGTGTCTGAGCTAACATTAAAACTATTAAAGTTATAAAGAGAAAAATGTAAAAATTTATAATTTAGTATTTTAATTAATGGTCTCGTATTATTTTGATAATTATATAAATCAGATTGAGAAGGTCTAGCGGATGATATTTGACTTCGGTATATTATTTTGGTACTATATTAAAGTACGAATTTTGTACTCTTTTAGCGATACTCTTGTTAAATTTGATTTGTTCGTTTGTTTCCTTATTTTGAATTCTGTTATGATTTCACATAATTGGTTCATGTGAAATAAATATATTAGTTTCATTTTAGAGTTGATACATATGACTAGTATTTGTACTCTTTGAATTAGGTTATCATGTTTAGTACTATTTATTTTGATTTTTATAGAGCGGTACATGTTGCTACCTTCTTTTTAAAACCTTGTGACTAGAATTTGATTTGGTTCAACATGTACATATAGAACCCTTTTGTTGGTATTATGTCGCAGGTGTTGTGACATGGTATTTTTATTAGAATATACCGTAGGGTATACCTGAGCTATAACCACCTGTGGGGGTACCACATGTATGTCGTCTTGGCACGAGAGGCATGACACTTTCTGTGGCAGTGTGATTTGTCCACGATGTCTTCGTTTGGGCTCCGGAGGAAGTGGGTCATTTGGTGTTTTGTTGTGGGAGGCGTATGGGTTAACCCTAGTTTTCTTTTATGTGGATTAGTGATGTTGTACCAAACACACCTATCCGATTTGCATGCATTTGGATTTTGCGGGCCAATGTGTGATTTGCCTGTGTGGCATTATTTTTGTTGCTTGTGTGGCATTATTTTACCTTGCTTGTGTGGCAATGTATATTTCTGAACTCACTCAGTATGAAATAACACCCAACCATTTGATTTAGCCTATTATTTTATTGTATTTGTTCTTTTTATTTCAGTTCAGTTTAATTAATTGAGTTAGTTACTTCGGTTCATTCTTTACTCTTCTATTTGTTTCGTTAATTCTGTTGGTTCAGATATATTCTATTCAGATCTTTAGAGATTTTATTTTTCGTTGGAGGCAATATTTTGTCTCTGTTGATTTCGTATTTCAGTTGAATATCTTTTGTATCTTTATACCTATACTGGGCAATTGGCTCATGCTGTGTTTTTCTTCCGGCAGGTTTGCAGGGGTGATTTAAGGCTGGTGTGATGAGAGTGTTCCCATTTACAATCTAGGTTGTTTCGATTTTTGGTTTTGGTTATTTTGACTCTACTTAGAGAATTGTATTTAGTACTTCATTGATGGATATCACTATTAATATTTTAAAGTTATTAGTGCACTGTTTACTTAGTTTAAGGTTTGTTGTGCTTTGCACGTGACCTCTCTTTTCTTTTTGGGAAGGGGGTGTTACAGATATGGTATCATAGCTTAGGTTCTTTCTTGTAAAAAACCTATTTAGGTTTGACCTGTGAGTTGTGGGTAAACCATTGGGTAGACGTAGGAGTTTGATTTGATTTTTTTTCTTTGTTTGGTTGGTCTCTATTTTGACCAACTGTCGATTTCTTTTCGATTTGTAGTTGATTTGAGGAAAGTGGAATAATTTGTTAAGGTGATTGAGTAATGATATTAGTTAAGAAATGTGATTTAATCATTGAGGTGAATAAAGCTATACTTTGTACAGATAAGAAACGATCTAATATGAGATGCAATTATAATGTGAGTATTTGTATCGAAGAGTATTTGATTTTGGATTTTTTTTATGTTAGAGTTGTTTTTGGTGACAATTTATTATGATCTTAGAATTAAGGATTCGATTTGATTTGAGTTATGCCTTAGTTTTGTTAAGTCTGTGGATAAATTGAGGTATATGTGAATCGGTGAGATAATATGATAAAATGAAAACTATTAAGTTAAGAGGATCTCTTGTAATTTTGAATTATTGTACAGATTTGTGGTAGTTAGATTAATGTTTTGGAGTAAATGAATTTTGCGATTATTTCCTAGAAGAATATTGGAGTTAATTTATATAAAATTTTTGTACTTAGATAGTAAGAGGAGATCTTGGAATTTGTTGGGTTAGAGTTTGCATTAAGAGAATGATTGATTCATTGAATGATTAGATATATATTAAGTGATGAATCCAATATATTTTAAGAGATTTTGAAAGCTATAGTTTGCTTATTTAGATAATAGGGTATATGATTTGGAGTTTAGTATGGTGATGAAGAGATCTTAGTAGTAGTATATTTTTGGTGTAATATTATTTGAGAACTAATTTGATTTGAGGTTATGATATTTTGAAACTCTTGACGACTTAGTGAGAGTTAGTGATATAATTTAAGTTGTTTCGTTTATCTGATGTCCTTAGAGTTTTGCATGAATTTATGTAAAAGTAAATAAAAATAATTTGTTAAATCTTTGTCATGTGCGGAACATAAATATTTTACGAATTAAAAATAATTTTTAATATTTTGAGTATTCGAATTGTATTTGATGAAAAGAAAATTTTATGTTTTCGAATTATGTTACGAAGAGTACGTACGTTTATAAGAACGAAAATCAACAAAATTGACGAGGACCCGCACCCGCACCAACTGTGGAGCATGTGGTTTAATACAATGCAAAACGAAGAATCTTAACGGGGCTTGACACGGTAGTTGACGAATCTTTTACAAGTACATGGATAATTTGCAAGGACCGATGGACGAACCAGGCTTGATCGTTTCAAAGGGTGATGTTACGTCTTAACTAAAGTTATGAATAATTATGCTATGTAAATAAATAAATAAAAAATTAAAATTTATTGTAGCTTATTTGAATTCCGAGGACGGAATTATTTTTAGGGGGAGAAAAATGTAAAAACCCATTTTTTTCTATAATTAAATATTAACTGATTTTATTTTATAAAAGCATAATTGAGTTGGAAAAGGTAAAATTCCATTTGTTAACGTTTTAAGGGAAAACAAAAAAGAATTCATTCGGAGAGCGAAGTTGCTTGGGAGGCGGAGGAGACTATTCGGCAAGAGTATCCTCACATCTTTAATGTCAAGTAAATCTCTGTTACTTTTTTGTCTCCGGGGACAGAATCCTTTTTAAGGGGGAGGTAATGTAATACCCGAAATAAATAAATATATATATATATATATATATATAAAATTGTATATTCTTAAAATATATTGTTTGGACTTTGTCGTTTATTTGAGTCGAACTTGTTATTTAATTTATTTGGGCTAATAAGTATGTGGTTACATTAAGTTGGACATTTAAACTAATTGAATCAAACTAATTTCTAAGTATTTAAGTTTGGGTTGTCAAACTTGTTGAGCCCAATTTTAATTGTTGGGTTTAAGAACAAATTATAATAACCTTAAATTTAATATATTAAGTTAGGGTTTTCCTAAGATTGGTACTGCAGTAAACGAAGAAAGAAAAGGTGGATGGAGAGAGATAGAAGGAGGCTGAAATTAAAAGGATTTGAGAACAAGATTATTAAGACTTTATTCATCATATTCTTCTTATAAAAGGTAATTATTAGATTTTTTTTTATATACAAAATAATTATTGTGTTATTGTAATTATAATTTATCTTTATTGTTGTGCTTACAATCTGTCTTAAAAATCTGTTTCGGCATTGGATTAATCAGATTTGTTAATACAATTTTAGTTTATAATTCGGATATATGGTATTTGAGATAAGAAAATTAATGGTTATTAGAGGCTTGATGCGTAAATAATATATATATATATATATATATATATATATATATATATATATATATATATATATATATATATGCTTACGGTTCATTGGCATAATTTAATGGGAGGCTTCCTGTTTTTGTATTGCTTTACAAATTGATAGCATGAATCTTTGTAGTCAATGGGTTTCTTGATCCTAGTAGTTAGTTGGTAATTCAAATGCAATAATACAAATAATCAATGTCATGGCTATATAAAAAAAATGTTCGTATAATTACAGTTTTGAGATAATATTACAATAATTAGATTTACTTAGTATTATGAGGAGAATGAATATGCTTCTCATGAATCTTCTATTTCATCACGGTTTTTGAAGATATGTTTTATTTTTGTGGCATATATTAGAAACTTTTAGATCGTCCCGTATAAAATCTCATACATATTGCTATCATTTAAAAGAGACTCCTACTGGTGCAATACAAGTCTTATATTTCAAAGAATTGATTTAATGGCTAAACGGAATGGGGAGAAAGGAAACTTTGAATACTAAATGTGATATTAATGTAAAGGGGTTTTATGAATTAGTAAACTACATTTATATTATTATAGCACCAAACCACCAACTATATTAAATTAAAATAATATTTTATATTACAAAATGTATTGAACATATTCCTAACTCTAGAGGGCGTTTCTGAGCTAATATTAAAACTATTAAAGTTATAAAGAGAAAAATGTAAAAATTTATAATTTAGTAATTTAATTAATGGTCTCGTATTATTTTGATAATTATATAGATCGGATTGAGAAGGTCTAGCGGATGATATTTGACTTTTGTAAATAATTTTGGTAATATATTAAGGTACGGATTCTGTACACTTTCAGCGATACTCTTGTTAAATTTGATTTGTTCGTTTGTTTCCTTATTTCGAATTCTGTTATGATTTCACATAATTATTTCCTGTGAAATAAATATATTACTTTCATTTTAGATTTGATACATATGACTCGTATTTGTACTCTTTGAATTAGGTTATCATATTTAGTACTATTTATTTTGATAATTGTAGAGCGGTACATGTTGCTACCTTCTTTTTGAAACCTTGTGACTAGAATTTGATTTGGTTCAACATGTACATATAGAACCCTTTTATTGGTATTATGTCGCAGGTGTTGTGACATGGTATTTTTATTAGAATATACTGTAGGGTATACCTGAGCTATAACCACCTGTGGGGGTACCACAGGTATGCCGTCTTGGCACGAGAGGCATGACACTTTCTGTGGTAGTGTGATTGGTCCACGACGTCTCCGTTTAGGCTCCAGAGGAAGTGGGCCATTTGATGTTTTGTTGTGGGAGGCGTATGGGTTAACCCTAGTTTTCTGTTCTGCAGATTGGTTATGTTGTGCCAAACACACCTATCCGATTTGCATGCATTTGGATTTGCAGTCCAATGTGTGATTTGCCTGTGTGACATTATTTTTGTTGCTTGTGTGGCATTATTTCGACTTGCTTGTGTGGCAATGTATATTTTTGAACTCACCTAGCCATTTGATTCAGCCTATTATTTCATTGTATTAGTTCTTTTTGTTTCTGTTCAGTTTAATTAATTAAGTTAGTTACTTCAGTTAATTCTTTACTCTTCTATTTGTTTCGTTAATTCTGTTGGTTCAGATATATATTCTATTCAGATATTTAGAGATTTAATTTTTCGTCGGAGGTAATATTTTGTCTTTGTTGATTTCGTATTTTAGTTGTATATCTTTTGTATCTTTATATCCGTACTGGGCAATTGGCTCATGCTGTGTTTTTCTTCCGGTAGGTTTACAGGGGTGATTTAAGGCTGGTGTGATGAGAGTGTTGCCATTTACCATCTAGGTTGTTCTGATTTTTGGTTTTGGTTATTTTGACTCTAGTTAGAGAATTGTATTTAGTACTTCATTGATGGATATCACTATTAATATTTTGAAGTTATTAGTGCTATGTTTACTTATTTTGAGGTTTGTTGTGCTTTGCACGTGACCTCCCTTTCCTATTCGGGAAGGGGGTGTTACAGATATGGTATCAGAGGTTAGGTTCTTTCTTGTAGAAAACCTATTTAGGTTTTACCTGTGAGTTATGGATAAACCATTTGGTACAAGTAGGAGTTTGATTTGATTTTTTTTTCTTTGTTTGGTTGGTCTCTATTTTGACCAACTGTCAATTTCGTTTCGATTTGTAGTTGATTTGAGTAAAGTGGAATAATTTGTTAAGGTGATTGAGTAATGATATTAGTTAAGAATTGTGATTTAATCATTGAGGTGAATAAAGTTATACTTTGTACAGATAAGAAACGATCTTATATGAGATGCGATTATGATGTGAGTATTTGTATCAACGAGTATTTGATTTTGGATTTTTTTTTGTTAGAGTTGTTTTTGGTGACAATTTATTAATATCTTAGAATTAAGGATTTGATTTGATTTGATTTGAGTTATGCGTTAATTTTGTTAAGTTTGTGGATAAATTGAGGTATATGTGAATCGGTGAGATAATATGATAAAATGAAAACTATTAAGTTAAGAGGATATCTTGTAATTTTGAATTATTGTACAGATTTGAGGTAATTAGATTAATATTTTGGAGTAAATGAATTTTGCGATTATTTCCTAGTAGAATATTGGAGTTAATTTATATGAAATTTTTGTATTGAGATAGTAAGAGGAGATCTTGGAATTTGTTTTGTTATAGTTTGCATTAAGAGAATGTTTGATTCATTGAATGATTAGATAAATATTAAGTGATGAGTCCAAAATATTTTAAGAGGTTTTGAAAGCTATAGTTTGCTTATTCAGATAATAGGATATATGATTTGAAGTTTAGTATGGTGATGAAGAGACCTTAGTAGTAGTATATTTTTGGTGTAATATTATTTGAGAACTAATTTGATTTAAGGTTATGATATTTTGAAACTCTTGAGGACTTAGTGAGAGTTTGTGATATAATTTAAGTTGTTTCGTTTATCTGATGCCCTTAGAGTTTTGCATGAATTTATGTAAAATTAAATAAAAATAATTTGTTAAATCTTTGTCATGTGCGGAACATAAATGTTTTACGAATTAAAAATAATTTTAAATATTTTGAGTATTCGAATTGTATTTGATGAAAAGAAAATTTTGTGTTTTCAAATTAAGTTACGAAGAGTACGTACGTTTACAAGAACGAAAATTAAGAAAATTGACGAGGACCCGCACCCGCACCAGCTGTGGAGCATGTGGTTTAATACAATGCAAAACGAAGAATCTTTACGGGGCTTGACACGGTAGTTGACGTATCTTTTACAAGTACATGGATAATTGCAAGGATCGATGGACGTACCAGGCTTGATCGTTTCAAAGGGTGATGTTACGTCTTAACTAAGTTATGAATAATTATGCCACATAAATAAATAAAAAAAATTAAAATTTTTTGTAGCTTATTTGAATTCTGAGGACGGAATTATTTTTAAGGGGAGAAAAATGTAAAAACCCATTTTTTTTCTATAATTAAATATTAACTGATTTTTTTTTATAAAAGCATAATTGAATTGGAAAAGGTAAAATTCCATTTGTTAACTTTTTAAGGGAAAAAAAATTCATTCGGAGAGCGAAGTTGCTTGGGAGGCGGAGGAGACTATTCGGCAAGAGTATCCTCACATCTTTAATGTCAAGTAAATCTTTGTTACTTTTTTGATTCCGGGGATATAATTCTTTTTAAGGGGGAGGTAATGTAATACCCGAAATAAATAAATAAATAAAATTTATATTCTTAAAGCATATTGTTTGGACTTTGTCCTTTATTTGAGTTAAACTTGTTATTTAATTTATTTGGGCTAATAAGTATGTGGTTACATTAAGTTGGACATTTAAATTAATTGAGTCAAACTAATTTCTAAGAATTTAAGTTTGGGTTGTCAAACTTGTTGAGCCCAATTTTAATTGTTGCGTTTAAGAACAAATTATAATAAGCCTAAATTTAATATATTAAGTTAGTGTTTCCCTAAGATTGGTACTGCAGTAAACGAAGAAAGAAAAGGTGGATGGAGAGAGATGGAAGGAGGCTGAAATTAAAAGGGTTTGAGAACAAGATTATTAAGACTTTATTCATCATATTCTTCTTCTAAAAGGTAATTATTTGATTTTTTTTATATAGAAAATAATTATTGTGTTATTGTAATTACAATTTATCTTTATTGTTGTGCTTACAATCTGTCTTAAAAATCTATTTTGCCATTGGATTAATCAGATTTGTTAATACAATTTTAGTTTATAATTCGGATATATGGTATTTGAGATAAGGAAATTAATGGTTATTAGAGGCTTGATGCGTAAATAATATATATATATGCTTACGGTTCGTGGGCAGAATTTAATGGGAGGCTTTCTGTTTTTGTATTGCTTTACAAATTGATAGCATGAATCTTTGTAGTCAATGGGTTTCTTGATCCTAGTAGTTAGTTGGTAATTCAAATGCAATAATACAAATAATCAATGTCATGGCTATATAAAAAAAATGTTCGTATAATTACAGTTTTGAGATAATATTACAATAATTAAATTTGCTTAGTATTATGAGGAGAATGAATATGCTTCTCATGAATCTTCTATTTCATCACGGTTTTTGAAGATATGTTTTAATTTTGTGGCATATATTAGTAACTTTTAGATCGTCCCGTATAAAATCTCATACATATTGCTATCATTTAAAAGAGACTCCTACTGGTGCAATACAAGTCTTATATTTCAAAGAATTGATTTAATGGCTAAACATAATGGGGAGAAAGGAAACTTTGAATACTAAATGTGATATTAATGTAAAGGGGTTTTATGAATTAGTAAATTACATTTATATTATTATAGCACCAAACCACCAACTATATTAAATTAAAATAATATTTTATATTACAAAATGTATTGAACATATTCCTAACTCTAGAGGGCGTGTCTGAGCTAATATTAAAACTATTAAAGTTTTAAAGAGAAAAATGTAAAAATTTGTAATTTAGTAATTTAATTAATGGTCTCGTATTATTTTGATAATTATATAGATCAGATTGAGAAGGTCTAGCGGATGATATTTGACTTCGATAAATTATTTTGGTACTATATTAAGGTACGAATTCCGTACTCTTTCAGCGATACTCTTGTTAAATTTGATTTGTTCGTTTGTTTCCTTATTTCGAATTCTGTTATGATTTCACATAATTGTTTCCTGTGAAATAAATATATTACTTTCATTTTAGAGTTGATACATATGACTCGTATTTGTACTCTTTGAATTAGGTTATCATGTTTAGTACTATTTATTTTGATAATTGTAGAGCGGTACATGTTGCTACCTTCTTTTTGAAACCTTGCGACTAGAATTTGATTTGGTTCAACATGTACATATAGAACCCTTTTGTTAGTATTATGTCGCAGGTGTTGTGACATGGTATTTTTGTTAGAATATACCGTAGGGTATACCTGAGCTATAACCACCTGTGGGGGTACCACAAGCATGTCATCTTGGCACGAGAGGCATGACACTTTTCGTGGCAGTTTGATTTGTCCACGACGTCTCCGTTTGGGCTCCGAAGGAAGTGGGCCATTTTGTGTTTTGTTGTGGGAGGCGTATGGGTTAACCCTAGTTTTCTGTTCTGCGGATTGGTGATGTTGTGCCAAACACACCTATCCAATTTGCATGCATTTGGATTCACGGTCCAATGTATGATTTGCCTGTGTGGCGTTATTTTTGTTGCCTGTGTGGCATTATTTTGACTTGCCTGTGTGACATTATTTTGACTTGCTTGTGTAGCAATGTATATTTCTGAACTCACTCGGTATGAAATAACACCCAGCCATTTGATTCAGCCTATTATTTTATTGTATTAGTTCTTTTTGTTTCTGTTCAATTTAATTAATTGAGTTAGTTACTTCACTTCATTCTTTACTCTTCTGTTTGTTTCGTTAATTCTGTTGGTTCAGATATATTCTATTCAGATCTTAAGAGATTTTATTTGTTGTTGATTTCGTATTTCAGTTGTATATCTTTTATATCTTTATATCCGTACTGGGTAATTGGCTCATGCTGTGTTTTTCTTCTGGCAGGTTTGTAGGGGTGATTTAGGGATGGTGTGATGAGAGTGTTGCCTTTGACCATCTAGGTTGTTTCGATTTTTGGTTTTGATTATTTGTACTCTAGTTAGAGAATTGTTTTTTGTACTTCATTGATGGATATCACTATTAATATTTTGAAGTTATTAGTGCTCTGTTTACTTATTTTGAGGTTTGTTGTGCTTTGCACGTGACCTCCCTTTCCTTTTCGGGAAGGGGGTGTTACACTTAAAGTCTTGATTAAATGAGAATAGATGGTGACCTATGATAATGCTATGATATGAGGTCAAACTTGGTTATCCACATACTAACAGTGTGTATTGCATGACTATTTATATACGTACAAGTCGAGTGTGCACTGACCTTCTGCAGGAGCAGCCAACTCTAGTTTGAACTGAGAGTCGCGCGTCTCCTTAGTACAAATCAGGCGCTGCCACGCCACCCTGCTGTAGGATTAGATTTCTGTAGTTGTTATGTGGTTTCATAAATGCCTAAGTTGTTACTCTAATCTGTAATGCATGTCCAGTGTAGTATTCATGTGTTAATAAGCATGTTGTTGATATTATCCTATGATGAATAAGTGTTTACCACTTTAAAGTCAAATTGTGATTTCAACTATGACATAGTGTGTTATAAACTAATATTCATGTGATGACATATGTATAAGATTATGCGACTAGAAGACTAGCACTATATGTTAGCATTGATAAATTTCACTTGTGTATGATAGTAAATTAAGATAATAAGTGTACATGTTGAACTTGTATAACTAATGTGATTATACATGAATAAGATATTATAGTGCATTGGATTGATATTAAGCTTTACTTTGGTAAACTACGCTTGAGGCACGTATCTGAACTATCCTTTACATTGTGCAAGTATCCTAATTCTTGCTTTACTTTATTCAACGGATATTGTAAGCAAACCTTATGTTATATTACTTTTTCGTTCAAAAGAACTAGTATGTAAACTCTTGAGAAAACTATTATTCATGTTGAACTTGGTATTGTTCTTGAGTATTGTGAAAGAGTCTATGTCATTGATTCGGCTAGACTATATGCATGTTTATAAAACTGTCCAAACCAATTGATTGGTGAGGAAATCTTGAAAATTGAGTTGAACAACCCTTATAGTAAGGGGAGTGTATATTGTTGGAAACCCCAACACATGAATGTTTATTACTGTGGTGTTATGCATAACTTAGAGTATTATAGAATGATCATCTATTGTACTTGATTCTTTTGGGTTATCAGTTTAATATTGGTAATTCCAGTAGATGTTCAATAGTCCTTCATGACTGCTCAGTATAAATTGTTTATCCAGTTGGATACATTGATAGTATTGAATTCATATATATCTGTTGATTTATATTGAATTATCGTTCTTATTCCAAGAATTGTTGATATTCATTATTCATGATATTATTCTGAAACTCTGAACTATCTTAGAGATGATACTTCGATATTTCAAACTTGTGTTATAAAACTCTTTATCCTTATTGTATATTACTTGCTAGGCAATTTGTGCTCATCCTTGCTTATTTAAAACCTTTCAGTTAAGGCGGAATAGGGAAGTGTCTCTGGGAAAGTCAAGGGCAAGGGCAAGGCTACAGACTAGCTTGTCCCTTTATGTTTAAGACTATTATGTTGTATTAAGACTATTTTTAGACTATGCTTAAACTTAAGTAAGATTATGTAATATGTCTCTATTCGATATTATTATGTAATCTATTAAGTACTGTAGGTTGCGAGACTTGAGGAAATAATTATAATAAATCATTGTATATTATTCTAAATTAGATTTTCCGTTGTGAATGTGTGATTTTAGTTATTTTGGTATTACTTTGAGCATGTGACGAACCGAATTTGAGTGACCGAGTGGCGGTCCAAATTTGGGGGCGTCATAGGTTGGTATCAAAGCTATAGTTATAAACCTTAGGAATGAGAGTCCTTAGATTATAACTTAGGAAAACTTAGAAGTTAGGAAGGGGATAAAACTCATGTAGAGTTTCCGTGAGAGACTTAGTGTGTTATGAAATGTAACTTCATTCTATACAATGAACTTATGTTTATTTAACATTCTGATGAAGTTGTTGTTTGTCTTGTCTTATGTTGGTGATTGTACGATGACCGACATAGGAGGACCTAACCGAGTTGTAGAGGAGGAGCCGCGTGATATCCACATAGTCTATGAGGCACCCTTGATAGCGGAGCCTATTTCAGTAGTGGCCCCTGTCGATGACGATGATGAGGAGGAAGAGATGGAGCCATTACCCGAAGAGTCTGTCCCTGAGGAGGAGCCTGTGGAAGAAGAACCCAAGCCTATGGAGGACTCCGATGAGGCTACCTTTGAGGATCGGATGTTGGGAGAGTATGAAGAATAGATTTTGGAATTAGGATGTAGAGTCGAGGAGCTAGAGACTGAGACTCTTGAGAGGCAATTAGTGATGTAGGAGATGGAGGTGGAAATTGGTCACCGTAAGGAGGTAGGGATCCAGATTGGGACCTTGTTTCACCGATCGGTGGCGAGGAACGTTGAGTTAATAGGGAAGCTAGAAGAAATGGAGCAGAAGGTTTTAAGTGAGAGGACAGAGAAAGAGGCTCTCCGAACTCAGTGAGAGATGAAGATGATGGATAGGATTCACTCCGAGGAGAAGTGGGAGGAAGCCAATGACAAGGTGGATGATCTAGAAGATGAGGTACGGTGCAAAAGAAGGAAGATGAACAAGATGGGCTATGCTCTACGCACGGCCATGGAGAGATTGATCAATGGGGTAAATCACTACCCAACTGAGCAAGGACAGACCCGGCATACCATAAGTCGGGACATGGTGGTGCACATTACCCAGAAGGAATATCAGAGCGCCGTAGAGCGTGGGATGTTAGATTGAGTCTAGAGGATGAAGTCTAGCAGTTGTAGTATTTTATTTATGTGTTGTTTAATATGTTGTTATAATCTCAATTTTTTTTGTGTAAGATGTGAGATGATGGTAACCCCAACTTTTGAAAAGTGTTCGAGGGGTAGTAAGCTAGTGTTGTCCCTGTCTTTTGTGATAATAAGGGATATGTGTTATCATTTATAGCAGTATGCTAAAAAAGAACATGTATTGTAACCATTTGGCATATGAATATAAATGGTCTTATTTCAGAAGCGTGTTTTAAATCTCCAGTTCTTTTCAATTGAGAAATGTCTAAGTATTATAATTAGATAATAAAATGAAAATTTTGTGATGCAGAAAATGTCGTCCAGGCGTAGAATAACTGTCCCAGAAGAGTCAGTTAATGATGAGAGAGGACTAGTAGATTCGATACAGGGACTTGTAGATTTATTGGGAGAAGCTCTGAGGGAAAGAAACGAACCCGTACCACCCGTTCCCCAAGCTGTCCCAGTAACAACCTTCAAAGATTTTAAGAGTGTAGGACCCCCATATTTCGAGAGAACTACTGACCCGATAGTTGCACAAACCTAGATTAAGGAGATCGAGAAGGCCTTCACTATAGGTTGCGTGGGTGAAGACCAGAAGACAGTATTTGCCGCATACATGATAAGGGGCAAAGCAAACTATTGGTGGGAAACTAATCAGCAAAGAGCGAGGGAAGGAACGATAACATGGGAGAGGTTTACTACTTTGTTCTTCGAGAACTATTTCCTGAAGAGTATGAAGAGTAGGATGGAAGTGAAGTTCCTAGAGTTAAAATAAGGAGATATGACGGTGGCGCAATACACAACTAAGTTTAATGAACTAGCGCGATTTGTAGAGCACCAAGTTGGGGATGAGGAAAGGAAGGTGAGACGCTTCGAGCAAGGGTTGAAGCCGTGGTTGTATAATAAGGTATCAATCTTCCATATTGATTCCTTTACGACCTTGTTAGAGAAGACAGTCATTGTGGAAGGTGGCAGTGAGGCCTTAAGTCTATATCATAAGGAGAAGAAGAGCAAGAATATTGGTAGTGAGCATTGTGGAGGAAGTAGCAGCGGAAGGAGTAATTCTGGAAAGAGGAAGTGGGAAAATAATAACAACAACAATTGAAACAATAATCAAGGTGGAAGTCACCAGGGAAACTTTAAGAAAAGGACCGAAGCTTGCAACATGTGTGGAAGAAGTCATCAGGGGGAGTGCTGGAAGGGAAAGAGCACTTGCTATAATTATGGCCAAGAGGGGCACATATCGCCAAATTACCCAAAGCCAAATAAGATCAGAGGATGTTTTGCTTGTGGATCAATAGAGCACCAGATAAAGGATTGCCTGAAGAAAGGAAGCGGTGGAGCTGGCGGAGGCCAGGGAGGAGGGAGCAAGTTAATGATTGGTGGACCTGCGCAACCCAACCGATCGACCGCCCAAACCATTAACATGACCGTCCAGGATGCAGTAGCTGCAAAGGACGTGGTGTCAGGTATAATCCCAATCAATAATATAAATGCTTATGTATTATTTGATTCGGGTGCTACCAGTTCGTTTGTATCTGAAGAATTTGCTAGTAAACTTAGTACACCCCGAGAACGTTTAGAAGATCCTTTGAATATAGAAGTTGCTAATAAGGAAATAATCCATGTAGAATGCATTTATCAAAATTATCGCGCAAACATTAGAGAACATGATCTGAGCGTATACTTAATTCCTATTAAACTAGGAGAATTTGACATAATACTGGGAATGGATTGGTTATATAACCATGCGGCGGTAATTGACTGTCAGAACAAGTGTGTGAACCTTCAGACTCCGAGTAAGTGTATGGTAGTGTTTCATGGTAGCTCATCGCTTAAGCAATCGTGTTGCGTTACGATGATGCAGGCCAAGAAATTGTAAAGAAAAGGATGTGTAGGTTATTTAGCTTACATTGTGGATACTCGAAAAAAGGAAGTAGAGATTAAAGATATATCCGTAGTGAATGAATTTCAAGATGTGTTTCCGGAAGACCTGCCCGGTCTTCCGCCAGACAGAGAAATCGAATTAATAATAGACTTAGCATCGAGAATAGCACCGATTTCGAAAGCTCCATATCGTATGGCGCCAGTAAAAATGAAGGAATTGATGATACAACTTCAAGAGTTATTGGATAAGGGTTACATTCGACTGAGTGTGTCTCCTTGGGGAGCACCAGTACTATTCGTTAAGAAAAAGGACGGATTGATGAGGCTCTATATCGATTATCGAGAATTAAACTGAGTAACGATCAAGAACAGATATCCATTATCGAGGATAGACGACTTATTTGATCAACTGAAGGGAGCAAAATGTTTTTCGAAGATCAACCTACGGACGGGATATCACCAACTGAAAGTGCGGGATGAGGACATACCAAAGACTGCGTTCCGAACCCGTTATGGACATTTTGAGTTTTTGATAATGTCATTTGGTTTGACTAATGCTCCGGCAGCATTCATGGACTTGATGAATCAAGTTTTCAAGCCATACCTGGATAAATTCGTAGTAGTTTTCATCGACGATATTTTGATCTACTCGAAGACAGAGGAAGAACACACCGAACATCTAAAGATTATTTTAGAGGCACTACGAAAGGAGAAGATGTATGCAAAATTTTCAAAGTGCGAATTTTAGATGAAGAAGGTTCAATCCTTAGGCCACGTGGTGGATGAGAATGGAATCTCAGTAGACCCCCAAAAGGTTGAAGCGGAAAATAATTGGCAATAACTAAGAACACCGATGGAGGTAAGAAGTTTATTAGGGTTAGCCGGGTACTATCGAAGATTTATCTAGGATTTTTCTATGATAGTGACCCCGTTGACTAATTGGACGAGGAAGACGGTGAAATTTGTATGGACCGACAAGTACGAAGAGAGTTTTCAAGTGCTGAAGAAGAGATTAAGCGAGGTGCCTATATTATCACTACCAGATGATATAGGAGGATTTGTAGTGTATAGTGATGCATCACATAGAGGACTGAGCTGTATGCTGATGCAACATGGCAAGGTCATTGCGTATGCGTCATGACAATTGAAGGATTACGAAAAACGATACCCTACTCATGACTTAGAGTTAGCGGCAGTAGTTTTTGCGTTAAAGATATGGAGACATTATTTGTACGGAGAGAAATGTGAGATATACATGGACCACAAAAGTCTGAAATATATCTTCACGCAGAAGGAGGTGAATATGTGTCAGAGAAGGTGGTTAGAATTAATCAAAGATTATGACTATGATATTCTTTATCACCCGGGGAAGGCAAACGTAGTTGCCAACGCTCTGAGTAGGAAAGGAAGGGAGAAATTGTTTCAACTGACAACCCAGGAGGAGTTAATAAGAGATATGGAGAAGTTAGAAATAGAGGTAAAGGGACCCGAGAGGTCTGAAAAGAAGTTATTTGTAATGGAAGCTTATCCGACATTATTGGATAGACTAAAGGAAGCACATGAGAAAGATGGAGAATGTGAGAAAATCAGGAAAAAGATCACCGAAAATGAGGAGGACAAATTTCGAATAGATAAAGACGGTATCTTAAGATTAGAAGGGAGAGTGTGGATACCGGCGATAACCGAATTAAGAGAAGAGATTTTGCACGAGGCACACAATACGACATATTCTGTTTATCTGGGAGGGACTAAGATGTACCGAGACTTGAGGCAACATTTTTGTTAGCCCAACTTGAAACGGGAAGTCGTAGAATGCGTTAGTAGGTGTTTGACTTGTCAACGCGTAAAAGTAGAGCATCAATGGCCGATTGGATTGCTACAACCGTTAGAAATATTAGAGTGGAAATGGGAGCATATTACGATGGATTTTGTGGTAGGACTTCCAGTAACGCATAAAGGTTTGGATTCCATTTGGGTTATCGTGGATCGACATACTAAGACTGCACATTTTCTACCGATCAAGATCCGCTACAGTTTGAATCAGTTAGCGAGTCTGTACGTGAAGGAGATTGTTTCACGACATGGAGTGCCGGTGTCAATTATCTCTGATCGAGACCCACCGCGCTTCACGTCAAATTTTTGGAAAAGCTTGCAAGTGAGGATGGGAACACAGTTGAGGTTGAGTACCGCTTATCACCCTCAGATAGACGGACAAAGTGAGTGAACTATACAAATGCTAGAGGACATGCTTAGGACTTGCGTGATGGACTTCAAGGGAAATTGGGACGACCACCTACCTTTAGTCGAATTTGCATATAATAATAGTTACCATGCGAGTATCGGCATGCCACCGTACGAAGCTCTTTAATGAAGAAAGTACAGAATGCCGTTATGTTGGGACGAAGTCGGAGAGCGATGAATACTCGGACCAGAGTTAGTACAACAAACCGCGGATGTGGTGAAAGTAATAAGGGCAAGACTAGTGGCAGCTCAAGATCGCCAGAAAAAGTATGCGGATTTGCATCGACAAGACTGAGATTTTGAAGTCGACAGTTTTGTATTCTTGAAGGTATCTCCATGGAAAGGAAAGATCCGTTTTGGCAAGAAAAGAAAACTGAGTCCAAGATTCATAGGACCGTTCGAGATACTAAAGCGAGTGGGCGAAGTAGCATACAAAGTTGCACTACCACCTGAGTTGGAGTACATCCATAACGTGTTTCACATATTCGTATTGTGTCCGTACAAGCCTGACTACAAGCATGTGATTTCTTATGAACCCATTCTAGTGGAGAAGAATTTAGCGTACGAAGAAATTCATGTCCAAATTCTTGATAGGAAAGAGCAAACCTTGAGAAATAAAGTTATTTCCTCTGTAAAAGTACTTTGGTGTAACCACGATGTCGAGGAGGCTACGTGAGAGTTAGAAGATAGGATGATGAGGGATTATCCCCATCTGTTTGTGTAACCTTGTAGCAATTCCGGGACGGAATTTTTATAAGGGGGGATGATGTAATACCCGAGAATTTCCACGTCTTAATAAATGAATATATTAATGAAAATGAATATTTATTTGAATAAAAATGAATTTTTTGTGTGTGTTATAAGATGAGTTAACTCAATTATATTGAATAATTGAATAATTGAGATTATATGGAAATTGTGATGAACTCGTTGAAAGCCTTGTGTGGCACGGTGATGGAAAATATTAATGAATATAATAATAGTGATATTAATCAATGAAGGAATTATCAAGTGAACAGTTAATTAATATTAATTGTTATTGTAGAATATTAACTAATTATTAATGGTGATTACTTAATAATATGTTATTATTATTGTTAGCAATATGTCTATAAATATAATAGGAATTATATAGATAATTAATGGTTATGGAGATCCATAAATACATTAATCAAGGAAGAATGAAGTAATTAATATTAGTGGTAATTAATCAAAGAAGTAAATAATTTATTTATTTGACATAAATAAGTAAGTTATTAATATAATAAGATTATATTGACTGTTATGTGCATGTGAGCAATGATTAAACATATAAAATACAACTATATTATGTAGTATAGTGTAACACTTATGTGGCCATATATAACAACCCTATATTAGATTTATTGAAACTATATGATATAAATATATCATAAAATGTGTAGGTGACAATATATATGTGGGTAGACATTAAAATAAAATGTACATGAATTATATGTATGTTGCATAACATCTACTACCTTGAAATGTTAAATCATATTGTGACATTAAGTTATAATGTATGGTTGATATGTGTATACAATATAACATAAGAATAAGAGTTGTGTATAAGTATATAGTCTAAAGTGTTGCAAAAATACTGGGATTATTTGAATTGAACCAAAATTAGTGTCCCAATGGCTCCTTATTTCTTCTTCACGCGTAGAACATAAAGGCTAAGGCCTATGTTCTTCTTTTCTTCCAAGCTTTGTTAGATAATGATTATGGAGGGAGTGGGCAGAATAATGCAAATCAACAACCAATTACCAACTCTTTGTTACCCTACATGTAATCCTTTCATCCATGAGTTTGATTTAGTGGAAAATCTCATTGTCTGTGTATTGGATTTTCTATAAATATGAACTCTCCTTCCATTTTTCCATTTGCTGAGAATTCCATTGAGTGTGAGAGTGAGAGCATACAAGTATTCTAGGGCATTGGGAGTTCATTAAGAGCAAGTTCATGCATAATTGCAGAGGTATAACCACATTCATTGCTTCCCATTTTCATTCTTTGTCAAAAACATAAGTTTTGAGTTCTTAAATTTAAAATTCTTGATTATGACCAGTTGAATTGTGATTGGATTGTAGAACACTTATATAATGGTTATATAGGCTTATTAACATGTTTAGTATGCAATGCGGCTTGGTTACAGTCGAATTAGTGAAGAAAATTTGGTAGTTGGCTTGTTATCTGCCGAGGCTTGGAAGTCTCTGGGCTGGAACGGGAGTCGCGCGACCGAGCATAGCCCTAGTACAAAGGGCACGCACCCGCGCCCCTCTACAGATTTTGTTGATTGTTTTTATGATATTTGGTTTATAAAGCATGCTATGTTAGCTAGTATATGCATATAAACCACTTTGACAAATGGAATGAGGATGTGATGTATATAGTAAGCCATGTTAGTTTATTTAGTATAAACATTCAAAGAAAACTTTAAATTTGGAAAACCAGAAAATGGTAAACTTAGATTAATGTATATTCTGATTTTGTGAGCATGTGTAAATAATCTAGGTATGCACGTACATGAGTATAACATAAGGCATGAAATGGTTTGGTGTATAATAGAGTTTTCTAGCTTGGTTTTAAAGGATTTCTAAAGGAAAACTTGAAGTTTTGCAAAACAAAGTATGATGAGAATTATGTTTTCAAATTCGGATATTTCTAGCTTATGTAAATAACTTGAGTATGTGCACAAATGCATACAAAAGTATGATTTAGACAGTGTGTGCTTATCTTGCATGCTTAAATAAGTTTATTAGAGAGACTTATAATTTCAAATATAAACTTGATAAGCTATGTACATTGAGTTAAGATTGTGAGCATGCTTATGTGGTTTAATTTGTGCATATGAGACATCACAATTAGGTGTGTTATGCATGTTGATATGATTAATATAAATGCCTAGTGAGTCTTATGTATAGTAAAACTAGTTAAATGTGGCTTAGAACAAGCATGAATGAACTAAAAAGTCATAACTTGTAATACATGACTAATCTAATGCAAACATGAGTTGTTGATACCTATGGATCATCTAGTATGTGTTTAACAATCAAACGTAAGAAAATTATGAATTGAGCCCTTAAAGTCTTGATTAAATGAGAATAGATGGTGACCTATGATAATGCTATGATATGAGGTCAAACTTGGTTATCCACATATTAACATGTGTGTATTGCATGATTATATATGTACGTACAAGCCGAGTGTGCACTGACCTTCTGCAGGAGTAGCCAGCTCTGGTTTGAACTGAGAGCCGCGCGGCCGCGCGTCTCCTTAGTACAAATCAGGCACGTCTGCGCCACCCTGCTGTAGGATCATATTTCTATAGTTATTCTGTGGTTTCATAAATGCCTAAGTTGTTACTCTAATCTGTAATGCATGTCCAGTGTAGTATTCATGTGTTAATAAGCATGTTGTTGATATTATCCTATGATGAATAAGTGTTTACCACTTTAAAGTCAAATTGTGATTTCAACTATGACATAGTGTGTTATAAACTAATATTCATGTGATGACATATGTATAAGATTATGCGACTAGAAGACTAGCACTATATGTTAGCATTGATAAATTTCACTTGTGTATGATAGTAAATTAAGATAATAAGTGTACATGTTGAACTTGTATAACTAATGTGATTATACATGAATAAGATATTATAGTGCATTGGATTGATATTAAGCTTTACTTTGGTAAACTACGCTTGAGGCACGTATCTGAACTATCCTTTACATTGTGCAAGTATCCTAATTCTTGCTTTACTTTATTCAACGGATATCGTAAGCAAACCTTATGTTATATTACTTTTTCGTTCAAAAGAACTAGTATGTAAACTCTTGAGAAAACTATTATTCATGTTGAACTTGGTATTATTCTTAAGTATTGTGAAAGAGTCTATGTCATTGATTCGGCTAGACTATGTGCATGTTTATAAAACTGTCCAAACCAATTGATTGGTGAGAAAATCTTGAAAACTGAGTTGAACAACCCTTATGGTAAGGGGAGTGTATGTTGTTGGAAACCCAAACACATGAATGGTTTATTACTGTGGTGTTATGCATAACTTAGAGTGTTGTAGACTGATCATGTATAATACTTGATTCTTTTGGGTTATCAGTTTAATATTGGTAATTCTAGTAGATGTTCAATAGTCCATAGTGACTGCTCAGTATAAATTATTTATCCAGTTGGATACGTTGATAGTCTTGAATTCATATATATCTATTGATTTATATTAAATTATCGTTCTTATTCCAAGAATTGTTGATATTCATTATTCATGATATTATTCTGAAACTCTGAACTATCTTAGAGATGATACTTTGATATTTCAAACTTGCGTTATAAAACTCTTTACCCTTGTTGTATATTACTTGCTGGGCAATTTATGTTCATCCTTGCTTATTTAAAACCTTTCAGTTAAGGCGGAACAGGGAAATGTCTCTGGGAATGACAAGGGCAAGGGCAAAGGCAAAGCTACCGACTAGATTGTCCCTTTATGTTTAAGACTATTATGTTGTATTAAGACTATTTTTAGACTATGCTTAAACTTAAGTAAGATTATGTAGTATGTCTTTATTCGATATTATTATGTAATCTATTAAGTATTGTAGGTTGCGAGACTTGGGGGAATAATTTTAACAAATCATTGTATATTATTCTAAATTAGATTTTCTGTTGTGAATGTGTGATTTTAGTTATTTTGGTATTACTTTGAGCATGTGACAAACTGAATTCGAGTGACCGAGTGGCGGTCCGAATTTGGGGGCGTCACAATTTCTCTTTTGAAAACTTAAATCAAATCATATCACGGTGACACTTTTTATGCTATACCATTATGAACTCCCTAGCAGGTTCACATAAGAACACATAAGGCCTCTATTCTGCAGAACTCGAAAATTCAAACCAAAAACTCCATAGCATGCTATTCAGATGACAATTAATGATATTAGACATATATACAAATATACCATCTATGGCTTTCTCAGATCGTCAAATACAACATCTATCAACCAATTTCTTCAATTTTCAAGTATTGAAATCAAATTCTCATTTAAACAATTTAATAAGTAGTTAAAAAGTATAATAATTAAGCCTAAATCCCAAAGTTTGTTTAATACTTATAAACTCAGATTTCAGTTTGAAATCAGTTTCTTATTCTCCCACTTACACACAGACAATCAATACTCAATCATAGAAATTAGTTAATTATCCTTCCAACATAAATAGAGAAAAGAATTGAATTGAATTAAGTAAACCCTTTACCTTAATTCGATATCAGCTGAATTCTAAGAAATTCTTTGCTTTAGAATACTTCAATTGTACTTCTCCTGGTAATTCTAGTTTTTGTATTATATATGAGACTTGTATGCTTTGTTATAAAGAGAGTTTATGCTGAACTAAGGAAGGGAGAAAAAAAGGTTGAGTTTACTTATATAGAACTTCCACCCTTGCTGCACAAGAATTTTTTCTTACTCAGTACATACTATAGCTTAGAACAGTAAGAGAGCTATTGCTATAGAAATCATCCAGCTCCAGCTTTATTTTTCTTGGAGGATACTCATATTATCAGCTCCTACTTAATAAGTTAATGACTCAACCATAAACACAACACATGCTCTCCTATATATATATATATATATATATATATATATATATATATATATATATATATATATATATATATATATATATATATATAATGCAATTTAAATATACAGAATCCACTTTAAAAACCCAGATAAAATATCCACAAATTATTTCAATCAAAATGGAAACCATTTATTAAATAAAAATATTTTATTTAATAAATAAATTTTATTATATTAAAATAATTTATTTCCCGTAAATTACCTTAATAGCTACCATAATTTCAAATAAAATATTTAATGTAATTTATTTAAAATCATTTAATATTGCAAATTATTTAAATACTCTTTATTTATTTCCTTAATAAATATTCACATGCTATATACACACAATTCACTATATTAAAATAATGAATTAAAATTACATGCCTTTCTTAAATATTACACTCAGTAATATTTAGTCATAAATTATTTTATATTATCTATTTCCATCCAATATAATATCATAAAAAAAGGTCACACACTATATCACATATGCAATTTCATTATTTCACATAATAAAAACTATTATTTAATTTATTTTTAAAAATTTTGGGTTGTCACAAAATCTAGACTGATAGTTCAAGGTTGTATGATAGGTAGGGTCTATTGGGGAGATTGTCACATTAAATTTACACATAAGGTGTAAGACCCCAACTTTCATAAATAAAGATTTATTTTTCTCGAAATATATTTTTGAATATTATGGTGTGGATTTGAAATAATGTTATAGTTGTGGGCAATATTTACAAATTTTGCAAAGTATGCAAGTTGTTATAAAATATTTGATTGGTCGGGAAATATTTATTTTAATAGGAAATATTCGTACAACGGCACGATCATTGATGGTCCCCACAACGGAATTATTTTCTGAGTTAGAAAATGACATAAATATCTTTCTATAAAAATAACGGCGAAAGTTTTACCGTTAACTATTGAAATAACCGGTGATAAAAGTACAGTAATACGCGTGGTTACATAGTAGCACACGGTATTGATTATTGATACTTACATGAGAAGTCACTCAGTTATACTTTATTATTGCTACAGTAATTGCTGCATAGTATCTCACATTATTGATTCTATTATTATCACAATATCATCTGCTCAATATTTTATATTATTAAATCAATAATTGAGATGACAAGTTATTCATATTATTATTTATATTATTGACAATATCTAGAAAGTTCTGCCAAGGAAAGGGGTTTGGTCAGCTAATTGTGCGCCAATAGAGAGAAATCCTTATCGGAAAGCCTCCTCTTTCTTGGGAATGATCTGATTGTTAATATTGCAAGTTATATTATTGATGAATAAATCTTGTTAAAAATATTGAGAGAATTTTTATGAAGTATTTGTTGTAAATTTTGCTTATTATATGGACCCCCATTTACTCATTTTTCAAAATAATCGTAGAAAGTTATTCAACATATATATATATATATATATATATATATATATATATATATATATATATATATATATTATAAGTTTTATTTTTTTATGAAAAATAGAATATATAATATTTTATTATGCATAATATTTACATAGTGTATGCATAGTAACTGCATAGTAAAATCAAAAAATTCAACCGATTTTCGTGACCCTTAATGTGCAGTCCGTGATTGTTTTCTTTAATGTGCATCCAAATAGTATCCTTTCATTCTTCTATAAATAGGATGCTTAGTTTAGAATTGAAAATCACACCAGAATCAGAGAATTCTTTTTCTATAATATTGAGCGTATTTTTTTAGAATTTAAGGATGCTTTGAGTGTAGAAAATAGTGCAAGTTTTCTTCAAGAATATTGATAAGTAGATTTTATACCTACTTATCTGGTATCTGTTACTTGAATTAGTTGCTTAAACTCATGTTTCTTAGTTACTCTCATGCATTTTGTATTTATTTTGTAGATTATATGCTTAGGAGCTGTGTAACCGACTATTGGTCTGAAATCGCAAATAATTGGTATGAAATTGTAAAGAAAAGCAATCCGGACATCGTTTGGGCTTTCATTTTTATTTCATGCTCTTAGCTTGAAACTTAGATTATATTGTAGAGCTTCTTCTTAGCTTTTCGGAATATCTTGAATCATTCCAATCGGAGTTCGAATGCAAGAGTTATGACCTTTGTACCAACGGACGTTGAACTTCACTATTTTGGGTGACCATTTGGATAATAGTCACTTCCAACCCAATTTTTACCTTCATCCGTCCACTATTTCTCAATTCTCAAAGAATGAAAGTTGTAGAGCTCGTCGAGGTCTTCGATTTGATATGTGGCAGGCCTCGTAACTCTTCTCAGATCAAAAGTTATGGCCATTTTCCCAAAGGACGTCAAAACAGAAGATTTCTAGAAGGGACCCCCCGCCGGCGTGGGGGTACAAAGTCAAAAATAGTAGCATAGCCCGCCGGGCCGGGCCTAGCTAATAGAAAAAGCCCGCCGTGGTGGGGGTACACGCAAAAAAAGTCATTTTTATATCAGAATTTGAGTTCAAGAAGGATTGGTTCGAGCGGATTGACTCAAGGACTTCCAAGAGGACTTAAAGATATATAAAGAGGCATATAAAAGGAGGAGAATCACAAGGATTAGAGGGAGAGAGGGAGGATTGCATTAGATTAGATTATAGTATATTAGGATAAAACCCTAGTTCTTATTAGTTTTGGAGATTGAAGCAACTTGGAGACCATTAAAGATCAAGAGCAGTAGCTTGAAGAAGATGGAGATTTGTTGACAACAGATTTATTCTTCACTCTAATCTTATTCTTATCATTTAATGTGTATTCAAGTGTGGATTCTTAGTTTTAATTCACTGAACTAATTCTTTGTTTGAGATTACAATAGATCTTATTGTGTAGTTTATTTTAATATGCTTCGCTATCAATTATTATGTTCTATTGTGAGGATTGTCTATTGTGATTTGAACTTAATTGTTTAATTGATTGGCCATCAATTACCGTGGTAATCTATATGAAATTGGAAGAGGAGTATACTTTTAGATCTGATCATGATAGCATGTGTTTGTGATTTTTGCATAGATGGAATTCATGATTCGTGTTTAGGATATGTAGACATTCAAAATTTTCTGCACACCTGTTACTGACATTACAGAAGGGCAGATTCGTCTTTCAGAGATATCCTTGGAAGAAAGTTCACGACAAGTCCGGATAATATCGGAAGACCGATTTATCCCGGAGATAACCCCGAGATATTCAGTCTCAGTCCCAACACTGGGAATAGCAGATTCCAACCTTGGAGATAACCCCAAGGAAGGCAATTGCAGTTCCGGAGATAACCCCAGAAATGCTTGTTTCAAATGCATGCAATCAGCTTCAACCTCGGCGCTTACACCGAGGCACTCCGTACAAGGCCCGACAATAACACCGGGAAGACAGGCACAACTCAAGGATGACACTAAGGACCTTCAACACTTGCAGCAGTCCAATCTCAGAGATAACCCTGAACAACGTCTTGTTTATCAGCCCAAAATGGAGATAACCCCGGTGAAGGGAAAAGTTGTCATCTTGTCACCTTGACGCCACATCACACCGTCTCAACATTTCAGACATACATTTCTACGCCGCAATGTCCTGCAAGAACCAAGGAAGTTCAATCCCGAGTGACTATTACACAGGGTAACGGATAGAATTTTAAACTTGAAGACCGAAGGGCGTCGTCCCATCTTCCTGACTTCGTACAACCTCTAATTCCATGTCATTGCGTAACTCTCGACAACGACAATCCGAAAATAGGTCTTATACACCTCAGTCGGATGCCCGGATTGAAGTTCTGAAAGTTCGAGCAGACATCACGTTACACGCGTACACGTACTTTGAGACGGTGGGACCCACGAAGCTAGGGGCACCCCGGGCAGCCGTAGGTACACCTGCGGCCGAGCCGCAGGCCCCCCTCTATAAATAGAGGGCTTGGGGTGGCCATTTTGGAAGAGAAAAAGGCGAGGAAGCCTTGTCCAATTTGCTCTGTACACACCTTAAACTGAGTGCTTTCTCATTTTAAACACTTATAAGCTCATATATAGCTACTTTTTACTGGCGGGAGCCGAGTGTTCATCCCTTTCAAGTTATAGATATCTTCTTTAGCATCCCACCGTAAGCCTTCTTATATACTTTAAAGCATGTCTCTTCATTTTTGCACACACTATTCTTCACGTTGAGAGTCGTGTTGCGTGTGTAGGCCAGAACTTCGGTCCGTGGTTTCATTTCAATTTATATATATATATATATATATATATATATATATATATATATATATATATATATATATATATATATATATATATATATATATATATATATATATATATATATATATATATATATATATATATATATACAGGAAGGATCTAGAGCAGAATTCTTAAATAGCATAATGCCTTAAGTAGCATAATTTTGTCAAAACGATGCCGTTTTATAGGGACGCGGTGGCATTTTTGTAAATACGCGGTGACATGGTATTTAAAAAAATGCCACCGCGTCCCTATAAAACGGCGTCGTTTTGACAAAATTATGCTACTTAAGGCATTATGTTATTTAAGAATTATGCTCTTGATCCTTTTATATATATATATATATATATATATATATATATATATATATATATGAACTGTATGTCGAACTCTGTTCGATGAGCCTAGACTCATGTCTGGTGTGTTTACTGCTTTAATATATATATACGTATATATATGAACTGTTGTCGGGCTTTGTTCGATGAGCCTGGATTTTATATCCGGTGCGTTTACATGCTATATATATATATATATATATATATATATATATATATATATATATATATATTTGTCTCACCTGGAGTTTCTTCTGTGGCGGTTGATCGCTTTTATAGCTTTATTAACATTTCTGATCCCTCATGGAGGTGCTTCGTGGTGGTTGATCATGTCTGTATATATATATTTACAGCTATATATATATATATATATATATATATATATATATATATATATACCTATTTACTGCGTTTATATCAATTGCTACATCATGTGAGCCTAGGAATCATGTGATCACAGATTCAGTCGACTGAATCTAGATTCGGTTCCCGTGATGGATCTTTTCAGTTGTAAGTAGCTTGTAAATTTATTCACAGTGTTCGGATTTCCTCCGATGGTTTCCATACCCATGAGGAGTTTGGCACTGCTTTTTACATTATTTTATCGAAGATGCTTAGCATCTCGAAAATAAAAACAATCAAGCCGAACATTTAATAAAATGGAAGTATCAAAGGCCTCAATTACTATTGAGCACAAGGTTTGAAAAACCTCTTTTTACAAAACATCACTGTTATGTCTTGTTTAAAACTGAATTTTTACGTAAATTCAAACCCTATATATATAGGTGCGAACGAGGCATAACACTACTTCCAAATAACAGCACAATGACCCACACACACACACACATTCATATAACAGTTTATTAAAAAGTGGTGGTCACCGTGGCAACACGGATGTCGGGGGGTGCCTAACACCTTCCCTCCGCATAAGCAAGTCCCCGGACCCTAATGAATCTCGGTTTCACATACTCGTTTAGCAATGTCATATCACTGGGTCAATGTGCAAACCTTTTCTCAGTTGCGTTGGTACAACCAGTTAAAAAACCAACTGGCGACTCTTAACAGTCCATCGTCAACATTATACATGTCGGACCTTTTTCAATTATTTTTTCAAACAGATCTTACCTAAAATGAGAACACCAAAGAACAATTAACGAAAAGGGATAGCTAAAAAAAACCCGACGTTGACAGGTGGCGACTCTGCTGAGGACTTCCAGTAAGAGGACTTAAGCCGCTATTACAAGCTTTTCAAAACTGTTATATGATTGTGTGTGGATGTTGCATTTACATTTATGATGAATGTGCACGAATGCATTTTTTTACTACACTGCAATATATCTACTTGTGATATTAGTGCTTCACACATGTCATTATTTTCATAAACGGTGAGACACGTTGTATGTGAATGTATGTTGTGTGGTTCCTCCACTAGGAGGCTATCCTGTCGGTGTTTGATTACTGGACTCGTATGAAGACTAATTCCAACGAGGCTCAGGAAAGGCACCGCCCAAATTCGCTCCAGTTGAAAGACCGGATTAACTTTTCGTTGAGTAAATTACGATGATTTTGGAACCTTTATGCCAAAAAGCCGTTAGAGAAACCTAAGATAGGTCAGCCTCTGATAAACCAAACGCGGAGGAAAGTTTCTTCATGCTTTCTCATTTCAAATTACTCGTAAAATCAATTACTTGTAATTTACATTTCATATTCATCTCCATGTAATGAGAAATATGAAGAAATATGTGCATATACATATTTAAATTAGCATGCTATCCTGTATTACAAATAGCTAACATCCATTTTGCAGGATCATAATCCTAAAACGGACACATCACATAGCATGTAAACATTTACGCAATCCCTAAAACTAAACTATGCAAGTTTTGTCGCAGGGAAGCATTCAGACCTATTACCCGGTCAAAATCCAAAAAGGCCACAGGCCTACAGCCAATCATGTCTTCATCTAACCAGTCTAATCCAATTTCTCGCAAAGAATTTGACGGATTAAGTAAACAAATTACAGATTTGGATGTTCTGCTTAAAGAACTACATTAGTCTACTCAAGGTATGAAGATACCCATACATGCTAAATCCTCTACACAAGGAGGAAATCAAAGTTCTGACAAAGCCATTACAGTACATGAGCTCCAGTTGGATACAACCAACAGAAGTTTTGATATCACCCATCTCAAAGGAAATCTAGACACCGGTGACATCAAGAAAAAGGTCCTTCAAATGGAAGAAACCCTTCGTTCTATCAAAGGAATTGGAGCACACGGGAGTGTCTCCTATGCCGATCTTTGTATATTCCCTGGTGTTCATTATCTAGAGAAGTTCAAAACTCCTGACTTCGAAAAGTATGATGGGTTAGGAGATCCTTACACCCATTTGAAGGTGTTTATTGGAGAACTTGGATCTTATACAGAGGACAAGAAGCTCAGAATGCAGCTGTTCCAAAAGAGTCTGGCTGGAGAAGTCCGTTCGTGGTATACCAGATTAGACAATTCAAAGATCCATAGTTGGAAAGAACTAGCTCATGCCTTCCTTACACAATACAACTTCCAGTCTCAAATGGCTCCTGACCGGTGCCAGATTACCAAGGTAAAGAAATAGTCCAATGAGTCTTTCAGCGAATATGCTCAAAGGTGGAGGCACCTTGCTGCTCAGATGATTCCTTCTATGACAGAGTCAGAGATGGTCATGCCCTTTATCGACATACAAGAAGCTCCTTTCTATGAAAGAGTCTTAGCTGACATTGATAAACAATTTTCTGAAATGATCAAACATGGAGAAATGGCTGAGATGGGATTGAAGTCAGGAAAGATTCAAGACCTAGCCGCTCTCAAAGCTGTTGCTGAGCACATCCAATCCAAAAATTATGGAAACAACCCCCGGAGGGTCCATAAAAAGAAAGAGTAGGATGTTTCCCTGATACTACAGGGTCAAAAAGGGAATCATAATATGCCTATCCAATGGAAAAATTACACTTCCTTTCAAGCACAGTCTTTAAACCCTCCAATGCCTAAAGTTGGAGAAGTCAAACGCCCTCGAGTGTTCACACCCTTAGGGGACTCACTCGAGAATATTCCAACTCTTCTGAAAACTCAGAAGAAAATCACGCATCTTCTTCCAGCAGCTAACCCTAATGGGAGGGGTTTTAATGATGCTCAAAAATGTGCTTATCATGTCGAGGCACCTGGACATGATACTCAAGATTGTTGGGCCTTGAAACACAAGATCCAATATTTAATAGACAAAGGTGAGATCGTGGTCACCAAACCAGATCAACCTCACGTGCAAGACAACCCTCTTCTTCTACACAAAGAGAAAGAGGTCAACATGATTAATTGGACCATTGGACAAAGTTCCAATTTTAACTGTGAAGCATCCCAGATCATCAAAGACGATGTTGACAAATGGGATTATGCAAAGTTCCAGTTTACAATGGAATGGAAGATTAATGCTCTGTGTAAGCAAATAGAGCAATTGGCTGAACTGGTGACCTATCAACATCAAGTCACATGTTAATTAATTAGCCTGGAGCATGCTAGTCTTCTTCCCTTAGTCACGAATACTCCCTTGTCACCTTCAAAATGTGAAACATTGGAGGATAAAGTGATGAAGAGAGCAACTGCCAAAGCCCATCGGGATTTTACCAATAGAAGGGAATTTACATACCTGGACCAACCTATGGAGGAGATACTTCAGATGCTAATTAATGAAGGAAGAATTGCATCCCTTCTACCTCCAATTAATCCCCATTCAGGACGGTTCAATCCTGATGGAGTATGTCAATATCACTCCCATTCTCGCGGTCATAACACGGAAGAATGTTGGGCACTCTGCCACCTTATTCAGAATCTAATAGATAGTGGTGACCTGCAACTGGCAGACAACGATACCGTACTATTTGAGAGTGAAAATATTTGTCCTACCAAATGGAAGGGACTGGTAGCAGTTATATCCACTGAAGATGATGGGACTGTTAAACCATTCGTAATTCAACTCAAGGGAGTTAACAAACCTTTGAAAGTGGCTGCTCCAGAGCCAATCATTTTGCCATTCAGACCACAATATCCTATTGTCAGCTTACAGAAAGTTCCCTAGAATTATGGAGAAGCTGAAGGATCCACATCTCATACAACTGCTATAGTGTCGAAGGAAAATCCACTATATCTTCCCCAACGGTTGATGAAGCCTGCTATTAAATCAAAGGAAAAAATTCCCATGGAGAAGATTGAAAAATTCCTCCGGGCTATGGGTCATAATGAAGCTAAGGTGGTTCTAAGCTTAAGAGAAGCTCCACATCAAATTTCAATATCAGACTTGGTTTTAACTTTCAAAGATCACAGGAAGATTCTACTAAAGGTTTTGGAAGAAGCCTACTTGCCGAAATCAGTGGATGTGGAAAAATTTCAACATCTGGTTAATCACATTTTCATCAACAATGTGATCTCTTTCACTAATGATGACATACCGCCCGAAGGGACCGATCATTGCAAGCCGTTACACATTAGGATTTTGTCCTCCAGATATATGTTTGCTAGAGTCTTGGTAGATGGAGGTTCGTCTTTGAATATCTGTCCTTATGCTGCATTACTAAAGATGAATGTTAATCTCAAGCGGATCCGAAGTAGTCATATAATTATCAAAGCTTTTGATGGATCCCACCGGAATTCAGTCGGAGAGATTGAGCTGCCAATTGAGATTGGTCCCCATACATTTTGTGTATCTTTTCACGTGCTCAAAATAGATACAGGATACAACCTGCTTCTGGGGAGACCGTGGATTCATATGGCCGGGGCAGTCCCCTCCACTCTTCATCAGTAACTTAAATATATTATCAACAATAGCCTAGTCACAGTCAATGCTGAACCAAAATGTCCTCAACATGGTGACCTTCCACTCATCAATGTCAATTTAAAGGTTGATCCGGTCAGTTTCCATGCTTTGGAAGTAATCAACACTCAATACCATTCTATTGGGACGCCATTTCCCGTACCCAAGATTTCTGCTGAAGTTATGGTTGTTACTCAAGAAATGATGTCATTGGGACACCAGCCGACACAAGGGCTGGGTAAAGAGAATAAGGGTATTAAGCACCCAATCCAAGTGTCCAGTCAAGCTGGGACAGCCGGACTAGGCTATTCTGCCAGTTCTAGTCACAGGAATCCACATAAGCATAAGTAGATTCCTTCCACTTCAGCCACATGGCTATTATCTCCACCTGCAAATCCAGAGTCTGAACCATCTCCGGTAAAGGTGCCAGCCAACATAATGGCTATGTTATTTCCTAAGCTGATACCGGTAAAGGAGAAGGAAATCTTTGTTCCAGATCCCAAGGTGGAAGATGAGGAATGAAGAATCAAATAAGACATCGTCCGAATGATGTCAGGCATGCGCATCATTATCCATGATGAACATACAAACAGATATACCCCAGACGATGATTGCTCAGACATAATGGTTATCATTCGGGAGAAGGAGGATGATGACAACCCCTTCATCACTGCGGTCCACCAGGACTTTGCCCTTGCAAATTGGAACAACACTCCTTGCATTGGTCGACAAGGGTAAAATGGGCAGGACTTCTTTCTGCCATGTAGATATCATAACTTCTTACTTTTCTGTACAGTATTAACAGTTGTTTTGACCGTACATGCTAACACTGTAACGCCCGAGAAAATCGATTTTTTATGATAATTAAATTTTTATTTGATTATGTGAATTAAATGAATTTAAATGATTTATTTTGTGAGTAAGCTATGTGAAGGTCGTTCTATGACCTAAAATGTGTTTATATGGTTAGTAATCTGGCTACGTGCTAGAATTAATTGTTTAGAATTTTTGAGACGAAAATAAATGATTTCTGAGAAGAAAATAAATGATTTCTGAGAAATTCCTGTAAAAACACTATTCATCCATTTCTGTTCGGGAAATTATTTTGAAATTTTGAGAAACGCGTAATGATAGAATATCGAGATAAGATGAAATATCTGATAATATTTCATTTATGGCAAACAAAGTTTTTACCTGCGGACTTAAAACCTAAGGGTTGAGTATATTAATTTCCGAGAAGGAAATGATATGCGTAGAATGAATTGAGTTATGGTTAAAGCGTGTGTTATACAAGTTTGATACAATTTAGTATCTATGTATAATACGATGAGTTAATACGAAGTACAATACGATTATTGTATGGGTATTATACAGAAGGAATACGTGAATTGTACGTATAGAATGCGATTCGTATTATAGAATTAAGTGAAGACTTAAGGTTAAGTCATTTGAGTTGGGTTATGTTTAGTCCAACCAATTGAATGAGTAAGCCCAAGGGATTAATGGGTTAAACCCAAGTTAAGGCCCAATGATAGATTGCTTAAGCCTAATGCATGAAAACCGAACCGTGGATAGAACCGGTGGGTCACCGAATGGGTAAAACCCATGGGGCAACCCATGGGGATGACCCATTGGCAAGGGTGGGCCGGCCCCTTGGTGTGCAAGCCAAGCATAATGCTTGGTCACCAAGCATTTTACTTGGTGACCAAGTGTGAATAGTAAGGAGGTGGGGAGGTGTAATGTCTAGATTGCCCTCCATTTTAATTGCCTATAAATAGAAAGCAAGAGTTGGTCTTTTGTGAGTTTTTCAATTGCCAACCTAGATTATTTAAGAGAGAAAGAGAGCTAGACTCAACCAAATCATACACTTTAAAAGCTTTGACTTAGAGTTTTCCAAGAGATTATTTAAGAGTTCTTAAAGGTAATATTCGTTAATTCTACTTTCATCTCGTTTGCTTTTCTTTTATCATGGAGAATCATAGATGGGTGGGGCATGGCTTGTATGGTGGAATAAGAGTGACTTACCATAGATTCAATCTCTACAAGCCATGTAATCATAGAAATCATAAGGTTTGATATAGTTTTAAACCCTGAAAATATTGATTGTTGATAAACAATTGAACTCCATCAATACATTAATATGTGCATCTTGTTTGGTTAGGATGTAGATATGAAGTCCATGGAGTACACTATGTGATTTGGCTTAAAGAACATTAGTAACGAAGTTATGACGAATTTCACGAAAAAGACGTTAACCATCGAAAACGTTGAAATTCTGGATTATTAGATGAAAGTTGCCGTGAGACTTGAAAATGTTGTTTTTTAATGTCAACAGGTGAGATAGGGTAATTAAGAGTTATGGGTTCAAGAATCGTCGGATTCTGAGTTAAAACGAAGAAAATGAGCATTGAACGCTCATTAACATTTACGAACGCTTAGAAAATGAACTCAATAGTGAATTTTGAGTTAATGAATTTGAAAGTGTCGAATTCTTATATGAACGCGTAGAGTATGTCATTTATGACATGTAGGTTATTGAACGGACCAAATTAGGTTTATAACGAAGGAGTTACGGCCCCGGGAATTTCACAAAATTTTCAAAACTGTTGAGAATTCTGGTACTGAGGTCTGGCGCCGCGGCGCCAAATATAGTGTTAAATGTCGCGCCGTCGTGCCGGAACAGTAAAGTTGGCCACTACTAAATGGCGCCGCATCACCACTGTTAGTATTAAGTCTCGTGCCACAGCGCCGAGATCGGAACCCAGACACTGCTAACTGACGCCGCCGCGCCAGTCTAGTACTAAGAAGCCCACGCCACGGCGTGAGTTCAGGGCTTGTGATAGAAAACTTAAGTTTTAAACTTCAATTGTTTCGAGACCTACATGAGTTGAGTTTATATACTCAATAAATTTACTAAGACTAATCCTATACTACCTATACTAATGTATATGGTATTGAACTTAGGAATTAAATGCATGTTAATAAGTTATGAATGATGAACAAAGTTGGTATCTTATCAACATTGTTAGAGTCCAGTTAATAACGTAAGTTGATTAATAAACTGGGATGAAGGGTAATAAAACGAGTTGCCTTTATTAATGATATTAAGTTAACAAAGACATAGAAGAGAAAGAAGTTGGTAGGAACAATGTGAATAGTTGTTTGATAGCTAATTATAGTGTGCTATGTGAATATATCATGTAGATTTTGTAAAGGCTGTGGTCAGTCGATTAAGTTAGTTGAAGACGCTGAAAGGCAAGTTTTCTTAATGCTTGTCTGACTTTCAAGTTAGCCAAGTTTTATGTGATTTATTATACTGAACTGCACGACTGGTTTTAAAGAAAGGGTCAATGCCAGATTTATTTCGGCTAAACTGCTCGTAAGATATAGATTGATTGATATTCATATCTTTCTATATAGAAATGTTAACGTTATCATATGCCAAGAAATTGGTACGGACGTGAAGGTAAGGTTTGTCTATGAACAAACAAAAGTATTTTTCATCAATATTTCGATGGGCACGCGAGTTTGCCAAAATGTTAAACGTAAATACGTTTAACGAATGAGTGTTGATCAACATAGAGTACTATAGGCTGATCACCTAGAAGTGCTCATAAGTAATGCGGATATACAGCCTTAGGGCTGTGATATCCTTTTAAAGTATGAAAATTGAAAGTTACTGTTCATGGTCTATTGACCGGTTCAGAATTCCTAATATACTCTATACATTGGGAATTGATGATATGAAATGTTAAAGTATTATTGTTTCATAATACTTCATAACTATTTGTTCAGTTATGTAGGAATTGTTATATAATTCACGAATGTGGTATTACTATTATCCTTTGTTAAACTTGCTGAGCTGTTATGCTCACTTCTTGCGTGAATTATATAATTGCATTTAAGGATGAACGTACTGAGAAAGCTAAGAGAGATAAGGGAAAGGCTAAGATGGATACTTAACCATCATGTAATAGACTAGTATGTTTGTATGTATTACACATTATGAACAACGAATGATGTAATCAGTTTATGAACCTGGGAAGGATTATACTTTGATTATAATAAGAAGATAGTAATTACATTCATTTTGTTGTATTTCAATGGAATGATTGTATGGATCTTAGTACAGTGGAGCACCATATGTCGGGTTGGAAGATACCCGAATTTGGGGGTGTCATAGGTTGGTATCAGAGCCTTAGGTTTTAAAATTTAAGGGGGGAAACCTTAGGCTAATAACCTCGTAAGGAAGGTAAAGTTCGAATAATGAAATTCAAGTTAAATGAATTAATAAGGTATTGAGATAACTCAGTATCGAAAGCATTAAAAGATGGAAATTAATCTTAAATAAATTAAATGTGATTTGTGCTTATACTATATTGTATTATGTATTAATCAATTTGTTATGTGCTGTTGTAGATGTCAATCGATATCATGATGTATAGAGACATTCATGTTGTGAGTGAAGAGTCAGTAAACCAAGTAGAGATTGTACCAATGCCAGTAGCGGAGGTACCGATATTGGTCCTAGAAGACTCCGACATAGAGGAGTACATCTCTGAGGAGGAATACTCTGAAGAGACGATGGGATTAGCATCATATTTGAATGAGATGCTGGATGTAGAAGAGGAGATGGAGGTAACATCGATTAATACGGTGGTACCTACTCAGGAGCCAACACCTCCAGATGCAATGAGATCATTGTATTTGGCAGTGTTGGATAGGAATATGCATCTGCACACTGTGGTAGAGACGCAAAATGAGGAGATAACCGCCCTATATAAGGTGAAAGAGTCTGCAGAGGCGGATTTTGAGTCAGAGCACTATGAGAAAATGCTTATAACAGATAAGGCACGTGATTATAAGGAAGAGGCCGTAGAGCTTCGAAAGAAACTGGTTGAAAAAGACCAGAAAATAGCTAGGATGTCATACATCCACGAATGTGCTCATGAGGATTTCAGGATGAAAATTGCTTGGTATTCTATTGAGTCCGGGCAAACTCGACATACCATAAGTCGAGATATAGTGTCGATTCTGGCAAATCAGAAATATGAGAATGCCGTTCGACAGTGTTAGTAGATCATTAGATCTTTTTGTATATAGTAGTGACGTAAAGCCCTATTTTGTATAATTAAAGGGTAGTCTTTTGTTAATCCCAATTTTTGTAGAAGGCAATCTTGGGATAGTATGTAATAGCTTTTGGCTAAGGGATCATGATGTAAATAGTTTTGACTATGAAAGTGTAAGACCCCGAATTTTATGAAATAAAAGTATTCAATTTTTCTTATAATTACTATTCAGTAAATGGTTAAATTGATAAAAATTAAAGTTAAGGGTGATATATGAAATTTTTTTCAAAATACACAAGTGGCTATAAAATATTCATTGTTGTCGGGGAATATTCGTTTGGTCGTAGAATATTCTTTTTATCGGGAATATTCGTACGACGGTGCAGTCATTTGTGGGCCCCATAATGGGAAACGGTCAGATGAAGATAACGACAAAAATTGAGTTTTTATAATTAACGGCGTAGTTGTTACCGTTAACACTGTTGGAATACCCGGTGGTTAAAAAACAGTAATACGCGTTATTGCACAGTAGCACACGGTATTGCACAGTATTTTTGAAATTATTGATTCTTACGTAAGAAGGCACTACTGAATAATTGTCACAGTAATTACTGTTCAATATTTTATTTTATTGATTCAATAATTGATGCATTGATATTTTATATTATTGTTGTTTCAATAATTGTTGCTGCACATCATCTCCATTATTAGATCAATAATTCATATTATTTGAATAATATTATTAGATAGCATTATTGGCAATGTCTAGAAAGTTCTGTCTAAGGAGAGGTTTGGTCATCTAATTGCGCGCCAATAAGGAGAAATCCTTATTGGAAAGCCCCCTCTTTCTTGGGAACAACCTTGTTGTCATAAATGTGATTCTGTAATATTATTTGTGAATAATTAATTATTGATTCATATGATAAGGAAATATTTATTTTATGTGGATATAAATGAGGGATATATTTTTGTGGTTAAAAATGAAGGAGTTAATTTTGAGGTGTTTTATCTGTATTTTTGTCGGAACGGAGGTATTGAAAATCAAATTAGGGTTTTTGAGATATTTTGCGAGGGTTATAATTTTTAATCCAACCGTTGGATTGTGGTAATATTTGGATATGTTATACATATATAAGTTGAGTATATGTCCAAAAATTTTGAACCGTTAAAAATGAACGTATGATTTGTTATGCATTTTACGAGATGACTGGTTCAGAAATTGTTGAAGTATCTGAATTTAGCATTTTGGTAGAAAATTCTAGAATTGGTGGGCCCCACTCTTGGTTGGTGAAGAAATGTGCTGAGATTTTTATTCAAATGTGGTGGGTGGAAATAGTAGCAGGTAAAGCCATCAGGTTGCAGGTTAAGTCTACTTCGGCGTGCTAACATTTTCCTATAAATAGAGGGCTAGGTTAGAATTGAAAATCACACCAGAAATAAGTTTTCTTCTCTCTATATTATCAAGCATATTTTTGTGAGTATTTAGATATCTTGAGTGTTGCTCAGCGTTATATCCGATATTCAAGTCAGAAATACTGCAATTTTGAGGTAAGGGATTTTAAGGGTTATTATGTTTTTCAGTTCGTAATTCTTCTGATCTTCATAAAATTCCAAAAAAATTTGAAATGATATTTTGATAAGTTTTATTGATTGTATCCAAAAATGGTGATTTTTGGATGTATAAATTAAGAGTTGTGAATTTTATGAGAAAAGACTATTTTAAAAGTAACCGCTTATAACTCCTTGTGGTTAACTCCAAAATTTATGAAATTTTTATTGGAAGTATATCTATATATTATCAGTGTACTCTGTGAATTTTTGAATTTTTGGATAAAATTACAATTTATGATAAATGTCTAAATATTCAGCTGTTTTGGCCATATGAAAAACAGTAAATGAGTTTTAAAAATTCTGAGAAAAATATATGTTCAATATGGGACTATATTATGCTAAATCTCAGAAAAGAAATATCTTTGGAACTGATTTGGTATTTTTCATAAAAATGGACAAGTTATAAGTAAATGAATTAAATATGTTATGTGAAGTAAGAAAATTGAAAAATAGGATTTTATGGCTTGATTATCCTATATGAGGTATATGCAGATTTTTTATGAGGGTTTTGGTTATTGGTAATGAAATCTTATGAGTTTGGCATTTTAGGATGATTAAATGCATTATTTAGTAAAGTGTAAACAATTAAAATAAATTGTTTATAAGCTTAAGAAATATTATTCTTTCAATATCATTATGCCGAAATATTGGTATAGATTTTATTATGGAATTTTTTTCTTTTTCATGTCGAGTTACTATTCATGAATTACTATTCACGAGTTACTATTCATGAGTTACTATTCACGAGTTACTATTTACGACAAAATTAGTTTCTTTTTCTGACCAAATTATAGTTGATTTATGAATATTACTCTTGAGATTAAATCTATATATTGATTATATTGATTTTATTATCATATATAACATTTTTATAACCCTAATGATGATATTTCTCTTTGACTTGAGTGTAAAGATGGGTAAATTTTTGATATGATCATGACTATTGAATTTATAATTGTTGACTGGTATGATCATAACTATTGAATTTATAATTGAATATCTTTAGCTTAAGTGCAAAGGTGAATTGATCAACATGGTTATAATTATTGTTTATATAAATTCTGAAATGATTATATATTTCTTTGAGATATTAATATATTTGGCCTATAGTGCAAATATGAACTGTTGATGAATATATTTGGCCTGTAGTGCAAATATGAACTGTTGTTGAATATCTTTGGTCTGTAGTGTAAAGATGAATTGTTGATGAATATCTCTTGACCCGTAGTGCAAAGATGACATGTTGAATATCTTTGGCCAGTAGTGCAAAGATGAACAGGCGTTGAGATGAACATGACCAACCGGTGATACAAATGAATATCGTTGGCCGTAGTGCAAAGATGAAGTTTTTAGTATGATTATGAACAGGAAATGTGATTTGGTGTAACCATGATCTTTGATGTTTCAGGTAAAGATAGGTGATAAAAATTATCTTCGTCCTAGATGAGAAGAGGAATTTAGAACTACAATTATGATTATGAGTTATTCATATGATTGTGGATCAGAATTGTTGATTGATGTTACAGGGATAAAACATTGTTGGTAGATTTTTAACATGGAGAAGATAATAGACTTTGTAGTCTATTTGACTCTTCTAATTGATTGCTCGTTCCGCTGCAACTATGGTTAAAATTTTTATCATCTACCATATGTTCTAAATCTCTGATTTAATTCTGTTGAAGGCTATTGACAACTTATTTATCTTTAGTCATGATATTCTTTACTGGGCTAGTTGTGCTCACCCTTCTGTTTCACAATTCCTTTCAGGTAATAAGAGTGTAGCTGGGTCGAGCGGGGGTAACAAGGGAATAGAATGGTGGTCATCATTTAGTAGTTATATTTGGTGAATCATCTAGGGTGAAGCGAACCCAACGTTGGAAGGGTGTTTGCCACTATCATACAAGATGTCTAATGACATACAACCTCGTGTCATCATAAGACAGGATTGTACTCATCCACTTGCTGAGTATATTTACGAGCACTACCTATATAATCTTGGTGTTTGTTTGAAGTATAATTCCCAATTAGAGACTGTGGAGATAATGATAAGTCAAGAGAAGACTCACCATTGGAAAGAATATGATAGTAATATTCTCATTTTTCTTTGGGGTATATTGGGTCAACCAAGGATAATTCTGTGGCCATATGATATCAATCACAACCTAGAAGTATGGTCTCCCATATACAAAGGTTTTCTTGAGCACTTCCCAAATATTCTAATTTCTAAAACAGTTTTTGACTATACCTTTATGTAAGGTGTCATTGTGAGGTGTTGTCAACGGTTGGGACATGAGTCACATTTGGTATATATTTGTATCCAAACTCACATCATATGTGTTGTTGTATTTTGTACGACAATTGTTGTAATAAAGTTGTAGTTGTTTTATGTACCATGTATTTGGCGACTCAGAATAGGTTGGATGGAATGGACCTGTTTTGGGGTCGTCACAGAAAACATATTAATATAATGAAGCTTTTATTTAATCTGCTTGTTGTGGTATGAGTTGTTGTTGTTGTTTGAGAATGATAACATAGTAGTTAAATAGATATTAACGAAACTTTATTTATTTAATCAGAATTATGCCGCCAAGAAGGAGACAACGTAACCAAGAGGCCGAGTCTCATAATGAGAATCAGGGGGGGTCCTAATAACCCTATGCAAGAGTTCGTTAATTTATTAACAGCTGCATTTAACCAAGTGGAGGGTGGGATTCCTGTAGCTCCTGGGGTAGTAAGAACAACTACCTTCAAGGAATTTAAGAGTGTGGGTCCTCCTGAGTTCCGAGGAACAACAGACTCATTAGAAGCCCAGACATGGGTGAAAGAAATTGAAAAGGCATTTATGATAACAAACATAGGTGAGGCGCAGAAGACTTCTTTTGCGACCTACATGATGAAGGGGGAAGCCAACTACTAGTGGGAAGCTCACCAGGGTGGGGCTAGAACAGAAGCTATTACGTGGGAATAGTTTAAGGTCTTCTTCGAAAACTATTTCCCTACTAGCATGCAAGGTAGGATGGAGATTAAGTTCCTAGAACTTAAGCAGGGGGATATGACAGTACCCCAGTATGCCGCCAAGTTCAATGAATTGGCGAGATTTGCTCCACACCAGGTGGATACAGAGGAGAGGAAGGCGCGCAGGTTTGAACATGGCTTAAAACCCTGGCTCTATAGTAGAGTATCGGTTTTTCAGAGTGCTTCATACGGGACCATTCTGGAGAAGGCGATAATAGCAGAAGGTGGTGGTGAGGCATTGTCTCAGTACCACAAAGAGCGAAAGAACAAGAGTAAGTTAGAGGGAGTGAGTAAGGCTGAAGTTGCCAGCGGAAGCGGCAACTTGCCAAAGAGGAAGAGTTTTAACCCTGGGAATACTGGGGTAAAGCAAGGAGAACCCAAGAGAAGGATGGAAGCATGTAAGACATGCGGAAAGACTCATATGGGAGTTTGTTTAAAGGGGAAAGCAGTTTGCTACAACTGTGGGCAGAAGGGGCATTTGCCACCCAACTGTCCTAACCCTAAGAAGAACCAGGGGTGTTTTGTCTGTGGGTCATTGAACCACATCGCAAGAAATTGCCTGAAGAAAGGATTAGAGGGAAATAAGGGTTCTGGTAGTGGTAAGTTAGCCATTACTGGACCAACACCATCAGTGGGTAGACCCTCAGCTCGTACATTTAATATGACTGTCCAAGATGCAGTTGCATCAACGGATGTGGTAGCAGGTATCATTCCGGTCAATGAGATAAATGCTTATGTGCTATTTGACTCGGGTGCTACTTGTTCTTTTATAGCATATGAATTTGCTAAGCGATTAGGTTTAATCCCTGAGAAGTTACCAATACCTTTAGACGTTAAGGTAGCAAACGAAGAGATAATCCCCATTAAACATATTCATAAGGGTTGTTGTGTAGATATTAGAGGGAATAAGTTATCGGCAGATTTAGTACCGATAAGGTTAAAAGAATTCGATGTAATTCTTGGTATGGATTGGTTGGTTAACCATAAGGCGATGATAGATTGCCATAGGAAAAGTGTGAACCTTTGGCTTTCTAAGAAAACCAAGGTAGTGTTCTTTTGTAGTAAATCACCGAGACGCTCTTGTTGTCTGTCGATGACACAAGCTAGGAAGTTGTTGAGAAAAGGGTGTGTAGGTTATCTGTGCCATGTTGTGGATACCCAAAGAGTGTGAATATCCTTGGACCAAATACCTATAGTACAAGAGTTCGCAGATGTATTTCCAAATGAGTTACCGAGTATTCCACTAAATAGGGAAGTTGAGTTTGTAATTGATCTGTTACCGGGAACGACACCAGTTTCAAGGGCACCATATCGGATGGCGCCAGTCGAGATGAAGGAGTTAATAGTTCAATTGTAAGAACTATTAGATAGAAAGTACATTCAATCGAGTGTGTCTCCTTGGGGAGCACCGGTGTTGTTTGTAAAGAAGAAGGATGGGTCGTTAAGAGTTTGTATCGACTATCGAGAGTTGAACAAGTTAACGATTAAGAATAAATACCCATTGCCCAGGATCGATGATCTATTTGATCAGTTGAAAGGGGCAAAGTACTTTTTTAAGATAGATTTGCGCACAGGGTATCATCAGTTAAAGGTGAGGAAGGAGGATGTACCTAAGACGACGTTCAGAACTCGTTATGGTCATTACGAGTTTTTGGTGATGTCGTTTGGGTTGACTAATGCGCCAGCCGCATTTATGAATATGATGAACATAGTGTTCAAACAGTATTTGGACAAGTTCGTCATAGTTTTCATTGATGATATTCTAGTCTATTCTAAGACGTCAGAAGATAATGCAGAATATTTAAGAATAGTGTTGGAAACACTAAGGAAGGAGAAGTTGTATGCAAAATTCACAAAGTATGAATTTTGGCTTGAGAGAGTGCAGTTTCTAGGGCATGTTATTGATAAAGATGGCATTTCCGTGGATCCAGCAAAAGTCAAAGTAGTTAATGAGTGGGACCAACCAAAAATGCCAACCGAGGTTCGGAGTTTTATGGGGTTAGCGGGATACTATAGAAGGTTCATTCCGGACTTGTCTAACATAGCTACTCCGTTGACAAATCTGACGAGAAAGTCCTTTAAGTTTGTGTGGACTGAAAAATGTGAGAACAGTTTTCAGGAGTTAAAAAAGAGATTAAGTGAGGCACCTGTATTGTCCTTACCTGATGATACATGGAACTTTGTAGTGTATAGCGATGCTTTACATAAAGGATTGGGTTGCGTGCTCATGCAGCATGGCAAAGTCATTGCGTATGCGTCACGTCAATTGAAGGATTATGAGAAGGTTTATCCTACTCATGATCTAGAATTAGCAGCTGTAGTTTTTGCCTCGAAGATATGGAGGCATTATTTATATGGTGAGAAGTGTGAGATATACACGGACCACAAAAATCTGAAATATATCTTTACACAGAAAGAATTGAATATGAGACAGAGAAGGTGGTTAGAGTTAATCAAAGATTATGACTATGATATTTTATATCATTCGGGGAAAGCAAATGTAGTGGCCGATGAGCTAAGTAGGAAGGGAAGAGAGAAATTGTCAATGTTAACAACTCATAATGAGTTGGTAACAGCGATGGGAAGAATGGAGTTAGAAGTTAAGTTACTGGAGGAAGAAGTAGAAATGGTATTTTCCATGAAAACCCAACCAACCATAGTGGAACGGGTTAGGGGAGTACAATTGAACAACGAAGAATGCAAGCAGATGAAAAAGAGGATTGAAGATGAAGAGAAGACTAAGTAAAACCTCGATAAGGAGGAATTACTTTGTTTTGAAGGAAGAATTTGTGTTCCAAATGATTCCGAATTAAAGGAAGAAACTATGATGGAGGCCCATAGTTCGAGGTACTAGATACATCCCGGCAGTACGAAGATGTATCAAGACCTTCATCAGAACTTTTGGTGGCCGAACATGAAAATGGAGATAGCAGAATACATTAGTAGGTGCTTAACTTATCAAAAAGTTAAGGCTAAACATCAACGACCGAGTGGGTTGTTGCAACCGTTAGAAATTCTAGAGTGGAAATGGGAGCACATCACGATGGACTTTTTGGTGGGACTTCCAACAACAAGAAAAGGATACGATGCTATTTGGGTGATAGTGGATCGATTGACGAAATCGGCTCATTTTCTACCAATAGGAGTTAGGTATAATCTAGATCAGTTAGCTAAGTTGTATGTCAAGGAAATTATTTCCAGACATGGAGTACCTGTTTCGATTGTGTCAGATCGTGATCCACGATTCACATCGAACTTTTGGAGGGGTTTGCAAGAGCAAATGGGAACGCATTTAAGATTGAGTACGGTGTATCATCCTCAGACGGATGGTCAGAGTGAGCGGACAATTCAAACGCTTGAAGATATGTTAAGATCTTGCGTTATGGATTTCAAAGGGAATTGGGACGAATATTTACCGTTGGTGGAATTTTCGTACAACAACAGTTTTCATGCTAGTATAGGCATGTCGCCTTACGAAGCGTTGTATGGAAGGAAGTGCCGAACTCCATTGTGTTGGGATGAGGTGGGTGAACGTCGGATGTTGGGACCGGAGATGGTACAGCAAACGGCGGACATGGTGAAGATAATACGTACTCGATTAGTTGCGGCTCAAGACCGGCAGAGGAAGTATGCAGACCCTCATAGAGAGAATATAGAATTCGAGGTAGGGTCTTTTGTCTTTCTGAAAGTATTACCTTGGAAGGGGAAGATACGTTTTGGAAAGAAAGGGAAGTTAAGTTCAAGGTTTGTAGGACCTTTAGAGATCTTAAGAAGGAGGATAGGTGGCTTATGAAGTAGCCTTACCTTCAGAAATGGAATGCATTCATAATGTGTTTCATGTGTCTGTGTTGCGTCCTTATAAACCGGACTATAAACACGTAATAGAGTATAACTCTGTTCAGGTAGAGAAAGATTTATCCTATGAGGAACTTCCAATTCAAATTATTGATAGGAAGGAACAAGTATTAAGAAATAAGGTCATACCTTCAGTGAAGGTGTTATGGAGAAACCACAATGCTAAAGAAGCAATGTGGGAGCTCAAAAGTAAAATGAAGGAAGATTTTCCTCATTTTTTTATATAATTATAAGCTAAGATTCTGGGGACAGAATTCTTATACGGGGGAGAGAATGTAACGCCCAAGAAAATCGAATTTTTATGACAATTAAATTTTTATTTGATTATGTGAATTAAATGAATTTAATTGATTTATTTTGTAAGTAAGCTATGCGAAGGTCATTCTATGACCTAGAATGTGTTTAAATGGTTAGTAATCTAGCTACGTGCTAGAATTAATTGTTTAGAACTTCCGAGACGAAAATAAATGATTTTCGAGAAAATCCCGTAAAAACACTATTCATCTGTTTCTGTTCGGGGAATTATTTTAAAATTCCGAGAAATGCGTAATGATAGAATATCGAGATAAGATGAAATATCTGATAATATTTCATTTATGGAAAATGAAATTTTTGCCTACGGACTTAAAACCTAATGGTTGAGTATATTGATTTCCGAGAAGGAAATGATATGTGTAGAAGGAATTGAGTTATGGTGAAAGCTTGTGTTATATAAGTTTGATACTATTTAGTATCTATGTATAATACGATGAGTTAATACGAAGTACAATACGATTATTGTATGGGTATTATACGGAAGGAATATGTGAATTGTACGTATAGAATACGATTCGTATTATAGAATTAAGTTAAGACTTAAGGTTAATTCATTTGACTTGGGTTATGTTTAGTCCAACCAATTGAATGAGTAAGCCCAAGGGATTAATGGGTTAAGCCCAAGTTAAGGCCCAATGATAGATTGTTTAAGCCCAGTGCATGAAAATCGAATCGTGGATCAAACCTGTGGGTCACCGAATGGGTAAAACCCATGGGGTAACCCATGGGGATGACCCATGGGCAAGGGTGGGCCGGCCCCTTGGTGTGCAAGCCAAGCATAATGCTTGGTCACCAAGCATTTTACTTGGTGACCAAGTGTGAATAGTAAGGAGGTGGGGAGGTGTAATGTCTAGATTGCCCTCCATTTCAATTGCCTATAAATAGAAAGCAAGAGTTGGTCTTTTGTGAGTATTTCAATTGCCAACCTAGATTATTTGAGAGAGAAAGAGAGCTAGACTCAACCAAATCATACACTTTGGAAGCTTTGACTTAGAGTTTTCCAAGAGATTATTTAAGAGTTCTTAAAGGTAATATTCCTTAATTCTACTTTCATCTATTTTGCTTTTCTTTTATCATGGAGAATCATAGATGGGTGGGGTATGGCTTGTATGGTGGAATAAGAGTGACTTACCATAGATTCAATCTCTATAAGTCATGTAATCATAAGGTTTGATATAGTTTTAAACCATAAAAATATTGATTGTTGAGATTGATTGTTGATAAACAATTGAACTCCATCAATACATTAATATGTGCATCTTGTTTGGTTAGGATGTAGATATGAAGTCCATGGAGTATTCCATGTGATTTGGCTTAAAGAACATTAGTAACGAAGTTATGGTGAATTTCACGGAAATAGACGTTAAACGTCGAAAACGTTGAAATTCTGGATTATTAGACGAAAGTTGCCGTGAGACTTGAAAATGTTGTTTTTCAATGTCAACATGTGATATAGGGTAATTAAGAGTTGTGGGTTCGAGAATCGTCGGATTCTGAATTAAAACGAAGAAAACGAGCATTGAACGCTCATTAACGTTTACGAACCATTAGAAAATGAACTCAATAGTGAATTTTGAGTTAACGGATTCGAAAGTGTCGAATTCTTATATGAATACGTAGAGTATGTCATTTATGACGTGTAGGTTCTTGAACGGACCAAATCGGGTTTATAACGAAGGAGTTACGGCCCCGGGAATTTCACAAAATTTTCAAAACTGTTGAGAATTCTGGTACTGAGGTCTGGCGCAGAAGCGCCAGACATAGTGTTAAATTTCGCGCCGCCGCGCCAGCACAGTAAAGTTGGATACTACAAAATGGCACCGTAGCGCCACTATTAGTATTAAGTCTCGCGCCGCAGCGCCGAGACCGGAACCCAGACACTGCTAATTGACGCCGCAGCGCCAGTCTTGTACTAAGAAGCCCATGCCACGGCGCGAGTTCAGGGCTTGTGATAGAAAACTTAAGTTTTAAACTTCAATTGTTCCATGACCTACATGAGTTGAGTTTATATACTCAATAAATGTACTAAGACTAATCCTATACTACCTATACTAATGTATATGGTATTGAACTTAGGAATTGAATGCATGTTAATAAGTTATGAATGACGAACAAAGTTGGAACCTTATCAACAATGTTAGAGTCTGGTTAATAACGTAAGTTGATTAAATAACCGGGACGAAGGGTAATATGTCAAGTTGACTTTATTAATGATATTAAGTTAACAAAGACATAGAAGAGAAAGAAGTTGGTAGGAACAATGTGAATAGTTATTTGATGGCTAATTATAGTGTGCTATGTGAATATATCATGTAGATTCTGTAAAGGTTGTGGTCAGTCGATTAAGTTATTTGAAGACGCTGAAAGGCATGTTTTCTTAATGCTTGTCTGACTTTCAAGTTAGCCAAGTTTTATGTGATTCATTATATTGAATTGCACGACTGGTTTTAAAGAAAGGGTCAATGCCAGATTTATTTCGGCTAGACTGCTCGTAAGATATAGATTGATTGATATTCATATCTTTCTATATAGAAATGTTAACGCTATCCTATGCCAAGAAATTGGTACGGACGTGAAGGTAAGGTTTGTCTATGAACAAACAAAAGTATTTTTCATCGATATTTCGATGGGCACGTGAGTTTGCCAAAATGTTAAATGTAGATACGTTTAACGAATGAGTGTTGATCAACATAGAGTACTATAGGCTGATCACCTAGAAGTGCTCATAAGTAATGCGGATGTATAGCCTTAGGGCTGTGATATCCTTTTCATGTATGAAAACTGAAAGTTACTGTTCATGGTCTATTGACCGGTTCAGAATTCATAATCTACTCTATACATTGGAAATTGATGATATGAAATGTTAAAGTATTATTGTTTCATAATACTTCATAACTATTTGTTCAGTTATGTAGGAATTGTTATATAATTCACGAATGTGGTATTACTGTTATCCTTTGTTAAACTTGCTGAGCTGTTATGCTCACTTCTTGCATGAATTATATAATTGCAATTAAGGATGAACGTACTGAGAAAGCTAAGAGAGATAAGGGCAAGGCTAAGATGGATACTTAACCATCATGTAATAGACTAGTATGTTTGTATGTATTACACATTATGAACAACGAATGATGTAATCGGTTTATGAACCTGGGAAGGATTATACTTTGATTGTAATAAGAAGATAGTAATTAAATTCACTTGGTTGTATTTCAATGGAATGATTGTATGGATGTTAGTACGGTGGAGCACCATATGTCGGGTTGGAAGATACCCGAATTTGTGGGCGTCATAAACACTTTGTATGATTAAACAATTTCATATATATTAAGTGAAAGCATATTTTGTTTCATGACTCTGAACTTAGATGTGTCTGTACTTGCTGATAAGATGCCTCTTCTCCACAAGGATTGTAACTTTGATTAAAAATTGAACTCCGACTTGTTGGAAATACAAGAGGACATTGAGGTGCCTTCGGAGATCAAAGAATGGGTCGAAGACAAACGTAAACCCAACCTTGATCAAACCACCTCTTCCAATCTCAGAACCTTAGAAAACCCTAAGTTAATCCAGATTGGTTCAGACCTTACCCCAAACCAGAGGAATGACATGGTTACACTACTAACCCAATTCCAAGATGTGTTTGCATGGTCTCATGAAGACGTGGTGGGTTTGTCCAGTGACATTATCTTTCATCGCCTTCTCATTAAGGAGGGATTCAAGTCAGTCAAGCAGAAACTCAGGCGATTGAAACCTGAGTGGAGTTTAAAGGTTAAAGAATAAATTGTGAAACAATTTCAAGCTGGTATTATCATGGTGTCCACATATCCTGAATGGATATCCAACATCATTCCCGTGCCTAAGCCTGGAGGAAAGGTGCGAGTTTGCGTGGATTATCGGGATCTGAATAAAGCTTGCCTTAAAGATAGCTTTCCCGTGCCATTTATCCACATTCTCATTGACAATACTGCTCAATACAGCATGTACTCCTTTTGCTGATTGCTTTGCGGGGTACCATCAGATCATGGTTGCTGAGGAGGATCTTGAGAAAACTGCTTTCATCATACATTGGGGAACCTTTTGCTACAGACGGTTGTCTTTCGCCCTCATCAATGCCGAAGCTACCTATCAGAGAGCTATGATGACTCTTTTCCACGACATAATGCACAAAGAGATAGAGATCTACGTTGATGATATCATTTTCAAATCCCGAAGGGAGGAAGACCACCTAGACCATCTCAAAAAGCTTTTCAACAGATTGCGTAAGTACAACTTGAAGTTGAATCCAGCCAAGTGTGCATTTGGCGTTAAATCAGGCAAGTTGCTAGGATTTCTAGTTAGCCATAAAGGGATTGAGCTGGATCCCACCAAAATCCAGGCCATTACGGAAATGCCCATTCCTCAGACAGAGAAGGAAATACGGAGATTTTTGGGAAGAGTCAACTTCATTAGTAGGTTCATTTCTCAACTCACAGCAACCTGTGAGCATATCTTCAAGCTGTTAAGGAAGAACTCCTCCATGAAATGGAATGATAAGTGCCAGAAGGCCTTCCTTACAATCAAAGATTAGCTAGTTAAAGCTCCTATTTTGGTACCACCTAGGGATGATGTTCCCCTGTTCATGTACCTATCCATAAGTGACAATGCCATGGCCTGCATGTTGGGTCAGAAAGACGATAGAGGCCAATAACGAGCTATCTATTACTTCAGCAAAAGATTCAGCAGCAGTGAACACAAGTACACTCTGATTGAGAAGACTTGTTGTGCTTTAGCATGGGCTGCTATGAGGTTACAACATTACCTCCATGGGCACACAACCCATCTCATATCCCACATGTATCCTCTCAAGTATGTGTTCAGTAAGCCCATACTGAATTGCCGACTGTCTAGATGGCAGTTGATTCTGCAATAATTTGACATTGTTTACGTGACACAAAAGTCCATTAAACGTCAAGGAATCGCGGATCAATTGGCCGCTGCACCTTCAGAGGATTTCAAACCCTTAGAAACATACTTCCCCGACGAAGGGGTAATGACAATTCAGAAACACCATTAGTATGATACACATTAAACATGGAACATGTATTTCGATGGAGCTGTTAATATGGAAGGTTCTGGAGCTGGAGCAGTTCTAGTATCTGGTACGGGGGAGCAGTATCTCGTTGCCATCAAATTGCAGTTTGTCAGCACCAACAACACAGCTGAGTATGAAGGCTATAATATGGGGCTAAAACTTACCCGTTCAATGGGCATCAGGCAGTTAACTGTCTTTGGGGATTCAGAGTTGATAGTCAAACAATCCACGGGAATCTATTAAACCAAAGAGCTATATTTGATGCCTTAGCGTCAGCAAGTTTTACAGATGGCTTCGGAGTTCGAAGAGATCTCCTTTCTACACATTCCTCGTAATTGGAATGACTTTGCAGATGCATTAGCAACTTTGGCCTCCTTGATTCACATACCTGATAAGGAACACATGCCAAGCGTCATATTAGCCCTACAAAAGGCACCCGCCTATGGGAACTATGTTGGAGAAGTATCGGATGAGCTACCTCTCATCTAACAACCTTGGTATCAACATATCAAGGAGTAATTACGAGATGGATCTACACCCGCTGAGGCGAGCCTGACTAAGCAAAGGCGGATTCATCGACTAGCTATGAAACTCTACCTGAGCGGAGATGCACTCTATAAGAGAGATGCAAGATTAGGTCTCCTCAGATGCCTGGATAAGGATCGAGCTCAGAGACTTATGGATGAAATCCATGGTGGAGTATGTGGCCCACACATAAGCGGCCCTTTACTTGTAAAGAAGATCCTCAGAACAGGATATTACTGGATATCTCTCAAGGCTGACTGTAATGACCACGTCAAGAGATGTTATTAGTGCCAAATTCATGGGAATGCTATCCACGCCCCTCCACGGGAGCTCCACAATATGAGTTCACCTTGGCCCTTCTCAATGTGGGGAATGGACGTGATCGGGCCATCGAGTCCAAAGCCATTAATGGACATCCCTTCATCTTCACCATGATCGACTACTTTACCAAATGGGTAGAAGCAGCCTCCTTCCCCAGGTACCAAAGAAGTCATCATTTCTTTCATCAGAAACAATGTCATTTGTCGATATGGACAACCAGAGGTAATTGTATTAGACAATGCTAAGAACCTCAACAACAAAATGATGGAGGAGTTATGCAGCAAATTCCACATCAAATACCTTAACTCCGTCATCTACCATCCAAAGATGAATGGTGTTGTGGAAGTGGCTAACAAAAACATCAAGAAGATCATGCAAAAGATGTCCGCCAACCACAAAGGATGGCCTGACCTATTGCCTCTTACTCTGTTAGCCTATAGAACGTCAATGCGCACTTCAACCGGGGCAACTCCCTATGCATTAACCTATGGGATGGAAGCAGCACTCCCTATAGAAGTAGAAATGGAATCCCTCAGAGTGTTGATAGACGCTCAGCTGGATGAAGACCAATGGGTACAAGACAGGTATCACCAATTGTCTCTAATAGATGAAAGGCGAATCGCGGCTATCTTCCATGGTCAGTTATATCAACAAAGGATTACCAGATCCTACAACAGAAAAGTTCAGCTACGGCAGTTTAAACAACATGACTTGGTTTTGAAGAAGATCATCGACAACCAAGATCAGTATAAGGGAAAATTCACTCCTAACTGGGAAGGCCCATTTGTTGTCAATGAAGTATTGACAGGAGGTGCACTCATATTGTAGGAAATGGATGGCGATGAATTTCCACAACTCATCAACTCGGACACCGTGAAACGGTACTATGTCTGAAGTTACCATCAAACAAACATCCTGGTATTGGATCATCAGATCGCCAGTCATTCCGGTTCTTTAACCTTTTACTACATACAACTCTTTTCCACACTTTGCCCCTCATGGAAACATACTGTTTAAGCCAGCAGCCTGGTTTCACTGCGCTCTTACAACTTTGGTCATCCCACTAGAGATTGAACCTCTCGCGTTTACAGTTTGTCCCCACCAAACATGGGATCAAACTTTTCACACCTGTAGTTTATCCTAAACCTAGGATCAAACTTTCTCTTTCCCGCAATCTGACCTGCACATGGGATCACGCTTTTCAACTCGTCCTGAGGGGTGAACTACGTCGACCTGGTCTCCCTGATACACGGGAGTACGTAGGCAACCATATTTTATATGGCCCGGCCGCAATAAAACAAAAACAACAAAAACACTAAAAACACTTCTACACCCTTTTCCTTACAAAAACAAAAATAACAAAAATATTCATACACCCTTTCTACCAAAGAGCGTTGAACCTCTTACACCAGGTTCGAACTACGCATACCTAATCTCCTCTTCAAAAGGAGTACGTAGGCAGCCATTTATGGTTCGGTCTAACCCCTTACCAAAACACAAATACTTGTCAACGGTACTGGGATCAAACTTCAATCCACCACATTTCATTTGGCTTCAAACCAAAGGGATGTAATTACCTGACCTCCCCATCTAAACGGGAGACTCGGCGACCATCTAAGCTGTGGTTGTTCCTTGAAGAGCAACACCAATCCGTAAAAGATGGAATTAACTAGGCTCCTCGTAAATAGGAGTACTGGGGACCATCTGTGGTGCAGTCAATCTCAGAGAGGAAAGCCACACTCTCCACATTTCCATACAGAAATCAGTCCCAAGACACCAAAGATGTAGGGATACACACATATCCATGATCCATTCTGAATTATCCAGACATAACTCAATGTCTATCCAGCAAATAGGAATTCAGAATACATCAAGATCACAAGCCCTGAAGAAGCAGGCAAATATCAAGCAAGTATTCAGGCATATTTAAAAGGGAAGTGAACAAAAATATATATTTCCCTACTATATATAATATTGTTTGATATACACAATGTAAACTATACATGACAAAATGGCTAAGCTAGTCTGTGCAGGAACATACAAGGCTATCTACAGATCGGTATGCATACGAGCTAGCAGATCTAACATAGCATCTCTCTCAAGAGAATGAGGTAATGTTGTGGTCTCCTGTACAAGGATATCTACACGAGTCAGCAAGTCCGAGGCCATTTGCATGGTGACGCGATGCTCATCAATATATGCACTCATCTCGGTAAGCATGCTAGTGGCAAGGGACCTCACTGTAGTACTATCTGTGACAGCTACATCCCGGGCAGATATGGTGCTATCCCGCTCAACTATCACTGCATCTCTGGCTAATCTGGCCTCATCTCGCTCAACAACAGTGGCATCTCTACGAGCTAATGCCTCGTCTCTCTCTAACAGAGCTATGTCTTTCCCATCAAGAGCTATCAACATCAGGGCTCTATCCTGATCCCTCTCAAAGGTCATCAGATGAAGACTCTGCTCAAAGAACTGTGCTGAATGCTGAATCACGACAGTACTAGTACTAGGAGAATCTAAAAGAGCTGTTGGCAACCCAGTAAATGGCTCCTCCTCGGTGGGAGAATCAATGTCCTCCATGGGCTCTCCACCATCTGAATCACTACCCGACACTGTGGATACTACCGCAGCCGATGAAGTCTCTGTATCCATCCACGCAGAATACTCTAGCGAATAACCCGAATGGCTAACAGAAAAAGCAGCTATCTCACGCTGATCCCAACAAGCATACACACGGGATTGATCCTCTGCTGATAAGTGGCGAGAAGCTAAGCACTGACCTAACGCCCCAGCAAAAGGATGAAAGTTCTGGAACTGGTAAAACTGTGACATCACGACAAGTGGGTGGTAGGTAGTCATGCTCCTCAAACTAACCAGAGGGAGATAATCCATGTCGGTAACATGAGTGATAAAACTGTAGGGAGAACTGAGCCCTGAACACGACAAGATAGCAAACGGATCTACAATCCCAGCTAAGAAAATGGACCAAGATGCAGGATCTGTACACTCCGTAGGCTAGAAGGAATACGACATAGCTATCTCATTGGTGAAACAATACCCATGTCGTCTGAAGGTCCCAATCGGTCTCAAGTGTGACATAAACCACACATATAGCATGACCGAACTGCCTGTTAATACCCCTGTAGGGTAAGTGCTACAGAATGTGGCCAACCTCTGTGTCTCTGCCATGATCATCAGAATAATGGTACGACCCTCCCTGAGAGCTCTCACTGCCATAATAACGCCGATGTCTAACCCATCCATATATTGTGGCATGTACATGTATGATAATACACAGAACATCAACGCATCCACTCTGACCAAATGTCACTGGTCCTCTGGTATGGTGAAATCCCTATAATACTGAGCATAGCTGTCCTCATAGCCAAATCTGTCAATCAGAAAATCCTGGGATATCACGTTACCGGATGTGATCTCATCCTGCACAACTCTCCGTCTCAGCCCGGTGAGAGTCATAAACTGACGGCTCATGTCACTAATGGCCATATGCTGCAACAGCTGATCTACAGTCTCCCTATCTGGGGGTGACATATTATCACACCAATATCTCAGACGGGATGCTACAAATAATGGTGGGGTGTGATCTATGCGGCTGACTATCGAAGAAGACATTTGTGTGGGCCGTATCATAATACCATCCAGGGGTCAATACTGAATATCTCTGGACATACATATATATGCATAACATGATATATGCATAACAGATAATATATGGCAATATGATATAGGGAATAGAAGATAGTACATACATTCCTAAATAAATCATCATCTATATACATCATCTCTGTACAACTAAAAATATAAGAAAGTAAGGCACAGACGCCCTACTACTAACAGAGGCATATCAAAAGATATAACGAGAATGGGGCACCGCCACCCAATAGCTAACAGTGGCCTATCAAAAGAGATAACGAGAATACACATCAGAAGAAGACAATGGTGTCAATATCTACATCATCAATCCTGTCCACCTGATGTAACTCCTCCTGAGTTACTGGACCTCTATCAACAGGGATGTCAGGCCTATACAAAGGAGGATATGTGCCGGCAAAGCCAAATGGGTCATCTGAGGGGCCAGCTCCTGTGCTAGAAGGATCAAACAAATCTTCCTCTGTCGGATCTCTACCCAAATGCCGGATAAAGAAATGTGCCCGGTCCAGTCGCTGGGTCAAGCTGTAAATCTGTGTCACATGAGTCGAATCTCGGACACAAGCTAGCCAATCCGTTATCATCACGGATCCTGGAACCATAACCCCCATGAACTGAGTGGCGCGGGTCTGGCTCTAATGGTACGAGGGATCCACCAATGCTGGAATATATCCTGAGTGCAAGGATCCTCTGACAATGCAAAACCGTCAACACCCAACAATGGGATATCAATTAAGGGTGACTGCGACACAGGCCAATAACGCCTGATAGGAGGCAAGATCGGTATACGGATCTCTCATGTGGTGCTCCTAATCACACGCTCTTCTAAATAGAGCTCCCATCCTCCATCTGTGAAGAGAGGAACCCTAAGGGTGGAAATCACGTACTTGACACCAGTCAGGTATCCATCCTCAAATCCAATGGCCAAGTGCTCCCCAGAATATAGAATCCATGTGATGACATCCGTTGTCAACAACTCCAACTGTAGGCGACAATGAGTGAAACCCTCAACTACGGGGACCTCCGCCAGTATGGAATGATGCCATCGCCATCCTCGTGTGTAGGTATCCAACCCTAATACACTAACCGGACGTAAACATGGGAGCCTTTCATAGGCCCAAAATTGCCAACATAAAGGCAAACATCTGCTGTCAGTTAACATTCTTAACCTGTACATGGTAAATAATAAGAGAAATACTTACCAACAGAAATGAGTAGAATCCTAACCAAGCCTCGGTCAAGCCCTGCGAGCACATACGCATGCCCCTGAGGAAATAAGCAAAGGTGTAGGACCCCCAATCATACTCTCCTATATGGTCCACATGTCGCGTGGCACTGATCAAAGCGAACGACACCGTCGAAGAGTTATCTGTTATAAAGTAGCCCCCTAATGATCATCAGGAACAATCGCCGAAGAATGTGATCCCTGACTCTGACATCAACTGGTATGGGCTCACTCAATAGCCCACTCATAGCATCTACGCTCAAAGGACCCGCACGGATAGTCCTACCCTTGAGCGCCTCCGCCGAAACTCTTAACAAGGATCTGATGGCAGTGGGGGTAATATCCGCCGTGCAAGGCACTGGCGCCCCTCCAAACTCCATACCTGTGATAAATCGTCAATCCATCGGCGTCATCATCACCTCATAGTCCAACAAGTGGAGAGGAGAGACTGAGTCTGGTGAAACCAGGGCTCAGACAATGCCCTGACACTACTACAAAACAGTAAATAGACAACGCGAAAAAAACGTTGTGATTTCAGTCAGAAAAATATTGTGTAAGGTGTCATCTATTTGACACCCTTACACAATGTTTTTAAAACGTTGTAGTTAAGCACATTACACAATATTTTTTAAGAAAAAAATGTTATAAATTTGTTTTTCATAAATTAGCAGATGCTTAAAAACGTTGTAGAAGGTATGATTCCACAACGTTTTCTAGATAAAAATGTTGTAGTTTAATATATCAGACAACGTTTAGACACATTTGCACAACGTTTTTAAAATGTTGTAGATTAAAAAAAAGGTTGTGTTTCATCTACATTACCAATACACCTGTAATATGCTAATGCATGAAAGATTAGAATATTGTAGCCTGAAAGATTAAAAGAGTTGTAACTGCAATCATTTATCAAAGATTCCAAGTAATCCAACCATGCACAATTCTACAATTTCCACAAACATTCTTATCTTCAAAGTATGACAAGACATTAGCAAATAGAGAAAAATTTCAAAAATTCCAGAAAAACAGATATACATAAATTGGGAGAAAGGTATAGAGCCTCTATATTTTTAGTATTTGCATATAATGACAAGTTAGGATGCTTCTATACTCTATAGTAACCCCTTATACAATTTGTTGCCAGAACATGAAAAGAGTTAATGCAATGTTGCTTTTGCATTTTGTTGACGCATAAAATGCCACAAGATATGAGAAGGAAAAATAACAAACATTCTGTATAAATAAATTAGGAACCAACTTTGATTTTCTTGGGTTTAGATCTCTCAACTATATTGCCATCATAACAATTCCCAGATCGTCCCCAATGCTCTGTTGTCACTGCTGCACAAGTAATAACAACAAATTTAACAAATAATCCAATTCATCAATCTTAGACTTGATATCCCAAGCCACATTGTTGGCAAGCCAAAATTAATAGCCAGTAAGTAACTTCAGCAGATAGATTGTGTAAAAATCACAATATTAAAGACTGCCACAATAAATTACTTCTACACATTCTTATAAAAGTCAATTCTAGTTGAATTTGTTCAACTAACCTCATTATAGAATATAGTGGTCAAACTTAAATCACAAAATGATTTGCAGGCACTTAATAATAAAATGTAAGCCAACTTCTTGAACTCAAAGCACTAATTAATACTTAAAACAACAATTGCTTGAATCAAACCTATAAAAGTTTTGTTTTTAGGTTGCAAAACTTCGCAGATAATCTGGGCATTGTTTGAACCCTGTCATATTTTCATTTACTTAAATATAATGAAGTAGAATGAATACTCAACATGGATAGAAGCAAACACATTCTTTAAAGCATTTAACAGTTTTAGCACTCTAAGTTATGCTTATAAACAAACACAAATTGAATTCAGCATTTGACGTTATGCTTATTAGCAAATACAATAGGAATTTTATCATTTGAAGTATCCATGCTTCTTCGACCATCGCCAAGAAGAAAATGGACTGAACCAAATTCAAAAAAATATAAAAAAATAGTATTCCTATTGAGTTGTATAGAAAAATTATATACAGATTGAAACCCGGTTCTTCAATGTACGCATTAAACAAACTCAACCATTGACATGTATCAAGGAGTTCACCAATACAAAATGTGTTGATGAGTTGAGGAGTCCCTGTACTTCTTAGCTAGCCCAAAATTAATAGCATAAACCTACAGTCAGATAGCACTCAATGAAAGAGACATAACATAAAAGCGAACTAGAATAAATGGAAGGAGCAGCAAATTTGAACATAATACTTGATTTGCACATCTTCCTAGTTCCATAAGGAAGTTGTCTGGCTTAATATCATGATGAAGAAAAGATGATACATTTTTCATGGGTAAAATAAAGAAAACAATATAAATAAATATTTAAGATGCTACATCATGCTAATTTGATGGCAAGGACAGACCTATTCATGTAATCCCATAAGCCATCAGATGCTAACAATACAAATTATGCATCTACTCCAAGATCTACTTGAAAAACATCAGGGGAGACAGTAACCAAGTCTCCAATAAATTTTATCCTGGCACAAAATATGCAACACCTCAGTTTTGGATAAATAGAATATACAAAATAGAAATAAAATAAATAAAGGTGAGAAACTAACCACTCGGACATCAGCTTTTAATGTCCTGTTGAAATGTTCAACATCAAAAATGTCAAAAAATTCACTGCCAAAACAAGATTCATACTCAACCCAGATCAGAAACAGAAATTAGTAAGGCATAAAAGAAAATTCACAAGTACCCTTAGGAGCTTAGTCTAAATTACAAATGAAGAAAAAAATTACTGTTTAATAGCATTGTAGACACTCGAAATTTTCTGTACACCTGTCACTAACATTGCAAGAGGACAGATTCGTCTTTCAAGAGGGAACCCTAGAAGACAGTTCATATCCAGTCCGGATACTATCGAAAGTTCAACATCAACCCCGGAGTACACACCGGGAGTAACAAATCCAACCTCGGAGATAACCCCGAGGCATGCAGATCAAATATTGGAACACACACCGGAGAAGAGCGATTAATCTCGAAGATAACGCCGAGGTATCCAGTCTCAGTCCCAACCATGGGAATAGCTACCAACCTTGGCGATAACCCCAAGGAATGCAGTTCCGGTGATAACCCCGAAAATGATTGTTTCAAATGCAATCAGCTTCAATCTCGGTGCTCACAACGAGATACTCAGTACCAACCTGGATATAACACCAGGAGGACAGACACACCTCAGAGATGACATTAAGAACCTTCAACCATTACCGTAGTCCAATCTCAGAGATAACTCTAAGCAATGTCTGCTTTATCAACCTAAATCGGAGATAACCCCAGTGAGGGCTAAGTCGTCATCTCACCACCATAACGCCACATCACACCGTCTCAATATTTCAGACATACATTTCTATACAGCAATGTCCCATAAAAGCTCAGAAGAACCAATCCCGAGGGACTATTGCGCAGAATAACGGATAGAATTTGAAACTGAAGACCGGAGGGCATCGTCCCATCTTCATGACTTCGTACAACCTCTAATCCCATGTCATTGCGTAACTCTCGACAACGGTGGTCCGAAATAGGTCCTATATACCTTAGTCGGATGCCCAGATTGCAATTCTAAAAGTTCGAGTGGACATCACGTTGCCCGCATGCACGTACTACGAGACGACGTGGCCCGCGAAGCCCCGGGCACCCCAGGCAGCCTCTGGTACACCTGCGGCCTAGCCGCACGTACACCTACGGTTCCACCCACTATAAATAAAGGGCTTGGGTGGCCATTTTAAGAAGAAAAAGAGCGAAGAAGCCCTGTCCAATTTGCTCCGTACTTGTAATATACTGAGTGCTTTCCCATTTTAAACATCTGTCAGCTCACATATAGCTATTTTTGTACCTACAAAAGCTAGTGTTTATCTACTTTAAAGATATAGAAGTCTTCTTTGGCAGCCCACTGTAAGCCTCCTTACACACTTTAAAGCCTTTCTCTCTATCTTTGCACACACCCTTCTTTAAGTTGAGAGTCATTGCGTTTGTTTGCCCGGACTTCGGTCCGTGGTTTTATTTCAGTTTGTATATACATATATATATTTATATATATATATATATATATATATATATACATATATATATATATATATTTATATATATAGACTAACATTATTGAGTTATGCCTCGATTAAGCCTAGACTTCGGTCTGGAGTATTTATTTGCTTTTGTATATATATACATTTATATATATGAGTTGCGTGTCGAACTCTGTTCGATGAGCCTAGACTTTGGTCTGGAGCATTTAATGCTTTAATATATATATATATATATATATATATATATATATATATATATATATATATATTAACTGTTGTCAGACTTTGTTCGATGAGCATGGATTTTACATCCGATGCGTTTATTTCTTTAATATATATATATATATATATATATACTTATATATATTAACTGTTGTTGGACTTTATCCGATGAGCCTGTATTTTATATCCGGAGCCTGTATTTTATATCCGGTGCGTTTATCGCTTATATATATATATATATATATATATATATATATATTTACATTTCGTCCCACCTAGAGTTTACTTCGTGGTAGTTGACCGTTTTTACTGCTTTCTGTAAATTTCGTCCCGCCTGGAGTTTCCTTCGTGGCGGTTGATAGCTTTACAGCTTTATTTACATTTCTGATCTCCCATGGAGGTGCTTCGTGATTAGTGATCATGTCTGTATATATATATATATATATATATATATATATATATATATATTTACGGCTTTTATATATATACTTGCTTACTGCGTTTATATCAATTGCGGCATCATGTGAGCCTAGGAATCATGTGATCACAGATTCAGTCCACTGAATCTAGATTCGGTTCCCGTGATGGACCTTTTCAGCTGTAAGCAGCTTGTAAATTTATCTACGATGTCTGAATTATCTAAGATGGTTTTCATACCCACAAGGAGTTCAACACCTTTTGTATATTATTTTCATACAGATGCCTCGCATCTGTAAAATAAAATTAATCCAGCTGAATACAGAATAAAATGGAAGTATCAAAGGCCTCAATTACTATTGAGTACAAGGGTTTGAAAAACCTCTTTTACAAAACATCACTGCTATATCTTGTTTAAAACTGAATTTTTACACAAATTCAAGCCCTTTGTATATAGGTGCAAACGAGGCATATCACTACTTCTAAATAACAGCACATTGACCCACACACACACACACATTCAGATAATAGTTTCTTTAAAAGTGGTGGTCACCATAGCAACACGGATGTCGGGGGGTGCCTAACACCTTCCCTCCGCATAAGCAAGTCCCCGGACCCTAAATGAATCTTGGTTTCACAGACCCGTTTTGCAGTGTCACATCACTGGGTCAATGTGCAAACCTTTTCTCGGTTGTGTTGGTATAACCAGTTAAAAAACTAACTGGCGACTCTTATAGTCAAATCGTCGACATTACACATGTCGGACCTTTTTCACTTTTTTTTAAACAAATCTCACATAAAATGAGAACACAAAAAAACAGGTAACGAAAAGGGACAAATAAAAATCCCGACGTCGACAAGCATCCTTCAGTAGCTTAGAAAATCAAAAAAAAGTAAGCATTTAACATAAGCTTGAACAGAAACTGAATAGTTTTTTATTTTTTTCCCCAGGTGAATGATAAGCTTTTAATTGCTTAATTTTAAATTAAAACATTGTTGACAACAAACTAAGAGCTAATAGTCAACAAACATTGCTGAAAATTTTAGTGCATGAAACGCTACCTACAATATAATTTTTTTACCACATTGTGAGCTAGCTAGCTAGTACTTTATAATTATTATTATATATTTATATGCATATATATACTATGAATCAAGAGTGATATTTAGCTACACAAATAAAATGACTATTAGCCCCAAAAAGAACTCCAACCATGGCCCAATAGGCCTACTGCTGCTGCCGAGGCAGCAGCCTTACACACTGCCAGCCAAAAATTATAACTCATGTGTTAACTCAGCTGCCAAAAACTTTTAGCATGTTATATACTCTTTATATCCTTACTTGTATTGAGATAATAATTCAAATATTATGATTAGATCTTTAATTTCATTATGTAATTCAAATTAGTTACCCAAATTGATATAACCACCCTTTTTTGCTGCATTCTGCTACTACCCATAGGTAGCAGCCCTTAACCCCCTTCTTCTTGCTATTTTGCAACCTTTGAAACTTAAGTTCAATTATACCCAATTTTAACATTTTATATATAGCATATGATATTTCAAGCTTATAGAATCCCTCCATTTCAGTCTTAAAATGATGCCAAAACAGAATCTCCAAATGACTTGACATATTAAGTCTAACTTTTCAATGTTAATTAAAAATTGAGCTTTGTTCTAGCTTGACACACTCAAACCCTCTAATTAGCATCACATATGATTAATAAATCAAGCCCAAGCTTTAATTCTACCAAAGTTTTGATTTTAGATAAAAACAGTTCATTGGAGCATTATAACAACACCTTACGTAAACAGTTTTAAAACACTCTTTTCATAGCTATTTGTTTGTTTTAAAAACTCTGTTTAGCTCCCTTATTGCTCCGCACAACCCAGCCTATTCTCCTTTGTTTTATTCCAGTCCAATAGCAGTTGGTTTCACAGTTAAACCAAACATATTGACTATGAGAAATAATTAAATACCTACTAACCTTTCATTATTTTAAAGGTTTGATATCAACAAACTAACAGTGAGTTTTTAATAATCTATGCATGGTCAATTGCTATGAAAATTAAGCTTATCAATTGTCTTACCAATTACAATAATTCAACCATTTAACCCACAACAACACAATATAAGCATAATAAGATATCATACCTTCTAACACTTGGTTTCTTATTCTTTATACTTGAAATCAATTCGGATGCTTGAAGACTTCTTGCTACTGGACTGGAAAAGGTTAACTTTGAATAACTTAACTCATATAGAAAGAGGCAAGTTATTCCTTAGGTACAAGGACTAAAGAGTTGGAGAAGTTGGCGAGTGCAACAAGTCCCAGGCAACATATAGAAAGAAGCAAGTTGGAAAATCGATGCCTGTTGATTGCCTTTCATTTATCGTCACTCCATTTTGAAGTGTACCTTCATAGAAGCTATTAGAAGGAAATTCCGACAGGGATGGATGCATGCGATATTGAACCTGCAATATAAGATCATAACATAAAATATTGGGGCTTGTTTAACACACAATCCCCAACTTGAAGAGCTTTAATTAATGAATCCAAACTATGCAATTAATTGAAAAACAAATTATGAACTACAATATGTACAATTAATTAAGAAAACCAACATGACCATCTGGTGTATAATAAGCAGTAGTGGCCATCTCATGCAGATCACTCCAATCAATAACTTAGTGATCAGGAATACTCCATATGCGAACCTTAGCATCTAGTGATCCACTGATGAAGTATCTATCATCAACAGGATTAAACTGGATGCAAGTTACTGTCCAGGAAAATTGAGAAGAAGGTAATTACTAATCAGCCAGTAAATGAATGACAACGCAAGGGGTTGGTGGGTCGGGTAAGAGGACAACCCACTCCCCCAAACTTAATGAAATGAGGACACTCCCAAATCCCAATCCAGCAGCATTTTGTGAGTTCTACAATTAATAGCTACCTAAAGAGCAAAAAAGAAAAGGCTATAGCAGAGAATGCATAATTACCATAGTCACTGTGAGAAAAAGTCTTTAAACAAGACTTGCTAGCCAGGTGCCAAAGCCGCACCGTCATGTCCTTCGAAGATGAGAGCAATTGCTGAAAATACAGTTAACAAGGATGCCTTGATAAGTATCTTACTAAAACCCCATGATCTTTTTTATTTATTGGTAAGACTGCAAATCCATCACCAAACTATATAAGAGACTCAACTGCTTGATTTTACATGCATAGATCCTTTCAGTTTCATCAATTACTAAATAATTTTTTGTTTTTGATTAAGTCTGAAAATCCAATGTTGGGCTATAAAAGAGACTTAACTGCTTGATTTACAGAATGTATCCTTCCAGTTTTATCAAGTGCTAAAAAATATTACAACAGAAAAAGAGCCTTTTAAAAAATTCCTGATCCTTGAAATATAAGAAATCTTGTAGGAGGTCGAGTGAGCAACACAATCAGTAAACATTAAAACATTTTAAAGCCATTTCCACTAACCCATGCCACCTTCAACCATATGCCAAGATGACTCCATATAGCAAAACGGACAACTATGCCCACGCTTTACCTTGTTCTACTCTTACAATAACAGAAAACAACAAGAAGAATAAATTAGGCCGCCAAACTGCAACCAAAATAGAAACATTCCAGCCATTAGAGAGAGAAAAAAAGAGGAACATACATTAAGCTGACTGGTAATGGTATCCTACTGGTTCTCTAGAGCTAAAAGCACCGCTCTGGTCGCCCATTTTGCCTTCAACTAAGTAAACGTATTGTGCGTGGTCAACCATGAATACCGATTAAACGGAAGTCCTTTCACCTAAAATATTCATCTCAAGTCAAACAAAAAATGATATACACATTAATTACTTAAACATATATAAAATGAAATGATTATACGAGTTTTATATACCTTTGAAGTCAGATTGAGAGGCTGAATTCGCGTACAACGAGCCCGTACGTTGCCGTTTGTGAGGCAAGTTTGGCAATATAGCCATGCGTCGCAATTTCGGTTCATTATAATAAGGGTGTCATCTATTAGGAATGTTTGATCTAGAGATTTGAGAGTTACAGGAAATTTAGGCAAACCCTAGCTTTTGTTTTCCAGATGGAACGAAAAGAGGCTAAAGATGAGAGACGAATACAGTCAGTACTTGAACCCTCTTTCTTTGCGAAAAAGAGCTCAGTGTTTTTTCAGATACACAACGTTTAAAAAAAACGTTATCTAATTAAAATTAAAAAATACCTTTTTAAATAGAAAACGTTTTTTCATACGTATCTATAACGTTTTATTAAAAAACGTTGTAAAAAAAATACCACAACATTTTTTATAAAAATATTCTGGTTTAAGTGTTGTCTATTTACTATTTTGTACTAGTGTGAGGTAACCCCAGGGATAGCGACAGGGAAGGATGTAAAAGAATGCCCTGAATCCCCAGTCATGCACAATCGCTCTATAGTCAGGATGCAGAGCCTGGTACGTGGAGTGAATGCTGAACCAGTTCCCTCGGGGCTGTGTAAAGCCGGGAACCTACATAAAATGCAGATCGACGTCAAAATTCTTTACTCCTCATCAATAGGAAAGAAGGAAGATTAAGATCTAACTTTATACCTCGTTAGCATGCAAATACATAGAGGGATGTCGACTCAGAGCACCTAGAAGCTCTGGGTTTGCTACTTGAATATTCGGGAGGTCCCTACGGGGAACATGCACAGCAGCAGCGAGCTCTGCAACTGGAACATCCTCCTCCTCATCCTCGACGTCCGGTACATCAACTCTGACTAGACATATCACCTCTTCCACCAACCGACGAGGCTGTCTAACAGAACGGGGTCGAGGCACTTTAAAAGTCCTCCTCCGTAAACCAGAAGTGGTCTTGCGGGAACTGCTCAGCTGATTCGGATCCATAATATCTGGACAATAAGTCTCCAAATCACCTCAACAAGGGTGTGGTATCATATAACCTGGAGATTTCTTTTCAAAATGTATTTTATGACTACATGCATGCATGCATTATTTTAACATACGTCTACAGTAGAGTTAATATGCATGACTACTCAATGCCTACATTTTGGAAAATTTTGCTATAGTTTCCTCTATAAATAGTACTATCCACATGCACAAAGACAGGACTAGGTGTCCATTCTGTAGCACACCTGCCCACAGTCATATAAATTCTATTTGCATTAAAAAATCAAAGTCATCAATCCATAAGGGTAGCCTAATTATCAGGATTACTTTACTTTTTCACCTTTGCTCATTTGTCCTCAAACAGGATAAGAAATAGCAGAAAAAAGGTGCCAATTTAACTTTTTTAAAAGTTAAATTTTTTTATATCATTATGTTCAGCATGGTTTAATACTAACATTTACTATGTTGAATATTTTTTTATCAAGTTATTTGAGCATGCATATGCTCTACTATGTGTTTAGATGCATTTCATGTGATAAGTCATTTTCCAATGGATAAAAACTGGAAAAGAGTACATGCATACATTACCAGGATAGTGTAGAACACTTGTACGGTGACAGAATTTATAGAAAGACGTCCGAACTCAGCAGATCTGAAGAAGAGCTCTCGAATTTCCTTTACGACGCAACTTGAAAATGACTTATAAAAGCAACCTGCAGGACTTTAATATCCACCGCAGGTCCATCTGCGGCTACAGCAGGTGTACTTACGGCACCCCTACGTGGGTCCCATCCCTCCGGCTCGGTCCAGTTTGAGTTGTAAAGAAGTTCTCACAAGCTGAAAAGGCCAAATCAGGGATAAAAATGCTACGCGACTGAGCGGAATAGCCTAAAATCCTAGTTTTTTGGGCCCGACTGTGGCTTTCATATCATTCATTGGTATTCGCCTAAACACAGGGTATACTACATCGATGATCCCCATCGTTGTAGATCACATTCGACAATACTACACAGAAGTCCAATGCCGTCAATTCAGGGTCGTTGCCCTAATCCCCATCCAAAAGACCCCCCATATTCCGCTGATACACACATCAGCGATGATCCAAAAGATCCCTGACGGGGGTTACAATGCATATTATCCATTGACACACACATCAGCGAGGATCAAACAGATCCTCGGCTAGGATTACAATGCATATTTTCCGTTGATGCACATGTCAACGAAGGTCAAGCATCCTTGACGTCAGTTCAACCGTTGGCAGGTAAACCCAACGTCGCATTGGAAGCCATACGATGATTGCATCAGTTGATACACACATCAACAAAGGCCAAGTAGCCTTGCCATTCATCCCAGCAAGGAGTTCATCCGTTGATATACACGCCAGCAGAGGATCAAATGGATCCCCGGCGGGGGTTACAATGCGTGGTCAACCGTTGGTTCACACATCAACAAATGTCGGGCAGCCCTGACAACACATACTATTGACAGTAAATCCAACAGAACATTGATATGTCCGGGCGATACAAACCAGGGAGGATCAATATCATTGGGGAGGATCGATAATGGAATATGTTATACACATTCTCAAACAGACAAAGTTTTATCCCCACAAATCTATTGTACACGAGAGGCACATCTTGGGAGTAAAGTCTGTATCAAGGATTCAGGACTTTGGTGATAGCCCCAACGTCAACATCCTAATAGGTTTGGATCACACATCCAAGCTTTCCGTCATTACCATCACCGGTAGAAGCAATAGGGAGCCGACAATCATCCCCAGCATGTGGAAAAATAATCCATATGCATCATACACTTGCATCATGTTGCTCCACATAGCATCATGTTTGTCTTGCTGCATTTTAAGTGTCTAGGATTCTTTATCCTATCCATGTCATTACATTGCATGAATATGATAAAGAGGGGCATTTATAGACACTCAAAATTTTTTGCACACCTGTTATTGACATTGCAAGAGGGTAGATTAGTCTTTCAGAGATAACCCTGGAAGACAGTTCACGTCAAGTCCGAATAATATCAAAAGTTCAGTCTCAACCCCGGAACACACACCGGGAGTAACAGTTCTAACCTCAGAGATAACCCTGAGGCCTGCAGTTCCAATACCAGAAATTCCACCGGAGAAGACCGATTTATCCCGAAGATAACCCCGAGATATTCAGTCTCAGTCCCAACACTGGGAATAGTAGATTCCAACCTTGGAGATAACCCCAAGGAAGGCAATTACAGTTCCGGAGATAACCACAGAAATGCTTGTTTTAAATGCATGTAATCAGCTTCAACCTCGGGGCTTACACTAAGGCACTCAGTACAAGGCCCGACAATAACACCGGGAAGATAGGCACACCTCAGAGATGACACTAAGGACCTTCAACACTTGCAGCAGTCCAATCTCAGAGATAACCCTGAGCAACGTCTGCTTTATTAGCCCAAACTGTAGATAACCCCGGTGAAGGGAAAAGTCATCATTTTGCTACCTTGACGCCGCATCACGCCATCTCAATATTTTAGATATATATTTCTACACCGCAATGTCCCACAAGAACCAAGGAAGTTCAATCCCGAGTGACTATTACGCAGGGTAACAGATAGAATTTGAAGCTTGAAGACCGGAGGGCATCGTCCCATCTTCCTGACTTCGTACAACCTTTAATCCCATGTCATTGCGTAACTCTCGACAATGGCAGTCTGAAATAGGTCTTATACACCTCAGTCGGATGCCCGGATTGAAATTCTGAAAGTTTGAGTGAACACCACGTTACACACGTCCACGTACTTCGAGATGGCGGGACCCGCGAAGCCTGGGGCACCCTGGGCAGCCGCAGGTACACCTGCGACTCCCCCCCTCTATAAATAGAGCGCTTGGGGTGGCCATTTTGAAAGAGAAAAAGGTGAGAAAGCCCTATCCAATTTGCTCTGTAAACACCCTAAACTGAGAGTTATCTCATTTTAAACACTTGTAAGCTCATATATAGCTACTTTTTACTGATGGGAGCCGAGTGTTCATCCCTTTCAAGTTATAGAAGTCTTCTTTGGCAGCCCACTATAAGCCTTCTTATATACTTTAAAGCCTTTCTCTTCATCTTTGCACACACTATTTTTCACATTGAGAGTCGTGTTGCGTGTGTAGGCCCAGACTTCAGTCCGTGGTTTCATTTCAGTTTGTATATATATATATACTTCATTTCAGTTTCTATATATATATACTTATATATATATATATATATATATATATATATATATATTTTATATACGGACTAACATTATCGAGTTATGCCTCGATTGAGCCTAGACTTATGTCTCGAGTGTTTAATTGCTTTCATATATATATATATATATATATATATATATATATATATATATATATATATATATATGAACTGTATGTCGAACTGTGTTCGATGAGCCTAGACTTACATCTGGTGCGTTTAAATGCTTTCGTATATATATATACTTATATATATGAACTGTAAGTCGAACTCTGTTTGATGAGCCTAGACTCACATCTGCTGCGTTTACTGGTTTAATATATATATATATATATATATATATATATATATATATATATATATATATATATATATATATATACCTGCTTACTGCGTTTATATCAATTGCTGCATCATGTGAGCCTAGAAATTATGTGATCACAGATTCAGTCCACTGAATCAAGATTCGGTTCCCGTGATGGACCTTTTTAGATGTAAGTAGCTTGTAAATTTATTCAAGGTGTTCGGATTTCCTCTGATGGTTTGCATATCCATGAGGAGTTTGGCACTGCTTTGTACATTATTTTCTCGAAGATGCTTCGCATCTCGAAAATAAAAGCAATCAAGCCGAACATTTAATAAAATGGAAGTATCAAAGACCTCAATTACTATTGAGCACAGAGTTTGAAAAACCTCTTTTTACAAAATATCACTGTTATATCTTGCTTAAAACAGAATTTTTACATAAATTCAAACCATATGTATATAGGTGCGAATGAGGCATAGCACTGCTTCCAAATAACAACACATTGACCCACATACACACACATTCATATAATAGTTTATTGAAAAGTGGCGGTCACCGTGGCAACACGGATGTCGGGGGGTGCCTAACACCTTCCATCCACATAAGTAAGTCCCCGGACCCTAATGAATCTTGGTTTCACAAACACGTTTAGCAGTGTCATATCACTGTGTCAATGTGCAAACTTTTTCTCAATTGTGTTGGTACAACCAGTTATAAAACCAACTGGTGACTCTTAACAGTCCATCGTCGATATTATACATGTCGGACCTTTTTTAATTATTTTTTCAAACAAATCTCACCTAAAATGAGAACACCAAAGAACAATTAACGAAAAGGGACAACTAAAAAAAACCTGACGTCGACAGGATAGAGATATGCCTTTACGCCATATGTAATCTTATAAAGAACTTGTGCTTTAAATCCTTTTTAATTGTAATTCACATAGAGATATAGTGGATTAGTTAATTAGGGTGTCTTGCTTAATTCTATCAGCTGTGAATTTAAGTGAGTTTGGGTATTATGCATCGAGAGGTGGTTTTATCTGCTTTAGTGTTCTTGATTAACAATTTAGGATAGAGAATAATTGATGAGAAGTGTGTTAACTTAAATGAAACAATAAGTGAAGTTGTGATTTTAAATCTCCGTAATCTTAATTTAACTAGTGGAATTTAATAGTAGTTTAATTATATAATTTGAAATTCATTCGTTTAGATAAGATTGAGTTGGTTACGGGTTAGTACTTAGTAATCTTTATTAAACAATTCCTCGTGAGAACGATACTCTACTTACACTTTATTACTTGTTAACCACGTATACTTGCGTGTTGTGCGTAATTAGATTTTACCCAATAAGTTTTTGGCGTCGTTGCCGGGGAATTAGTTTAATATTTTTTTGCCAATAGTAGCTTCAATCAAATTAGTCTTAATTTAAACATTTTTTTAATTATTTTTTTTATTTTATTATCTTTCTATTTTTCTCTTGTTTCAGGTACCATGACTGGATGCAATTATCAATGGCCATATACAAATATGACTCCACCAAGGGACACGGTAATTGATGGACTTAATCCATTTTTTGCATTATCAGCACAGCTTGAGACAATTTCGAGGAGGTTAGATGTTGTTACAGCCCAACGTATTCGGAGGAAAGCGCTAGTTTGTAAATATTGTGCTGGTAATCATCCGAGTCATCAATGCACCGTCAGTTTTAAGCCGGGACAACATGGTGGTGAATACCTCAACCAATATGCATATGATAGTTATCATCAAGCTTGAGGGTATCACCGGTATTCGTCATGGAGCTACAATTATGAAGACCAATAATACGCTCCAAATCCAACATACACACCGAAATTCTTATATCCACATCCATTGCCACAAGAAGAAAAGTCAAAGTTGGAAGAATTCATGTCAAAGACCATAGCAAACCAAGAGGAGAAGATGATGAGTCAAGAAATATCGAGACACAATTTTCAGCAACAGATGGAACAACTGATCACCACTTCAACCCATGGTCCTCAATACATGGGTTCCAAATCTGAGACAAATAAATCAAGGTTGGAGGAATTGTTGTCCAAGTTCGTAGCATCAAATGAGGAGAGGAGGATTAATCAAGAGATATCAATTCAAAATCTGCAGAACCAGATGGATCAAATGCTCAAAGCCTTGAACAACTATCCTCAAAACAATTGGTGTTATGACGAGGATTCTGAGATTGATAAAGTGCCCGAGCCAAATCTACAACTGGATGAGACACGAGATGTTTAAAAATAGGAGACATGTGGGGATAATGAAAATAAGTTCGGTGAAGAACTAACTATGAGTACCAACGAGGATAAGCCGATGTTATTAGTGCCCCAAGTTCCTTCTCCACCAAAGATCAAAGGTCCAATTACATTTGCAAAACTGTGCCCACTTGGTAGTCATGTCATCAGCAAGGCTCTTTATGACATGAGAGCTAGTACAAATGTAAAGCCATGGTGGGATAAGGAGGACAAGATAAAAGAAGAGCCTGTTGTGCTTGCCAAGCCTCAAAGCCCCAATCGAATCATAGGCTCAACGGATGGAAAAGCACCTAGTCATTCAACATTCTCAATTGGGCACTTATTTAAACAAAGCATGTTAGGTGACTTTAATTCGATAGCCATCACAATTGGGAACCTACCAAAAGTTACATTATTTTTGATGGATGGAGGGTTCCTCATTTATCGAAGAGGAATTAGATAGCGTTGACCAGACAAAGTCAGGTTGAAAGACTGTAATTCAAGCGCTAACTGGGATGCAACCCATGAATTTTTATATTTATATACTTTACTAGTTTAGTTAGTAGATAGGAATTAATTTGCTTATTAAGTTCTCTTTTAAATCCAAAGTGCTATTCTAATCCATGTTGTCTCTTTTCATTGCAGGTATAGGTGGCTAAATAAATAAGCAAAAGATTATGGACAGGGAAGCCACCAATCTGAGCCCATGCCATAGTATCCTCTTTTCGATTCCGATGTGGAGGAGTTTTCAGCCTTTGTTCCACGACCACCACCACCACAAGCTTAACAGGATCCAGGGAAGTCCTCTCTTCTTTTATTTCAATATGTTTACAATGAGAACATTGTAGTTGTTAAGTTTGGGGGAGTTAGTTTTAGTTTATTGTTTCATGTTTTAGCATTTAGTATGTCATATATGTTTGCATTCATGTCATATAGTTTGCATTTGCATAGTAGTTTATTTTAATAGTTTTTAATGTATTTAGTTTCTTGTTTCTTGTTAGTTAAGATTAAAAAAAATTGAAAAATTGAAATTTTTTAAAAATAGTAGTTAGTTTACTATATTTACATAGCATTTAGTACATCTTTCATGAGTCCAGCTGTTTAAAATTTACAGTTTGTTTTGGCTAATGATGAGATTGGAATTGGGTAGACAAGTATAGTACTGACTATTAGAGCTTTGATGTGATTTCTTGTTATGAATCGAGTCTTTTTCTGTTTGAAACTGGTATAATAAGGATAACACAGTAAAAACAACTTGTTGATTGATTGAGTTTAAATTGATACATAATGGAACTCTAAAGGATAATGCTAGTTTGAATGAAAGAATGACAAGAATAAGTAGTGATGGCTAAAGTTAGACAAGAACCTAAGTTTGGGGGGATATTTGGGGTATATAAGCTATAAAAAAAAGAAAAAGAAAAAAAATATGAATAAACACCGTGGCGTGATTGTCTAGTTTTGTGGCCTGTGTTACTTGAGTAAGTAAGCCCGGGAGAATTATCTTTACACCTAGCGCCCTAAGGTCTTAATGGTCTAGGAGTCGTTAGTCGAAAGCTCATTAAGGTAGCATTGAAAAGCTTAAGGGAATAAGACATTGCATAGCTATGTGTATATAAACCAAAAGAAAAAATGAATAAAACGGGAAATAAGAGTTGTAACTCTCCGAAATCCGGTCTATTTTCACACCCAGATTCCGTACATCACGATCCCATCTCTTTCCAAACATACGTCATTATATAGTTAAATATAACAACATACATTCTCAAATCCTAGGTTCTAATACCTTATAACCTCGTTCATTACAAATAATGATAATTATATTATTCTTTACATCTTTCAAGAGTAATTTTTATCCGCCACCAAGGATGCATAACAGTTCATTAAACTAGTCTATAGCCTAATTAAACTATACTACATTACAAGTCTTCGCTTGATCTTCACGCACATTCGCATACTGAATGACACTTCGTCTGGATACTGATCAGCTGCATCTTTATGGGATACTTCAGTTCTTTCAAACATCATTCGCTAAAAATATTTTTATTTAAAGTAAGAGGGAGCATTCAATTGCCCAGCAAATCATAGCATTTGAACAAACAACTTTAAGAATTTAAACATTCTTTTAAGACTTCAATAACCGAAAAAGGTTATGAAGCAGCTTGAACAATAGGAATAAACTTTGATTCCTATCATCTTAAAACATTAGTCATATACTCTTTGAAATACCTTCATTCTTCTACCTTTTTCCATACACATCATGTCTGGCTAGAATCATTAGCACAGACTTAACAATAACGGTTCATGTATAAACATAACATACTCATATTGAATAGTTCAATCACAGAACAGTTCATCTCATAGAAACACCGAAGTGTTCAAATTGTGGCATAAGGCCTCACACATACTACCACCCTATACATATATCGCGCATATACACATAGACAAGACTTCTCAAGTTCAACATCTTAGAAGTTTAAGAAACTAGAATTCATGTAATATGAATGAAGTTAGGGAAACTTGCCTTACGCATAGCTACAGCTTACGCTGAACTGCTCATTCAAATCCCTAGATAACACATAAGGAAAAAGCACGTACATCAATTAGTCATATACTTGACTTACGCATTAATTTACTTAACTTTACTTCTTACGTTTCGCGTTCTTACAATCTAAGTTTACGCGACTAACTTTCTTTACCATTTTACGGTGTTACGACATACGGAGACGTCTTACTCTTACGATCATCATCTTTGATGATTTACATTCCTATATTCTTCTTATAACTTTTCTAGGACTCAGCACACATCGCATCTCTACTAGTAGTCCGTATAGTACTCTGAGTGCTTTCCCACAAACACCCAACAAACAAGTTCCCGTCTCGTCTACACTGTCTTCCATAGTGAGTTAGATCGGTTGCCAGTTTCGTATATACCTCCGCTCTCTGAAGGAATTATTTAGCCCAGCTCCCATATGTCAACCATCAAAGATTACGATTGTACCACAACCTAACTTATCTTAACTTATCCGAACTATTAAACTATAATGTTCATTAAGTCAATTTCTTATTTCTTATGGATTTCTGGTAACTAAATGCCATACCTCAGGATTCATTCCTTATCGTCTAAGTCATATAGTCTTTTGTATACTCAGAACGGTCATTTAATGTCAATACTATGTGGTCATAGCATTAAACATTTTATATTAACTTATTCGTATCTTACAACATCCGGTTCATTCAATTCAGAACGTTATCCAAGTTATAATTATTAACTTGGCTTCTTAACGTTATACGTCATTGTCTTCATTACCTTACAGTCAAACCATACACGGCGTGTAGGTTCTGCCCGTTTAATATTTGTGTACACTCAACCCTCACGTCGGCTAAAGTGTTTAACGTTTACTTCATTCTAACATTCTCTATTCGACTTACCCTCGGATTTTCATTAATCTCATTACCATTTGTTACGGCTTTCCTTGATAAATCATATCTTACTTACTACCTTCGTCAATGTCTAAGTCATACAACCATTGTACACTTAGAACGTTCGTCCGACGCGAATACGATTCACAAGGATCGTTTACGTATTCGATGTTTACGTTGCTCGTCTCTAAATCTCTCATTCAACCTTTAATCAAGATTTTAATCACTTTCAATCGTTATCCATCCCATGAACCCCATGTTCATTATTCTTTCTTAATGTCGAAGCCATACTGTTCGTTGTATGCTAAGATCGATCGTTCATCGCAACTGTGTTACGTTTACGTTCCTTACATTCTCTATCTTTTAATTTCGTTAAATCTTCCGTTTAACCTTTACTAAATGTTTAAATCACTTATTTAAGTGTTACGTTATGTTCATTATTCTTTCTTGCACATCCCCCAGTAATTAAGCAATTCAAAAGCTCAACACTAGGCCTTGCCCTGCACCGGCGCTGCGGCGCCGGTTCTCTGCCTTCTCCTCGCGTTGCGGCGCAAGTATGCAGTGCTCTCTTCCCCGGCCTGGCGCTGTGGCACCAAGATCCTCTCTTACTCTCATGCTACGACGTCACTCAGCAGTAGCTGATGGCTCGAGATGGTGCTGCGGCGCAGCCTCCCAAGGCTTAGCTGGCGCTGCGGGGCCAAGCCTCAACCTTCGAAAATTTTTCTAAGTCCTTAACTAGTTTGAGATGCTTACTTTGAAATCTCATAACTTATTCGTTATAACACGGAACGAGGTCATTCCAAAGCCATTCTCTTCCTTATCTTACGTACTTCAACTTCCCTTAGATAGAAATTTATTCTGAATCTGTTAACATGCCATTCAATTAGCTTAAATTCTCTTACTTGTTCATTTTACGTTATTAACGCTCTTCGTTCGCTCGTCCGTAATTCGGTCATCCGAACTCAGAACTTGTTCGTTCTTGAGTCCACGACTCACGTTTCCTACGTTATCTTACATTCTTATGAAACCCTACACACTCGGGTTCATTTACATACTTTCTATTTCTCGTTCGTCTTTTACAAAATTTTCGCCATAACTTCGTTATAGCTATGTTTTAATCCGTTCTTCATGAACGTTTCCACCGTTCCTAACCAAGCAATAAGAAACTAACTTATACACGATGGTTTTAAACTTGTCCATCAATAACAATTATACTACGATGGTTTTAAATTTATCCATCAACAACATTCTTCGCGTTCTTCGTGTGTTCTTCGCTCGTTCTTCATTTTTAATCGATATTTTGATTACGATTTCACTTTTCCTTGGAATTTGATGTTAGAAAACACCATTCCTTACTAATATCACCGAATCTTTCATATGATTCATTCGAATCATTTAAATTCATTACTAATCTTATATTTCCTTAAAAAATTTATAAAATAAACTTATAATTATTATTTCTTCATTTTCTCATGATTTCAACCATATGAAATCATTCTTAACATCTATTACTTCTTATTCTCATTAAGCTATGATTTAAATATAAAAAACTTAAAGAAAATTTACTAAGGGTTAGGTTTCAAATTACTTTTCTTCTTTAATCTTCCTCCGTTGGACAAAGCGTGCACTTGGGCTAGCTTTTCCTCTTTCTCTTTCTCTTCATCCGAACTCTCTCTCTCTCTCTCTCTCTCTCTCTCTCAAGTGTTGGAAAATTTTCATTAACCAACAAATGAGCTTAAGCTCTCTTTTTATAGATTTCCAAGGCTAGGGTAATTTTAGTCATTTCGCCCCAACCTCCTTATTATTCACACCTCCTTACTATTCACGAAGCTTCCCTTGGAAGCTTCGTGCTTCCGTCATGCGAAATTCGTCCGACAGTTTGAAAAACTACGATTCTCGGAATCCAAATATTTTTTGATATTTTGTCTTTCCTCTACAGTCTAACTTTTACGCATTATTCGGAACTCCGAAAAACTAAAAAATATTTTTTAACGTTAAGCGTTTTCCTTCACGTTTTCCCCTAACGTAGCTAAACAAATGAAAAGTACGTAACATTACTTTTTGTCATTTTTATTTCGTCCGATTTATGTGCGTTTTTCAAGAAAAACTTTTATCGGCTTAACTTTTCACGATATACTATCGTCAAATCTTTCGACGGAATGCCATTTCGACATACCGAACTCTCGAAAAGGCTTAGGTTATTCAAGCCCTAACCCTTAGGTTTCATCAGGTAAATAGTATCTATTTCGTCTTTTTTTCTGGAAATATTTTTGTTCCCGAAAAATATTTATTTTCGCCTTGAAAATTTTTACTCGTTCAGTCTAGTTCATATCTAGAATCCTCCCGACTTATAATCATCCTAGGTTCTAGAACGATTAATAAACACATAGCACAGAATATTATTATTAAAAATTTATTTTATTAATAATTAATTCTTTAAACTTAAATTCTGGACAAATCGAATTTCTGGGTTGTCACATTCTTCCCTCCTTATAAAAAATTCTGTTCTCAAAATTTCATAAAACTCACCCTTACCCGGGTCCTCACATTCTTCCCTTCTTCACAGAATTTCGTCCTCGAAATTTTAGCTTACTCTTTTTCTCAACTTCTCTTCAAAGAAGTTCTTATCTTTCAAACATTCCCTCACCTCCATAACTTATCAAGAATTACGAAGTAGAATGAATAACGAGGAACATAAGGATTCCTTTAAAACATTTCATACTTTTGCTGAGGGGTCAAATCGACCATGAACTCTTACTAAGTTTAACAACATTGCACCGTAAACCCTTCTACCACAGTCAGTTTACAATCACCAAGAAGGTAAACTACCTCTTCTATACGTAGGCGATCAACCCATCGTATAACCCCATTTCGGGGTATGTTCACCTCAGACTTAATCATTAGATTCCGCACAAAAATAATTTGGCTTGGCATAACTTCTCAAAGAAAGCTTGATTTTCTTATAACATGACATACCATTTGTCTTAGCCAAATCGAATAGCTTAGACCATACCAATAAATTGGACTTCAACTTGAAACATTCGTCTAGTCAACTTAATTGACATCGACTACTTCTTTAAATTCTTTCACAATACATCAAAATGTTTCATGACGTCATGATACCACACTTTTCACAGTACCTTGAGGACTTCGTCAGTTTATGACTTCATCAGTTTATGACTTCGTCATTATACATCATACCATAGAGGGTTGTTGATCATAAGATCAAATCCAACACTAGGTTTAATTTCATTAATAACTCCATCGTTTTACCATCCTTGCATCAAATGCATTGATGATATAAAATTTATTTTGATATTTCAAATCAACTTCTGTCTAGCCAAAACAATTAGTATAGACGTATAAAGAATAGTTCTTTTTAAAATCCATTGGTTCCAAAAGTTGAACCAAGTCTTTCCTGTTTTAAAACGCACATATAAGCAAGATTTCAATAAATTTCAAAATCTAGCATAGCAATATGAAAATACTTATTTTCAGTCTAAACAGTCATATACCTTAGTATAGTCCATCAACTTACCACACTTTATGTGTTTAGGAACTTTTCACAACTATATTTGTTTAAGAACTTATCTTAGCAATATGTAATCCAAGAACAAATCAAGGACAATCCATATGCTTAGGGCTCAGAAACATAGCATATAAGTATGAGTCACAAACTTTTCATAAGTATGAGTTTCAAGAACTTGCACCTATCTTAACATTCTCTACCTATCACACATATACATGAGAAAAGATTCACCTTTTCACCATATATATATTGATAGCGCGACCTACTATTCCAATGATTATCACTACCAGAAGCTAAGTGGTTGTCGAACCAAACACAATTCCTTGCCCATACAAAGAATTTATCAACTCAGCTACTAATCAATATAGGAAGCTAAGTGATTGTTACACCAAGGATAATTCCCCGCACATACAAAGAATTGTTCAACTTAACAACTATATCTAATAAGAAGCCAAGTGGTTCTAAAACCAAGTACAAATTCCCCGCCCATACAAGGAATCATACAACTCAGCTGCTGATATGAATCCTCAATTAAAATCTTAAAACTTCTTACTTTCTCTTTACTTAATACGAATTTTCTTTAATTCGTATGCTAACCTTTATAACTCAATCTGAGTTCTTCTTCCTATACTTACTTCGTAGTACCATTCATCTATAGCATTAGCTATAAATCATCCATCGTTTAATAAAATAACTGTTATTATGATTCCCTATGATCACGTGGTGATCTTCTTCCTTAATCGTTTAACTCAACGATTTTCTTATCCTTCTCTCTACGATTATAGTCTTAGGTACTCGTACCTAAGATTTATAACCTATCAGCTTTGATACCACTCTGTAACACCTCGAAATTCGATCTATTTTCACACCCGGATTTCGTACGTCATGATCCCATCTCTTTCCAAACATACGTCATTATATAGTTAAATATAACAACATACATTCTCAAATCCTAGGTTCTAATACCTTATAATCTTGTTCATTACAAATAATGATAATTACATTATTCTTTACATCTTTCAAGAGTGACTTTTATCCGCCACCAAGGATGCATAACTGTTCATTAAACTAGTCTATAGTTTAATTAAACTATTCTATATTACAAGTCTTCGCTTGATCTTCACGCACATTCACATACTAAATGACACTTCGTCTGGATACTGATCAGCTTGATCTTTAAGAGATCCTTAAGTTCTTTCTAACATCGTTCGCTGAAAATGTTTTTATTTAAAGCAAGAGTGAGCATTCAATTGCCCAACAAATCATAGCAGTTGAACAAACAATTTTAAGAATTTAAATATTCTTTTAAGACTTCAATAACCGAACAAAGGTTATGAAGCAGCCTGAACAATAGGAATTGTGATAACTCGAATTTTAAGGTAATATTAAAATAAGAATTAAAAAAAATTCTTTTTAGATGATATGTTATGTGATATTGTAGTACACAAAGGATTATGTGTCATGCAATATGTGTTGTTGTGTATAATAAATATATTAGAATTATATATTTATTATGTAAGTAAGGTGTAGGAGTAAATTGTTAAAGGAAATTAGATGGGTATACTTAAAATAATTTATAATATTAAATTATTTTAATGTAGTAAATTGGTAGCATTAAATATACTTCATGTATAGCCACTATTTTATTGAAGAAATCATATATTACATTATTAAGTGTAATATATGCATGTATTTAATGTGGTGAATATATTAATATATTTACTATAGTTAAATAAATTGAGAAGACAATTTATAGAAAGGAAAGAAAATAATTGTGTATATGATATTATGTTATATGGATAATGGTATAATATTTAATATTATACCGAAGAATGTAAAGTAAAAATATAAGATGAGATCAATATATAAAATATGTATATTGATATCAACTAGTTAGTAAATTATATTTATATTTGAATATATTAATTTATATAATTGATATATAAATAAATTTTTTGAAAATAATTTATGGAGAGAAGGAGGAAATTAAATTTAATTATACAATATAAATTATATAATTTAAATAAGTTATTTAAACTAGGTATGATAATTAAATAACCTAAATAGTTATTGTTATTTAGTGGTCCTAGTATTTTAATTATATACTAATGACCTAATCTAAGAGATTTGTGGATCATATCTCAATCTATTTGATTATTTTATATGATTATGTGAGTAAGTGAATATGAATATTATATGATTTGTTTATATTTATTTATTATATAAACAAATAAAAGAAACTAGTGTAATCCTAATTATATATTAGGAATGAAGGATTGAATAACTTAAAAGTTATGAGATGGGGGAATAATAGTATTTATAATATATACTAGTTCGAAGAGATTTATTTTATATATCTCAATAAATTAATTTTATAACCTAATTAAGGTAAGTTTAATTGGGTTAAGAAATTAAATGTACTTTAGTAAGAATTTGTATGTGACAACCCCAAAATAGGTCCATTTCACCCAACCTATTCTGAGTCGCCAAATACATGGTACAGAAAACAACTACAACTTTATTACAATAATTGTCGTACAAAATACAACAACACATATGCTGTGAGTTTAGATACAAATATATACCAACTGTGACTCGTGTCCCAACTGTAATGTGACAAATGTCCCATCAGTGGACAACATCTCACAATGATACCTACATAAAGGTATAGTCAAAAATTGTTTTAGAAATTAGAATATTTGGGAAGTGCTCAAGGAAACCTTCGTACATGGGAGGTCATGCTTCCAGGTTATGATAGATATCATATGTCCATAGAATTATCCTTAGTTGACCTAATAGACCCCAAAGAAAAATAAGAAGATTACTATCATATTCTTTCTAATGGTGAGTCTTCTCTTGACATATCATTATCTCCACTGTCTTAAATTGAGAATTATACTTCAAGCAAACACCAAGATTATATAGGTAGTGCTCGTAGAAATACTCAGCAAGTGGATGTGCACAACCATGTCTTGTGATGACACGAGGTTGTATGTCATTAGACATCTTGTATGATAGTAACAAAATACCCTTCCAATGTTGGGTTCGTCTCACCCTATATGATTCACCAAATATAACTACTAAATGATGTATACAACACACTTTTCTATACTGGTTAGGGAGAACTCCACAGCTAGAGACCACCGTTCTATCCCTTGTTACCCCCGTTCGACCCAGCTACGCTCTTATTACCTGAAAGGAATTGTGAAACAAAAGGGTGAGCACAACTAGCCCAGTAAAGAATATTATGACTAAAGATAATTAAATTATCACTAGCCTTCATCAGTAATAAATCAGAGATTTAGAACATATGGTAGATAATAAAAATTTTCAACCATAGTTGCAGCGGAACGAGCAATCCTATAGAAGAGTCAAATAATCCATAAAGTCTATTATCTTCTCCACAATAAAAGTCCACCAACAATGTTTTGTCCCTGTAACATTAATCAACAGTTCCTTTCCACAATTATATGAATAACTCATAATCATAATTGTAATTCTAAATTCCTCTTCGCATCCGGGACGAAGATAATTTTCATCACATCTCTTTACCTAAAACATCAAAGATCATGGTTATACCAAATCACAATTCCTGTTTATAATCATACTAACAATTTCATCTTTGTATCTTTGCACTACGGCCAAAGATATTCATCAACATACCATCTTTGCACTACAGGCCAAAGATATACAACAATAGATCATCTTTGCACTACGGACTAAAGATATTCATCAACAATTCATCTTTGCACTACAGACCAAAGATATTCCTCAACAATTCATATTTGCACTACAGGCCAAATATATTCATCAACAGTTCATATTTGCACTACAGACCAAATATATTAATATCTCAAAGAAATATATAATCATTTCAGAATTTATATAAACAATAATTATAACCATGTTGATCATTTCACCTTTGCACTTAAGCTAAATATATTCAATTATAAATTCAATGGTCTTGATCATACCAGTCAACAATTCAACTTTACACTACTGGCCAAAGGGAACCCATAGTCATGATCATACCAAAAATCTACCCATCTTTACACTTAAGTTAAATAGAAATATCATCATTAGGGTTATAAAAATGTTATATAAAATAGTAAAATCAATATAATCAAAACATCTAGATTTAATCTCAAGAGTAATATTCATAAATTAACTATAATTTGGTTAGAAAAAGAAACCAATTTTGTCATGAATAGTAACTCGTGAATAGTAACTCATGAATAGTAAACCCGACACAAAAAGGTAGAAATTTCACAATAAAATCCATACCAATATTTCGGTATAATGATATTGAAATACCATTTCTTAAACTTATAAATAATTTATTTTAATTATTTACACTTTACTAAATAATACATTTAGTCATCCTAAAATTTTAAACTCGTAAGATTTCATCACCAATAACCAAAACCCTCATAAAAAATCTGCATATACCTCATATAGGATTCTTAAGTCATAAAATCCTATTTTCCAATTTTCTTACTTCACATAACATATTTAATTCATTTACTCATAACTAGTCTATTTTTATGAAAAATATCAAATCAGTACAAACAAATTTTCTTTTATGAGATTTAGTAGAATATAGTCCCATATTAAAAATATATTTTTCTCAGATTTTTTAAAAATCATTTACTATTTTTCATATGGCCAAAACAGCCGAATATTTAGATATTTATCAAAAATTGTACTTTGTTCCAAAAATTCTAAAATTTACAGAGTATACTTCTATCATATACATGTACTCCCAATAAAATTTTTACCAATTTTGGAGTTAACCACAAGGAGTTATAAGCGGTTACTTTTAAAAAAGTCTTTTCCCATAAAATTCACAACTCTTAATCTATACATCCAAAAATCGCTATTTTTGGACACAATCAAGAAAACTCATCAAATTATCATTTCAATTTTTTCCAGAATTTTTGAAGGTCAGAAAAATTACGAAACTGAAAAACATAACAACCCTTAAAATCCCTTACTATTCCTTACCTCAAAAGAGCAACACTTCTGACTGGATATCGGATATGACGCTAAAAGAAACTTGTACTGATGAATACCAACTCACCAAGTATCTAAATACTCATAAAATACACTCGATAATCTAAAGAGAAAAAGAGAGAAAACTTATGAATTCTGGTGTGATTTTCAATTCTAACTTAGCCCTCTATTTATAGGAAAATGTTAGCACGCCAAAGCAGACTTGACCTACTACCTGATGGCTTTACCTGCTACTATTCCACCCGCCAAAAATCAGCCATCTTCCCCAACAACCAAAAGTGGGGCCCACCCATTTTTAGAATTTTCTACCAAAATCATTTATAAACCTAATTTCTGAATCAGTCACCTCTTAAAATTCATAACAAATTATTCGTTCATTTTTAATGGTTCAAAATTTGTAAACATATACTCAACTTATATATGTATAACATATCCAAAAATCACAACGATCCAACGGTCAAATTAAAAATTATAACTCACACAATAAAGATGTAAGAACACTGATTTGATCTTTTAATACCTCCAATCCGACAAAATACTGATAAAATACCTCGACATTAATTCCTTCAAATAAAATAGATATATCCATCATTTATATTCACATCACATAAATATTTCATTATCATATAGATCAATAATTAATTATTCACAAATAATATTACAGAATCACAATAATGACAACCAGGCAGTTCCCAGGAAAGAGGGGGCTTTTTGATAAGGATTTCTCCTTACTGACGCACAATTAGGTGACCAAACCTCTCCTTGATAGAACTTTCTAGACATTGCCAATAATGCTATCTAATAATATTATTCAAATAATATGAATTATTGATCTGATAATGGAGATACTCTGCAGTGATAATTATTGAAACAACAATAATATAAAATATCAACGCAGCAGTTATTGATTCAAAAAAATAAAATATTGAACAAAAATTGTTGTAACAATTATTGAGTAGTGCCTTCTCACGTAAGAATCAATAATTGAAAAAATACTATGCAATACCGTGTGCTACTGTGTAACTACACGTATTACTGTATTTTAACCACCATGTATTCCAACAGTGTTAACGGTAACAACTACGCCGTTATTTATAAAAACTCAATTTTTGTCGTTATCTTCATCCAACAAATAGCTGTGTCGTCATACGAATATTCTCCGACAGAAAGAATATTCCACGACCAAATGAATATTCCCTGACAAAATGAATATTTTATAACCATTTGTGTATTTTGAAAAAAAAATCATATATCACCCTTAACTTTAACTTTTATCAATTTAACCATTTACTGAATAGTAATTATAAGAAAAATTGAATACTTTTATTTCATAAAATTCGAGGTCTTACAATCTCCCCTCCTTATGAAATTTCGTCCCTGAAATTTACGTACCTGGTATTTCAAAAAGTTGAAAAGACCTTGCTTTCATTTCAGATTCCATCTTCCCTGTCATCATGATTTCTCCACGCTCATCTTCTGTATTTCAGATATCAATCTAGAATACAGCTTCAAAACAAAGGTTAATTGACATATCACAATTTGTCAACTTAAGTAAGAAAATTTAGCTTAGGTAGGACACACACTAGCGAAGGATATTATTCGTCTCTCCCTTCCTAGTTCTAATCTCGGATCTCCGTTAGAGATCATATCCCTAAGCTCTGATACCAAATGTAACTCTGGACACCAACTTGTGTCAGCACCTTACATTGATACCTATCATTTTGCCACCGCAGAACGGCGTCCCCTACGGAGAGTCTGGCTTCGGTGCATCCCCCATCAACAGGAAGTCACCAGTGAGAGGCTCGGGGCTCTTTACTTATAGCTCTGATACCAACTGTGACAACCCCAAAATAGGTCCATTTCACCCAACATATTCTGAGTCGCCAAATACATGGTACATAAAATAACTACAACTTTATTACAATAATTGTCGTACAAAATACAATAACACATATGCTGTGAGTTTAGATACAAATATATACCAACTGTGACTCGTGTCCCAACCGTAATGTGACAAATGTCCCATCAGTGGACAGCACCTCACAATGATACCTACATAAAGGTATAGTCAAAAACTGTTTTAGAAATTAGAATATTTGAGAAGTGCTCAAGGAAACCTTCGTACATGGGAGGCCATGCTTCCAAGTTATGATAGATATCATATGTCCACAGAATTATCATTGGTTGACCTAATAGACCCTAAAGAAAAATAAGAAGATTACTATCATATTCTTTCCAATGGTGAGTCTTCTCTTGACATATCATTATCTTCAATGTCTCTAATTGAGAATTATACTTCAAATAAACACCAAGATTATATAGGTAGTGCTCGTAGATATACTCAGCAAGTGGATGTGCATAACTATAAGACCCCAACTTTTATAAACAAAGATGAATTTTCTATAAATATCATTTTTGAATATTATGGAGTGAAATTGATATAATGTTATAGTTGTGGGTAATATTTATAAATTTTACAAAGTACGCAAGTTGCTATATAATATTCGATTAGTCGGGGAATATTCGTTTTAACAGAGAATATTCGTACGACGACACAATCAATTGTGGACCCCACAACAGAATTATTGTCGGATTGAGAAAACGACAAAAATACTTTATAAAAATAACGGGGGAAATTTTACCATTAATACTGTTAAATTACTCGGTAGTAAAAGTACAGTAATACGCATGGTTGCATAGTAGCACATGGTATTAATTATTGATACTTACGTAATAAGTCACTCAGTTTTATTTTATTGGTATTATTAATGTAATAAAATAGAAAAGCTTTTTATATAAAACAGAATACTTTTATAAAGTTATTCGTTTTATTAGGCTAATAGTAAAATCTTTTTATATAAAACAGAATACTTTTATAAAGTTATCTATTTTATTAGACAATAATTAGAATATATTATATTTTATTATGCATAATATTTGCATAGTGCCTGTATAGTGTTTGCATAGTAAAATCTTTTATAAAGTTATTCGTTTTATTAGATTATAAATAGAATATATTATATTTTATTTAAAAATTTTACTTTAAATATGGACCGTCAGATTAAAGTAAATTAATCTGGACCGTTCATGAATTAGTTACTATGCAGTCCATTCTTCTATAAATAGAAGCTCATTCCTTCATTATTTCTTACGAATTCATTGAAACTCTAGAGAGATAAGTTATAGAGAGAAAGAAGAAAAGTATCCTGCTACTGCACTAGTCATATATCCAGTATTCTTCTTCTTAAGGTAAGGGATATTTTTTGTTGTACTCGTAAGGGGTATTATTTCTTTTGTATTCATGAAGAGAACTTCTGTTATTCCATTATTTATTATTCTGTTGGAATAACCTGTATACGCGGGCTACCCTATACTTGGTGAAATTCTTCTGTTATTCTATTCTTTATTATTCTGTTGGAACATCCTGTCTGTACGTTTAAGCTGGACCTGGTTCCATTATTTATTATTCTGTTGGAACATCTTGTCTGTGCGTTTACGCCGGACCTGGTTCCATTATCTATTATTCTATCGGAATATCTTGTCTGTGCGTTTACGCCAGACTTGGTTCCATTATTTATTATTCTGTCGGAATATCCTGTCAGTGCGTTTATGCCAGACCTGGTTCCATTATTTATTATTCTGTCAGAATATCCTGTCAGTGCGTTTATGCATGGCCTGGTTTCGTTATTTATTATTCTGTTGGAATAACCTATCTGTGCGGTCTATCGCATGCCTGGTGATTTCTTTTGTTATTCCATTCTTTATTATATTCAGTTGGTAAAAGTTTTGGCTTTTATACTCCATAAAATTAGTGGAATATCCTTGATATTTGCGCTTCATCCTGTATATTTTCATGGAAATATTCTTCTGAGCATTCTTGAATTTTACTCCACAAAGCAGTATCATGTTGACAATTTGGACGTTATTGGTTCCTGGATAAATTAATTCTTGAACTTGTTTTATTGAATTCTTATATCATTGTCATCATCCTCATGTTTATATTCTGTTGAAAGTCATCTGTGGCATGTAGTGCATAGATGGACTTGGTATGATTATGACCAGGGATTATTCGGTATAATCATGACCATAATGTTACAAATGATGTGGTAAAAGTCCTCATTGGCCCGTAGTGCATTGATGGACAGTTGTTGGCATGATCATGACCATTGATGAATACACGAATATCCTTGGCTGTGATGCATGGATAATTTGTGGTTGTGATACTAATGAATATCCTTGGCCGTAGTGCAGGGATGATATTGATTATTTATTAAGCTGAGTCTCAGCGATAAAAGTGATGAAAAACCTTTTAAATCATAAAAGATAGTATATTTTATTCTCTACTTGACTCTTTTAATGGATTACTTGTTCCGCTGCAGTTAAACTTGATGTTTGTTATATTTTATCAGTTTAACACTGTTGAAGGCTAACAATAATTTATTCTGCATTATCTTAGTCATAATATTTCTTACTGGGCTAGTTGAGCTCACCCTTGTGCTTTCATTGTTCTTTTCAGGAAATGAGAAAGTAGCGGGGACTAGTCGGAGAACGGAGTGACGATTCAGAGGATGGCATTAGTAGTCCTCACTATTCTATAAAATAGTGTGAAAATAAATATATTGAGGACTTATTTTGAGTTTGAATCCTGTTTAGAAGAAAGTGTTGTATTTAAACTCACAGCTTATGTTTTGTCGTATTTTACACGACAGTTGTATAATTAAGTTTTATTTGTATTTTATACCATGTAGTTGACGACTCAGAATAGGTGATGTATACCTATTTTGGGGGCGTCACAGTTGGTATCAGAGCTTAGGGATATGATCCCTGGCTAAGATGTGAGACTAGAACTAGGAGGGGAGAGACGGGGAAATCCTTCGCTAGTATGACTTACCTAAGTTTATTTGGTATTTAATTGGTCGGTCAAAGTATAAGGATATTATGTTACATGTCAATTAACCTTTATTTTATGGCAGTATCTGAAAATGACATCCGAGAATGTTGAGAATAGCAATGGAGCACATGAGACCGTTGAGGTTCCACATATCAATAATCATGATAATGTGCATCAGAAAGGTGACAATCCTCATGCAAACAACAACACTGACCAAATGATGAATGATGGAATGTTCATAGGCTTTATGCAATTCATACAACATCAGGCGAGAGAGGCTCTTGTCCAAAATATAGGTGGAAACACTGAAAACTCACGAACGGTCACCGCTAAACAGTTCAAGGAGCTGGGACCACCGGAGTTTATTGGAGAACCAAAACCACTTAAGGCAGAAACGTGAATAAAGTAGATCACCAAGATATTTGATGTCTTGGGATGCGCCGAGGAGCAAAAGGTTCCCTTTGCCACCTTTATGTTGCGAAGAGAGGCAGATTACTGGTGGAAATTGGTAAAGCGTACTCAACCTGCTGCACTGAAGATGTCTTGGGAGAAGTTCTAAGAACTGTTCAATGACAAGTGCTTTTCCAAAAGTATTCGTCACATGAAGGAGATAGATTTCATCAAGTTGGAGCAGAATAATATGACCGTGTCACAGTACGAAGCTAAGTTTTTCGAGTTGTCCCGGTTTGCGTCCCACTTGGTGGATAATGGAGAGAGAATGACGCGGATGTTTTTAAGAGGTTTGAAGCCGGAGATACGTCAACATCTTATTTCTCAAAAACTGTGTTTGTATTCAGATATTATAAATAGGGCTCAGTTAGTGGAGCACGATAACGAGTCAACGCAGCCTAAAGAGAGCAATGGGAAAATGATAATACCAGTGAAAGCAGTCATCGAAGCGGTAACAACAAACGTGGAGGGAATCTGCAGGCCAGAAATGGTAACCACTTCGGTGGTAATCATGGCCAAAATAATAAGAATGGACATTTTAAGAAGAGGAGATTCAACAATGATGGAAAGACGTCAGCACCAGCACCCGTGGTTAAGGAAGGAGAACGACCACCGATCATATGCTTTAAATGCGGAGGGGAGGGACACATAAGTCCAAACTGCGCGATGCCGTCCAAAGCATGTTATAATTGTGGAAGAGAAGGTCACCTAGCCCGATTTTGTCATTCACCGAAGACAAGTTCAGCTAGGATGGAGGTACCAAAGGATGTCCCATAAAAGTCAAAACTGGTAGCGCAAGGAAGAGCGTTTGTTGTGACCTCCTAGAAAGCAAGGAACCCGAATGAGGTCATCACGAGTAAGCTTATCATAAACTCTAGTGAAGTCTATACCTTATTTGATATCGGTTCTACCCATTCTTTTATTTCTCCTATTTGCGCTCAACGATTAAATTTGACTCCAGAGAAATTAGATTTTGACTTATCTTTGGAAACTCCGTTGGGAGAAACCTTCATTACATCCACTGTTTATAGGTCTTGTTTGGTTCAAATCGGTACCTTCACGTTACCTGTCGATCTTATTTCATTGAAAATACTTGCATTTGATGTAATTCTAGGGATTGGTTGGTTAACTACTCATCATGCAAAAATTGATTATTTTCGTAAGGTTGTTAGCTTTCGTATTCCTAATCAACCTATTATGCGAATTCAAACAATCAAACCATTAAAATCAATCACTGTCATCTCAAGCCATAAAGCTATTCGTTTATTAAAAAATGGATGTCAAGATTTCTTAGCTCATGTCACGGATCTAAACAAAAATACTTCAGTTTTGAATGATATTTCTATTGTTAATGAATTTTTTGACGTCTTCCATGAAGAACTTCCTGGCCTACCCCTAGAGCATGAAATTGAATTTTGTATCGACCTTGAACCCGGTACAAAACCCATTTTCAAAGCCCCATATCGAATGGCTCCTATTGAACTTCAGGAGTTAAAGACCCAACTGCAGGAATTGTTAGACATTGGCTTTATTCGTCCTAGTACTTCTCCTTGGGGTGCTCCTGTTCTATTCGTGAAGAAGAAAGATGGGAGTATGCGACTTTGTATTGATTATCGGGAGTTGAATCATGTCACTATCAAAAATAGGTACCCATTGCCACGTATTGATGACCTGTTTGACCAGTTGCAAGGAGCACAATTCTTTTCAAAAATCGATCTTCGTTCTGGATATCATCAGCCGAAGGTTAGAACTGAGGATATTCCAAAGACTTCCTTCAGAACTCGGTACGAGCATTATGAATTCTTAGTCATGTCTTTTGGATTGACTAATCCTCCTGCTTCCTTCATGGATATGATGAACCGAGTATTCAAGGAATATTTGGATCACTTTGTGGTCGTCTTCGTTGATGACATCCTTATTTATTCCAAAAGCCGTGAAGATCATGAGCAACACTTAAGGCTGACACTCCAAAAGCTCCGTGAATACAAGCTTTATGCCAAGTTGGAGAAATGCGAGTTCTGGCTTGAGGAAGTAGTATTCCTTGGGCACGTAGTATCAAGTTATGGAATATTTGATGACCCGACAAAGATTGAAGCAATTCAAAGCTGGGAGCAACCTAAATCAGTGACCGAAGTACGTAGCTTTCTCGGTTTAGCTGGTTATTATCGGAGATTCGTGGAAGGATTTTCTCGAATCGCTACTCCATTAACTCAACTGACTTGGAAAGATACAAAGTTCGGTTGGAGCGAAGAATGTGAGAAGAATTTTCAAGTACTCAAGAGGAGACTCATTTCAGCACCTGTTCTGACAATACCATCTGGCTCGGAGGGATTTGTCATCTACAGTGATGCTTCGGGCAAAGGGTTGGGATATGTTCTCATGCAACATGAGAAAGTAATAGCCTATGCCTCAAGACAACTCAAAGAATATGAGAGGAATTATCCTACTCATGATCTAGAGTTGACATCTGTTGTCTTCACACTTAAAATTTGGAGGAATTACTTGTATGGGGAGAAAGTGGAGATCTTTACAGATCATAAAAGCCTTAATTATTTCTTCACTCAAAAGGAACTCAACATGCGACAACGACGTTGGCTGGAACTGTTGAAAGATTATGATCATACCATCCAATACCATCTTGGAAAAGCGAACGTGGTAGCTGATGCATTGAGTAGAAGATCATATGCAAGTACGAGTGCGATATTGTCAACGCAAAGGCTCATTTTGTGTGACTTGCAAAGGATAGAGATAGAGTTAAAGACTCCAAGGACCCATGTGATGATGGCGAATATACGAGTAGAACCGACTTTAATTGATAAAGTTAAGGCTGCTCAAGTTACAGACTTGGAGCTGATGCGTATGAGGAAGAAAGTGCAAGAAGGTGCTATGCCAGAAGCAAGAATCGATGAAGAAGGAATACTTCGAGTCAACTCCAGACTTTGTGTTCCTAACGACCCTGATTTAAAGTATAAAATCATGATGGAGGCGCACAACACACCGTTTGCAATCCATCCTAGGAGTACCAAAATGTATTATGATCTTCGTCATACATTTTGGTGGAGCAATATGAAGAGAGAGATAGCGTTGTTTATCTCAAGGTGTCTAACTTGTCAACGAGTCAAAGCGGAGCATGAAGTACCAAAAGGTCCATTGCAACCACTTGAAATTTCAGAATGGAAGTGGGAGCACATTACCATGGATTTCGTTACTGGTCTTTCCAAGGTTTCTCAAGGCATTGATGCAATTTGGGTCATTGTTGATAGATTGACCAAGTCTGCTCATTTCTTACCAATACGAGAAACTTATACACTTGAACGTCTTGCTCGTATGTACATAAACGAGATTGTAAGACTGCATGGTATGCCAGTATCCATAGTTTTTGATCGAGACACAAGATTCACTTCACGATTTTGGGTTAGTTTGCAAAAAGCTATGGGCACGGATTTACGATTTAGTTCAGCATATCATCCCCAGACGGATGGACAATCAGAGAGGATTATTCAAACTCTTAAAGATTTATTAAGACTCTGTGTCCTTGACTTCAAGGGAAGTTGGGATAAGTTCTTACCATTGGTAGAGTTTTCCTACAACAACAGTTATCAAGCAAGTATTGGCATGGCTCCATTCGAGGCGTTATATGAAAGAAAGTGTCGTTCTCCAGTATGCTGGGATGAGGTGGGTGAAGCAACGTTTTTGGGACTGGAGTTGGTATGTATGACTACGAAAAAGATTCAAACGATCCGGAAACGTATAAAAACCTCACAAGATCGACAATAGAGTTATGCTGATCTTCATCGAAAGGACGTGGAATTTGATATAGAAGATCATGTGTTGTTACGAGTTGCTCCGTGGAAAGGAGTTACAAGATTTAGAAAGAGAGGAAAGCTCAATCCTCGATTTATTGGTCCATTTTTAATCCTCAGTCGAGTAGGAACTGTGGCCTATAGACTCGCTTTACTGCCAAGTATGTCTCGTGTTCATAATATTTTTCACATATCCATGTTACGTAAATATGTGGAAGACCCGAACCACATTATTGAGTTAGAACCGGACAAAATAGCGGAAGATTTAACGTATGAAGAGGTTCCTGTTCAAATATTGGATAAGAAGGAACATATTCTACGCTCCAAGGTTATACCCCAAGTCAAAATTTTGTGGAGAAATCACGATGTTGTGGAAATGACCTAGGAGTTAGAATCTGAAATGAAGTCAAGGTATCCTTACCTCTTCGATATACCAGGTGCGTACCCTAATTTCGAGGGCAAAATTTCATAAGAAGGAGAGGTTGTAAGACCCCAACTTTTATAAATAAAGATGAATTTTCTATAAATATTATTTTTGAATATTGAGTGAAATTGATATAATGTTATAGTTGTGGGTAATATTTATAAATTTTTCTACGCAAGTTGCTATATAATATTCGATTGGTCAGGGAATATTCGTTTTAACAGGAAATATTCGTACGATGACACAATCATTGGTGGACCCCACAATGGAATTATTGTCGGATTGAGAAAACGACAAAAATACTTTATGAAAATAACGGCGGAAGTTTTACCATTAATACTGTTGAACTACTCGGTAGTAAAAGTATAGTAATACGCATTGTTGCATAGTAGCACACGATATTGATTATTGATGCTTACGTGATAAGTCACTCAGTTTTGTTTTATTGCTATTATTAATGTAATAAAACAGAAAAGCTTTTTATATAAAACAGAATACTTTTATAAAGTTATCTGTTTTATTAGACAATAATTAGAATATATTATATTTTATTATGCATAGTATTTGCATAGTAAAATCTTTTATAAAGTTATTCGTTTTATTAGATTATAAATAGAATATATTATATTTTATTTAAAAGATTTTGCTTTAAATATGGACCGTCAAATTAAAGTAAATCAATCTGGACCGTTCATGAATTAGTTACTATGCAGTCCAGTCTTCTATAAATAGAAGCTCATTCCTTCATTATTTCTTACGAATTCACTGCAACTCTAGACAGAGAAGTTATAGAGAAAAAGAAGAAAAGTATTTTGCTACTGCACTAGTCATATATCCAGTATTCTTCTTCTTAAGGTAAGGGATATTTTTTGTTGTACTCGTAAGGGGTATTATTTCTTTTGTATTCATAAAGAGAACTTCTGTTATTCCATTATTTATTATTCTGTTGGAATAACCTGCATACGCGGGCTACCCTATACTTGGTGAAATTTTTCTGTTATTCCATTCTTTATTATTCTGTTGGAACATCCTGTTTGTGCGTTTATGTCGTATCTGGTTCCATTATTTATTATTTTGTTGGAACATCTTGTCTGTGCGTTTACGCCAGACCTGGTTCCATTATCTATTATTCTATCGGAATATCATGTCTGTGCATTTACGCCGGACCTGGTTCCATTATTTATTATCCTATCGGAATATCCTGTCAGTGCGTTTACGCCGGACCTGGTTCTATTATTTATTATTCTGTCAGAATATCCTGTCAGTGCGTTTATGCATGACCTGGTTCCGCTATTTATTATTCTGTTGGAATAACCTGTCTGTGCGGTCCATCGCATGCTTGGTGATTTCTTTTGTTATTCCATTCTTTATTATACTCGGTTGGTTAAAGTTTTAGCTTTTATACTCCATGAAATTAGTGGAATATCTTTGATATTTGCGCTTCATCCAGTATATTTTCATGGAAATATTCTTCTGAGCATTCTTGAATTTTACACCATAAAGCAATATCATGTTGACAATTTGGACGTTATTGGTTCCTGAATAAATTAATTCTTGAATTTGTTTTATTGAATTCTTATATCATTGTCATCATCCTCATGTTTATATTCTGTTGAAAGTCATCTATGGCCTATAGTGCATAGATGGACTTGGTATGATTATGACCAGGGATTATTCGGTATAATCATGACTGTAATATTACAAATGATGTGGTAAAAGTCCTCATTGGCCCGTAGTGCATTGATGGACAGTTGTTGGCATGATCATGACCATTGATGAATACACGAATATCCTTGGCTGTGATGCATGGATAATTTGTGGTTGTGATACTAATGAATATCCTTGGTCGTAGTGCATGGATGATGTGGATTATTTATTAAGCTGAGTCTCAGCGATAAAAGTGATGAAAAACCTTTTAAATTATAAAAGATAGTAGATTCTATTCTCTACTTGACTCTTTTAATGGATTGCTTGTTCCGCTGCAGTTAAACTTGATGTTTGTTATATTTTATCTGTTTAACACTGTTGAATGCTAACGATAATTTATTCTGCATTATCTCAGTCATAATATTTCTTACTGGGCTAGTTGAGCTCACCCTTTTTCTTTCATTGTTCTCTTCAGGAAATAAGAACGCAGCGGGGACTAGTCGGGGAACGGAGTGACGATTCAGAGGATAGCATTAGTAGTCTTCACTATTCTATGAAATAGTGTGAAAATAAATGTATTGAGGACTTATTTTGAGTTTGAATCCTGTTTAGAAGAAAGTGTTGTATTTAAACTCACAGCTTATGTTTTGTCGTATTTTACACGACAGTTGTATAATTAAGCTTTATTTGTATTTTATACCATGTAGTTGACGACTCATAATATGTGATGTATACCTTTTTTGGGGGTGTCACAACAACCGTGTCTTATGAAGACACGAGGTTGTATGTCATTAGACATCTTGTATGATAGTGACAAAACACCCTTCCAATGTTGGGTTCGCCTCACCCTATATGATTCACCAAATATAACTACTAAATGATGTATACAACACACTTTTCTGTACTGGTTAGGGAGAACTCCACAGCTAGAGACCACCGTTCTATACCTTGTTACCCCCGCTCGACCCAGCTACACTCTTATTACCTGAAAGGAATTGTGAAGCAAAAGGGTGAGCACAACTAGCCCAGTAAAGAATATCATGACTAAAGATAATTAAATTATCACTAGCCTTCATCAGTAATAAATCAGAGATTTAGAACATATGGTAGATAATAAAAAATTTCAACCATAGTTGCAGCGGAACGAGCAATCCATTAGAAGAGTCAAATAGACCATAAAGTCTATTATCTTCTCCACAATAAAAGTCTACTAACAATGTTTTATCCCTGTAACATTAATCAACAGTTCCTTTCCACAATTATATGAATAACTCATAATCATAATTGCAATTCTAAATTCCTCTTCGCATCCAGGACGAAGATAATTTTCATCACATGTCTTTACCTGAAACATCAAAGATCATGGTTATACCAAATCACAGTTCCTGTTTATAATCATACTAACAATTTCATCTTTGCACTATGGCCAAAGATATTCATCAACAGACCATCTTTGAACTACAGGCCAAAGATATACAACAACAGGTCATCTTTGCACTATGGGCCAACGATATTCATCAACAATTCATCTTTGCACTGCAGGCCAAAGATATTTCTCAACAATTCATATTTGCACTACAGGCCAAATATATTCATCAACAGTTCATATTTGCACTACAGGCCAAATATATTAACATCTCAAAGAAATATATAATCATTTCAGAATTTATATAAACAATAATTATAACCATGTTGATCATTTCACCTTTGCACTTAAACTAAAGATATTCAATTATAAATTCAATGGTCATGATCATACCAGTCAACAATTCAACTTTACACTACTGGCCAAAGGGAACCCATAGTCATGATCATACCAAAAATCTACCCATCTTTACACTCAAGTTAAATTGAAATATCATCATTAGGGTTATAAAAATGTTATATATAATAGTAAAATCAATATAATCAAAACATCTAGATTTAATCTCAAGAGTAATATTCATAAATTAACTATAATTTAGTTAGAAAAAGAAACCAATTTTGTCATGAATAGTAACTCGTGAATAGTAACCCATGAATAGTAACTTCATGAATAGTAATTCATGAATAGTAACTAATGAATAGTAAACTCGACACAAAAAGGTAAAAATTTCATAATAAAATTCATACCAATATTTCGGTATAATGATATTAAAATAACATTTCTTAAACTTATAAACAATTTATTTTAATTATTTTCACTTTACTAAATAATACATTTAGTCATCCTAAAATTCTAAACTCATAAGATTTCATCACCAATAACAAAAACCCTCATAAAAAATCTGCATATACCTCATATAGGATTCTTAAGTCATAAAATTCTATTTTCCAATTTTCTTACTTCACATAACATATTTAATTCATTTACTAATAACTAGTCCATTTTCATGAAAAATATCAAATCAGTACAAATAAATTTTCTTTTATGAGATTTAGTAGAATATAGTCCCATATTGAACATATATTTTTCTCAAAATTTTTAAAAATCATTTACTATTTTTCATATGGCCAAAACAGCCGAATATTTAGATATTTATCAAAAATTGTACTTTGTTCCAAAAATTCTGAAATTTACAGAGTATACTTCTATCATATACATGTACTCCCAATAAAATTTTTACCAATTTTGGAGTTAACCACAAAGAGTTATAAGCGGTTACTTTTAAAATAGTCTTTTCCCATAAAATTCACAACTCTTAATCTATACATCCAAAAATCGCCATTTTTGGACACAATCAAGAAAACTTATCAAATTATCATTTCAAATTTTTCCAGAATTTTTGAAGGTCAGAAAAATTACGAAACTAAAAACATAACAACCCTCAAAATCCCTTACTATCCCTTACCACAAAAGAGTAACACTTTTGACTGGATAACGGATATGACGCTGAAGAAAACTTGAACTGATGAATAGCAACTCACCAAGTATCTAAATACTCACAAAATACATTCGATAATCTTGAGAGAAAAATAGAGAAAACTTATGAATTCTGGTGTGATTTTTAATTCTAACTTAGCCCTCTATTTATAGGAAAATGTTAGCACGCCGAAGCAGACTTGACCTGCTACCTGATGGCTTTACCTGCTACTATTCTACCCACCAAAAATCAGCCATTTTTCCCAACAACCAAAAGTAGGGCCCACCCATTTTTAGAATTTTCCACCAAAATTATTTATAAACCTAATTTCCGAATCAGTCACCTCTTAAAATTCATAACAAATCATTTATTCATTTTTAATGGTTCAAAGTTTGTGAACATATACTCAACTTATATATGTATAACATATTCAAATATCACAATGATCCAACGGTCAGATTAAAAATTATAACTCACACAATAAAGCTGTAAGAACACTAATTTGATCTTTTAATACCTCCAATCCGATAAAATACTGATAAAATATCTCAACATTAATTCCTTCACATAAAATAAATATATCCATCATTTATATCCACATCAAATAAATATTTCATTATCATATAGATCAATAATTAATTATTCACAAATAATATTACAGAATCACAATAATGACAACCAGACAGTTCCCAAGAAAGAGGGGACTTTCTGGTAAGGATTTCTCCTTACTAGTGCGTAATTAGGTAACCAAACCTCTCTTTGACAGAACTTTCTAGACATTGCCAATAATGTTATCTAATAATATTATTCAAATAATATGAATTATTGATCTGATAATGGAGATACTGTGCAGTGATAATTATTGAAATAACAATAATATAAAATATCAACGCAGCAATTATTGATTCAATAAAATAAAATATTGAACAGAAATTACTGTAACAATTATTGAGTAGTGTCTTCTCACGTAAGAATCAATAATTGAAAAAATATTATGCAATACCGTGTGCTACTGTGCAACTACGCGTATTACTGTATTTTAACCACCAGGTATTCCAACAGTGTTAATAGTAACAACTACGTCGTTATTTATAAAAACTCAATTTTTGTCGTTATCTTTATCCAACCATTTTTCGTTATGGGGCGCACAAATAGCTGTGCCGCCGTACAAATATTCTCCGACAGAAAGAATATTCCACGACCAAACGAATATTCCACGACAAAATGAATATTTTATAACCACTTGCGTATTTTGAAAAAAAAAATTATATATCACCCTTAACTTTAACTTTTATCAATTTAACCATTTACTGAATAGTAATTATAAGAAAAATTGAATACTTTTATTTCATAAAATTCGGGGTCTTACATTCTATCTAAATTGAGTACATGAAAATCCTAATTAAATAATTAGGGAATGGTAATATTAAAAAGTGTTGAAATATGTTATTTGTTTAGCCCAAAGAAACTAAATTAAAAGACCAAGGGATGAAAATGGTGGCCCAACTTTAAGGCCCAATTGAAGAGGGGCACTTTAGACTTTTGGTACACTAGATATTACATGTAAAAGAAAGCAAGACTTGGACAAAATTAAGGCCACTTGGCCGGATGTGGAGAGGAGGAAAAAGGAGGGGGAAGAATGTGAGGATTATTTACTTTAGTTGGTGACCAAACCTCCTATGTGTCACTTGTTTATTTCACCAACATGGCCATGTGTCACTTTGTTATGAAGCCACATTATTTAATAATCTTCCATATATCTAAGTGGTGATTATTGAGAGAGAGAAAGAGATGAGAATGTGTGGGAGATGTATATAGATATACATAATATATCTATACATATTTTTCCAACAAACAAAAATCTAAGTCTTATCTTTTTCATTTCATTTTATTAACTAACATAAACTAAGAAAGAAAGAGAGAGACTAGAGAAGAGAGAGGAGAGAGACGAATGGAGTAAGGGAGCAAGGGGAAGAGACTTTGATTTTCTTTCTACTCAAAATCATCTTTCACTTTGGAAGAATAAGGAAGGGTAACCACAAATTAAAGGTATAAACCCCTTTTGTTTATGTAATTTTTGATTATTCTAAATCAAACCTTGAATCTATATTTCTAAACTCAAAAACTATAAATATACATGTTTATGAGTGTTTATTGTTTAGATATACCCTTATTGGGTGTTAATTTATTTGAAAATCAAAAGTAAAGAAAAGTGATTTTCTAGTTTATAAATCATAAAATTTCTATGTAATTTGAATTTTCACCGTTTTTGATCTACACCTTCTTTTTTGCAATCCATCAAAGAGAGGTGCTAGATATATAAGTTAACTACTAAATCCAAGTGATAGCACTCAAAAATGTTGAGTACACAAGTCGTAACCAAAAATAGTTTTGTTGTTAAAAAAAAGAAAAACAGACTATTTTTGGACTGTCAAGAGTAGGGGCAGTTTAGTCATTTTTTTGGCATTCAAAATTCTGGAAAAATTTAGGAGGATACTATGATAAGTTTTCTAACATCTTCAAGTGGAATCACTGAAAAAGGAGTTTATAGATTTACGTATGGATTATTTTTAACAAAGTAGGAAAAAGTGAAAAATTACAAAAAGCTACTACTTAGAAATTTGTAGGGGCTATTTCGGTCACTTAATTTGTGAAATAAATTCCAACCTTTTGGGACGTGAAAATATATGGTATAAATTATCTCCTGTCCAAAAATGAGCTCATTCTGACTTAAAATGACCAAGTTATGACCATTTTATTTTTTGTAATTTTTCGACGAAAACGACTATAACCGGGGTTCTATAACTCCGATGGCCACGAAATTCAAACTGTAGGCTCATGTTAACACGTATAAAATTGTGTCAAGAGATGGGAATTTCTGGAGTTGAGCATGGTAGAGCTAATTTCTTAAGCTACGAACTAAAAATGATTTTTGAAAAATACTAAAGGAAGTTGAAAAATTATGAAAAAATACTTTTTGTGTATGAAATATATGTTTATATGTTTGGACAAAGGATAGAAAATTAATAAGTTGATTTGGTATTTTCGATAAAAGGATATGGAATCCAGCTTGCTGGATTGAATAATTTATAAATCCAGTTTGCTGGAATGAAGGATAATGAATCCAATTTGCTGGATTAAAAAATCTGTTAAATCCTGCTTGTTGGATTGTAATCTAGTTGCTGGATTTGGAATCCAGTTTACTGGATTGCAGTTTGGTTTGCTGGATTGACCATCTAGATACTGGATTTGGAATCCAGGTTGCTAGATTTAGAATCCAGGTTGCTGGATTTGGTATTTACCTTATTAAAGTTTAAAGAAGAACTTATAATATATAAGATTAGAGTGTTAAATCATAATGTATATGATATAGTGATTAAAGAATTATCAAAGGATGATAATAATACTGATATGTTAAGCTGTTATCTAATATTTGATTTGTGTGATTAAGTGTTAGATAATCTATGGATAAAAAATAGTATTATGAGCTATCAGGTATGTTATACTAATTGAAAGATCAATCGTATAATTGATAGGTCTTTCATGAGAGATTAAATTAGATTGTTTAGCGGTAATCAGTGCTACAGGCAAGTTTCCCTAACTCAAACTTGAGTTGTATGTTCAAAGCATGTTAGTGAATAATTATTGTAGATTATTCACGTCTATACTGATTATTGATTCGCACTTAGTGCATGTTACACATGTTCATCAGGTATGAAAGGCTGATCACCTTCATTACCATAAGGTTTAGTTAAATTGTTCATGGTCATTGTTGACTTTCAAACATTATTGATTCAGTTATTCAATTATTGAAACTTGATTCATGTTATTTCACAGTTATTACATTGTTGAAAACTTGAAAACTTATTCATTCTTTTCAATCATGATATATCTTCATTGTATTTAAAACTTGCTGGGAAAATTTGTTGCTCACTCTTTGTAATATCATGATAAAATTTTTAGATTTAGATGAAAGCTCGAATAAAGACAGAAGTAAAGTAAAAGTGCAAGATTAAATTATGGTGCAATTAGATCTTTTAAATTTTCTGACGAAAATAGCATTGTAAATCTTCTAAGATATTGAAGGTATGTATTAAGTTAAAGTTGTAGACCTTGGGAATGATGTGTAAAAGTTTAATGTATAAACAATTTATGTTTATATCTTCTGCAATAGTTATAAAACTGATGTACCAGATCTGAGGTAAAAAGTACCTGGATTTGGGGACGTCACAGGAATAAACTTTGATTCCTATCATCTCAAAAAATTAGTCACATACTGTTTGAAATACTTTCATTCTTCTACCTTTTTCAATACACATCCTGTCTGACTAGAATCATTAGCACATACTTAACAATAACGATTCATGTATAAACAAAACATACTCATATTGAATAGTTCAATCATAGAACAGTTCATCTCATAGAAACACCGACGTATTCAAATTGTGGCACAAGGCCTCATACATTGTACCACCTTGTACATATATCGCACATATGCACGTAGACAAGACTTCTCAAGTTCAACATTTGAGAAGTTTAAGAAACTAGCATTTCTGTAATATCAATGAAGTTAGGGAAACTAGCCTTATGCACAGCTACAGCTTACGCTGAACTGCTCATTCAAATCCCTAGATAACACATAAGGAAAAAGCACGTACACCAATTAGTCATATACTTGACTTACGCATTGGTTTACTTAACTTTACTTCTTACGTTTCGCGTTCTTACAATCTAAGTTTACGCGACTAACTTTCTTTACCGTTTTACGGCGTTACGACGTACGGAGATGTCTTACTCTTACGATCATCATCTTTGATAATTTATATTCTTATCTTCTTCTTATAACTTTTCTAGGACTCAGCACACATCGCATCTCTGCTAGTAGTCCATATGGTATTCTGAGTGGTTTCCCACAAACAACCAACAAACAAGTTCTCATCTCATCTACACTGTCTTTCACAGTGAGTTAGATCGGTTGCCAGTTTCGTATATACCTTCGCTCTCTGAAGGAATTGTTTAGCCCAGCTCCCATATGTCAACCATCAAAGATTACGATTGTACCACAACCTAACTTATCTTAACTTATCCGAACTATTAAACTATAATGTTCGTTAAGTCAATTTCTTATTCCTTATGGCTTTCTGGCAACTAAATGCTATACCTCAGGATTCCTTCTTTATCGTCTAAGTTATACAGGCTTTTGTATGCTCAGAACGATCATTCAATGTCAATACTATGTGGTCATAGCGTTAAACATTTTATATTAACTTATTCGTATCTTACAATGTCCGGTTCATTTGACTTGGAACATTATCCAAGTTATAATTATTAACTCGGCTTCTTAACGTTATACGTCATTGTCTTCATTACCTTACGGTCAAACCATACACGGCGTGTAGGTTCTGCCCGTTTAATATTCGCGTACACTCAACCCTCACGTTGGCTAAAGTGTTTAATGCTTACTTCATTCTAACATTCTCTATCTGACTCACCCTCGGATTTTCATTAATCTCATTACCTTTTGTTACGGCTTTCCTTGATAAATCATATCCTACTTACTACCTTCGTCAACGTCTAAGTCATATAACCATTATACACTTAGAACATTCGTCCGGCGCGAATACGATTCACAAGGATCGTTTATGTATTCGACGTTTATGTTGCCCATCTCTAAATCTCTCATTTAACCTTTACTCAAGATTTTAATCTCTTTCAATCGCTTTCTATCCCATGAACCTCATGTTCATTATTCTTTCTTAATGTTGAAGCCATGCTGTTCGTTGTATGCTAAGACCGATCATTCATCACAACTGCATTGCGTTTACGTTCCTTACATTCTCTATCTTTTAATTTGGTTAAATCTTTCTGTTTAACCTTTACTAAAGGTTTAAATCCCTTATTTAAGTGTTACATTACGTTCATTATTCTTTCTTGCACATCCCCCATTAATTGAGCAATTTAAAAGCTCAACACTGGGCCTTGCCCTGCACCGGCGCTGCGGCGCCGGTTCCCTGCCTTCTCCTCGCGCTGTGGCGCGAGTATGCAGTGCTCTCTTCCCCGGCCTGGCGCTACGGGGCCAAAACCCTCTCTTACTCTCATGTTGCTGTGCCACTCAGTAGTACCTGATGGCTTGAGCTGGCGCTGCGATGTCACCTCCTAAGGCTTAGCCGGCGCTGTTGCGCCAAGCCTCAACCTTCGAAAAATTTTCGAAGTCCTTAACTGGTTTGAGATGCTTACCTTGAAATCTCATAACTTATTCGTTATAACTCGGAACGTGGTCGTTCCAAAGCCATTCACTTCCTTATCTTACATACTTCAACTTCCCTTGGACAGAAATTTATTCTGAATCCGTTAACATGCCATTCAATTGGCTTAAATTCTCTTACTTGTTCGTTTTACGTTATTAACGCTCTTTGTCAGCTCGTCAATAATTCGGTCATCCGAACTCAGAACTCGTTCGTTCTTGAGTCCATGACTCACGTTTCCTACATTCTCTTACATTTTTATGAAACCCTATACACTCGGGTTCATTTACATACTTTCTATTTCTCGTTCGCCTTTTACGAAATTTTCACCATAACTTCATTATAGCTAAGTTTTAATCCGTTCTTCATAAACGTTTCTACCGTTCCTGACCAAGCAATAAGCAACTAACTAATACGCATTAGTTTTAAACTTGTCCATCAACAACAATTATACTACGATGGTTTTAAATTTGTCCATCAATAGCATTCTTCGCGTTCTTCGCGTATTCTTCGCTCGTTCTTCATTTGTAATCGATATTTTGATTACGATTTCACTTTTCCTTGGAATTTGATGTGTCAACGTCAGGTTTTTTTAGCTTTCCCTTTCTGTTAAATGTTCTTTGGTATTCTCATTTTAGGTGAGATTTGTTTTTTAACTGGTTGTACCAACACAACCGAGAAAAGGTTTGCACATTGACCCAGTGATATGACACTGCTAAACGAGTCTGTGAAACCGAGATTCATTAGGGTCTGGGGACTTTCTTATGCTGAGGGAAGGTGTTAGGCACCCCCCGACATCCGTGTTGCCATGGTGACCGCCACTTTTTAATAAAATGTTATATGAATGTGTGTGTGGGTCAATGTGCTGTTATTTGGAAGTAGTGCCATGCTTCATTTGCACTATATACAAAGGGTTTGAATTTATGTAAAAATTCAATTTTAAACAAGATATATCAGTGATGTTTTGTAAAAAGTGGTTTTTCAAACCCTGTGCTCAATAGTAATTGAGGCCTTTGATACTTCCATTTTATTAAATGTTCGGCTTGATTACTTTTATTTTTGAGATGCGAAGCATCTTCAAGAAAATAATATACAAAGCAGTGCCGAACTCCTCATGGGTATGGAAACCATCGGAGGAAATCTGAACACCGTGAAAAAATTTACATGCTGCTTACAGCTGAAAAGGTCCATCACAGGAATCGAATCTAGATTCAGTGGACTAAATCTGTGATCACATGATTCCTAGGCTCTCATGATGCAGCAATTGATATAAACGCAGTAAGAATATATATATATATATATATATATATATATATATATATATATATATACAGACATGATAAGCCACCACGAAGCACCTCCATGGGGGATCGAAAATATAAATAAAGTTGTAAAAGCGATCAACCGACACAAAGAAAATTCCAAGCGGGACGAAATGTATATATATATATATATATATATATATATATATATATATATATATATAAGCATGTAAACACATCGGATATAAAATGCAAGCTCATCGAACAAAGTCTAACAACAGTTCATATATATATATATATATATATATATATATATATATATATATATATATATATATATATATTAAAGTAGTAAATGCACCAGACGTGAGTCTAGGCTCATCGAACAGAGTTCGACATACAGTTCATATATATAAGTATATACATATATACAAAAACATTTAAACGCACCAGACGTAAGTCTAGGCTCATCGAACAGAGTTCATATATATATATATATATATATATATATATATATATATATATATATGAAAGCAATTAAACGCTCCAGACATAAGTCTAGGCCCAATCGAGGCATAATTCGATAATGTTAGTCCGTATATATATATATATATATATATATATATATATATATATATATATAAGTATATATATATACAAACTAAAATGAAACCACGGACCGAAGTTCGGGCCTACACACGTAACACGACTCTCAACGTGAAGAATAGGGCTTCCTCGCTTACAGTGGACTGCCAAAGAAGACTTTTATAACTTGAAAGGGATGAACACTCGGCTTCCGCCGGTAAAAAGTAGCTATATATGAGCTTACAAGTGTTTAAAATGAGAAAGCACTCAGTTTAGGGTGTGTACAGAGCAAATTGAACAGGGCTTCCTCGCCTTTTTCTCTTGTAAAATGGCCACCCCAAGCCCTCTATTTATAGAGGGGGGAGCCGCAGGTGTACATGCGGCTGCCCTGGGTGCCCCGGGCTTCGCGGGTCCCGCCGTCTCGAAGTACGTGCACACGTGTAACGTGATGTCTGCTCGAACTTTTAGAACTTCAATTCGGGCATCCGACTGAGGTGTATAAGACCTATTTTAGACTGTCGTTGTCAAAAGTTACACAATGACATGAGATTAGAGGTTGTACGAAGTCAGGAAGATGGGACGATGCCCTCTGGTCTTCAAGCTTCAAATTCTATCAGTTACCTTGCTTAATAGTCACTCGGGATTGAACATCCTTGGTTCTTATGGGATATTGCGGTGTAAAAATGTATGTCTGAAATGTTGAGACGGCGTGATGTGGCGTCAAGGTGGCAAGATAACGACTTCGCCCTTCATCGGGGTTATCTCCAGTTTGGGCTGATATAGCAGACGTTCCTTAGGGTTATCTCTGAGATTGGACTTCTACAAGTGTTGAAAGTCCTCAGTGTCATCTCTGAGGTGTGCCTGTCTTCTCGGTGTTATTGTCGGGCCTTGTACTGAGTGCCTCGGTGTAAGCGTCGAGGTTGAAGCTGATTGCATGCATTTGAAACAAGCATTTCTGGGGTTATCTTCGAAACTGCAATTGCCTTCCTTGGGGTTATCTCCAAGGTTGGAATCTGCTATTCCCAGTGTTAGGACTGAGACTGAATATCTTGGGATTATCTTCGGGATAAATTGGTCTTCACCAGTGGAATTTTAGGTATTGGAACTGCAAGCCTCGGGGTTATCTCTGACGTTGGAACTGTTACTCTCGGTGTGTGTTCTGGGGTTGAGACTAAACTTTCAGTAGTATCCAGACTTGACGTGAACTGTCTTCTAGGGTTATCTCTGAAAGACGAATCTGCCCTCCTATAATGTTAGTAATAGGTGTGCAAAAAATTTTGAGTGTCTACATATGCCCCTCTTTATCATATTTATGCAATGTAATGGCATGGATACGATAAAGAATCCTAGACACTTGAAATGCAGCAAGACAAACATGATGCTATGTGGAGCAACATGATGCAAGTGTATGATGCATATGGATGATGCATATGGATTACTTTTCCACATGATGGGGATGATTGTCGGCTCCCTGTTGCTTCTACCGGTGATGGTAATGACGGCAAGCTTGGATGTGTGATCCAAACCTTTTAGGATGTTGACATTGGGGCTATCACCAAAGTCCTGAATCCTTGATACAGACGTTACTCTCAAGATGTGCCTCTCGTGTACAAGAGATATGTGGGGATAAAACTTTGTCTGTTTGAGGATGTGTATAATATATTCCATTATCGATCCTCCCCGATGATTTTGATCCTTCCTGGTTTGTATCGCCAGGACATATCAATGTTCTGTTGGAATTACTGCCAACACTATGTGTTGTTAGGGCTGCCCGACCTTCGTTGACGTGTGAACCAACGGTTGACCATACGTTGTAACCCCCGCCGAGGATCCATTTGATCCTCTGCTGACGTGTATATCAACGGATGAACTCCCTACTGTGGATGAATGCCAAGCCTGCTTGGCCTTTGTTGATGTGTGTATCAACTAATGCAATCATCGTATGGCTTCCGATGTGACGTTGGGTTTACCTGCCAACGGCTGAACTGACATCAAGGTTGCTTGACCTTTGTTGACATGTGCACCAACAAAAAATATGCATTGTAATCCTAGCTGAGGATCCGTTTGATCATCATTGATGTGTGTGTCAATGAATAATATGCTGCCGGGGATCTTTTGGATCATCGCTGATGTGTGTATCATCGGAACATACGTTGTAACCCCCGTCAGGGATCTATTTGTGGACAGATGACCATGTGTTGTAACCCCCCGTTGGGGATCTTTTGGATGGGGATTAGGGCAACGACCCTGAATTGACGGCATTGGACTTTTGTACAGTATTGTCGAATGTGATATGAAACGATGGGGATCATCGGTATAGTATACCCTGTGTTCGGGCGAATACCAATGAATGATATGAAAGCCACAGTCGGACCCAAAAAACCATGATTTCAGGCTATTCCGCTCAATCGCGTAGCGTTTTTATTCCTGATTTGGCCTTTTCAGCTTGTGAGAACTCCTTTGCAACTCGAACGGGACCGAGCTAGAGGGGTGGGACCCACGTAGGGGTGCCGCATATACACCTACTCAGCCGCAGATGGACCTGCGGCTAACTATGGATATTAAAGTCCTGCAGGTTACTTTTATAAGTCATTTTCAAGTTGCGCCACGAAGGAAATCCGAGAGCTCTTCTTCAGATCTGCTGAGTTCGAACCTCTTTCTGCAAATTTTGTCACCGTACAAGTGTTCTACACTATCCTGGTAACGTATGCATGTACTCTTTTCAACTTTTTATCCGTTGGAAAATGACTTATCACATGAAATGCATCTAAACACATAGTAGTGCATATGCATGCTCAAATGACTTGATAAAAAATATTTAACATAGTAAATGTTAGTATTAAACCATACTGAACATAATGATGTGAAAAAATTTGACTTTTGAAACAGTCAAATTGGCACCTTTTTTCTACTATTTCTTATCCTATTTGAGGACAAATGAGCAAAGGTAAAAAAGCAAAGTAATCCTGATAATTAGGCTACCCTTATGGATTGATGACTTTGATTTTTTAATGTAAATAATATTTATATGACTGTGGGTAGGTGTGCTACTGAATGGCCACCTAGTCATGTTTATGTGCATGTGGATAGTCCTATTTGTAGAGGAAACTATGGCAAATTTTTCTAAAATGTAGGCATTGAGCAGTCATGCATATTAACTCTACTGTAGACGTATGTTAAAATAATGCACGCATTCATGTAGTCATAAAATGCATTTTGAAAAGAAATCTTCAGGATAGAAGATACCACACCCTTTCTGAGGTGATTTGGAGACTTATTGTCCAGATATTATGAATCTGAATTAGCCGAATAGTTCCCACAGGACCACTTCTGATGTACGGAGGAGGACTTCTGAAGTGCCTCGACCCCGTTCTGTTAGACAACCTCGTCGATTGGTGGAGGCGGTGAAACGTCCAGTCAGGGTTGATGTACCGGACGTCGAGGACTAGGAGGAGGATGTTTCAGTTACGGACCCCGCTCATGCTGCGCATGTTCGCCGTAGGGACCTCCCGAGAATTCAGGTAGCAAACCCAGAGGTTCTAGGTGATCTGAGTCGACATCCCTCGATGTATTTGCATGTTAACGAGGTATAAAGTTAGATCTTAATCTTCCTTCTTTCCTATTAATGAGGAGTAAAGGATTTTAAATTCAATCTGCATTTTATGTAGGTTCCCAGCTTTACACATCCTTGAGGGAACTGGTTCAATATTCACTCCATGTACCAGGCTCTACATCCTGACTATAGAGCGATTCTGCATGACTGGGGATTCGGGACATTTTTTTCCATCCTTGCCCGTCGTTGTCCCTAGGGTTACCTCAGGGCATTGTCTGAGCGCTGGTTTCACCAGACTCAGTCTCTCCACTTGTTGAACTGTGAGGTGATGATGACGCTGATGGATTGGCGATTTATCACAGGTATGGAGTTTGGAGGGGCGCCAGTGCCTTGCACGACAGATATTACCCCCACTGCCGTTAGATCCTTGTTAGGAGTTCCAGCGGAGGTGCTCAAGGGTAGGACTATCCGTGCGGGTCCTTTGAGCGTAGATGTTATGAGTGGGTTGTTGAGTGAGCCAATACCAGCTGATGTTAGAGTCAGGGATCGCATTCTTCTATGATTATTCCTGATGATCATTAGGGGCTGCTTCATAGCAGATAACTCTTCTACGGTGTCGTTCGCTTTGATCAGCGCCATGCGACATGTGGACCGTATAGGAGAGTATAATTGGGGCTTCTACACCTTTGCCTATTTCCTCAGGGGCATACGTATGCGCTTGCAGGGCTTGACCGAGGCATTGTTAGGATTATACCCATTTCTGCTGATAAGTATTTCTCTTATCATTTACCATGTATAGGTTAAGAGTGTTAACCGACAGCAGATGTTTACCTTTGTGTTGGCAGTTTTGGGCCTATGAGAGGCTTCCATACTTTCATCCGGTGAGTGTATTAGGGTTAGATACCTACCCACGAGGACGACATTGGCATCATTCCATATTGGCAGAGGTCCCCGTAGCTGAGGGTTACCCATTGTCGCCTACAGTTGGTGTTGTTGACAGCGGATGTCATCACATGGTTTCCATATTCTGGGGAGCACTTGGCCATTGGATTTGAGGATGGATACCCGACTGGTGTCGAGTACATGATTTCCACCCGTAGGGTTCCTCTCTTCACATAAGGAGGATAAGAGCTCTATTTAGGAGAGTGTGCTATTAGGAGCACTATAGGAGAGATTTGTATACTGATCTTGCCTCCTGCCAGGCGTTATTGGCCTGTGTCGCAGTCACCCGTCATTGATATCCCATTATTGGGTTTTGACAATTTTGCATTGTCAGAAGGTCCTTGCACTCAGGATATATTCCAGCATTGGTGGATCCCTCGTACCATTGGAGCCTAGACCCGCGCTACTCAGTTCATGGGGGATATGGTTCCAGGATCCGTGATGATAACGGATTGGCTAGCATGTGTCTGAGATTCGAGTCATGTGACACAGATTGACAGCTCGACCCATCGACTGGACCGGGCACATTTCTTTATCCGACATTTGGGCAGAGATTCGACAGAGGCAGATTCGTTTGATCCTTCCAGCACATGAGCTGGCCCGTCAGATGACCCATTTGGCTTTGCCGGTGCAGATCCTCCTTTTTATAGGCCTCACATCCTTGTTGATAGAGATACAGTGACTCAGGAGGAGTTACATTAGGTGGACAGGATTGATGATGTAGATATTGACACCATTGTCTTCATCTGATGTGTATTCTCGTTATCTCTTTTGATAGGCCTGTGTTAGATATTGGGTGGATGTGCCCCATTCTCGCTATATCTTTTGATAGGCCTCTGTTAGTAGTAGGGTGTCTGTGCCCTATTTCCCTGTATTATTAGTTGTACAAAGATGATGTATATAGATGATGATGTATTTAGGAATGTATGTACAATCTTCTATTCCCTATATCATATTGCCATCTATTATCTGTTATGCATGTATCATGTTATGCATAGGTATGTATATCCAGAGATATTCAGCATTGACCCCTGGATGGTATTATGATATGGCCCACACAGATGTCTTCTTCGACAGTCAGCCGCATAGATCACACCCCACCATTATTGGTGGCATCCCGTCTGAGATATTGGTATAATAGTATGTCACCCCCAGATAGGGTGACCGTTGATCAGCTGTTACAGCATACCATGACCCTTTTGATGTTTCAGGTTCCAGCAAGATTTGTGGAGGGCATGCTGGAGCACTGGGTACCGGAGAGGCAGGTTTTCCGGTTTGGGACCCAGGAGTTGACTCTGACTTTAGAGGAGTATGCACATTTGACGATGCTGCCACTTGACAAACCTTACGTGCATATGGCCATTGGTGATATGAGCCGTCAGTTTATAACTCTCACCGGACTGAGGAGGAGAGTTGTGCAAGATGAGATCACATCAGGCCACGTGATATCCCAACATTTTTTGATTAACAGATTTGGCTATGAGGACAGCTATGCTCGGTATTCTGGGGATTTCACCATACCAGAGGACCAGTGGCATTTGGCCAGAGTGGATGTATTGATGTTGTGTGTATTATCATACGTGTACATGCCGCGATACATGGCTGAGTTAGACATCGGCGTTATTATGGCAGTGAGAGCTCTTAGGGAGGGTCACACCATTATTCTGATGATCATGGCAGAGACACTGAGGTCGGCCACATTCTATAGCACTTACCCTACAGGGGTATTCACAGGCAGTTTGGTCATGCTATATGTGTGGTGTATGTCACACTTGAGGCCGATTGGGACCTTTAGATGACATGGGTATTGTGTCACCCATGATATAGCTATGTCGTATTCCTTCTAGCCTACGGAGTGTATATATCCTGCATCTTAGTCCATTTTCTTAGCTGGGATTATAGATCCGTTTGTTATCTTATCGTGTTTAGGGCTCTGCTCGGCCTACAGTTTTATCACTCATGCTTCAGGCATGGATTATCTCCCTCTGGCTGGTTTGAGGGGCATGACTACCTACCACCCATTGGCCTTGATGCCGCAGTTTGACCAGTTCCAGGACTTTCATCCTTTTAATAGGGTGTTAGGTCAGCGCTTAGCTTCTCACCACCTATCAACAGAGGACCGATCTCGTGTGTATGCTTATTAGGATCAGCGTGAGATAGCTGCTTTTCCTGTTAGCCATCCAAGTTATTAGCTAGAGTATTCTGCATGGATGGAGACAGAGACTTCATCGGTTGCGGTAGTATCCACAGTGTTAGGTAGTGATTCAGATGGTGGAGAGCCCATGGAGGACATTGATTCTCCCACCGAGAAAGAGCTATTTACTAGGTTGCCAGCAGCTCTTTTAGATTCTCCCAGTACTAATACTATCGTGATTTAGCATTCAACACAGTACTTTGAGCAGAGTCTTCATCTGATGACCTTTGAGGGGGATCAAGCTAGAGCCCTAATGTTGACAGCTCTTGATGGGAGAGATATAGCTCTGTTAGAGAGAGACGAGGCATTAGCTCGTAGAGGTGCCGCTGTTGTTGAGCAGGATGAGGCCAGATCAGCCAGAGATCTAGTGATAGTTGCGCGGGATAGCGCCATATCTGCCCGGGATGTAGTCATCACAGATAGTACTACAGTGAGGTCCCTTACCACTGGCATGTTTGTCGAGATGAGTGCATATATTGATGAGCATCGCGTCACCATGCAGATGGCCTCGGACTTGCTGACTAGTGTGGATATCCTTATACAGGAGACCACATCATTACCTCCTTCTCTTAATAGAGATGCTATGTTAGATCTGCTAGCTCGTATGCATACCGATCTGTAGATAGCCTTGTATTTTCCTACACAGACTAGCTTAGCCATTTTGTCATGTACAGTTTACCTTCTGTATATCAAACAGTATTATATATAGCAGGGAAATATATATTTTTGATCACTTCCCTTTTAGATATGCTTGAATACTTGCTTGATATTTACTTGCTTCTTCAGGGCTTGTGATCTTGATGTATTCTGAATTCCTCCTTGCTGGATGGACATTGAGTTGTCTCTGGATAGTTCAGAATGGATCATGGATATTTGTGTATCCCTAACATCTTTGGTGTCTTGGAACTGATTTCTGTATAGAAATGTGGAGAGGAGTGTGGCTTTCCTCTCTGAGATTGACCGCACCACAGATGGTCGCCAGTACTCCTATTTAGGACGAGCCTAGTTAAATACATCTCTTATGGATTGGTGTTGCTCTTCAAGGAACAACCGCAGCTTAGATGGTCACCGAGTGTCCCATTTAGATGGGAAGGTCAGGTAATTCTATCCCTTCGGTCGGAAGCCAAATGAAATGTGGTGGATTGAAGTTTGATCCCAGTACCATTGACAAGTATTTGTGTTTTGGTAGGGGGTTAGACCTAACCATAAATGGCTGCCTACGTACTCCTGTTGAAGAGGAGATCAGGTCTGCGTAGTTCGAACCTGGTGTAAAAGGTTCAACGCTGTTTGGCAAAAAGGGTGTAGGAATATTTTTGTTATTTTTGTTTTTGTAAGGAAAAGGGTGTAGAAGTGTTTTTGTTCTTCTTTAATTCGTATGCTAACCTTTATAACTCAATCTGAGTTCTTCTTCCTGTACTTACTTCGAAGTACCATTCATCTATAGCATTAGTTATAAATCATCTAGCGTTTAACAAAACAACTGTTATTACGATTCCATATGATCGCGTGGTGATCTTCTTCCTTAATCGTTTAACTCAACAATTTTCTTATCCTTCTCTCTATGATTATAGTCTTAGGTACTCGTAGCTAAGATTTATAACCTATCAGCTTTGATACCACTCTGTAACGCCCCAAAATCTGGTCTATTTTCACACCCGAATTCCGTACGTCACGATCCCATCTCTTTCCAAACATACATAATTATATAGTTAAATATAACAACATACATTCTCAAATCCCAGGTTCTAATACCTTATAACCTCGTTCATTACAAATAATGATAATTACATTATTCTTTACATCTTTCAAGAGTGACTTTTATCCGCCACCAAGGATGCATAATAGTTCATTAAACTAGTCCATAGTTTAATTAAACTATTCTATATTACAAGTCTTCGCTTGATCTTCACGTATATTCACATATTGAATGACACTTTATCTGGATACCGATCAGCTTGATCTTTACGGGATCCTTAAGTTCTTTCTAACATCGTTCACTAAAAATATTTTTATTTAAAGCAAGAGTGAGCATTCAATTACCCAGCAAATCATAGCAGTTGAACAAACAACTTCAAAAATTTAAACATTCTTTTAAGACTTCAATAACCGAACAAGGGTTATGAAGCAGCTTGAATAATAGGAATAAACTTTGATTCCTATCATCTTAAAACATTAGTCACATATTCTTTGAAATACTTTCATTCCTCTACCTTTTTCCATACACATCCTATCTGGCTAGTATCATTAGCACAGACTTAACAATAACAGTTCATATATAAGCATAACATACTCATATTGAACAGTTCAATCACAGAACAGTTTATCTCATAGAAACTCCGAAGTGTTCAAATTGTAGCCCAAGGCCTCATACATACTACCACCTTGTACATATATCGTACATATGCACATAGACAAGACTTCTCAAGTTCAATATCTGAGAAGTTTATGAAACTAGTATTCATGTATTATGAATGAAGTTAGGGAAACTTGCCATACGCACAACTATAGCTTACGCTGAACTGCTCATTCAAATCCCTAGATAACACATAAGGAAAAAACATGTATACCAATTAGTCATATACTCAACTTACGCATTGGTTTACTTAACTTTACTTCTTACATTTTGCGTTCTTACAATCTAAGTTTACGTGACAAACTTTATTTACCATTTTACGACGTTATGACATACAGAGATGTCTTACTCTTACGATCATCATCTTTGATGATTTATATTTCTATCTTCTTCTTATAACTTTTCTAGGACTCAGCACACATCGCATCTCTGCTAGTAGTACATATGGTACTCTAAGTGGTTTCCCATAAACAACCAACAAACAAGTTCCCATCTCATCTACACTGTCTTTCACAGTGAGTTATATCGGTTGCCAGTTTCGTATATACATCCACTCTCTGAAGAAATTGCTTATCCCAGCTCCCATATGTCAACCATCAAAGATTACGATTGTACCATAACCTAACTTATCTTAACTTATCCGAACTATTAAACTATAATATTCGTTAAGTCAATTTCTTATTCCTTATAGCTTTCTGGAAACTAAATGCCATACCTCAGGATTCATTCTTTATCGTCCAAGTCATATAGTCTTTTGTATACTCAAAACGATCATTCAATGTCAATATTATGTGGTCATAGCGTTAAACATTTTATATTAACTTATTCGTATCTTACAACGTCTAGTTCATTCGACTCGGAACGTTATCCAAGTTATAATTATTAACTCGGCTTCTTAACGTTATACGTCATTGTCTTCATTACCTTACGGTCAAACAATACATGGCGCGTAGGTTCTGCCCGTTTAATATTTACGTACACTCAACCCTCACGTCGGCTAAAGTGTTTAACGCTTATATCATTCTAACATTCTCTATCCGACTCACCCTCGGATTTTCATTAATCTCATTACCATTCGTTACGGCATTCCTTGATAAATCATATCTTACTTACAACCTTCGTCAACGTCTAAGTCATACAACCATTGTACACTTAGAACATTCGTCTGACACGAATACAATTCACGATGATCGTTTACGTATTCGACGTTTACGTTGCTCGTCTCTAAATCTCTCATTCAACCTTTACTCAAGATTTTAATCGCTTTCAATCGTTATCTATCCCATGAACCCCATTTCATTATTCTTTCTTAATGTCGAAGCCATACTATTCATTGTAAGCTAAGACCGATCGTTCATCGCAACTACATTGCGTTTACGTTCCTTACATTCTATATCTTTTAATCTCGTTAAATCTTTCTGTTTAACCTTTACTAAAGGTTTAAATCACTTATTTAAATGTTACGTTACATTCATTATTCTTTCTTGCACATCCCCCATTAATTGAGCAATTTAAAAGCTCAACACTGGGCCTTGCCCTGCACCGACGCTGCGGCGCCGGTTCCCTACCTTCTCCTCGCGCTGCGGCTCTAGTATGCAGTGCTCTCTTCCCCGGCCTGGCACTGCGGTGCGAAGACCCTCTCTTACTCTCACGCTGCAGTGCCACTCAGAAGTAGCTGATGGCCCTTGCTGGCGCAGCAGTACCGCCTCCCAATGCTTAGCAGGAGCAGCGACGCCAAGTCTCAACCTTCAAAAAATTTTCTAACTCCTTAACTAGTTTGAGATGCTTACTTTGAAATCTCATAACTTATTCGTTATAACTTAGAACGAGGTCATTCCAAAGCTATTCTCTTCCTTATCTTACGTGCTTCAACTTCCCTTGGACATAAAGTTATTCTAAATCCGTTAACATGCCATTCAATTGGCTTAAATTCTCTTACTCGTTCGTTTTACATTATTAATGCTATTCGTTCTCTCGTCCGTAATTCGGTCATCCGAACTCGGAACTCATTAGTTCTTGAGTCCACGACTCACGTTTCCTACGTTCTCTTACATTCCTATGAAACCCTACACACTCGAGTTCATTTACATACTTTCTATTTCTCGTTCGTCTTTTATGAAATTTTTGTCATAACTTCGTTATAGCTAAGTTTTAATCCGTTCTTCATGAACGTTTCTACCGTTCCTAACCAAGCAATAAGCAACTAACTTATACGTGATGGTTTTAAACTTGTCCATCAATAACAATTATACTACGATGGTTTTAAATTTGTCCATCAACAACATTCTTCGCGTTCTTCGCTCGTTCTTAATTTTTAATCAATATTTTGATTACGATTTCACTTTTCCTTGGAATTTGATGTTATAAAACACCATTCCTTACTAATATCACCGAATCATTCATATGATTCATTCAGATCATTCAAATTTGTTACTAATCTTATACTTCCTTAAGAAATTTATAAAATAAACTTCTAATTCTTATTTTTTTCATTTTCGCATAATTTCAACCATATGAAATCATTCTTAACATCATTTACTTCTTATTCTCATTCAACTATGTTTTAAACATAGAAAACTTAAAGAAAATTTACTTAGGATTAGGTTTCAGATTACCTCTCTTCTTTAATATTCCTTCATTGGACAAAGCGTGCACTCGGGCTAGCTTTTCCTCTTGCTCTTCCTCTTTATCCGAACTCTCTCTCTCTCTCTTAAGTGTTGGGAAATTTTCATTAACCAACAAATGAGCTTAAGCTCTCTTTTTATAGATTTCCAAGGTTAGGGGCATTTTAGTCATTTTGCCCCAACCTCCTTACTATTCATACCTCCTTACTCCACCTCCTTACTATTCATGAAGCTTCCCTTGGAAGCTTTGTGCTTCTGTCTTGTGAAATTCGTCCGACAATTTGAAAAACTACGATTCTCGGAATCTAAATATTTTTGGATATTTCGTCTTTCCTCTACAGTCTAACTTCTACGCATTCTTCGGAACTCTGAAAAATTGAAAAACACTTTTTGACGTTAAGCGTTTTCCTTCATGTTTTCCCCTAACGTATATAAACAGATGAAAAGTACATAACATTACTTTTCGTCATTTTTATTTCGTTCGATTTCTGTGCGTTTTTCAAGAAAAACTTGTATCGGCTTACTTAACTTTTCACGATATATTATCGTCAAATCTTTCGACGGAATGTCATTTTGACATACCGAACTCTCGAAAAAGCTTAGGTTATTCAAACCTTAACCCTTAGGTTTCGTCGGGTGAATAGTGTCTATTTCGTCTTTTTTCCCGAAAATATTTTTGTTCCCAGAAATATTTTATTTTCGTCTTGAAAATTCTTACTCGTTCAGTCTAGTTCGTATCCAGAATCCTCCCGACTTATAATCATCCTAGGTTCTAGAACGATTAATAAACACATAGCACATAATATTATTAATAAAAATTTAGTTTATTAATAACTAATTCTTTAAACTTAAATTTTGGATAAACTGAATTTTTGGGTTGTCACAAGAGCAAAAAGCCCTCATAAATGAAAAATAAAGTATAAGTATCCCATGTTGACCCTCGATATCGGTAACTGTTTGATTTTAGTTGGATCTAGTTTGTTTTGGATTTCTTGAGTTTACACTGTATGTTGACTTCAAAGAGACTTGTTATGTGTTAAATTTAATTTTATATCAATTAACATTGTTGTGGAGCACACACGCATTATATTAGCGATAACAGTCTAAGATTTGATGATTGATTGGGAAGTTAATGATTTGTTTTGATATGATGTATTATCATGTTTACTTGATTTCTCTAAGGCCGGTTGAATAGACTTATTTATGCCATTACTGCTGGATTCGTAGGCATATAGATTAGTTACATTGCATAGCATTGTTGTTTTGTGTTTTTGCTTGAGGACAAACAAAGGTTTAAGTTTGGGGGTATTTGATAAGTAGATTTTATACCTACTTATTCGATATCTGTTACTTGAATTAGTTTCTTAAACTCATGTTTTTTAGTTACTTTTCATGCATTTTGTGTTCATTTTGTAGATTATATGCTTGGGAGCTGTGTGAGCGACTATTGGTATGAAATTGCAAAGAAAAGCAATTTGGACATCGTTTGGGCTTTCATGTTTATTTCATGTTCTTGGCTTGAAACATAGATTATATTGTAGATTTTCTTCTTAGCTTTTTGGAACATCTTGAATCATTCCAATCAGAGTTCGAATGCAAGAGTTATGACCTTTGTGCCAACGGATGTTGAACTTCACTGTTTTGGGTGGTCATTTGCATAACAGTCACTTCAAACCCAATTTTGACCTTCATTCATCTGTTATTTCTCAATTCTCAAAGAATAAAAATTGTAGAGCTCGTCGAGATCTTCCATTTGATAGGTGGCAGGCCTCGTAACTCTTCCCGGATCAAACGTCATGACCATATTCCCAAAGGACGTCAAAGCAAAAAATTTCCAGAAGGGACCCCCACCGGGGCGGGCCTAGCAGTACAAAAACCCTTGTTGGGGCGAGGGTATAAAGTGAAAAATAGTAGCATAGCCCGTCGGGGCAGGCCTAGCCAATAGAAAAAGCCCGCCGGGGTGGGGGTACACGCAGAAAAAGTCATTTTTTGTCAGAATTTGAGTTCAAGAAGGATTGGTTCGAGCAGATTGACTCAAGGACTTCTAAGAGGACTTAAAGACATATAAAGATGCATATAAAAGGAGGAGAATCATAAGGATTAGAGGGAGAGAGGGAGGATTTTATTAGATTAGATTATAGTAGATTAGGATAAAACCATAGTTCTTATTAGTTTTGGAGATTGAAGCAACTTGGAGACCATTGAAGATCAAGAGCAGGAGCTTGAGGAAGATGGAGATTTGCTGACAACAGATTTATTCTTCACTCTAATCTTATTCTTATCTTTTAATGTGTATTCAAGTGTAGATTCTTACTTTTAATTCAATGAACTAATTCTTTGTTTGAGATTACAATGGATCTTATTGTGTAGCTAATTTTAATATGCTTCACTATCAATTATTATGTTCTATTGTGAGGATTGTCTATTGTGATTTAGACTTAATTGTTTAATTGATTGGCCATCAATTACTGTGATAATCTGTATGAAATCGGAAGAGGAGTATACATTTAGATCTGATTATGATTGCATGTGTTTGTGATTTTTGCATAGATGGAATTCATGATTCGTGTTTAGGATAGAGATATGCATTTACGCCATATGTAATCTTATTGAGAACTTGTGCTTTAAATCTTTTTTAATTGTAATTCACATAGAGATATAGTGGATTAGTTAATTAGGGTGTCTTACTTAATTCTATCATCTATAGATTTAAGTGAGTATGTGTATTATGCATCGAGAGGTGGTTTTATCTACTTTAGTGTTCTTGATTATAGGATAGAGAATAATTGATGAGAAGTGTGTTAACTTAAATGAAGCAATAAGTGAAGTTGTGATTTTAAATCTCCGTAATCTTAATTTACCTAGTGGAATTTAATAGTAGTTTAATTATATAATTTGAAATTCATTCGTTTAGATAAGATTGAGTTGGTTATGGGTTAGTACTTGATGATTTTTATTAAATAATTCCTCACGAAAACGATACTCTACTTACACTTTATTACTTGTTGACCACGTATACTTGCGTGTTGTGCATAATTAGATTTTACCCAATAAATATTTCCGCTATACCAGTTAGAATATTCTTCTTTTTAAGGTAAGTGATGTTATGTTTGTTCAATATTAGTAAGAAATAATATTTTCTTGCATACTCTATAGTATGCAAGTAATATTATTTCGTTTTAGATTTTGAATTCTACACTCATTTCGTTAAAGTATGGCTTATACACTCCTTGAAATTAGTAGAATATCCTTCAAATTTGCGCTTCATCTAGTATCTTTTCATGGAAATATTATTCTGAGCATTCTTGATAATTCTTAATCTTTTCATGTCGGAGTACTATTCACAAGATACTATTCCCGAAGTACTATTCACGGGGTACTATTCACTAGGGTACTATTCACCCGGGGTACTATTCATGATAAAAAATTATTTCTTTTCGGTCTAAATCATTTTTGATTCAATATTATTCTTGAATTTTACTCCACAAAGCAGTATCATGTTGACAATTTGGACATTATTGAATTATGGATAAATTAAATTATAAATCTTTAAAAATTTATCATTTGCTTTCTTTTAATTAAATTCTTATATCATTATCATCATCCTCATGCTTATATTATGATGAATATTATCTTTCGCCCGTAGGGCATAGATGGACTGTTGATTGGTATGATTACGACCAAGGATTATTTAGTATAATCATGACCTGTAATGTTACAAATGATGTGATAAAAGTCCTCATTGGCACGTAGTGCATTGATGGACAGTTGTTGGCATGATCATGACCATTGGTGATAACACGAATATCCTTGGCCTATAGTGCATGGATAATTTGTGGACGTGATACTAATGAATATCCTTGGCCCATAGTGCATGGATGATTCAGTGATGTGGAATATTTATTGAGCTGAGTCTCAGCGATAAAATTGATGATAAACGTTTTAAATCATAGAAGATAGTAGATATCATGTTCTACTTGACTCTTCTAATGGATTTCTTATTTCGCTGCAGTTAAACTTGATGTTTATTGTATTTTATCAGTTTAACACTGTTGAAGGCTAACAATAATTTATTCTGCATTATCTTAGTCATAATATTTCTTACTGGGCTAGTTGAGCTCACCCTTTTGCTTTTATTGTTCACTTCAAGAAATGAGAACGTAGACGGGCTAGTCGGAAAACGGAGTGATGGTCTGAGATGGTGGCTATAGTAGTCCTCACTATTTTATAAAATAGTGTAATAATAATTGTAATGAGAACTCCATTTGAGTTTGAATATTGTCTAGAAGACAATATTCGTGTAAAAACTCTCAGCTACGCTTTTATTGTATTGTATAGATAAAGTTTGTATTTAAATTCTGTACCATGTATTTGGCGACTCAGAATGTGTGATGTATACCTATTTTGGGGGCATCACATAAGGAGAATTTCAGATAATTAAGCGATTACGGTTATTTAGGGTGATTAATCTCATTGAAGGATAAATACTATATAACTTGATTACTCCATAATTGTAAAAAGGCGATACTAAATTGAAGAACTGACGCTTTTAAATTAGTGTTATTTCTTATCACTTACTTTTGCTAATTTAGTTAATTAATTTAAAACCCCCATTTTCTGGGAAACAATTGGATAAATATAAAATAATACACTCTCCGTGGGATCGACCTTTACTTGTTACTATACTAATCTTTGTGTTAATAGAGTAGAAGTAAGGTATTAATTTATGAGTGTCAACGACAGCTCCCAAATTTTGGCGCCATTGCTGGGGAGTGCTATTTGTTTTTATTTATTCTTTGTTTTCGTTTATTCATTCTTTATTTTCTTTTGTTTTTATTTTTAGTTTAGTACTCGATCCTCTTACTCTATTGACTTAAATTTTGATCAAGAGATAGAGAAAAAAATTACAGATTCTGAAGAAATTTTTGTTGCATCACTTGAAGAAGAAGAGATGGCGGTGCCAAACAACAACAGAACTTTAAAAGAACTGGCTACTCCTGATCTCAATTAACCATTCTTGTGTATTGAATATCCTACTTTAGATGTTTCTGTTGAACTTAACTATGAACTAATTCATCTTTTACCTACTTTTCGTGGTCTTATAGGTGAAGATCCATATAAGCATCTAAAGGAGTTCCATGTAATGTATTCCATGATGAAATCACAAGGAATGATAGAGGAGCAGATCATGCTTAGAATTTTTTCATTATCATTAGCAAATTTGGCTAAAAACTAGTTATACTATCTTCCTTCAGGATCAATACGATCATGGAATGAGATGAAAGGTTATTCTTTGAAAGGTATTTTCCTACATCAAGAATCAGCAACATAAGGAAGGAAATATGTGGAATCAGGCAGTTTAATGGAGAGACTCTCTATGAGTATTGGGAAAGGTTCAAGAAGTTGTGTTCCAGCTGTCCACCTCACGAAATTAATGATCATCACTTGATCCAATACTTCTATGTGGGATTGCTACCAATGGATAGACGCATGATTTATGTAATGAGTTGAGGAGCACTGGTAGATAAAGCACTTGAGTCTGTAAGGAACTTAATTGCAACAATGACAGCCAACTCATAACAGTATAAAACTAAGATGAATCATACACTTACAAAGGTAAATAAGGTAAACACTTATAATCTTCAATGTCAAATTTTTGATTCAACTGCCTTGGTTTGAAAAATGGCTACAAGGAATATGCAATTTGTAAAGGTGTGTGGAATTTGTTCAAAGTTAGGGCATACTACAGATGATTGTCCAATATTGCAAATGGATGAAATTGTGCAACAAGTTAATGTTGTGGGGACATTCTTAGGACAAAATTAACATCAATATGATCCTTGGGCAGACATTTACAATCCAGGATAGAGAGATCATCTCGACTTGAGCTATGAAGGTACTAGGCCATCAATGCAACCTGCCTTTTCAAATAGGCAGCACAATTTGTAGTAGTCTCAACCTCAATATCAATTATATACCAAAGAAGTACATGATAATTCTAGAACATCCATGGAGGATATGTTCAAAGCATTTTTGAGCCAAACACAACAGTTCATGATCCAAACACAACAGTTCCAAGAGGAGATAAAAACTTCTATTCAAGATCTGAGAAATCAAGTAGGCCAGCTTACGGCCATAGTAGGGAGCTTTTCTTCTCAAACTGTTAAGAATATGAGTGCAATTACTTTGACAAGTGGTGTAGAGGTAAGGCAACAAGAGTAGTTAGTGATTACTTCAGAAACATGCAGCAGTGCTTTATGTGGAAGTGTAGTGTTCGAAGCCAAAACTGAATTTGACGAGGAGGAGCAAGAGACAACAAAAACACTAAATGATAAACACCATGTAACCATAACCATGGAATTTAATGGTGCAAATGTCCAGTTCGGCATATATGAGGTTAAAATGTATCTTAGTAATGTTAATTCTTCTTTTGCTACTAATGTTGTTGACTCTATAGTGTAGGAACCCCTTAAGTAAATAAATAGGAAAGAATTGAGGGCTACAGTTTCCAATGGCTAGGAGATAGAGGAAGATGTAGGAATGGAGCAAAATCAAGATATGAAGGATGCTCTTAATTTAGAATTGAAACTGTTACTAGTCCACTTGAAGTACACAAGTCCAATTACATAAAATGAGAAGGATGATGTCGAGCCAATGACAATAAATAATGGCAGTTGTTTGGGAGGCAACCCAAGATTTAGATTTGATTTTTCTATCCCTTTACTTTTTAGTTTGTTAGTTGTATGTTAGATAATACTACTTTCTTCTTTGCATGATTTTTTTAGATTTGGGACAATGGAAGGTTTAGGTAGGTATATGCTCTAGGTTTCGTATTTGATCCATTTTTGATAAGAATTCTGAAAAAATTGATGGCTTTAAAATTTTTTGGCTTTGGTTCTATGATTCTATTTGGCTAAGTTTTCAAAAGTTAAGGTCACAGATTGAACATTAATGCAAAATTTTAGAATCTGCTTGATGCTTAATTGGTTAATGAATGATGAAAACGAAGCCATAATCCATAGTAATTGATTTGAATTGAATTTTTGATACATAAGTACTCGAATATGAGAAAATGTAACGCCCCCATATCTATACCCCCACGGTATCCGATATGGTGCTTACTATTAGTCAATGTATATAACGCATTCAAATCTATACGCCCATGGTATTTGATTATATGCTTATATCTAATTGAGTGACTATACATTTATAATCAGATGTAATTCCCATAAATCCAAGATTCACAGTATCCCATAACAGAAAACAATTCTTAGGAGAACTATTGCTGTGTTTGGATACCCTTACTTGGATGTATGAACTGTATGTATGAATAATATCTATCTATCCGAAATTCAGAGTACTAGTAATAACATGAACATTCTATATTACCAATACCCTCACTCAGATGTATAGTCTATATTATGCAAATTTACACTATCGTATCGATAGTACCTATCTATCCGAAATCTAGAGTATTAACAACAACATGAACAGTCTATGTTGTCAATACCCTCACTCGGATAAATAGTTCCCAAGGATCTCTAACTAAATTGGAAATTCTATTTACATCTATATATGTAAAGATAACACGGTTGCGGAAATAAAAGATATATATATATATATATATATATATATATATATATATATATATATATATATATATATATATATATATCATTATGGTTCGATTACAGGATTCTTCAAACAGAATTTATTATTACAAAGTATTACATTCACTAGACAGTAAAATAAACTAATCTAAACAGGGACGCTTCCCTTTATTAACTCCAGAAGTGCCAAGGTTACCATCTAATACTGCAAAGGGAATAATTTACAAAGGTGAGCTATGACATACTCAGCAGGTTCTATATTTATAACAATATATGATTTGAAGAAGTATAACAATTCAAAATTTAACTGATAGTTGCTACCATTTCTGGAATTTCTTTTTTAACCATTTCTGGACTTTTTATTTCTGTCAGTCACACAGACTTAGAAACTTTGTTTAGATATGAGATAAGGGATCAACCTATTCAATATCCTAGGAGTATGCATCTCATCCTACTACTGCTCACATGCACCTAACGTCAATATATTATTGACCAAACATCGATCCCTTTACGGGATACACAACTTCAGTATAGGATGTCTTACCAAAATAATTTGGTTTGACACAACAGTTTATGCTCAATAAATAATATCATATGAATAAACAATTCATTTCTCAATTATGCTGAAGCTATAGCAATAACATTACAATAAGTGGTAATTCAAGTTTAGGTTGGGTATAGCATATCAATAGTAATTCAAGATAGAAATCTTGTTCAATGAATAAACAGGGTTTGAGAAAGTTGCGTAAGTAATTATAGTTAGGGAACTTGCCTGAGCGAAGATCAGTCAAGTAATGCTACTCGATTCGTTATTAAACACCTAAGATGTTCATTCATATAAATCTAACACATTAGTATTGATAACAATACTCAGATACAAAATTTACATATGTTCGGGTTAGGTTTGATACGATTTCGATGTCCAGAGACTTTAGCGAGTATTAATAAATCAACTAAATTTTATTTATAAGTTTTATTATATTTTTAGATAATTTTAATATCCATTATAATAATTTCTAGAAGCTTATAATAATTTTGAAGTATTTATTTATCCCTTAAATGATTTTTAAATCATTTATTTCTATTTCTAAATAATTAATATTTACTTAGAATTTTATAAAAACTTTGTTTACTATTTTTAAATAATTTATAGCCATTTATTATGATTTTTACATCATTAATATTATTTTTTCAATAATTATTTATTAGTAAATATTCTAATTACTTTATTATTAACTTAATTATAAATAATATCCAAATAAAATAAAATATTTATTAAAATTATGTAAAAATATTAAAAATTAATTATAATAACTTAAAATAATTTTTAAAACTGTTTTTATATTTGTTTAGTAATTATTTCTAATTTTTATTAATTAATTTCTTAGAAAATAATTACTGTTTATCGCTAAAGCCTTATAGTCACAAGAAATATCACTATAGGTGTTCTTGAGTTTCTGGGTTTCAGTCGGTCGTGGCCTAGGGACCATTTTGACCTTGATTTAATTTGCTACTGTTGATGATTATGAGTTTGGACAAGTATGGATGTTATAGTACTCATATAGTAGTACAACATCAGACCAAATTCATGCTTTAATTTACATATAACAAGAAGTTATAGATGCTCAAAGTCACTGTCAGAGTTGTTCTTGAGTTTCTGGGTAACCCAGAACAGTGGTCATGGTCGGTCAACGATTTTGTAGCTTCTATACCTGTTAATCTGTGTAACGCCCCAGAAAATCGAACCTTTTGTAAATACTTTTATAATGAATAAAATAATATTATTTATTATTATTATGTGTTAGTAAGATGAATGTCGTTCTCTAACCTAGAAATGTCGGAACGTCGTAGTATTTTAACTACGTGAATGAATCAAAGTGTTTGAATTTTCAAGACGAAAATAAAAGCTTTCCGAGAAATTTTCTGAAAAACGCTATTCATCGATTTCCGCTCGGGAATTATTTTTGAATTTCCAAGAAATACGTAATGCTATAATATCAAGGTGAGATGGATTATGTAATAATTATTTAAGTATTGAAAACGCAATATTTCGCATGCGGACTAAATTTGAGAATGTTTAGGATTTAAAATAAAAAGGAAATAAACTTGTGGAATCTTGTATGAAGTGCAAGTCCAATAAGCATTAAGGGGCAAGCCCAAGAGGTATTAATGTTTAGCCCAAGAAATGGTTAATATGAAGCCAAATTTAATTAATGCAAGCCCAAAGATAAGTTAATTAATTTAAAACCAAAGCCCAATTAATGATCCATGAATAAAAGTAATCCATAGGGCAACCCATGGATGAACTTGGTGACCAAGACCTTTATGTGATGGCCAAGTATTTGATGTAGGGAGCAAGTACACTTGAGAGTTAAGGAAGGAATAGTAAGGAGGTTACTTAAGGAGGTGGAATGTCTTAATGACTATTTTGCCCTAACCTTACGAGCTCTATAAATAGCAAACTTAGAATTTATTTGTTGGATTGTTAGTTTTCATCCAACACAAAGCAACTTATTGGTTAGAGAGAATAAGCATAAATAAGTCAAACTTCCATTATTAGATTTCCAAGAATAAGAAGTTAGTCATCAAGGTAAATGATCTTATCTCTTCTATCTCTACCATTGTAGGGTGATAAGAGAAGTGTAACTTAATGAACATGTATGCTAAGAACTCCTAAAGATTGGATAATTAATGGACTTAAGCCGAATAAGTAATGAATAAGAAATTCAAACCTAAATAAGTTATGAACTCATGAAGAATAATGATGAACTTGTCATATGTTTACCTTAAGAAGTTAGTATGATTGATAAGATGCAAGAATGTTGATTAAAGGACTTAAATTGATAATAAGCCATAAGGAAATGAAATCTTGTAATTTATAATTTGTTAAGTTATGAACTTATAAGAAATAAGCCATAACCCAAATTAAAGTTAAGTTGTTGTAATAGGTATGTTGAGATGTCTATAATGGATTGAAATCATTTGGAGCGATGAACAAATCCTAAGTAATGAAGTTTTGTCGGAATTCACACGATTGGACAACAATCGTCGAATTCGTGAAATTCTCGGAATGGAAGTTAGTTTTTGTGTTTGAGCTCAGAAATGTTGGTTTTCGATGGAGGCAAGTCCTATTTGGCATTATAGAGTTGCGGACACAAAAATGACCGGATTCCGACTTAGAACAAAGAAACGAGCGTTGAACGTTCACGAACGTTTATCGTTTTCGTTAAAAATGGACTAATAGGTGAATTTTTGGTTAACGAAGTCAAATAGATAAAATTCTTGCATGAACACATAGAGTATGTAATTTGTGAATTGTAGGCTCTTAAACGAGCCAATTCGGACTTATAACGAAGAAGTTACGAGCCCGAGAATCTCACTAAGTAGAAAATCTGTCAAAATTGTCTAAAGCACAGAGTCCACGCCGCAGCGCAACTCAAGGAAGCAAGGCCTGTGCCGCAGCGCGAGGCCGAAACATGGGACATTGTTAGTTGGCGCCGCAGCACGACATAGAGAGCTGGGACTCGCACCACAGCGCTGAGTCCGGGCCATGCACACTACTAACTCACGCCGCGGCGTAACACAGAGGAGAAATGCTAGCGCCGCAGCGCCAGCCTTAAGGATTTCATAGAAAGGAAAAATTACAAGTAAAGAAAGAAAGTGAATTGATTAATAATGAAGTAAAGCTTAATTATAACATTATAAAGCCTTGTTAAATAACTAAAGGTTAAAGATAATCAAATAAACATGAACGTAATGACAATGTAAGTTATAACGGCAAGTCGAAACCAATAATAACAAATCTAATACGTAATTAGATTGAGAAGAAGGGTAAGATTCTTTAGGAACCATGTATGTTGTTCATGACCTAATGTGTTATGTGATATTATCATCTACTGTAGAGACTTTAAAGACTTAAAGTGCACGTGTTGTATACAGTAGCAGACGCTAAAGACAAGTGTTCTAACCCTTGTTTTAGTTCAATCTGGACAAGCCTTGTGATTCATGTATTCTTATGCATAAACTAATGTCTGATGAAGTCAAAGCCAATTCTTTCGGCTAGACTTATGATATGTTGGATTTCTTACAATCTATCAAAGTACTGTCAATGTTTTACCAAACTATATTAGTGTGGTTTTCAAATGAAGACTGAGTATGCTAAAATGTTTTGTCGTCAAACGACAGGCACGTGAGGTTGCCACAACTTAAACGTACATACGTTTAATGAATGTAGTGTTGATCTACATAGAGTACTATAGGCTGATCACCTAGATGTTCTCACAAGTTATGTCGAACTTACGGACTTCGTGTCGGGATGTCCTTTTCAAAGTACTTATGAAATGCTCATGGTCTTGGACCAGAATTGATCTTTTACTGAATATTGTTATTGTAAAACGTTTTGAATGAAAAGAAGAGCTATTTTGAATTATTGATAGTACTTCGTAACTATTGTTTAGTTATTGAAGATATACGATTCCTATGTTGCAAGCATGATAGGTTTATAGAATTGTTGTACTTGCTAAGCTAGTTAAACTCACTCTTGCTTGAACCATATGAATGCAGCTAAGATCGAACGAACCGACGTATCCGGCGAAGATAAAGGGAAGGCTAAGGCGAACCCGTAGATTACTTATGTAATAGTATAGGTTTGTAATGATAAAATTTGATATTATGACAAGGACAAATGCAATGGTTATAAAGAACCTGGGGAAATGTTAATATTATTTTGAATATATATAAGACATATTCGTTCTTTTGAGATATTTCAATTGAATGTTTATGTGAACTGTAGCACCGTGTAGCACCATCTGTCGGGTTGGAAGATACCCAGATTTGGGGACATCACAGGTCGGTATCAAAGCATTAGGTTATAAAACTTAAGGGAGGAATTTAAACCTTAAGTTATAACCTTAAGAAAAGTCAAAGAAATACAAGATGGAAGTTAACCTTATAAAAATGCATTATATATGTTATCTATTTTTTATTATTCTACTGACATGTACTAATCAAACTTATTTATGTTGCTGTAGATGCTAGGAGAAAATAGAGACGTACAGGTAGTCAGTGAAGGATCGGTTAATCAGATAGAGATTATACCGAACCCCATAGCAGCAGAGCCCGAAATTGTAGGTGTTGAGTTTGGAGCCTCAGAGAGTTTAGACCTCATGTCGGTTTTCGACGACATGCTAGAAGAAAAGTGTAGGGTTTCGGCACAGAAACGTACAGCGGAAATTAAAATTTTAAAGCAATTTCCGAAACCCTATAACAGGATCCATGCGAAAAATCAATTAATTAAGAGGTTTAGAGATTATACCGAATATGAAAACGAGAGTCTGAAATCGACTGCGCCTCGAATCTCCAACGCAATACAAACCGACTGCGTCTCTACGGTATCCACACGAACGCTCCGCGAATCGTCTTACGATCTGCAGAAGAAGGAATCGCGGTACTAGCCACCAAGGATGAGGATTTTCGGAACTGTTTTCTCTAGTCTCTCTCTAAGAGCGGCTAGGGTTTTGTTTTGACGTAAAAACCTAAAGTCTGATATACATCATATATATAGCAGTCAGGAGGAATTAATCAAAACCTAATATTATTAAAATCCGAATTTATATATATCTTAATTAAGTCTTACTTAATTAATATACCTATATATAAATTATCCTATTAATTTAAATTCGTAATTTAAAATTATATCAATCATATTGACATATTTAAATCTTTACAATTTAAATTAATTTCCTTTTAATTACGCTCTTTGTGTGTGACCCTATAGGTTATTATTACGTTGGCAATAACCTTAAAATCATATTATAAAGTTATAAACAGTGAGCGGCATCTAGTAATGCATCACTGCTACCCAAGTAATAATAAGATCGATGATTCGATGCAACCTTTTCGTGACCAATGTTTCAATGTAATTTAATCCTTTTAACCTTAATATCCTAGATTAAACTCGAGTCATGGAATGTGTCATACTCTTCATAATTTAATCTGAGTTTTCTTGATCAATGAGTAGACTATATGAAACAAATCACTATTTGAGCATGGCCATGCATTTCATAGTCCTACTCAATCAAGAGGCCTATGGATATCACCTATAAAATATAGGATGGTTAAATTCCATCTAGATCACTCATATTACTCACACGATTCATAATGAACCCAATAATCACCTTTATAGTCCACCCTATTAAAGGTGACATTTGATGATATCAAAGTACATAAATTCTCGTGTAGTAATATAGCGGTTTCAGGTCGGAGGACCATTACATCATTGTCACTATGAGAATTGCTAATGACACTTCGCATAATGCTCCATATAGAATTCTCATGGTGGGTCTGTCCAGTACATTGTTCTCTAACATGTACCTATGCATTGACTTAATATCTCATATATTTATGACCAATGAGATTTGGTCATCAGTCAATCCACATACTAGTCTCAATGCATCATTGTTGTCCCATCAACAATGATACTCGACTAGGGACATTTAAGAACAATGATACTAATTGTAATTATATAATCTCATGTTCAAGTCACATACTTGAAACTATATAATTTGTATCACTATTCTAAGGAATTTTATTATGTTAACAATTATATTACGCAGTAATTAAAACCATAATAAAATCATTTATTTATTCAATCAACAATAATATCAAATGTTAAGCAATTACATCAAATAATTGGCCTCTAGGGCATAAACTCTAACAAAAAGGTGGAGGTAGTGTCCTTCAACCTAGTAGCTATAGCAGCAGAGATGGCTCCGGGGGAGTCAATGATATCACTATTTATATCAGTATTAGATAGAAACATTCATTACTGTTAGGAGGTTAAGGAGCTGAAAGCAGAGCTCCAGGCTGTCATAGAAGATAAGACGGGCGTGGGGTCCATGTGGGAGCAGGAGCACGATGAGAGAATTTTGGCCAAGGACAAGGTCCATGAGCTGAAACAGGAGGTCTTTGAGCTCAGGGGGGAGCTAAAGACCAAAAAGCAGAAGATAGGGAGAATGTCCTATATTCATAGGAGTTCTCATGCGGATTTCCAGCAGCAGGTAGCTGGCTATCCCATAGAGGCAGGGCATACGCGACATACTATCAGCCGTGATATTATCGCCGGTCTTGCCAAGGCGGATTTTGATAATGCCTTGAGGCAGATGTGATCTATTAGTGGATAGAGTAGCTTAGTTATGTATATATTGTGTATCTAATAGTGACGTAAAACCCTCTTTTGTATAACAAAGGGTAGTCTTTTGTAAATCCCAATTTTTGGAAAGCAATTACGGGAAGGTAATGTAATCAGCTTAGGTTGTATAATGTAAACGATGTAGTATTATACTACAATGAATGAATCAATATAAGCCTTTTTCGGAACATATTGAGTAATGAATGTTTAAGTTATTGTTTAAATTGTGAATAATAACTAACTAATAGGAAATGAATAATAACGAAATGTGTTGTTTGTTGTAACAGCAAAATGGCGCCAAGAAGAGTACCATGTAATCAAGGCACTAACGTAAATCAACTGGAGGGAGGTCCGGTTAACCCCATCTAGGAGTTTGTAAATCTTTTAACAGCAGTGTTTAATAGAACTGGGGCTAACATCCCCGTAAATCCTGGTGTAGTACGAGCTGCTACGTTTAAGGATTTCAATAGTGTGGGTCCGCCAGAGTTCAAAGGAACTATGGACCCTATCAAAGCCCAAACGTGGGTGAAGGAAATCGAGAAGGCATTTGTCATAGCAAATGTCGACGAGGCCCTAAAGGTTGCTTTTGCAACTTATATAATGAAGGGAGAGGCTAACTTTTGGTGGGAGGCCAATCGGGCTAGGGCCGGTATTGAGAACTTAACATGGGTAAGGTTCAAGGAGATTTTCTTTGAGAACCATGCAGGGAAGGATGGAGATGCGGTTTCTCGACTTGAAACAAAGGGACATGACGGTTCCCCAATACACCGCCAAGTTTAATGAACTGGCGAGGTTCGCTCCACACCAAGTGGACACCGAGATGAGGAAGGCGTAACAGTTCAAGCAGGGCTTGAAACCCTGGCTCTATAACCGTATATCCATGTTCCAAAGTACTTCCTTTGGAACCATAGTAGAGAAGGCGATAATCGCCGAAGGTGGTAATGAGGCGTTGAGCCAGTACCACAGAGATAAGAAGAATAAGGGGAAAGTGGATGGGGGAGTGAAGATCGAGGGAGCCAGCGGAAGTGGCGAAGGGTATAAACGGAAGGTAGTTAACTCTGGGAATACCGGAGTGAAGCAAGGAGACCCGAAAAGGAGGATGGAGGCCTGCAAAACCTGTGGGAAGACTCACTTAGGAATCTGTCTCAAAGGGAAGGCCGTATGCTACAATTCTGGATAGGAAGGGCACATTGTGCCTAACTGTTCAAGTCTGAAGAAGAATCATGGATGCTTTGTGTGTGGGTCAACTGACCACATGGGAAAGAACTGCCCGAAGAAGGGGACGGACGGGAACAAGGGCGCCAATAGCAGTAAGTTAGCTATTGGTGGTCCAGCGCAGCTGGGTAAACCGATGGCCCGTACCTTTAACACGATAGTCCAAGATGTGATGGCATCGGGGGACGTAGTCACAGGTATTATTCTGATCAACGACCTAAATGCATACGTACTGTTTGACTCGGGTGCTACTTGTTTGTTTATCGCATGTGATTTTGCTAGACGATTAAGATTACTTCTCGAAAAGTTGCATATACCTTTACATATTAAGGTAGCAAACGAAGAGATAATTTCTGTTGAAGATATTCGTAGGAGTTGTTGTGTGGACATACGGGTTTCTAAACTATCGATAGATTTGATGTCGATAAAGCTAGGAGGATTCGACGTAATTCTCGGAATAGATTGGTTGGTTAACCATGGAGCCATTATACATTGTCAAAAGAAATGTGTAAATATTAAAACGTTAAGACAACCTCAGGTAGTATTTTACGGTAATAAATCGTTGGGACGTTCGTGTTGTCTTACCATGACACGAACTAGGAAATTATTGAGGAAGTGGTGTGTAGGTTATCTGTGCCATGTAGTTGATACCCAGAGAGTGGGAGCGACCATGGAACAAATACCTATAGTGAGTGAATTCATGGATGTATTTTCAAGTGAGTTGTCGGGTCTTCCGCCGGATAGGGAGACCGAGTTCGTAATAGACATTGTGCCAGGAGCAGCACTAGTTTCTAGGGCACCGTATCGTATGGCACCAGTGGAGATGAAGGAGTTGATGGTGCAGTTACAAGAACTGTTGGACAGGAAGTACATACAACCAAGTGTTTCGCCGTGGGGAGCACCGGTACTATTTGTTAAAAAGAAGGACAGATCATTAAGACTTTGTATCAACTACCGAGAGTTGAACAAGTTAACGATAAAGAATAAGTACCCATTGCCCAGGATCGATGACCTTTTTGACCAGTTGAAAGGGGAAAAATATTTTTCCAAAATAGATTAAAAGACGGGGTATCATCAGTTGAAGGTTAAGAATGAGGACGTACCAAAGACGGCATTCAGAACTCGTTATGGTCATTACGAGTTTTTGGTGATGTCATTTGGGTTGACTAATGCACCTGCTGCATTCATGGATATGATGAACAGAGTGTTCAAATAATTTTTGAACAAGTTCGTCGTGGTGTTTATCGATGATATTCTAGTCTATTCCAAGACGCCAGAAGATCATGCTGAACACCTAAGAATAGTGTTGGAAACATTAAGGAAGGAGAAGTTATATGCAAAATTCACGAAGTGTGAATTTTGTTTAGAGAGGGTACAGTTTTTAGGACATGTCACTGACCATGAGGGAATTTCATTGGATCCAGCGAAGGTGGAAGCTGTGATGAATTGGGAACAACCGAAAATGCAGACTGAGGTGCGGAGTTTCCTAGGGTTAGCAGGATACTATCAGAGATTCATTCAGGATTTTTCAAAGATAGCTACTCCGTTGACTAATTTGACAAGGAAGACGATGAAGTACGCGTGGAATGAGAAGTGCGAGGACAGTTTTCAAGAACTGAAGAAGAGGTTAAGTGAAGCGCCTGTTTTGTTATTACCCGATGACACAGGAAATTTTGTAGTTTATAGCGATGTTTTGCATAGAGGACTTGGTTGCATGTTCATTCAGCATGGCAAGGTCATTGCGTATGCATCTAGGTAGTTGAAGGATTATGAGAAAGTTTACCCTACTCATGATCTGGAACTGGCCGCGGTAGTGTTTACCTTAAAGATTTGGCGACATTATCTTTATAGGGAAAAATATGAGATATACATGGACCACAAGAGTCTAAAATATATCTTCACACAGAAGGAGTTGAATATGAGATAGAGGAGATGGTTGGAGTTGATAAAGGATTATGACTATGAAATCCTGTATCACCCTAGAAAAGCCAATGTAGTGGCCGACGCCTTAAGTAGAAAGGGTCGGGAGAAGTTGTCTATGTTAACGGCTCAAACTGAGTTAATAACTGAGATGGCTAGGATGGAGATAGAGGTGAAGTTGCCAAATGAATCAGATCAGAGACTGTTTGCGACGGAGATGCAATCTACCATCGTAGAGGGAGTCAAGGAGGTGCAACTCAAAACTGATGAGTGTGACCAAATGAAGAAGCGGTTAACCAATGAAAAAGATATTAAGTACAATCTTGATAATGAGGGATTATTAAGATTTGAGGGAAGAATTTGAGTTCCAAATGAGACGGAATTAAAGGAGCAAGTATTACAAGAGGTTTATAGTTCGAGGTACTCAATTCATCCTGGTAGCACTAAGATTTATCAAGACCTTTGACAGAGTTTTTGGTGGCTTAATATGAAGAGAGAGATAGCCGAGTATGTGAGTAGGTGCTTGACTTGTCAAAAAATTAAGGCCGAACATCAACGACCAAGTGGTTTGTTACAGTCATTGGAGATTCCAGAGTGAAAGTGGGAGCATATCACGATGGACTGTAACAACCCAATATTTTCTATATAATTAAATCAGAAATTTTGCGTATAATTTTTTATTTTTTTTTTAATTTAAGGATGAGAATTTGTACAAGATAATGTGTGTATGTAATTATGTAATAGATAAAAATATATTTATTACATGAATGTTTACAAATAATTTTTATTTTAGAATTATTGATTATTATAAAGCATATTCTTATAATAATTAATTTTATAGTAGAAATATTTTTATTAATTATTTTTCATGAAAATATAATTATATATTATTTAAATAATATTAGGAAATGATTTTTAGAATTATTATAATAATTATTTATTTTATTATATGAATTTATGCAAGATTAATTAAGTTAATTATTTTAACTTAATTAATAATGTTATATATGAAGAATAAATCAGATATGGAATCCAAACCCTAATTTTGGATTTTTATCAATGAATAAGAATAATAATATAATAATATTATATTTTAATTTTTCAGTGTTATAAATAGGTACTGTATGCTTGTGGACTGACAATGGTTGGTCAATTATGGGGTATTATGATAAAACCCTAGTGTTACTGATAAACACTAATTTTGCAGTCAAATAAGACTTTAAAATTTGTTAAGTCACCGTGTTATATGAATAATGACATGTATTATTAGAATTTAATTTTAATTAGGAAAACCCTAATTATTATGTGGAAAACTATAGTTATTAATTTAAAACTCAGGATGAGTTCGACACTGTTATATAACTGTGTTATATGGTGCATGCATGTTATGTATTATATGACTTTTTGATTAATTAGGTATACCCTAATTAATATTTAGAAATATTAATTTCTAGAAACCCTAATATTTATTTTATAAACCCTAATTTATTTAAATTGTAAACCCTAATTGTTGATTTGGAAAGCTTAATGCTAATTAGTGTATCTTAAACCTAATTAGTAAGGTGTTAAGTAATTAAAAACCTAATTAATTAAGAAACCTTAATTTTGTATGTTAGAAACAAAAATTTATTATTTTATTTTATAATTAAAACCCTAATTTATAATTAGTAACTCAATTTGTGATATGGGAAATACTAATTGCTAAGTATTTGCACTAATTGTTAAATTAGTAAGTTTAATTATAATTATTAAATTATTGAACTTAATGTTTAATTTCTAAATATTAGAAAACCTACACTAATTAAGAAATCCTAATTTCATTTTTGGAAACAAAATTGTTATTTATTTTATTAAATCCTATTTTTGGAAATTCTAGACTTTTGCTAAAATGGCTCAAACCCTAAACCCTAAACCAAACCCTAAACCACAAGGGTTTGTGACAAGATTACATAAATGCTATTAAAAATACAAGCGAAAAGACCATTTTGCCCTTATTGCATAATTGAGGCTTGCTTGCAAATCTTGCTAAAATTGGAGTTGTTGAACAACTTAAACCACCCCATGTGACACCTAACACAAATCAGCAGCACTCCAGCCAATTCATGTATCTAGACTTATATAAATAGAGATCAAGAGAGAGAAAGTGTATAATTTAAGCCATTTGATCACCACACCCATCCAAGTCTCTCTCTCTCTCTCAAAACCCACGAACTTATATGGTAAAATCAGTCACAAAACAAGCCCCACGATTTCCCTTAACAGATCATGAGGCTAGAATCAAGAATTGAGGCATAAAGGTATAAAATCCTAAGTCAAAATTTTGATCTTGTATGCTATGATAGATTTGTTGTTTTTATCTTTAAACATGTCATATGTAGTGTTATTAAGTGATCTGGGTTGATAGATGTTGGATCCATAACATCTATAAGCTCAGATCTAGTGTTTTTGCAAATCTGGAAAAATTTTAAATCCTTAGTCTGACAACGAATGTCAGGCTTTATATCTCTGTGATCTTTAGTTATTTTTGTGATTTGAAAGTTTGAAGTTGTAGTCTGTAATGTTATGAGTAATCTGCAAGTTGGTTCATGATCATTGAATACGTAAATCAGAAGTTATTCACGGTCAAAGTTCGTTGACCGAACACGAATTTAGTTTTCTGGATAACCCAGAAAACTGAAGAACGTGTTCGGGCACTGACTTTGACCGGCTTTGCTTTTGTTTCTGTAAAGTTGTTTGGATCAATATTTGTATCTACATTATAGTATGTCATGAGTTCTACAAGTTCATAGTACTTTCGAACCTTAACAATTAACAGATCAATTGTGGTAATCGGTCAAAAGTCATTGACCGTTAAGTCTTACTGCCTGGGTAACCCAGAAATGTTAAGGCAGTGGTCTGACAGGTACTTTAGAGACTTAGATCTTGTAATGGAATGATATCTGGACACTATAAATGACCAATGAAGATACCCTGGTAGTTAGTCTACAAGACCCGACATCTAGAACACCTGTGACATAAACCGATTAACCGGAATAAGGCCACCAAGGTAGTTGACCGGTATTGACCAAATTTTTCTATGCAGCCCAGAACTTGATGAACAGCCTGCCAATCATTTTAAAGGCTCAGATCTTGCATCTGAGTTGTTGTATGACCAAAATAATTTCGAATACTTGTAGTTCTACATTTATACTACACGATCAATGCTTTAGATCGACCATAGCATGCAGGAACAAAGAAATTATAAGTGGTCAAAGTTGACCCCTCGAGCACTGACCTGTCAGTGTTCTTGGGCTCAAGAACACCTAAGGCGACACTTTTCTGTCGCCAAAGGCTTTAGCGACGGACTTAGTAAATTTTAATTAATTAATTTCTGAAAAATGATTAAAAATAGAAAATAAATTCTAAAAATTACAAAAATAGTTTTAAAAATTATTTTAAATTTCGAAAATTAGTTTTTAATTATTTTGAATATATTTCATAAATATTTAATATTTTTGGAATATTAAAAGTATTTAATTTATTTAAGTATAATATTAAATAAATTATTTAAAAATAATTTTAATACATGAAAAATCATTTAAAATTATATTATGGTATAAGAAAATAATTTAAGTTATTTTTGATAACTTTTAATATTTTGTGATGAATTTCATTAATTAATTAATATTAATGATAATTAAGTTATTTATTTAATGTATTAAATAAATTATGGAAAATAGAATTAATGATATAAAAATTATAGAAAAATGATTTAAAGGTTATTTAAGTTATAAAAAAATGACTTTTGATATTTTGTTATGAAAAATATTAATATTTTTTTAATATTAAATGATATTAAATTTATTTAATACTTATATTAAATAAATTAGTTTAAAAATGATTTTAATATTAGAAAAATCATTTTAAATGAAAATAAATAGTTTAAAAATATTTTAAGTTATGAATTATAACTTTCAATATTTAAAGTTAAATTTTATTAATTAATTATTATTAATGATATTAAAGTTATTTAATAATTATATTAAATAAATTAGTTTAAAAATGATTTTAATATTAAGAAAATCATTTTAAATGAAAATAAAGTGTTTAAAGATATTTTAAGTTATAAAATATAACTTTTAATATTTAAAGGATAATTTCATTAATAAATGATATTAATTTAATATTAAATGATATTAGATTTATTTAATAATTATATTAAATAAATAGTTTTAAAATGGTTTTATTAATTTTAAAAATCATTTAAAAAGGATATAAAGGAATTAAGAATATTTTAAGTTATAATTAATGATTTTTAATATTTTAATAAATAGTTCATTAATACTTTAATATTAATGATAATTATTTAAAAATGATTTTAAATGTTTTAAAAATCATTTAAGGGTAATATTAATACTTTAAAAGTATTTTAAGTTATTATACATAACTTTAACATTTTGAAAATAATTTTATTAATAGTTTAATACTAATTAAATATTAATTATAATAGAATTGTTTAATATTTAAATCATTTAATAATGATTTCGGTATTTGAAAATGCGTGATAGAAGATAGTAAATGTTTAAAAATTATTATGAGTCATTTAAAAATAATATGACTAATATTTACGGATGTGGAATTACATGATAGAGTCTTAGACTCGATAATTACCCGATAAAGCTGTCGGTACGCCGACATGTTTCAGAAATTGATTTGAACTTAGATATTTTGACTGTATAAGTGATTATTTGTGAATTAGTGGTTGTTAAACATGTGTAACAATGTGATTAGGTTATGTGCTAACTGCAATAAGCAGTGTTATGTGTTATAGTATATTGTTCTAATCGAACGAATGATCTGATTAATGGTAGGTCGTGATATAAGCGATAAATCTTTATTGCGAATTGTAAGCAGCGCATCAGGCAAGTATCTAACCTTTGCATTTTCTTTATGCAATGGACATGAGTAAGAATGTTTCTAAACTATATTATTACTGTACAGATTATTAACCTTATATTATATAAGCTCATTGATTATCAACATGTTAGTATATGGTAACTCAGATATATATATTCTGTTCGTTAATTTTTAGAAATGGTTAAACAAGTGTCCCCACTTGGATAATCATTGTATTTAATCACATGTTGATATACCTTTGTCAATTACCCGTATACATATATGTTGAATTATAGATTATTGTTGAACAAGATAAAACCTTTGATTTGAAATCCAGACAAGTATGAACATCCCTACACGGGAAAACTGTTTATGGACCCAAGGTGGACAGAGTGAAGGATCCTATCGTTCTTGTAATGTAGTATTGATCAATACAGGGCCCATGAAAAGTACAACCTAACGCCCGTAAGTAATGACGGTTTACAGATGAATTTCTGTTTAACCTTTTCGAAAATGAAAACAATGTTCATGACATGTCACCTAAACCCTATTTATAGTCAATACGTAATTTCAAAAATAAGAAAGAGAGTTGTTATATTATTATTATCGATTCAGAATACTTCACAACTATTGACTTATTGTAGAAGAATAGTACAAAGAAAACATTTAAATTCTTTCAGATTATATATATAATTGCTATTACTTGCTGGGCACTCAAATGCTCATCCTTGCTTAATTTAAATGTTTCAGCTAAGTGTGAATGAATAGAGAGCTTTGCTAAGAACAAGGGAAAGGGAAAAGGTTGCTGAATGAATGAATGAACGTTATCTTATGTAATAGTTTAATACTATTAAGACAAGTATGATATATATTATCTATCATGGTTTGTAATGAATGTTTAAAGGTTACGTACTTGGGATTAGACTCTGATAAATGTAACTTAAGTTTGATATTTATATTATTATTATTATTATTATTAGTATTATTCTGCTCATAGAAATGGTATCGTGATGAACCGAGTTCGGGTTTCAAGTACCTGAGTTTGGGGTCTTCACAAGTTGGTATCAGAGCTTAGGATTTGAAACCTTGGATGGGTTAGACCTTAGGCTATAACCTTAGAACAGAGGGAAACATTAAAAATTCAAATAACTCATATAGAGTTTAAAAGGAGATGAATCGGATAAGTTCATCGTCAAACAAAATAAAAGATAACTTATATAAAACTATAAATTACTGTGTGTATATATTGTATGCTAGTCTAGATAATTTTTGTGTATAGCTATCGGATAGAAAGAATTAGAATACCCTCAAATTGTAAAGAAGAAGTCAACCTCCATAACCGAGTCAATATCAAAGCCAATAGCTAAAATAGAGGCTCACATTGAAAGCTACCTCAATGGGATGGTTATTTTGAAAAGTATAGTACCAGACCCTGAAATGATAGTATAACTGAAAGGTAAAGTATAGTTAAAGAATATGTGGTCAATGTCGAGTTCTTAAACTCATATGTTTGTGGTGAGTTCCTAAACTCATAATGTATGGTAAGTTGGACGAACTAGATGTAGTTAGGTGTGAATGGATTATTGAGGATGATGGGACTATATAGAATACTAAGCAACTGATCATTAGTGAATGCGTAAGAAATAAGTAGTACTACTATTACTTGAATATGTATGATTCTATGTTATGTATATTATAGGTATGCTTGTATAAGGTAATGTTTTTCAAATTTGAATAAGTTGTGTCAGCGATTCCCGACTTTTGAAGTCACAAAAGGGATAGCGTATGATTAAAGCAGTATGTGTTATAGTATGTCAAGTGATATGAGTATGAATCTATAATGGATTAATGAAATAAGTTGGTATAAAGATAGTAGATATTTATCTGTATACTGGTTACTACAGTAAACCAAAATTTCAAAATCTAATATTTTGAGTACATGATAATCAAAATATAGAATTTCGTGTGATATGATTATACGTATACGATAAGGCTTAGAATAAAGAATAAATAATGATAATGCTGTCAAGGAGACGAAAATGAAATACACGGACAAAAGAATCTGTCAACAAAGTTGGAAGACAACCAAACCCGATACAGAATTTTGCGAATATGGACGATCAAGCTATGCAGAACGGAATACCAATCGCGGGAAGATCAGTCAGATAATCGATAGACGAACGTCAAAGACTTCAAGGCCATCGAACTACCAGGATTTAGAGGGTCAACTGACCCTGTAGCAACATTTGTAATATCTAAGATAATGAAGGGACAAAAGATAGTTTTGTCATCTATACGATAAAAGGAAATGAGATAAAAGGAAAGTCTGTGTGTTTAAGTGTGAATCAATGGAGTATAAAGTGGAAGAAGGTCCAAGGAGAAGAAAGGAGGCAAGTAATGCAAATACGGGAAAAGGCAGCAGGACATTGGCAACAACGGGACCAACATCAACAAACAGACCAACGAAATCAACCGCAAGCATCTCCAACATGACCGTTCAAGATATCATGGCAGCCGGGGATGCAACTCCAGGTATTACTCGAACCAATTTTAATTTTTTATATATTATTTTCTTATATATAGTAAATTAGTTTATAAAGAAATTTTGAGGGAGAAATTTGAGTTCTTTTAGAAATCAAATTTTCGTTTAATCAGAAAGATAAGCTTTATGTGTATAGTTAAAGATCAGTTCGATCAAACGATGATCAAGATCTACTTGCAAATATTGTGTATACTATGTAACCGTGTATGTATAGGTTTTTAAAATGGTGATTTCGAGGACGGAATCTTTATAAGGGAGGGTGAATGTAACAACCCAATATTTTCTATATAATTAAATCAAAAATTTTGCGTATAATTTTTTTTTTTTAATTTAAGGATGAGAATTTGTACAAGATAATGTGTGTATGTAATTATGTAATAGATAAAAATATATTTATTACATGAATGTTTACAAATAATTTTTATTTTAGAATTATTGATTATTATAAAGCATATTCTTATAATAATTAATTTTATAGTAGAAATATTTTTATTAATTATTTTTCATGAAAATATAATTATATATTATTTAAATAATATATGAAATGATTTTTAGAATTATTATAATTATTATTTATTTTATTATATGAATTTATGCAAGATTAATTAAGTTAATTATTTTAACTTAATTAATAATGTTATATATGAAGAATAAATCAGATATGGAATCCAAACCCTAATTTTAGATTTTTATCAATGAATAAGAATAATAATATAATAATATTATATTTTAATTTTTCAGTGTTATAAATAGGTACTGTATACTTGTGGACTGACAATGGTTGGTCAATTATGGGGTATTATGATAAAACCCTAGTGTTACTGATAAACACTAATTTTGCAGTAAAATAAGACTTTAAAATCTGTTAAGTCACTATGTTATATGAATAATGACATGTATTAATAGAATTTAATTTTAATTAGGAAAACCCTAATTATTATGTGGAAAACTATAATTATTAATTTAAAACTCAGGATGAGTTCGACACTGTTATATAACTGTGTTAGATGGTGCATGCATGTTATGTATTATATGACTTTTTGATTAATTAGGTATACCCTAATTAATATTTAAAAATATTAATTTCTAGAAACCCTAATATTTATTTTATAAACCCTAATTTATTTAAATTGTAACACCTAATTGTTGATTTAGAAAGCTTAATGCTAATTAGTGTATCTTAAACCTAATTAGTAAGGTGTTAAGTAATTAAAAACCTAATTAATTAAGAAACCTTAATTTTGTATGTTAGAAACAAAAATTTATTATTTTATTTTATAATTAAAACCCTAATTTATAATTAGTAACTCAATTTGTGATATGAGTAATACTAATTGCTAAGTATTTGCACTAATTGTTAAATTAGTAAGTTTAATTATAATTATTAAATTATTGAACTTAATGTTTAATTTCTAAATATTAGAAAACCTACACTAATTAAGAAATCCTAATTACATTTTTGGAAACTAAATTGTTATTTATTTTATTAAATCCTATTTTTGGAAATCCTAGACTTTTGCTAAAATGGCTCAAACCCTAAACCCTAAACCAAACCCTAAACCTTAAGGGTTTGTGACAAGATTACACAAATGCCATTAAAAATATAAGCGAAAAGACCATTTTGCCCTTATTGCATAATTGAGGCTTGCTTGCAAATCTGTCTAAAATTGGAGTTGTTGAACAACTTATACCACCCCATGTGACACCTAACAACACAAATCAGCAGCACTCCAGCCAATTCATGTATCTAGACTTATATAAATAGAGATCAAGAGAGAGAAAGTGTATAATTTAAGCCATTTGATCACCACACCCATCCAAGTCTCTCTCTCTCAAAACCCACGAACTTATATAGTAAAATCAGTCACAAAACAAGCCCCATGATTTCCCTTAACAGATCATGAGGCTAGAATCAAGAATTGAGGCATAAAGGTATAAAATCCTAAGTCAAAATTTTGATCTTGTATGCTATGATAGATTTGTTGTTTTTATCTTTAAACACATCATATGTAGTGTTATTAAGTGATCTGGGTTAATAGATGTTGGATCCATAACATCTATAAGCTCAAATCTAGTGTTTTTGCAAATCCGGAAAAATTTTAAAACCTTAGTCTGACAACGAATGTCAGGCCTTATATCTCTGTGATCTTTAGTTATTTTTGTGATTTGAAAGTTTGAAGTTGTAGTCTGTAATGTTATGAGTAATCTGTAAGTTGGTTCATGATCATTGAATGCGTAAATCAGAAGTTATTCACGGTCAAAGTTCGTTGACCGAACACGAATTTAGTTTTCTGGGTAACCTAGAAAACTAAAGAACGTGTTCGGGCACTGACTTTGACCGGCTTTGCTTTTGTTTCTGTAAAGTTGTTTGGATCAATATTTGTATCTACATTATAGTATGTCATGAGTTCTACTAGTTCATAGTACTTTCGAACCTTAACAATTAACAGATCAATTGTGGTAATCGGTCAAAAGTCATTGACCGTTAAGTCTTACTGCCTGGGTAACCCAGAAATGTTGAGGCAGTGGTCTGACAGGTACTTTAGAGACTTAGATCTTGTAATGTAATGATATCTGGACACTATAAATAACCAATGAAGATACCCTGGTAGTTAGTCTACAAGACTCGACGTCTAGAACACCTGTGACATAAACCGATTAATCGGAATAAGGCCACCAAGGTTGTTGACCGGTATTGACCAAATTTTTCTGGGCAGCCCAGAACTTGATGAACGGCCTTGACAATCATTTTAAAGGCTCAGATCTTGCATCTGAGTTGTTGTATGACCAAAATAATTCTGAATACTTGTAGTTCTACATTTATACTACACGATCAATGCTTTAGATCGACCATAGCATGCAGAACAAAGAAATTATAAGTGGTCAAAGTTGACCCCTCGAGCACTGACCTGTCAGTGTTCTTGGGCTCAAGAACACCTAAGGCGACACTTTTCTGTCGCCAAAGGCTTTAGCGACGGACTTAGTAAATTTTAATTAATTAATTTCTGAAAAATGATTAAAAATAGAAAATAAATTCTAAAAATTACAAAAATAGTTTTAAAAATTATTTTAAATTTCAAAAATTAGTTTTTAATTATTTCGAATATATTTCATAAATATTTAAATTTTTTGAATATTAAAAGTATTTAATTTATTTAAGTATAATATTAAATAAATTATTTAAAAATAATTTTAATACATGAAAAATCATTTAAAATTATATTATGGTATAAGAAAATAATTTAAGTTATTTTTTATAACTTTTAATATTTTGTGATGAATTTCATTAATTAATTAATATTAATGATAATTAAGTTATTTATTTAATGTATTAAATAAATTATGGAAAATAGAATTAATGATATAAAAATTATAGAAAAATAATTTAAAGGTTATTTAAGTTATAAAAAAATGACTTTTGATATTTTGTTATGAAAAATATTAATATTTTTTTAATATTAAATGATATTAAATTTATTTAATACTTATATTAAATAAATTAGTTTAAAAATGATTTTAATATTAGAAAAATCATTTTAAATGAAAATAAATAGTTTAAAAATATTTTAAGTTATGAATTATAACTTTCAATATTTAAAGTTAAATTTTATTAATTAATTATTATTAATGATATTAAAGTTATTTAATAATTATATTAAATAAATTAGTTTAAAAATGATTTTAATATTAAGAAAATCATTTTAAATGAAAATAAAGTGTTTAAAGATATTTTAACTTATAAAATATAACTTTTAATATTTAAAGGATAATTTCATTAATAAATGATATTAATTTAATATTAAATGATATTAGATTTATTTAATAATTATATTAAATAAATAGTTTTAAAATGGTTTTTTTAATTTTAAAAATCATTTAAAAAGGATATAAAGGAATTAAGAATATTTTAAGTTATAATTAATGATTTTTAATATTTTAATAAATAGTTCATTAATACTTTAATATTAATGATAATTATTTAAAAATGATTTTAAATGTTTTAAAAATCATTTAAGGGTAATATTAATACTTTAAAAGTATTTTAAGTTATTATACATAACTTTAACATTTTGAAAATAATTTTATTAATAGTTTAATACTAATTAAATATTAATTATAATAGAATTGTTTAATATTTAAATTATTTAATAATGATTTCGGTATTTAAAAATGCGTGATAGAAGATAGTAAATGTTTAAAAATTATTATGAGTCATTTAAAAATAATATGACTAATATTTACGAATATGGAATTACAGGATAGAGTCTTAGACTCGATAATTACCCGATAAAGTTGTCGGTACGCCGACATGTTTCAGAAATTGATCTGAACTTAGATATTTTGACTGTATAAGTGATTATTTGTGAATTAGTGGTTGTTAAACATGTGTAACAATGTGATTAGGTTATGTGCTAACTGCAATAAGCAGTGTTATGTGTTATAGTATATTGTTCTAATCGAACGAATGATCTGATTAATGGTAGGTCGTGATATAAGCGATAAATCTTTATTGCGAATTGTAAGCAGCGCATCAGGCAAGTATCTAACCTTTGCATTTTCTTTATGCAATGGACATGAGTAAGAATGTTTCTAAACTATATTATTACTGTACATATTATTAACCTTATATTATATAAGCTCATTGATTATCAACATGTTAGTATATGGTAACTCAGATATATATATATATTCTGTTCGTTAATTTTTAGAAATGGTTAAACAAGTGTCCCCACTTGGATAATCATTGTATTTAATCACATGTTGATATACCTTTGTCAATTACCCGTATACATATATGTTGAATTATAGATTATTGTTGAACAAGATAAAACCTTTAATTTGAAATCCAGACAAGTATGAACATCCCTACACGGGAAAACTGTTTATGCATCTAAGGTGGACAGAGTGAACGATCCTATCGTTCTTGTAATGTAGTATTGATCAATACAGGGCCCATGAGAAGTACAACCTAACGCCCGTAAGTTATGACAGTTTACAGATGAATTTCTATTTAACCTTTTCGAAAATGAAAACAATGTTCATGGCATGTCACCTAAACCCTATTTATAGTCAATATGTAGTTTCACAAATTTGAAAAAGAGTTGTTATATTATTATTATCGATTCAGAATACTTCACAACTATTGACTTGTTGTAGAAGAATAGTACAAAGAAAACATTTAAATTCTTTCAGATTATATATATAATTGCTATTACTTGCTGGGCACTTAAATGCTCATCCTTGCTTAATTTAAATGTTTCAACTAAGTGTGAATGATCAGAGAGCTCTGCTAAGAACAAGGGAAAGGGAAAAGGTTGCTGAATGAATGAACGAACGTTATCTTATGTAATAGTTTAATACTATTAAGATAAGTATGATATATATTATCTATCATGGTTTATAATGAATATTTAAAGGTTACGTACTAGGGATTAGACTCTGATAAATGTAAGTTAAGTTTGATATTTATATTAATATTATTATTATTAGTATTAGTATTATTCCGCTCATAGAAATGGTATCGTGATGAACCGAGTTCGGGTTTCAAGTACCTGAGTTTGGGGTCTTCACATGGACTTTGTGGTGGGACTTCCGACTACTCAGAAGGGGTATGATGCGATTTGGGTAATAGTGGACCGGTTGACGAAGTCGGCTCACTTTTTGCCTATTAGGGTTAAGTATAACTTAGACCAATTAGCTAAACTTTATGTTAAAGAAATAATTTCCAGACATGGAGTGCCAGTTTTGATTGTGTCAGATCATGGCCAACGATTCACATCGAACTTTTGGAGGAGTCTGCAAGAACAGTTGAGGATGCAGTTGAAGCTGAGTACGACATATCATCCATAAACTGATGGACAGAGCGAGAGAATAATTCAGACGTTAGAAGATATGTTGAGATCTTGCGTCATGGATTTCAAGGGTAGTTGGGATGATCATCTACCATTAGTAGAGTTTGCGTATAACAACAGTTATCATGCAAGCATAGGTATACCGCCTTACGAAGCCTTGTACGGGAGAAAATGCTGAACACCATTGTATTGGATGAAGTGGGAGAACGCCGTATGCTAGGACCTAAATTGGTGCAGCAAACAGGGGATATAGTGAAGCTAATACGAATGCAATTGGTAGCAGCTCAAGATAGACAGAGGAAGTTTACAGATTTGTATCGAGTAAATAGGGAGTTCGGGGTAGGCTTATATGTATTTCTGAAGGTATCTCCCTAGAAAGGAAAGGTACGCTTTGGAAATAAGGGAAAGTTAAGTCCCAAATTTATAGGACCTTTTGAGATATTAGAAAAAATGGGAGGGGTAGCTTACATGGTATCGTTACCTTAAGACCTAAAACGAATACATAATGTGTTTCACGTATCTGTATTACGTCCTTATAAACCTGATTATAAACACGTAATAGAATATGAGCCAATTCATATCGAGAAGGACTTAACATATGAGGAGATGCCGATTCAAATCATCGATAGAAAAGAGCAAGTTCTACGAAATAAATTTATACCGTCTGTAAAGGTGTTATGGAAGAACCACGATGTTGAAGAAGTAACGTGGGAACTTGAAGAAAAGATGAAGAAGAATTACCCTCAATTGTTTGTGTAATTTTTTTTCATTGTAACGAAATTCTGGGGACGGAATCCTTATAAGGGGGAGAGAGTGTAACGCCCCAGAAAATCAAACCTTTTGTAAATACTTTTATAATGAATAAAATAATATTATTTGTTATTATTATGTGTTAATAAGATGAATGTCGTTCTCTAATCTAGAAACGTCAGAACGTCGTAGTATTTTAACTACGTGAAGGAATTAAAGTGTTTGAATTTTCAAGACGAAAATAAAAGCTTTCAGAGAAATTTTTCGAAAAATACTATTCATCGATTTCCGCATGGAAATTATTTTTGAATTTCCGAGAAATACATAACGTTATAATATTAAGGTGAGATAGATTATGTAATAATAATCTAAGTATGGAAAATGCAATATTTCACATGCGGACTTAATTTTAGAACGTTTAGGATTTAAAATCAAAAGGAAATAAACTTGTGGAATCTTATATGAAGTGCAAGTCTAATAAGCATTAAGGGGCAAGCCTAAGAGGTATTAATGTTTAGCCCAAGAAATGGTTAATATGAAGCCAAATTGAATTAATGCAAGCCCAAAGATAAGTTAATTAATTTAAGACCAAAGCCCAATTAATGATCCATGAATAAAAGTAATCCATGGGGCGACCCATGGGTGAACTTGGTGACCAAGACCTTTATGTGATGGCCAAGTATTTGATGTGGGGAGCAAGTATACTTGGGATTTAAGGAAGGAATAGTAAGGAGATTACTTAAGGAGGTGGAATGTCTTAATGACTATTTTGCCCTAACCTTACAAGCTCTATAAATAGCAACTTAGAATTCATTTGTTGGATTGTTAGTTTTCATCCAACACAAAGCAACTTATTGGTTAGAGAGAATAAGAATAAATAAGTCAAACTTTCATTATTAGATTTCCAAGAAGAAGAAATTAGTCATCAAGGTAAATGATCTTATCTCTTCTATGTCTACCATTGTAGGGTGATAAGAGAAGTGTAACTTAATGAACATGTATGCTAAGAACTCCTAAAGATTGGATAATTAATGGACTTAAGCCGAATAAGTAATGAATAAGCAATTCAAACCTAAATAAGTTATGAACTCATGAAGAACAATGATGAACTTGTCATATGTTTACCTTAAGGAGTTAGTATGATTGATAAGATGCAAGAATGTTGATTAAAGGACTTAAATTGATAATAAGCCATAAGGAAATGAAATCTTGTAATTTATAATTTGTTAAGTTATGAACTTATAAGAAATAAGCCATAACCCAAATTAAAGTTAAGTTGTTGTAATAGGTATGTTGAGATGTCTATATAATGGATTGAAATCATTTGGAGCGATGAACAAATCCTAAGTAATGAAGTTTTGCCGGAATTCACATAATTGGATGACAATCGTCGAATTTGTGAAATTCTCAAAATGGAAGTCAGCTTTTGTGTTTGAGCTCAGAAACATTGGTTTTCTATGGAGGCAAGTCCTATTTGGCATTATAGAGTTATGGACACAAAAATGATCGGATTCCGACTTAGAACGAAGAAACGAGCGTTGAACGTTCACGAACGTTTATCGTTTTCGTTAAAAATGGACTAATAGGTGCATTTTTGGTTAACAAAGTCAAATAGATAAAATTCTTGCATGAACACATAGAGTATGTAATTTGTGAACTGTAGGCTCTTGAACGAGCCAATTCAGACTTATAACGAAGAAGTTACGAGCCCGGGAATTCACTAAGTAGAAAATCTATCAAAATTATCTGAAGTACAGAGTCCGCACCGCAGCGCAACTCAAGGAAGCAAGGCCCACGCCGTAGCGCGAGGCCGAAACATGGGGCACTATTAGTTGGTGACGCAGCGTGACATAGAGAGCTGGGACTCGTACCGCAGCGCCGAATCTGGGCCATGCACACTGCTAACTCACGCCGCGGCGTAACACAGAGGAGGAATGCTGGCGCTACAGCGCCAGCCTTAAGGATTTCATAGAAAGGAAAAATTACAAGTAAAGAAAGAAAGTGAATTAATTAGTAATGAAGTAAAGCTTAATTATGACATTGTAAAGCCTTGTTAAACCTTAAGTTGATAACTAAAGTTTAAAGATAATCAAATGAACATGAACGTAATGACAATGTAAGTTATAACGGCAAGTCAGAACCAATAATAACAAATCTAATACATAATTAGATTGAGAAGAAGGGTAAGATTCTTTAGGAACCATGTATGTTGTTCATGACCTAATGTGTTATGTGATATTATCATCTACTGTAGAGACTTTAAAGACTTAAAGTGCATGTGTTATATACAGTAGCAGACGCTAAAGGCAAGTGTTCTAACCCTTGTCTCAGTTCAATCTGGACAAGCCTTGTGATTCATGTATTCTTACGCATGAACTAATGTCTGATGAAGTCAAAGCCAATTCTTTCGGCTAGACTTATGATATGTTGGATTTCTTACAATCTATCAAAGTACTGTCAATGTTTTACCAAACTATATTGGTGTGGTTTTCAAATGAAGACTGAGTATGCTAAAATGTTTTGTCGTCAAACGACAGGCACGTGAGGTTGCCACAACTTAAACGTACATACGTTTAATGAATGTAGTGTTGATCTACATAGAGTACTATAGGCTGATCACCTAGATGTGCTCATAAGTTATGTCGAACTTACGGACTTCGTGCCGGGATGTCCTTTTCAAAGTACTTATGAAATGCCCATGGTCTTGGACCAGAATTGATCTTTTACTGAATATTGTTATTGTAAAACGTTTTGAATGAAAAGAAGAGCTATTTTGAATTATTGATAGTACTTCGTAACTATTGTTTAGTTATTGAAGATATACGATTCCTATGTTGCAAGCATGATAGGTTTATAGAATTGTTGTACTTGTTGAGCTAGTTAGGCTCACTCTTGGTTGAACCATATGAATGCAGCTAAGATCGAACGGACCGACGGATCAGACAAAGATAAAGAGAAGGCTAAGGCGAACTCGTAGATTACTTATGTAATGGTATAGGTTTGTAATGATAAAATTTGATACTATGACAAGGACAAATGTAATGGTTATAAAGAACCTGGGAAAATGTTAATATTATTTTAAATATATATAAGACATATTCGTTCTTTTGAGATATTTCAATTAAATGTTTGTGTGAACTTTAGCACCGTGTAGCACATCTGTCGGGTTGGAAGATACCCGAATTTTGGGGGCGTCATAATCTGTGTAATAGATTTGTGTTTTGTTTGTCGTAATAGGTAGTATATATGTTAAAGTACATATATGGAACACTGAGTTGGATAAAGTATGATTCTAAGGTCTCGATTTATGTTGGTCAAAGTACAGCCAAAGACTGTTCTTCATGTTCATTAGTTTTCTGGGTAACCTAGAAAACATGGTTATGCTCGTTCAACGACTTTTGACCATTAATTCTGGTAATCCTATGACTTGTTTAAGTAATTGAATGTCATAGATATGTAATATGTACGTCAAGGTATTAATTCATTACAAAAAGTCATTATAACATCTAACAGAAAACGATTAAAAGACTGGTCAAAGTAGCCGATTCAACCTGTTCTTGAGTTTTCTGGGTAACCTAGAAAACAGAACTTCGTGATCGGTCAACCACTTTTGACCACCTATATCTTACAATATATGGTTCTAATGAACCTATTTTCTTATCTAGATTAAAGACCTCATGTCATACTACAAATAACACACAATTAACAGACCTAATATTTAACCTACATGGATCTATAGGCTCTGACATTCGACTGTCAGACCCGTTTTTCCAAAATTTCCAGATTACTTAAAACATTAATTTAAGGCATCTAGATGTTATGAAAACGTGTTCTAACAAATTAGCATACTTTCTAACATGTTATTAAATAAATCTAAACATCTGAACAACAACTTGAACATAGCATCAAAGATCTAGCTATAAATTAGGGTTTGCACCTTTCTTGCTTGATTTTGATTTTTGGCTACTGAATTTAATGTTGCTATCACCCAGGATTGATTTGGTATGTTTTTAAGAGTGTCTAGGTTTAGAGAATTTGTGGGTTTGGCCTGGAGTTATGTCTCTATTTATAGACTTAAGCGACTTAGGGTTTTTGGTCATTTTTACATACTTGCCTTCCTAAATATCTGATGCTAAGTTACTTGTGCTGCTTAGGGAAGGTTACCAGACCATGTGCACCCTTAGGGCTTGGTTTGGTGACTCCTAACCTATTTATGAGCTAGTTAGGTTAGATTAGTAGCTTAATTATGCCCTAATCCTCACTAATCTTGATTAGGGTTTTGTTTTTCATGATTAAGGTTGCTTAATGATGTTTTTTAGTACCTAATTGAAGTTTAGTAATCATAATTAGGTGTTAGGATAACCAAATTAGGGTGGTTTTGTCAAACTAATTAGGGTTAGGGTTTATAAATCTAGGGTTAGAGTTTGAAATCTAGGGTTAGGGTTTGTAATCTACGGTTCCTAACTTTAGATTTTCCACAAATCCTAACAAGCACGACAAAGCAACTTGTCAAAACAAATATACCGAAAAGTCCATTTTTGAAAAAAAAAAATTAAGCACGAGGTGTCAAGCACGTTAATTTTTGGACAAAAATTCATTTGACCTAATTTGTTAAACAAAGTATATATTAACACATAACACTTTCAGAACAGAGAGATTTTATTAATATAACTGAATTTACATATCTGAGTCTTAATAGGATTTTGGGATTTTACATTCACCCCCACTAATAAGAATTTCATCCTCGAAATTACAGTATAGGTTAAGTAAACAGTTGGGGTTAGTTCTCTCATATTTTATCTTCGAGCTCCCATGTAGCCTCTTTAACGTTCTGATTCCTCCAAATCACTTTGACCGATGCTATCACTTTATTCCTCAGGACTTACTCTTTACGATCGACGATCTGCACAGGTTCTTCTACATAAGAAAGATCTTCTTCGATTTGGATTGGCTCATAATTTATAACGTGTTTGTAATCAGGTTTGTATGGTCGTAATACGGACACATGAAATACATTATGAATATGGTTCAACTCAGGAGGTATATCATAAGCAACTTCACATATCCTCCTCAAAATTTCAAAAGGTCCAATGAATCTCGGACTTGGTTTTCCTTTCTTGCCAAAATGTACCTTGCTCTTCCAATGAGATACTTTCAAGAATATGTGGCTCCCTACGCTAAAATTTTGTTGTTGACGATGTGGATCAGCGTATTTTCTCTGTCGATCTTGTGATGCTTGTAATCGTTCATGTATAATTCTGATGGTTTCAGTAGTTTGTTGGATTATTTCAGGTCCTAGCATTTGCCATTCCCCGACTTCATCCCAACATAAAGGTGTTCTACATTTCCTTGCATATAAGGCTTCTTAGAGTGGCATACCTATGCTAGCATGATAACTATTATTATAGACAATTTCTACTAATGGTAATTGATCTTCCTAACTTCCTTTGAAATTGATGATAAATGTTCTCAACATATCCTCTACTGTTTGTATGGTTCTCTCACTTTGCCCATCAGTTTGAGGGTAATAAGTTGTACTCAATCTTAAATGTGTTCCTAGGTATTTTTGGAGGCTCTTCCAAAAATTTGAAGTAAAACGTGAATCTCAATCTGATACTATAGAAACAGGTACTCTATGCCTAGAGATGATTTCATTAATGTACAGCTTGGCAAGTTGGTCTAAGTTATGAGTAACTTTAATAGGTAAAAAGTGAGCCGATTTGGTAAAACGGTCAACTATTACCCAAATGGCATTGTGGGCCTTCTGTGTAGCTGAAAGGCCTACCACAAAGTTCATGGTTATATGTTCCTACTTCCACTCAGGAATTGGTAAGGGTTGAAGTAAACCACTCGGCTTTTGATGTTCAGCCTTAACCCTTTGACACATGAGACATTTGCTTACCCATTCAGCGATTTCTCTTTTCATATTCGACCACCAAAAGTGTCGACTTAAATCCTTGTACATTTTAGTACTGCCAGGATGTATGGCAAATTTAGAATTATGAGCTTCGTTTAAGATTTCGTCTTTTAAGGTTTTATTTAACGGAACCCAAATTCTATCTTCATATCTTATTATTCCATCCTTATATATTCTGAATTTGTTATACTTAATATGAATTATATTAGACTTACATATGCAATGTCCTCATTGTATATAACAAAAAATAAATAAAAGAAAATAGGCACTGAGGACTTCCCTGAAAGATCGAAGCCTTATTCCTCGTCAGTACCCTCTTCTTCTTTTTCATCAACCTCATCCTCAGGGGGTAAATCAGCCGGGGGGTATGCAGACAAGGGTGGAAATTGGTAGGGAGCGCCTGCTGGATTCATGCAGTTGAACATCTCTAGGAATGCTGCGCTACAGTTCTGATACATCTCCGTTTGTCGCTGAGCCAAGCTATCCTGATTTCTTTCTACCCGGTTCAATCCATACAGAACTTGATTAGCCACCATGTCAATCCTTCTAGTTTGATTTCTTAATTCTTGACGAATATCTTCAAAAAAATTTGGTGGTGGCCCAGAACTTCCAGCAACAGCAGTAGGATTGTCATGTGACTGTTGATTAGACTCGTCTGCAGGCTCGGGAGGCACAATAATGAAACCTAACCCTCTCGGGTGTGGTGTGCCCCCTCCCCATACCTTGTACTTTTTTATCACTGAGTGGTCAATTGCGACTAAAGGAGGTTGTGTAGCTTCTTCGACATCCCATTTTACTCCAGCTTGTCGACATAGTCCAGTAATCAAAGATGGATGAGGTAGTCCACCTGAGGTCCCTCCTTTAATTGCTCTGTCAATTGAATCATGTATAACCTGACCCACATCTATAGATTTTCCTTGTGCAATACAGAAAAACAATGATGCCCGTCGATTTATAATATCACTTGTATGTCTACACGGCATCAACTTGGCACAAATAAAGGCATGCCATGCATTCCCGTAACTACTTAGTGCGGATGTAAGGAACAAAACAGCTTCTTGTTGATCTGTTAATTTTCATTGTGTTCCAGGTACACACAAGGCTTGAATGACCTCACTGTAGTCCAGCTCGTGATCTAAATATTGAATGAAGCCATTATTGGATATTGTGTTCAAGCCGTAGTAAGCATTTATTGACCTGAAACTGACTTCCACTGATTTTCCGCGAACCCAAATCATGTTACCAATATGATCTTTTGCATTGGCGTAGAATTCCTTAACAATTTTAACGACCGATGAATATGGTTAGGCTGTAAAGTTCGCGCATCTTCTACTCCCAATCATTTGTAGTAACTCCCCATCTTCTACCTCTGGCAATAATCCACACTCAGGAATTAGTGTTTTATTAGAGAGCGAATTGTAATACCTTTCGGACGCACTAGCACTTGTAAATCTCTTTTTGTCAAACTTAGTCGAAGTGCCTGAAGTCTTGCCTCTTTGCCTTTTAGTAGCCATGAGTCTTGTGCGTGAATTGCTTGCCCAACAGATTATGTTCAGAGGCTTAGTATGGGCCAATCCTCTTTGTGACAATATATCGAACACTTGGTGTGCACAAATTTTGAACACTATTGGTAGGCACTCCCCCAAACTTAATTTTCACCAAATTTCTCAATAACTAAGTACACTAGTCTTCCAATGCAATAAAAGCAACAATTAAGAGTACCCAAACCCACTTGAGCCAACACAATGAAAGAAACTAGCTTCAAAGTTCTAACGTAGCTATTATCCAAGTGAATCCAAATAATTTGCACGAAAATCTTGCACACTTACTTGGTTATAGCCAAATATGATGTTCCAATCAAAGTTGCAGGAGCAATTTGAGCTTTTAAACCCTTACTTCAGATAGATGGATGGTTGGGTGCCGAATTTGTGAGGAAGGATGACAAGATGGAGATTTATTGCCTTAGTTTGGGTAGGAGATTGAGTGTTTGATTATGCTTATACAAGAAAAAGATGATTATCGAGGCTAGATTAGAGGAGGGATGTGATTTGAGTGAGTTTGAGTTGGAGTAGGAGAGCAAGAATGTGTTTGATTTCGGTTTGGATGAGTCTTTCCCGATTAGGGCTTTTATTTTTATTTTTTTCACGTTGCAGTAGGGGCGCCTAGGCGCTTGGTTTTGCACTGGTTGAACCGCCTAGGCGCTTGGGAACAGTATGTCTTGGGCGCTTAGAGCGCCTAGGCGCTTGGTTTGGCCTAGGTGGGGGCGCTTAGGCGCTTGTTGCTTGTCTCGGCTACTGCAATTAGGCGCCTAGGTGCTTGGATTGTGCCTGGCTTGGGCGCCTAGGCGCTTGGGCATGTCTTGAAAAATATTTCCCAACCTGCACAACTTCAATTGTTAGTTTTTTTTTTTTGCAAGGAGATTAAGACTTATTTTAAAAACCCTAAACTAAAATAAACTACATAATTAATTATACTAACATACTAAGAAAGAAAAAGAAAAACAAGATACCCTACACCATTAAGCAATTCAATAACACTAAAAATGAAGAAAATAATAAGAAATATGAGAATTTGACAAATGGACATTCTTCTATTAAGCTCATAAGTGCTTGGCTTCCAGGGGGCGCTGCCTCCTTGCAACCCCCGACTGGGTAGTAGTAGTGGCCATTAGTCGAACCCGCCAAATATGAAATCTTGTTTCCTATCTTGAAATCAATTAAATATCGTGTTAGAGAACATAAGGGGTGTAACAAATCCTAAACTATAAAAGTTTAACCACTTAATAAACTAACAATAACGCAAATAAAAAAAATTAGAAGTTAAAATAAAAAATAACAATAAAATTTCCTAGGTTGCCTCCCAGTTAGCGCTTGGTTTATTGTCTTCAGCCTGACTTTCTTCTCTGTTTTAATCAGCAAGGTTGACCGATGTCTTTTCACGATCAACACAACCCCCATAGTAATGCTTCAATCTCTGACCGTTGACTTTGAAATTACGTTTGGCATCCGGGTCTTCCACCTCTACAGCTCCGTGAGGATAAACTTTTCTAATGATAAATGGCCCTGACCAACGGGATTTCAACTTTCCTGGAAACAGTTTAAGCCTTGAATTGTATAATAACACTGTTTGCCCTGCTTCAAACTTTCTTTCCAGAATTTTCTCGTCATGCCACCGCTTAACCTTTTCTTTATATAACTTCGCGTTCTCATACGATTGGAGTCTGAATTCATCCAATTGGTTCAATTGTAAGAGGCACTTTTTTCCCGCAGCAGACATATCCAAGTTTAACTTCCGGATTGCCCAATAAGCATTGTGTTCTAGTTCAATCGGAAGATGGCATGCCTTCCTATATACTAACCTGTACGGAGACATCCCTATCGGAGTTTTGAAAGCTGTACGGTATGCCCATAAAGCATCATCTAACTTACTAGCCCAATCTTTCCGACTAGGGTTCACTATCTTCTCAAGGATTCGTTTTACTTCTCAGTTCGATACCTCGGCTTGACCACTTGTTTGTGGATGGTAAGAAGTAGCTATCTTATGAGTGACTCCGTACTTAGCGAGAATAGCTGAGAACTACTTATTACAGAAGTGCGTGCCTTCATCACTAATGATTGCACGAGGAGTGCCGAATCTAGAGAAAATATTCTTCCGAATGAACTTAACCACAACCTTAGCATCATTGGTGGGGGTTGCTATAGCTTCTACCCACTTCGAAACGTAATCCACCGCTAGAAGTATATAGGAGTTGCTAAAATATGATGAAAATGGTCCCATGAAGTCGATGCCCCAAACATCAAACAATTTGACTTCTAAGATCATGTTTAGTGGCATCTCTTGTCGCTTTGATATATTACCAACTCTTTGGCATCTGTCACATTTCAATGAAAACACACGAGCATCCTTAAAGAGTGTTGGCCAAAAGAATCCACATTGAAGTACCTTAGCGGCCGTTCTTTCTCCCGAAAAATGTCCACCATAGTCAGATGCATGACATTGGTGTAGAATATTCTCCATTTCAACTTTCGGAACGCACCTTCTTATTACTTGATCTCCACATTGTTTAAATAAAAACGGCTCATCCCATAAATACTGTTTCACATCATGGAGAAATTTCTTCTTCTGTTGACTTGTCAAATCTGGCGGAAACACCTTACTCACAATGAAATTTACATAATATTCATACCATGGTGTATCCATCCTTACCGCAAACAGTTGTTCATCCGGGAAAAATTCATTGACCAATGTTGTGTCATCTTTCTTTAGTTCTGCATTTTCTAATCGTTATAAATGATCAGCAACCTGATTTTCTGTTCCTTTTCGGTCCCTGATCTCCAAGTCAAACTCTTGTAGCAATAATACCCATCTAATTAATCTCGACTTCGCATCCTTCTTTGTTATTAAGTACTTAATTGCCGAATGATCTGTAAACACGATCACTTTTGTCCCAATCAAATATGAGCGAAATTTATCAAATGCATAAACAACTGCTAATAGCTCTTTCTCGGTAGTGGTATAATTCAGTTGGGCATCCGTTAGCGTCTTACTAGCATAGTATATAGCGTGAAAAATTTTATCTTTCTGTTGGCCAAGAACTGCACCAATTGCAAAGTCGCTAGCATCACACATTAATTCGAACGGGATACTCCAATCTGGCGCTATGATTACAGGCGCGGTAACTAGTTTCTTCTTCAACACATCAAAAGCTTCAAGGCATGCTTGATCAAAGTTGAATGGGACATCCTTCTCCAAAAGATTGCAAAGTGGTTTCGTGATTTTGGAGAAGTCTTTTATAAATCTTCTATAAAAACCAGCGTGTCCCAAAAAACTTCGAATACCCTTTACTGAAACTGGTGGCGGGAGGTTCTCAATGGTTTCGATCTTAGCTCTATCAACCTCAATTCCTTTTGATGACACTCGATGACCCAAGATTATCCCCTCTTACACCATAAAATGACATTTCTCCCAATTTAAAACCAAATTCGTTTCCATACACCGTTTAAGCACAAGAGTGAGATTTTCCAAACAATAATCAAACGAATCCCCAAAAACTGAGAAATCATCCATAAATACCTCGAGATTTTGTTCGACCATATCAGAGAAAATAGCCATCATACACCGTTGAAATGTCGCCGGCGCATTACATAATCCAAAAGACAATCTGCGAAAAGCAAAGGTACCATATGGGCATGTGAATGTCGTCTTCTCCTGATCCTCGGGTGCAATGGCAATCTGGTTATAACCTGAGTATCCATCCAAAAGACAATAATACCCATGCCCTGCAAGCCTGTCCAACATCTGATCTATAAATGGTAGAGGAAAATGGTCCTTACGAGTGGCCTTATTTAACTTTCTATAATCCATACACACCCGCCAACCCGTAACTGTTCGAGTAGGGATCAATTCATTATGTTCATTTGTAACTACTGTCATTTCCCCTTTCTTTGGCACACATTGGACCGGACTTACCCATGAGCTATCTGAGATAGGGTAGATAATTCCCGCATCCAACCATTTAATAATTTCCTTTTTGACAACTTCCTTCATGATGGGATTGAGTCTTCGTTGTTGTTAAATAGTCGGTTTCGCTTCATCTTCCAATAAAATCTTATGCATGCAAATTGATGGGCTTATCCCCTTGATATCCGCAAGAGTCCACCCAAGAGCAATCTTATATTGCCGAAGTACCCTTAGTAGCTTTTCTTCTTTAACCTTATCAAGTGATGCAGAAATAATAACTGAAAAGGTAGAAGAAGAACCAAGGTAGGCATACCGTAGATGGTTAGGCAATGGCTTAAGTTCCAAGGTGGGCGGTACTTCTAAGGATGATTTCACCTTTTCATCCAGTTTTCCCCAATAATCCAGAGGTTCAAATTTTTTCAAACATCGTGTGAACTTCGGAGCTGAATCTAGCATTTGAACCCATTCTAGCACAGTTGAATTATCAAATAAACTTTCACTTACCAATGCAGTTTCAAGAGGGTCTTCATTCACAGACTCACTAAATACCTCCCTTGTCACTCCTTCAATCAGATCAACTCTAAAGCACTCTTCCTCTCCCTTCGGAAATTTCATAGCCTTGAAAACATTAAAAGTTACTTCTTCATCTTGGACTCTCATCGTTAACTCTCCCTTTTGTACATCAATTAATGTCCTTCCAGTGGCTAAAAATGGTCTTCCAAGGATAATGGGTATGTCTTTATCCTCTTCATAGTCCAACACAATGAAGTCGGCTGGAAATATGAATTTGTCCACCTTCAATAATATGTCTTCCACAATGCCCCTAGGGTATGTCACTGATCTATCTGCGAGCTGTAAAGAGATATTTGTTAGCTTCGGTGCTGGTAATCCCAACTGAGTGTAGATCAAAAGCGGCATCAAGTTAATGCTCGCACCCAAATCACACAAATATGTATTAAAGAACTGGGGTCCAATCGTGCACGGTACGGTGAAGCTACCCGGATCCTTCAACTTCGGTGGTAACTTTCTTTACAGAATTGCGCTACATTCTTCTGTCAATGCTACAGTTTCGAACTCCCCTAGCTTCCTCTTTCTTGCTAAAATATCTTTCATGAATTTCGCATAGCTAGGCATTTGTTCTAAAGCATCTGCAAATGGAATATTGATTTGCAGCTTTTTGAAAACTTTTAAAAATTTCGAAAACTGTCTATCTAATTTCTGCTTTTGCAATCTTTGAGGAAATGGCACAACTGTTGTTTGCTTATCTTCTTGTTGTTTTTGCATAACTTTTTCCCCAGATTTACTTTCTGAATTTCCACTCTCTTTTTCGTCATTCTCAGCAGAAATTATTTTCTTTTGTCCGTCTAAATCTGTAGTCAACTCCTTCCCACTTCTGAGTGTAACTGCCTTACAATGTTCATTTCCATCATTCCTTGGATTTTTCTCCGTATCACTAGGTAAAGAACCTGGAGTTCTAGTATTCAAAGCACTAGCTATCTGCCCAATTTGGTTCTCAAGATTCTTTATTGCAGCTGATTGGTTTTTCGTTGTGGCTTCAAACTGAGTTGCCAATCTTGCCAATAATTCTTCCATTTGTGATAGCTTATCAGGTTGATGAGTTTGTGGGTGTTGTTGTGATTGTTAATGTGGCTGAAATCCAGGTGGATATGATTGCATTGAAGCTTGTGCTTAAGCATGTGATTGATTACTACTCCAAGAAAAATTTGAGTTATTTCTCACTCCTGGATTGTAACTGTTTGGATAACTGCCCTGCTGCCTATTATAACTGGAAACAAACTGGACTGATTCAGGATTTATTGCACATTAATCACTTGAGTGGCTACCCGCACATATTTCACAAATCGTTTCCATTTTCTGAACTGGTTGTACCCCAAGTGCATCTATTTTCTTTGTAAGAGCAGAAATCTGAGCTGTCACTTGAGCTGATAATGCTATTATCGCATCCACTTCATAAACCCCTACTGTCCTTGGCTGAGTCGTTCTTGCTGTTGGCCACTGATAATTATTAGCTGCCATGGTTTCAAGCAACTGATACCCCTCATCACAATTCTTGGCCATAATAACTCCTCCCGCTGCAACATCTATACTCGATCTCACTGTGCTGAATAAACCGTTATAAAAAGTTTGCTCCTGAAGCCATTTAGGAATCCCATGGTGTGGACATTTTCGCAATGAGTCTTTAAATCTCTCCCATGCTTCATATAGTGATTCTGAATCGTGCTAAACGAAAGAGAAGATATCGTTCCGCAACTTTCCTATTTTTGTAGGCGGGAAAAACTTTGCTAGAAATTTCTGAGCTAGGTCGTTCCATGTAGTAATCGAGCCTGGTGGTAGTGAATGGAGCCAACTCTTAGCCTTATCTCTGAGAGTAAATGGAAACAGCCTTAGCCTTATTGCATCCTCTGACACATTATTGTACTTGAAAGTATCGCAGATTTCTATAAAGCTGACTATGTGATCGTTCGGGTCATCATTCGGTAACCCTCCAAATTGACATGAATTTTGAATCATCCGTATTGTCCCCGGTTTTATCTCAAAACTTGTAGTAGTAATGGCAGGCCTCGTAGTAATCGATTGAATTTCAGTAACCCGCGGCGTAGCATAATCCCGCAGTGCTTTTTGCTCTTCTTCAGCCATAGTATCTTTCTTATGAAGTGCCTCTTTGGTTTCTTTAACCCACTGACGCAACCGCTGAAACCTTTTTTCGATATCGTCCTCGTAAGGCAATAAATCTGGCTTCTTCGATCGCGTTTGCATACACTAGTCAAGAGCGCCTGAATAGAACAGAAAAGAAAACGTTTAAATTAAGATTAACTCTATCAAAATCAATAATGACAAAATATTAAACTAATTTCCCCGGCAACGGCGCCAAAAACTTGTTGCCTAATTTTTTAATAGCACTTTAACACGCAAGTATACGCGTTCAATTGTAATATTCAGCAAGCAAGGATATCGTTCCCACGAGGAAACAGACTAATATTTATCAATTACTAATTCCAATGCAATTAATCTTATTTTAAACTACGAAATATTGTTTATGATTTGAAAATTAAACTTAACAAAACTAATAATTAAAATAAGAATTTCACAAGAATAACTGCAGATTTAACAAATTAAGATTACAACTTCCCTTAGTATTTCATTTAAACCAATTTACTTCCCATTTAAATCAATTAATTAATATGAATCATTATCCAAGAATGCTTTATAGAATTCACACACTTTTTCCAAAACACGTGAACAAATCCTCCTAACTCCAATCCTTAAGACACAGAATTACAAGGAACACCCCAGTTAATCAACTCACTATATTCCTATGTGAATCAAGTTAATTAGGGTTTAACGCACAAATTCTTTCAATGGATACAAAAAATACATAGGTATATTCCTATCCTACATGCTAATCATATTAACCCTATTCAGATTATATGAACAGATGTTATCATATCCAGATCTCAATCTATACTCCATCTTCCAATTTTGTATAGATTATCACAGTAATTGTTGGCCAAACAATTAATCAATAAGCAAAAGATATAATAAATAATTCAATAAAAACTAACTTTCATTCAATGGGAAGATTTAATTTAAACTACATACCAAGTTCCGTTGCAATCTTAATAAAAATTTAGTTCATAATAATAATAAAGAAAAACATCATCCAGATTAATAATCCGAACATCCCAGATAATTACAAAAGATAAAACTAGAGAAGAGAAGAAGAAACTCTGAATTTGCTTCAATACTCTCTCTTTGATCTTCAGCCCTTGCAATTCTCCTTCGTGTTTTTCTTCGTTGTTCTCTCTGCAAATCTCTTGAAAAATTGAGTTATACCGCTTTTCTAAAGTCTTCTCCTATTTGTATTAGTCTCCCACCTCATTCAGATTCCTTTTCGGCTTCAAAAACCCACTTGGCAGTAGAAAACCCTCCTTTTTGCCGCACATGAGCGCCTAGGCGCTCAACACAAGCCATTTCCAAGCGCCTAGGCGCTTGACCAGGACCGTGTATTTACAAAAATGCCACTCAGCTCTAATTTTAATGATTTTTGACATTTTTCTTTTTCCAAATGACCAGTTTGTCCCTCCAGCTCCAACCTACAAGAAATAAACACAAAACACATAAAAGACACTAAAAAACAATTAAAGATAGCAATAATTAAGTTTAATAATATCGGATTCATAGGTATAAAACCTACTCATCACAAGGCCTCCTGTATCATCTGGTAAGGATAATTCTAGAGCCATGCTCAGTCGCTTCTTCTACTTTTGGAAGCTTTCTTCATATTTATCTGTCCAGACGTACTTTACCATCTTTCGAGTTAAATTGGTTAGTGGGGTTGCTATTTTTGAAAAATCTTTTATAAACTGTCGATAATAACCCGCTAAATCGAGAAAACTTCTTACTTCTGTTGGAGTTGTTGGTTGTTCCCAATTCACAACCATTTCAATCTTAGTTGGATCTACTTGTAATAACCCAATATTTTCAATATAAAATAAATAAAAAAATTTGCATATAATTTTTTTTTATTATTATTATCTTAATGATGAGAATAAGTGTCAAGAAATGCGTATGTAAATAGGTGATAAATAAAATTTATTTATTACGTAAATAATTTTAAATAATTTTATTTTAGAATTATTGATCATTATAAAGTATATACTTATAATAATTAATTTTATAGTAGAAATGTCTTTATTAATTATTTTCCATGAAAATATGATTTTTGAATTATTTAAATAATATATGAAATGATTATTAGAATTATAATAATAAATATTTTATTATATGAATGTGTTCAGAATATTTAAGTTAATTATTTTAGCTTAATTATTGATGTTGCATGTGAAAAATAAATCAGATATGAAATCCAAACCCTAAGTTTGGGTATTGATCAAGGGATGAGAATAATAATATAATATTAATTATATTTTAATTTTTCAGTGCTATAAATATGTACTGTAAATGTATAGACTGATAATGGTTGGTCAATTATGCTAAATTATATCATGACCCTTATATCATGTTATTAAACCCTAATTGTTAAACTCAGTTATGAGTTCAAGACTGTGTAGTAATTGTGTATATGAATTTTACTGTGTATTGTAGAATTTCTGTAATTAGGAGAAACCCTAATTATTATTTGAAAACCCTAATTTGCTAAAATTAGAAACCCTAATTATTATTTTTGTAAATTATAATGATAATTAGGAAACTATAATTGTTAATTTGGGAACCCTAATAATATTAAGGAACCCTAATTTAAAAACTCTAATTTTCTATTAAAACCCCTAATTTTAAATTTGTGTGTTTTAATTAATATTTTATTACACCTTAATTTTAATTTTTCAGACCCTAGAAATTATTTGGGAAAGTTTAAGATGTAAAATCTAGTGATTAAACCCTAGATTCAAACACATTAGACAAGAATACCCTTGAAATTATAAGTGAAATTACTAGAGTGCCCTTTTGTCTTATTTGTGAATTATTGCTAGCAAATCTTCATCAAATCTTGGCAGCCACCCTACCCTAGCAACCTAGCAGCTAGCATTCCAGCATATCAAATTCAATGCATCAGCCAAGGGCATTGCATATATAGATTCAAGAGAGAAAAAGTGCTCATTTTGGCATAAATTATTCACTTATACCTAGCCATACTCTCTCAAGACCAAACCTCCGAAATTTCCTTGCTAGATCAGTCCCCAATCAAGCCCCACGAACAATAACATCAAATCAGAAGCATAGAAATCAGAATTTGATCATAAAGAGGTAAACCCTAATTTAGAAATTTGATTTTTGATCTTGTGTTAGATGTTATGATTTATTGTTAAAACATGTTATTTGTAGTCCATATAGTTGATCTAGGTTGGTATTTGTTAGATCCATAACATCAAAGTGCTCAAAATAAAGTTTTTCAAAAATCTGGAAATTATAAAAATAAGGGTCTGACAGTGAATGTCAGGTCCCACAGATCTCGACCTGATATATGTTTTTGTGTTTTGAAAATTTGTACTTGTAGTCTGTTAGGAGAGCTTTAATTTGCAACTTGAATCAGGACCATATCTGTTGTAGATTAAAAGTTATTTAAGGTCAAAGTGGGTTGACCGGCATTGACCGGCTGTTCTTGAAGCCCAGAATCAGCCCAGAAACCTCTGGCAGTGTTTTTGCAGGGCTTAGATCTTGCTATGTTTAAGTTGTTTTGCCATGATGTTGTTTTTTAGCTGTAGAATGACATGAAGACTACATGTTAAGGCTTTTATATCACCTAGACACTTAACAGAATCGATCTGAATGATGGTCAAACGTATCTAGCAGAAACTGCTCAAGAACATTTCTGGGAAACCCAGAAATGTTCAAGAACAGTTCCGGGAGGGTACTTTGACCAGACTAGATATTCTTATGGTGTTGTTCTTTTGTTGATTTTATGTAATGGATATGTAGTATTACATGTTAGCTACAACCTGGAACCAATAGATCACATAGAGCAAACTCACAACGCGAGGTATAAGGATCCAAAGTAGCATACTCGTTCTATTCTTTATTCTGGAAAAACCCAGAAATGAAGAACTAACTCTGACACGATTTTCTGAACCTTAGAACGTTTTGATTATTGATGTTTAGACTTGACAATGGATTGAAACATGTTCTCTGATAGTTTATCTACCCAGCCCGACGTCTAAACTACCTATTACATGATCAGATTTCATTATATAAGGTCAACAAAAGCGTTGACCGGCCATGACTGAAATTTCTGGGCAGCCCAAAAATGTGAAAAATAGCCTCTGACAGCTACTTTAGGCCCGTAGATCTTTCTGTTGGTGTATGTTTTGATCATGTTTGTTGTTGGGTCTTGTAGTGGTGAATTTGTACTACATGATCTACTCAACAACAAGTCCAGAAACACTTTGTGTGAAGAACGATTCTTGGTCAAAGGAGGCCACTCGGTATCTAACTTGAGTTTCTGGGTTTTCATGATGAACATGAAGAACACCTATAGCGACGGTTCTGTCGCTATAGGTGGTCTTTAACGACAGATTAATTACTAAAATAATTATTTTATTAAATAATTAGAAAAAATTACTTTTAATTATGGAAAATACATAATAAATTATTAAAAATTATATTAAAGTCAGAAAATTAGTTTTTTAATTATTTTAAATATATTTCATATATATTTAATATTTTTAAAATATAAAAGATATTTAATTTATTTAAGTATAATATTAAATAAATTATTTAAAAATAATTTTTATACATGAAAAATTATTTAAAAATATATTATGGTATAAGAAAAATATTTTAAGTTATTTTAATGACTTTTAATATTTTGTGATAAATTTCATTAATAAATTAATATTAATGATAATTAGTTATTTAATAAATTTATTAAATAATTTAGTTTTAAAATAATTTTATTATTATAAAAATCATTTTAAATGAAAATAAAATGTTTAAAGATATTTTAAGTTATAAAACATAACTTTTAATATTTAAAGGATAATTTCATTAATAACTCAATATTAATGATAATAATGTAATATTAATGATATTAGATTTATTTAATGAGTTATATTAAATAAATAGTTTTAAAATAGTTTTATTAATTTAAAAATCGTTTAAAAAGGATATAAATGAATTAAATATATTTTAAGTTATAATAAATGACTTTTAATATTTGGATAAATAATACATTAATAATTAAATATTAATGGTAATTCTTTAAAAATGAATTTTAAATATTTTAAAAATCATTTAAGGGTAATATTAATACTTTAAAAATATTTTGAGTTATTTTAAATAACTTTAATAGTTTGGCAATGGTTTTATTAATAATTTAAAATTAATTAAATGTTAATGATAATAGAATTAGTTAATATTTAAATCATTTAATAATGATTCTAATGTTTGAAAAATCATGATAATTTATAATAAAAGTTTAAAAATTATTACAAGTCAATTAAAAATAATGACTGATATTTTCATTATTGAACTACAGGATAGAGTTTTAGACTCGATAATTACCCGATAAAGCCGTTGGTACACCGAAATATTTCAGAAATTGATCTGAACTTAGATAATTTGACTTGATAAGTGTTTATTTGTGATTCAATGGTTATTAAACATATGTGACAATGTGATTAGATAAGGTGCGGACTGCAATAAGCAGTGCTATGTGTTACGATATATTATTTTAATCGAACAACTGATCTTATTACTGATAGGTCGTTGTATAAAAGATTAATCTAAGTTGCGTTATTGTAAGCAGCAGCTCAGGCAAGTATCCTACCTTTGCATTTCCTTTATGCAATGGGCATGAGTAAGAATGTTTCAGACTTATATTATTACTGTACAAATTATTAACTCTATACTATATACGCTCATTGATTATCAACATGTTAGTATATGATAATTCAGATATATATATATATATATATATATATATATATATATATATATATATATATATATATATATATATATTTTGTTTGTTAATTTCTATAAATGGTTATACAAGTGTCCCCACTTGGATAATCATTGTATTTAATCACATGTTGATACATCTTTGTTAATTACACGTATATGTATATGTTGAATTATAGATTATTATTGAACAAGATAAAACTTTTGGTTTGAAACCCCGACAAGTATGAACATCCCGTAAACGGGAAAACTTTTTATACACCCAAGGTGGACAGAGTGAACGATACTATCGTTCTTGCATGTAGTATTGATCAATACAGGGCATAATGGACTGATCACCCTCCGTGCCCGTAAGTTATGACGGTTTGCAGATGAAGTTCTGCTAAACCTATTCGATAATTGAAAATAATGTTCATAGTATGTCACCTTAACCCCAATTATAGTCATTACATAGTTTCAAAATTTTGATAGAGAGTTGTTATGTTATTATTATCGGTTCAGATTACTTCACAACTATTGACTTGTTGTAGAAGAGTAGTACAAAGAAAACATTTAACCCTTTCAGCTAATGTTTATAATTGTTATTACTTGCTGGGCAATTAAATGCTCACTCTTGCTTAAATTAAATATTTTCAGTTAAGTATGATCAACCAGAAGGCTCAGGCAAGAACAAGGGGAAGGGAAAGCTGTTCGAATGAGATTTCCAATATGTTGTGTAATAGTTATTGTTTATTAAGACAATGTTACTTATTATCTATGATGTAATGAATGTTTAAAGGTCTCGTACCTGGGAGTAAACTTTGATACATATGTAAATTAAGTTTGAATTTTATATTATTGTTATTATTATTTGTATTATTCAGCTTATAGAAATAGTATCGTGAAGCACCGAGTTCGGGTTTCAAGTACCCGAATTTGGGGGCGTCACATGTTAGTATCAAAGCTTTAGGATTAGAAACCTTAGGTGGGATCGACCTTAGGCTATAACCTTAGGACAGAGGGAAATGTTGAAAATACAAATAACTCATATAGAGTTTAAAAGGAGATGAATTGAATAAATTCATCGTCAAACAAAATAAAAGATAACTTTTATAAAATTATTATTTGTTATGTGTATATACTATATGCTAATCAGGAAAATTTATGTGTGTTGATGTCTGGTGGAAAAGGCTTGTTATATGCTAATAGCATGAAGGAGGATCAAATCCATACACTCGAGCTAATATCAAAGCCAATAGCTGAAATAGAGGCTCACAATGAAACCAACTCGAATGAGGTAGTGGTATTGGAAAATATAGTACCAGATCCAAAGATGTTGGAGCTGACAGATAGTGATACATACACTAAAGTTGAAGCTGATCAAGCATCAATGGAGGTGCAGGATCTGAGGAATAAGGTTTCTTCTCTGAAGAAGCTGTGGAAAATAGAAAAGCTTCTAAATAGTCAATTGCGTCAGGCGTTAATAGAAATAATAGAAGAACAAGATAAGCTTAAAATCCAAATTGATCAGATGGGAGCCACAAGCAACATACCATGCGCAGCTCCGAGCAAGAAGGGGAACAAAAAAGAGAAAAGATCGTGACTTAAAAAATAAGTAGGATTAGTAGTTGATTATGTATGTTTGATAATGTACATGTGTAATGTAATGTTCCCAACTTTTGTATTAGTCAAGGCTGTAAATCCCAACTTTTGTAGGGATAGCAGTATGTGCTGTGTTATTTAAAGTACTTGGAATTAATAAATATGAATCTATGTTTGAGTAATGAACCAAGTTTAATATATTAAACTTATATGATAAGGTTTAGAATGTGAGTTAAATTTATGATTTTATATAATCAGATAATGCCGCCAAGACGTCAAACTCGAAATTAAAAGGCAGAAGAATCTGTCAACAACTCTGAGGGACAACAGAAAGACCCGATGAAAAACTTTGCGAACATGGTAGCTCAGGCTATGCAGCAGGGAATACCAGCCGCTGGGAACCAGCCAGACAATCGCTTGGCAAAATTTAAAGACTTCAAGGCAGTAGGACCACCAGAATTCAGGGGATCAGCTGATCCTATAGAAGCCCAGACATGGATTAACGAGATAGAAAAGGCGTTCGTAATTGCTAGGGTAGATGAGGGGCAAAAGACCTCTTTTGCCACTTATATGATGAAGGGGGAGGCTAACTTTTGGTGGGAGGCAAATCAAGCTAGGGTAGGAGAAGGAGTAGTTACTTGGACTAGGTTTAAGACTTTGTTTTTCGAAAACTACCTCTCAGCTAGCATGCAGGCTAGGATGGAGGTAAAATTTCTGGAGTTAAAGCAGGATAACATGACTGTTGTGGAGTATGCCGCAAAGTTTAATGAGTTGGCTAGGTTCGCTCTACATCAAGTTGATACGGAGGCTAGGAAGGCAAGGAGGTTTGAGCTGGGCTTAAAACCCTGGCTCTACAACAAGGTGGCGGTGTTGCAGATCAATACTTTTGCAGCCCTCATGGAAAAGGCTATCATAGCTAAGGAGGGAAGTGAGGCTATGAGCCTCTACAACAAAGAGAAGCAGAACAAAGGCAAGGCAGGAGGAGTTGTGAATGTGGAAGCTAATAGTGGGAATAGGAGTGAAAAGAGAAAAGGGAATTATTTCGAGAATGTTCAGGTGAGACAAGAAGGTGTGAAGAAACAGACTGTGCAGTGTAAGAATTACGGGAAGAATCACTCTGGTGAGTGTCTGAAGGGTAAGTTTGTATGTTATAAGTGCGGGCAGGAGGGTCATACCTCTCCCAACTGCCCCAACCCAAGGATGAACAGTGGGTGTTTTCTATGTGGATTGATTGAACAAAAGGTGGAGGATTGTCCAAAGAGGAAAATGGAGGCAGGGAGTGTAACCACGGGAAAAGGCAGCGAGACTCTGGCAATCACAGGACCGACTTCAACCAACAAACCAACCGCGAGAGTCTTCAACATGACGGTTCAGGATACAGTGGCAGCTGGGAATGGAACTCCAGGTACTATTTGAATAACTTTTATTTTCGTATATATATGCTTTTCCTATATATAGCAAATTATGTTATAAAGAAATTTTGAGGGATGAATTTGAGTTCTTTTAAAAATCAAACTTCTGTTTAATCAGACAGACAAGCTTTATGTTGAATGGTTAGAGAGTTGTTTGATCAATTATGATCGAGATCTATTTGCAATGATTGTGTATGCTATGTACCCTTGTATGTGTAAGTTTTAAAACGGTAATTCCGGGGACGGAATCCTTATAAGGGAGGGTGAATGTAATAACCCAATATTTTAAATATAAAATAAATAAGAAATTTTGCATATGAATTTTTATTTATTTATTATTATATTAATGATGAGAATAAGTGTCAAGAAATGCGTATGTAAATAGGTGATAAATAAAATTTATTTATTACGTGAATAATTTTAAATAATTTTATTTTAGAATTATTGATCTTTATAAAGTATATACTTATAATAATTAATTTTATAGTAGAAATGTCTTTATTAAATATTTTTCATGAAAATATGATTTTTGTATTATTTAAATAATATATGAAATGATTATTAGAATTATAATAATAAATATTTTATTATATGAATGTGTTCAGAATATTTAAGTTAATTATTTTAGCTTAATCATTGATGTTGCATGTGAAAAATAAATCAGATATGGAATTCAAACCCTAAATTTGGGTATTGATCAAGGGATGAGAATAATAATATAATATTAATTATATTTTGATTTTTCAGTGCTATAAATATGTACTATAAATGTGTAGACTGATAATGGTTGGTCAATTGTGGTAAATTATATCATGACCCTTATATCATGTTATTAAACCCTAATTGTTAAACTCAGTTATGAGTTCGAGACTGTGCAGTAATTGTGTATATGAATTTTACTGTGTATTGTAGAATTTCTGTAATTAGGAGAAACCCTAATTATTATTTGAAAACCCTAATTTGCTAAAATTAGAAACCCTAATTATTATTTTTGTAAATTATAATGATAATTAGGAAACCCTAATTGTAAGTGAAATTATAAGTGAAATTACTAAAGTACCATTTTGTCTTATTTGTGAATTATTGCTAGCAAATCTTCATCAAATCTTGGCAGCCACCCTACCCTAGCAACCTAGCAGCTAGCATTCCAGCATATCAAATTCAATGCATCAGCCAAGGGCATTGCATATATAGATTCAAGAGAGAGAAAATGGTCATTTTGGCCTAAATTATTCACTTATACCTAGCCATACTCTCTCAAGACCAAACCTCCGAAATTTCCTTGCTAGATCAGTCCCCAATCAAGCCCCACGAACAATAACATCAAATCAGAAGCATAGAAATCAGAATTTGATCATAAAGAGGTAAACCCTAATTTAGAAATTTGATTTTTGATCTTGTGTTAGATGTTATGATTTATTGTTAAAATATGTTATTTGTAGTCCATTTAGTTGATCTGGGTTGGTATTTGTTAGATCCATAACATCAAATTGCTCAAAATAAAGTTTTTTAAAAGTCTGGAAATTATAAAAATAAGGGTCTGACAGTGAATGTTAGGTCCTACAGATCTCGACCTGTTATGTGTTTTTGTGTTTTGAAAATTTGTACTTGTAGTCTGTTAGGAGAGCTTTAATTTGCAACTTGAATCAGGGTCATATCTGTTGTAGATTAAGAGTTATTTAAGGTCAAAGTGGGTTGACCGGCATTGACCGGCTGTTCTTGAAGCCCAGAATCAGCCCAGAAAACCTCTGACAGTGTTTTTGCAGGGCTTAGATCTTGCTATGTTTAAGTTGTTTTGCCATGTTGTTGTTTTTTAGTTGTAGAATGACATGAAGACTACATGTTAAAGCTTTTATATCACCTAGACACTTAACAGAATCGATCTGAATGATGGTCAAACGTAGCTAGCAGAAACTGCTCAAGAACATTTCTGGGTTTCCCAAAAATGTTCAAGAACAGTTCCGGGAGGGTACTTTGACCAGACTAGATATTCTTATGGTGTTGTTCTTTTGTTGATTTTATGTAATGGATATGTAGTATTACATGTTAGATACAACCTGGAATCAATAGATCACATAGAGCAAACTCACAATGCGAGGTATAAGGATCCAAAGTAGCATACACGTTCTGTTCATCATTCTGGAAAAACCCAGAAATGAAGAACATACTCTGACACGATTTTTTGAACCTTAGAACGTTTTGATTATTGATGTTTAGACTTGACCATGGATTGAAACATGTTCTATAATAATTTATCTACACAGCCCGACGTCTAAACTACCTACTACATGATCAGATTTCATGATATAAGGTCAACAAAAGCGTTGACCGGCCATGACTGAAATTTCTAGGCAGCCCAGAAATGTGAAGAATAGCCTCTGACGGCTACTTTAGGCCCTTAGATCTTTCTGTTGGTGTATGTTTTGATCATGTTTGTTGTTGGGTCTTGTAGTGGTGAATTTGTACTACATGATCTACTCAACAACAAGTCTAGAAACACTTTGTGTGAAGAACGATTCTTGGTCAAAGGAGGCCACTCGGTATCTAACTTGAGTTTCTGGGTTTTCATGATGAACATGAAGAACACCTATAGCGACGGTTCTGTCGCTATAGGTGGTCTTTAACGACAGATTAATTACTAAAATAATTATTTTATTAAATAATTAGAAAAAAATTACTTTTAATTATGGAAAATATATAATAAATTATTAAAAAATATATTAAAGTCAGAAAATTAGTTTTTTAATTATTTCAAATATATTTTATAAATATTTAATATTTTTAAAATATAAAAGATATTTAATTTATTTAAGTATAATATTAAATAAATTATTTAAAAATAATTTTTATACATGAAAAATTATTTAAAAATATATTATGGTATAAGAAAAATATTTGAAGTTATTTTAATGACTTTTAATATTTTGCGATAAATTTCATCAATAAATAATATTAATGATAATTAGTTATTTAATAAATATATTAAATAATTTAGTTTAAAAATTATTTTATTATTATAAAAATCATTTTAAATGAAGATAAAATGTTTAAAGATATTTTAAGTTATAAAACATAACTTTTAATATTTAAAGGATAATTTCATTAATAACTCAATATTAATGATAATAATGTAATATTAAGGATATTAGATTTATTTAATGAGTTATATTAAATAAATAGTTTTAAAATGGTTTTATTAATTTAAAAAGGATATAAATGAATTAAAAATATTTTAAGTTATAATAAATGACTTTTAATATTTGGATAAATAATACATTAATAATTAAATATTAATGATAATTCTTTAAAAATGATTTTAAATATTTTAAAAATCATTTAAGGGTAATATTAATACTTTAAAAATATTTTGAGTTATTGTAAATAACTTTAATATTTTGGCAATGATTTTAATAATAATTAAATGTTAATGATAATAGAATTAGTTAATATTTAAATTATTTAATAATGATTCTGATGTTTGAAAAATTATGATAAATTATAATAATTGTTTAAAAATTATTACAAGTCATTTAAAAATAATATGACTGATGTTTTCAGTTATTGAACTACATGATAGAGTTTTAGACTCGATAATTACCCGATAAAGCCGTCGGTACACCGAAATGTTTCAAAAATTGATCTGAACTTAGATAATTTGACTTGATAAGTGTTTATTTGTGATTCAATAGTTGTAAAACATATGTGACAATGTGATTAGATAAGGTGCGGACTGCAATAAGTAGTGCTATGTGCTACGATATATTATTCTAATCGAACGAATGATCTTATTACTGATAGGTCGTTGTTGTATAAAAGATTAATCTAAGTTGCGTTATTGTAAGCAGCAGCTCAGCCAAGTATCCTACCTTTGCATTTCTTTTATGTAATGGGCATGAGTAAGAATGTTTCAGAACTATATTATTACTGTACAGATTATTAACTCTATACTATATACGCTCATTGATTATCAACATGTTACTATATGGTAATTCAGATATATATATTCTGTTTGTTAATTTCTATAAATGGTTATACAAGTGTCCCCATTTGGATAATCATTGTATTTAATCACATGTTGATACACCTTTGTTAATTACCCGTATATGTATATGTTAAATTATAGATTATTGTTGAACAAGATAAAACTTTTGGTTTGAAACCCCGACAAGTATGAACATCCCGTAAACGGGAAAACTTTTTATGCACCCAAGGTGGATAAAGTGAACGATACTATCGTTCTTGCATGTAGTATTGATCAATACAGGGCATAATGGGCTGATCACCCCCCGTGCCCGTAAGTTATGACGGTTTACAGATGAAGTTCTGCTAAACCTATTCAAAAATTGAAAATAATGTTCATAGTATGTCACCTTAACCCCAATTATAGTCATTACATAGTTTCAAAAATTTGATAGAGAGTTGTTATGTTATTATTATCGGTTCAGATTACTTCACAACTATTGACTTATTGTAGAAGAGTAGTACAAAGAAAATATTTAACCCTTTCAGCTAATGTTTATAATTGTTATTACTTGCTGGGCAATTAAATGCTCACTCTTGCTTAAATTAAATATTTTCAGTTAAGTATGATCAACCAGAAGGCTCAGGCAAGAACAAGGGGAAGGGAAAGATGTTAAGATGAGATTTCCAATATGTTGTGTAATAGTTAAAGTTTATTAAGACAATGTTACTTATTATCTATGATGTAATGAATGTTTAAAGGTCTCGTACCTGGGACTAAACTTTGATGCATAGGTAAATTATGTTTGAATTTTATATTATTGTTATTATTATTAGTATTATTCAGCTTATAGAAATGGTATCGTGAAGCACCGAATTCGGGTTTTATGTACCCGAATTTGGGGGCGTCACACTACTGATATTCTATTTTTGTCAACTACATGACCAAAAAATTGAACCCTTTTAAACCAGAATTCACACTTGGAGAACTTTGCATAAAGTTATTCCTTTCGTAATATCTCCAAAACGACTCTCAAGTGTTCAACATGCTCTTCCCGTGTTTTCGAGTATACCATAAAATCTTCGATAAACACTACAACAAATTTGTCTAAGCATGGTTTAAACACTCGATTCATCAAGTATATAAATGCTGCCGGTGCATTTGTCAACTCAAATGACATTACAAGAAACTCATAATGTCCATAGCGCGTCCTAAACGCTGTCCTTGGCACATCTTCCTTTCTTAATTTTAACTGATGATAACATGTATTAAAGTCAATCTTTGAAAAGTGTTCGGCCCCCTTTAATTGGTCAAACAAATCATCAATCATTGGTAAAGGGTATTTATTCTTAATGGTTAATTTATTTAATTCTCTATAATCTATACATAACCTCATGGTTCCATCCTTCTTCTTTACAAACAATATTGGTGCTCCTTAAGGTGAAACACTAGGTTGTATGTACTTTTTATCTAAGAGTTCTTGTAGTTGTACTAGTAACTCTTTCAATTCTACAGGTGTCATTCTATATGGTGCCTTAGAAACTGGTGTCGTTCCCGGTGCAAGATCAATGACAAACTCAATTTCCCTATCTGGAGGTAAACCTGGTAAGTCATCTGGAAACACATCGAGAAAATACTTAACTATAGGTATTTGATCTAGTTTTACTCCTTCCTATCGAGTATCAACTACATAGGCCAAATATCCTGAACAACCTTTTCTAAGTAACTTTTCTGCCTGAGTTATGGTCAGACATCGAGATTGCTTAGGTGATCAACCACCGTTGAACACTACCTTTGACTTCGACGTAGTCAAAAGGTTTATACGTTTTTGATGACAATCGATCATCGCATTATGGTTAACTAACCAATCCATTCCTAAGATTACATAAAATTCTCTCAACTGAATTGGAATAAGATCTACCAGAAAATTATGACCCTTTATCTCCACACTACAATCCCTATATATGGTCTTAACCAATATCTTTTCATTGTTTGTAATTTCTACACAGAACGATTTGTCTAAATCTTAACATGGTATATTTAGGTTTTTAGAAAAACTATTACACACAAAGGAACAAATAGCACTAGAATCGAATAACACATACGCATTTAAAGTGTTGATAGGGATGATACCTGTTACCACGTCCTGTGAAGCAACAGCGTCCCTCACCGACATATTAAATGTTCTCGTGGTTGGTCGATTCTGAGCTCCAACTGCAGCTATTATTGACTGGTTATTGTTATTCTCCGGTATTTTATTCCCCTTCCCTCCCTGGTTCTTGGGTTTGGGATAATTCCTTGCAAAAATTTTCGACGAACCACAATTGAAGCATTTATTTTTATTAGGAAGAGGACACTGTGGAGAAAGGTGTCCCATTTGTCCACAATTGTAACATTTATTTATACTTTTAAAACATACCCCTTTATGTTTTCCTCCACAGGTAGGACAAGGTTTAACATTATTATTACTAAAGTTGTTATTAATACTTACCTTCTTTCCCGGGTTATTAGAAAAATTAGAATCCCATTTTCGTTTATTAATAAACCCACCTGAACTGAGTTCGGTCTTAGGTTTTCCCTTCTCATTTTGACTCTTCTTTTTTTGATGAAATTTAATGAGGCTTTCGTTTTCACTCTCAGCTATGGAAGCTTTCTCAAGTATTTCAAAAAAAGTTTTTAGTTGGAAAATGGATAACTTACTTCGTATCTGAGGTTTCCAACCTTCCTGATACGTCCGAGTCTTTCTAAGTTCATTATTTACTTGGTGAGGACCAAACCTGGATAGTTCATTAAATTTGGCCGTATATTGAGAAACGGTCAGGTCTCCTTGTTTCAGTTCTAGGAATCGTACCTCCATACGATCCTTCAGAGATTGGGAAAAATAGTTTTCAAAGAACAACTCTTTGAATCTATCCCATGACACAATTTCCATTTCTACCCGTCCCTTAGTTGATTCCCACCAGTAATTTGCCTCACCTTTCAAGAAAAAGGTTGCAAAAGTGGTCTTTTGATTATTATTGACATTGGTTACTAAGAAAATTTTCTCTATTTCAGTAATCCAGATTTGTGCATCGACAGGTTCATATGTACCTTTGAACTCGGGTGGACCAACTAATTTAAAATCTTTAAAAGAAGTGTTTTGGGTTGTAGGTCTATTTATAGCACCTAACAAAAGTTCTACTAAATTTTGGGTAGGATTCTCATTATTATCTATCTCTCGTTGGGGTATTCTAGTTGGTGGCATGATTCTACAACAACAAAAATCCACATAAGAATTTGAATAATATAAACATATCTTTTATTCATATATCACAAGATTCATACAAAACAACTTAGTAGTTTACACATACTACTAGTTATATTACAAACTTTAAATGCTCCTTTATTCATACTATTATAGAGCATTTAGACTTCTATACTACCCTCTAGAACTCATTAACATTATTGAAGGAATCTTGGATCATGTGGCATACCACAAATCGATCTATCAGATAGGCAGTTTTCTTCTCCTCCACCGGATATCGAACTACTCGACGCTGCAAATCATTAAAAATATCTCGAGTACCTAGAGATGTTTTGAGAAGCCTTGACTGTATTTCCTTCCTACCCCTTTGTGCATGGTGCAGTTGTACTTTCAGTTGGTTATTAGTTCCCCTTTCATGCTCTAACATCCCTTCAACTAAGTGTACCCTAAACTTTATTTTATTATTCTCATATTTAGAAGTCTTCATTAGTGATGCCATTGCTTCATCATGTTCGTCAATTCTCATTAATTGCCCTGCTACTGGATCTTCCTCTTCCTCAGCATATAGCAGTTGTTGATCATGAAACAATTCTTCATCCTCTGCATCACTAGCTATAAATGACTCAATTTGTGGCGGATTGTTTACTATCATCATTTCTTCAGCACTAGAGTTGGCCATCTATAAAATAAAAACTCCTTTAATATTGGTATGGAAATTTACACAACAAAATATTTTTAATGTTATTTTTATGTGTACTTTAATATTTTTATGGACTCGAAGACTATATACTAAGATTTCTCTTCCTTATATCTATAGCCTTAACATCTTTGATACCAAACTTATAACGCCCCCATATCTATACTTTCACGGTATTCGATATGGTGCTTACTACTAGTTAATGTATATAATGCATCCAAATCTATACGCCCATGGTATTTGATTATATGCTTATATCTAATTGAGTGACTATACGTTTATAACCAGATTCAATTCCCATAGATTCAAGATTCACAGTATCCCATAACAGATAAAAATTCTTCGGAGAACTATTGTTGTGTTTGGATACCCTCACTTGGATGTATGAACTGTATCTGTGAATAGTATCTATCTATCCAAAATTCAGAGTACTAGTAATAACATGAACAGTCCATATTACCAATACCCTCACTCAGATGTATAGTCTATATTATGCAAATTTACACTATCGTATCGATAGTAACTATCGTATCGATAGTACCTATCCATCCGAAATCCAGAGTATTAACAACAACATGAACAGTCCATGTTGTCAATACCCTCACTCAGATAAATAGTTCCCTAGGATCTCTAACTAAATTGGAAATTCCATTTACATCTATATATGTAAAGATAACACGGTTGCGGAAATAAAAGATATATATATATATATATATATATATATATATATATATATATATCGTTATGGTTCGATTACATGATTCTTCAAATAGAATTTATTATTACAAAGTATTACATTCACTAGACAATAAAATAAATTAATCTAAACAGGGGCGCTTCCCTTTAGTAACTCAGAAGTGCCATGGTTACCATCTAATACTACAAAGGGAATAATTTGCAAGGGTGAGCTATGACATGCTCAGCAGGTTCTATATTTATAACAATATATGATTTGAAGAAGTATAACAATTCAAAATTTAACTGATAGTTGCTATCATTTCTGGAATTTCTTTTTCAACCATTTCTGGACTATTTATTTCTGTCAGTCAAACAGACTTAGAAACTTTGTTTAGATATGAGATAGGGGATCAACCTATTCAATATCCTAGGAGTATGCATCTCATCCTATTAGTGCTCACATGCACCCAACGTCAATATATTATTGACCAAACATCGATCCCTTTGCGGGATATACAACTTCAGTATAAGATATCTTATCAAAACAATTTGGTTTGACACTACAGTTTATGCTCAATAAACAATATCATATGACTAAACAATTAATTTCTCAGTTATGCTGAAGCTATAGAAATAACATTACAATAAGTGGTAATTCAAGTTTAGGTTTGGTATATCATATCAATAGTAATTCAAGATAGAAATCTTGTTCAATGAATAAACAGGGTTCGAGAAATTTGCGTAAGTAATTATGGTTAGGGAACTTGCCTGTGCGAAGATCAGTCAAGTAATGCTACTCAATTCGTTATTAAACACCTAAGATGTTCATTCATATAAATCTAACACATTAGTATTGATAACAATACTCAGATACAAAATTTACATATGTTCGGGTTAGGTTTGATACGGTTTCGGTTTCCAAAGACTTTACCGAGTATTAATAAATCGACTAAATTTTATTTATAAGCTTTATTATAATTTTAGATAATTTAAATATCCATTATAATAATTTCAAAAAGCTTATAATAATTTTGAAGTATTTATTTATCCCTTAAATGATTTTTAAATCATTTATTTCTATTTCTAAATAATTAATATTTACTTAGAATTTTATAAAAACTTTGTTTAGTATTTTTAAATAATTTATAACCATTTATTATATTTTTACATCATTAATGTTATTTTTTCAATAATTATTTATTATTTATTAGTAAATATTCTAATTACTTTATTATTAACTTAATTATAAATAATATCCAAATAAAATAAAATATTTATTGAATTTATGTAAAACTATTAAAAGTTAATTATAATAACTTAAAATAATTTTTAAAACTATTTTTATATTTATTTAGTAATTATTTCTAATTTTTATTAATTAATTTCTTAGAAAATAATTACTGTCTGTCGCTAAAGCCCTGTAGTGACAACAAGTGTCGCTATAGGTGTTCTTGAGTTTATGGGTTTCAGTCGGTCGTGGCCTAGGGTCCATTTTGACCTAGATTTAATTTGTTACTGTTGATGATTATAGGTTTGAACAAGTATGGATGTTATAGTACTCATACAGTAGTACAACATCAGACCAAATTCATGCTTTAATCTACATATAACAAGAAGTTATAAAGGCTCAAAGTCACTGTCAGAGCTATTCTTAAGTTTCTGGGTAACCCAGAACAGTGGTCATGGTCGGTCAACGGTTTTGTAGCTTCTATATCTGTTAATCTGTGTAATAGATTTGTGTTTTCTTTGTCGTAGTAGGTAGTATATATGTCAAAGTACATATATGGAACACTGAGTTGGATAAAGTATGATTCTAAGGTCTCGATCTATGTTGGTCAAAGTACAGCCAAAGGTTGTTCTTCATGTTCATCAGTTTTTTGGGTAACCCAGAAAACTTGGTCATGCTCAGTCAACGACTTTTGACCATTAATTCTGGTAATCCTATGACTTGTTTAAGAAATTTAATGTCATAGATATGTAATATGTATGTCAAGGTATTAATTCATTACAAAAAGTCATTATACATCTAACAAAAAACAATTAAAAGGCTAGTCAAAGTAGCCGGTTCAACCTGTTCTTGAGTTTTCTGAGTAACCCAGAAAATAAAATTTTGTGATCGGTCAACCACTTTTGATCACCTATATCTTGCAATATATGGTTCTAATGAACCTGTTTTCTTTTCCAGATTAAAGACCTCATGTCATACTATAAATAATACACAATTAACAGACCTAACTATTAACATACATGGATCTATATACAGGCTCTGATATTCGACTGTTAGACATGTTTTTCCAAAATTTCGAGATTACTTAAAACATTAATTTGAGGCATCTAGATGTTATGAAAACGTGTTCTATCAACTTAGCGTACTTTCTAACATGTTATTAAATAAATCTAAACATCTAAACAACAACTTGAACATAACATCAAAGATCTAGCTATAAATTAGGGTTTGCACCTTTCTTACTTGATTTTGATTTTTGGCTACTGAATTTGATGTTGCTATCACCCAGGCTTGATTTGGTATGTTTGTAAAAGTGTCTAGGTTTAGAGAATTCATGGGTTTGGCCTGGAGTTATGTTTCTATTTATAGACTTAAGCAACTTTGGGTTTTTGGTCATTTTTACCTACTTGCCTCCGTAAATATTTGATGCTAAGTTACTTGTGCTGCTTAGGGAAGGTTACCAGACCATGTGCACCCTTGGGACTTAGTTTGATGACTCCTAACCTACTTGGGAGCTAGTTAGGATAGATTAGTAACTTAATTATGCCATAATCCTCACTAATCTTGATTAGGTTTTGTTTTTCATGATTAGGTTTTATTTTTCATGATTAGGGTTGCTTAATGATGTTTATTAGTACCTAATTAAAGTTTAGTAATCATAATTAGGTGTTAGGATAACCAAATTAGGGTTTTGTCAAACTAATAAGGGTTAGGATTTACAAATTAGGGTTATGGTTTGAAATCTAAGGTTAAGGTTTGAAATCTAGGGTTCCTAACTTTAGATTTTCCACAAATCCTAACAAGCACGACAAAGTGTTTTGTCAGTATAAGCACGACAAAGCAACTTGTCAAAATAAATATACCGAAAAGTCCATTTTCGGAAGAAAATTTTTAGGCACGAGGTGTCAAGCACGTTAATTTTCGGACGAAAATTTATTTGACCTAATTTGTTAAACAGAGTATATATTAACACATAACACTTTTAGAATGGAGAGATTTTATTAATATAACTGAATTTACATATCCGAGTCTTATTAGGGTTTTAGGGTTTTATTGAAACACGCTTATTTCGCTAAGATATATGTGGAGTTGTCTATGTGCACTGTTGTCATGATTTAGAATTGTTTAACTGCTTATGTTTATAACAGAAACTTGTGGCAATATTGTGATGAAAAAAGGGAAATCTGTTTCAATGTCCATTGTACAAATTAACTGGGTATCAAAGCCTCAAGAAGCATCGGTATTCACACTGAAAAGAGTAATGGACAAAAGCAGCTTGACTAGTCTACTTTTGTGGCCTTTTTAACTTGAATAAGTAAGCCTTAGGGGTGTCTCTACATCCAGCGCCCTAAAATTATCTAGTTTAGGCGTCGTTGATGGAAAGTTTGCTACATGGGTAACTCTGAAAAGCCTAAGAAACGATGACATTGCACATGTCAAGAAAGGAAAAATTGAGATGGAGCATAAGATGCACTCGCTTGAGGAAAAAATTGAAATTTGCATGTTCTGGTGAAAAAAAAGGAAAGAATGAATAACAGAGATTACTTGTTCTGAGTTATGAGTCAGTGTGCACGGTTTTCATTCCATGATAATTAAGTTGAGTAAGTATGTAGATTGTAGGAGAGCTGCTTACGTGGATACAATTTGATTTGATGAAATTCATTTGTGAAATGACAAGGTTATTATTTGTGAGTTGATTGATGAGGCATTGATTAGATTTCTGTTAGATAGTGTTGATCTTCATGATTTGTAACTTGAAAGTTTTGACACTATGGTTGAATAGAATTTTGCTATATAGTAATATAACTCTTGTTTTGGTTTACCCGAGGACGTGTAAAAGACTAAGTGTGGGGGAATTTGATAAGTACACAATATTCATAATTTTTGATTCCTTTATGTTTAATTTATAGTATGTTTTATGGTGTATATGATCTTACTGTTGGGTAAAATCTAAATACGCACAACACGCAAGTATACGTGGTCAACAAGTAATATAGTAGTAAGTAGAGTATTGTTCCCACGAAGATTAGCAATAAATTAACCCTCATAATTATCAGCTTCCTATTAATCCCAGTTTTAAGAATTATAACTATGAAAACTAAATATGTTAAAAATACTAAAAATACCAAATAATCAACAAACCCTAAAAACTAAAATTTCAAACAAATATTGGAGAATTAGGCTTACAACTTCACTCCAGGTATCACTCTGATTATTACCCTTTATTCCAGTTTAATTCACTATCCCAATTTATTAATCAAGAACACTCAAGTAGAACTACCCATCTCTCGATGCACTAATACCGTATTAACTTAAATCCACAAATTAGATAGAACTAAGTTAAACATCTTAATTAACTAATTTACTATATCTCTATATGAATTGCAATCAAAGAAGGTTTAAATTCAAGTTATCTATCCGATTACATGGGATGCTAGACACATCTCTACCCTAACATAAATCAAGATTCCATTCAATCAAAGAATTCAAGAACACATACTATATTAACTAGGTCTAGACTTATATTTCCTCTCTCGAAACTATACAAGTCCACAAAGAATTGGTGATCCGACATTTCATAAATTCAAGCACAAATTAATATAGATAAACTGAAGAATAGCTTATTAAACTGGAAATCAAAGATTACATAATCTTTATTCCACCCAAAGATCCATTATAAGCCTAAAAAGTAATTTAGTTCATCATCGATGAATTAAAAATTGAATTAATTAAAGTAAACATCATACCAATTACAAATAATAAACCAAAGAAAGAGAATGAATCCAGAACCACCCTTCTTTCTAGCCTCAATCTGTAATTATCGTGAAATCTCCTTCAAAATCTTCCTCCAATGCTCTCGCTCCAAAATTAGCTTCAAAGATGCTAAATTGCTTGTATCATGATTCAATCTTGTTGTTTGTTGTTAATTATAAGCCAAGACATGTATTCTGACTCTAATTCCATGCACACTTGAGTTCCAAGCCATTTCAATCACTAGCCTTCACGTTGTTGCAGCAGTTCGAAAGAAAAGGACATTGGCTTTCCCGTACCCCCGCCCCGACGAGGGTTTCGCTTAGTAAATGTCCGCCCCGACGGGCTACCTTCCTGTTAGTTTTCCAGCACCCCTCGCCCTCAGTGGGGGTTTTGTATACAGAAAGTCCGCACCATTCTGCTATTTGTCCAATTTAGCTCCTAATCTTGCCAATTTTCGCCATGAATTCCCCTTTTAAGTCCAATTGCCACGCCACCACACCTAAACACAATATAACACTAAACAAGTAAAAACGAAACATAAAAACACAGAATTAACACAATTTAAGCTCGAATTAGAGGCCGATTCGTAGGTATAAAACCCACTCATCAAAATCCCCCAAACTTAAACATGTGCTAGTCCTCAAGCACGAAACAAAACAATCATGATATACAATGCAATGAGATATAATGCATCTAATCTATATACCTACAAATCCAGCAGTCATCATAGAATCAAATTTATTCATCCGGCCTCAGAGAATTCAATCAATCTTAACAATACTTCATATCAAAACTAATCAATAATTCCCATCATTCATCAAATCTTAAACTGTTGACTTATGTCATACTCCATGTTTTGATGATGGCCATATTATTCCTCTAATCATGCTCTATAAAATTTCAGGGAAAGATATGGCATTACAGGAACATCAAGGAGGAGAATACAAAGATGAGAAATCTTTGAAGAATGAAAGGCAAATTGTGTCCTAGTGAAAATATGTAAGATCTTAGCATTTATTACTTTCCAATACAAGGCTCTAGGGCATATGCATTACACATATATTCACTACAAGAAATCAAACATTTTATGACGAATTTTTTGCCACGCACAAACTTTTGTCACAATTTGTTAATTAATAATTATGAAATTCATAATCGTGACTAAAACTTTTGTTTTTGTGATGACCTTTAATTTTGTTACTATTAATCATTTATATCGTCACTAATTTACACATTTGATGACGATTAAGAAAATTTCGTCACTAGTTATTTTGGAGGTAGAATTTCGCACCAAAATTTTTGAGGGAAACCTTTTAGTGACATTTTGTAATAATTGATGACATTATTTATTGTCACCAAATATTTCTTTCGATGACAACATTATAGTTTGTCATTAATTATTTGTAAAATTTAGTGACAATGTTCTTTCGTTACTAATGTTCACATTTAGTGATGCCAAATACAAATTCATCACAATTTTATTTGGAGGCAAAATTATTTAATGACGGAAAAATAATAATTTATGACAATTTATATTGTCATAAATACCAATTTTATATGACGAGATAATAGTTTTTTACTAATTAGATGAGCGGATAAGTAACAAAAATTGTTCGTCATAAATTCTTATATTTAGTGACAAAGTACGTAATATCGTCATAATTTTATTTGGAGGCAAATTTTTTCTGAAAAATTTTGGAGGAAAATTTTTTAAAGACGAAAAAATAATAATTAATGACAATTTGTATTGTCATAAATACTAATTTTATATGACGAGATAATAGTGTGTCACTAATTTGTTGCGTGGATAAATGACAAAAATGGTTCGTCATAAATTGTTATATTTACTGACAAAGTACGTAATATCGTCACAATTTGATTTGGAGGCAAAAAAAATTTAAAAATTTTGGAGGCAAACTTTGTAAAGACAAAAAATTAATAAATTATGACACTTTTTATTGTCACAAATACTAATTTTATATGACGAGATACTAGTGTGTCACTAATTAGATGAGTGGATAAGTGACAACACATGTTCGTCGTAAATTCTTATATTTAGTGACATGACAAAGTATACAATATCGTATCATTTTTATATGAAGGAAAAAATTTTCCCAAACAAACTTGTATCTAAGCGACGTCACCAGTCTTCCTTTTATCATTGGCAGCCTTTATTTAGTCAAGAACCTCCGTTATCAATTTTCAGTAATTCCAATTTGAAGGCATAAATTATTTGACATTTTAGGTATGTTTCTAGATTTTGATTTGAATTGATTAGTAGTTGTTCTAATTGAACAACTACGATTTTGAAATGATTTCTTGTCATTGTTGTTGATGGTTACTATTGTTGTTGATGATCTTGTACAATTTTGATAATCTATATCATTATTTGGTTTAAATCTTGCACAATTTTGATAATCTATATCACAATTTCGATCTCGTAAATTATATTTTGTAAGGGATTTATTTTATTTAGTGAAAGATGACTTCTCTCGCAATAAATATTTTGCAACGAATAAATTCACTACAAAAAATGGACATTTGGCAACGATTTTTCGGACAACGACTTTATGCATGTTTAGCAACGAAATTTGTCATTTGTTATAGTTTGTAAAATGCTTTCATTTTTCGTAACGAAATTCATAGGTCGTTACAAAATTTAATTGCAAATTCGTTGGCGGGAAATTAAAAAGAACCTGTCAATTTAATTTTTTGTTGCCGATGTGATTTCTCCTCATCGTGGGCAACAAAAAGTTTTTTGTTGCTATATTTCGTTACGTAATATGGGTCACATTCATTGTCAACAATTTATTTTCGTTCCTTATTTTATACATTTTTTTACAACGACTAGTAAATTGTTGCCCAAAATTAAAATAAACCCAATAAGCACATTTTTTTTGCTAATTATTTTTTGCATAGATTGCAAAAAAAACCAAGGATATTACAATAAGAGTAAAATACACTGACACCCTCTGTAAATAATTAAAATAAAACTCTCCACCCTTCTAGTTTTTCAAGTAGTTTACAATATGTAACATTCACTACCCCTAGTGTGGTTGACCAATTAATATCTAAAAATATTTTTAATATAATATCTAATACACCCTTCATGTTATAATGTTTAATTTATGCACTAAATATAAATGTGCATATTATAATTTTTACTTAACTTGATCTAATTAATTAAATTATGAACTTGTGCAATAAATAACATAAATATCAAAAAATAATAAATATTCATTTTATCAGAAAAATAAAATCATACACTTTTCGCTAATTAAATTTCTCAAAGATTAAAATTTACGTGATATATGTTCAAATATATTTTTTTATAATTAAAAAGTAAAATTTTAATACCCATAAAAAGAGGAACTATCCCATGCTATTTATTTAAATACATAAAGATGATACATGTCCACAATCAGCAACGTGTTTATAAGTCATGGATTCGACAACTATAAAACTACAACAATTACATCCCAAGAGTAAAAAACAAATGGTTCTGGATTTCTTTTGGTAAAGATCACATTGCCCAGAAAACAATGTCCATCAATCACAAAAAACTTCTTCCCTCCACCATTACATAGAGAGATTGCTTGGTTTTGGATTTAAGTTATAGCTTAAATCATCATATTGTACAAATTTATTTGCATATCAATCATGAAATATAAGCATATTTACTTTCTAAAAATTTAATTTATCACAAATAATTTTTTAGATAATTGTTGATTTTATAATTTCATTAATATTGTAATGCATATATATATATATATATATATATATATATATATATATATATATATATATATATATATAATCATTAAATATTGTTTGATTTTCTACATCCACACTCATAATTTCATTTATTAATAATTAAGTATACACACACACACACACACACACACACACACACACTATAACATAAATATCAAATTATCATTAATGAACCTTAAAATACATGATAAATTTTATAATCTAAAAATATTGTTTTTTGAATATAATAATATATTAATCAAATACATCAATATCAAGTATAATACTACTTCAGTCGTTCCAAAATATAAAATTGTCATTTAATTTTTGAAAGTCAATTTTAGATATTTTAAATTTTGTAATATATTTGTTAATAATTAAATACATCAATATCAAGTATAATAATACTCCATTCATTCCAAAATATAAGATTATTATTAAATTTTTGAAAGTTAATTTTAGACATTTTAAATTTATAAAAAATATATTTTTTAAATATAATAATACAATTATACAAAGTACATTAATATAAAATACAATAATAACCATTCTCTCAAAAAACATAATAGCATTATTAATTTTTTGAAAGTTATAATTAGATATTTTAAAACTTAAAATTGGAATAAATTCATTTAATTATAGTAAATACAAAATACTAATAAATACGAAATTTATTGTTTTATAATTGTGAGTAAATCAAATTGTAAATTAATTTTTAGAAACTTAATAATTATTTTGTATTATGTAGTAACTAAGAGTGCTAAACGTAATATAATTAATATATAATATATATTATGACATCTCCCCCAATTATACCCAAACATCTCCCCCAATCAGTCGATCTCTGAATAAGAGAAACTGAGAAAGAGATGGAACCATGAAAGCAAATTACAGCGAGAAACATGAAAGCCTAGAAGTGGAGAAACAACTCCCCCAAATCAGTGGATTTCTGAAGTGGAGAAATTGAGAAAGAGATGGAAACATGAAAACCTAGAAACAAGGAGAAAATAAAGCACAACGAGAAATAGCGATTAGTAGCAAAAATCCGCTAAATCGTTAAATTGGTGTAGAGCCAACAGTTGGTCCCATCAACTGAAACAAGTGTTGAAACAAGTATCAATTCTCTTTTTTATATATATAAAAAAAATTATACTAAGTTTTGAAGAAACTAATAATCCTATTTATTATGTATGCAAAAAAAAAAATACTATAACAAGTATGTAATGTTCATACAGTTGCCTCTATATGATTTCTCTCTTTTTTTTAAAATTTTTATATTAAGTTCTGAAGTAACTAATAATTCTATTTATTATGTATGCAAAACAAATACTATAGCAAGCATGTAATGTTCATACAGTTGGGTTTATATGAATTCTCTGTTTTTTTTAAAAAAAAATTATACCAAGTTATGAAGTAACTAATAATCCTATTTATTATGTATGCAAAACAAATACTATAACAAGCATGTAATGTTCATACAGTTGGCTCTATATGAATTCTTTTTTTTAAAATTATACTAAGTTCTAAAGTAACTAATAATCCTATTTATTATATATGCAAAACAAATACTATAACAAGCATGTAATGTTCATACAGCTAGCTCTAAGAAAAAGGGTCGCGTGTGGTCCAACAATGGGCAAGGGGATTATGAAGGCATTTATTGCTTTAGGGAGCAAAATGAAGATCATTGTGGATCCATTCATAGGAAGTGTGACGCCCCCAAATTCGGGTACTTGAAACCCAAACTCGGTGCTTCACGATACTATTTCTATAACCTGAATAATACTAATAATAATAACAATAATATAAAATTCAAACTTTATTTACATGCATCAAAGTTTACTCCCAGGTACGAGACCTTTAAACATTCATTACATCATGGATAATAAGTAACATTGTCTTAATAAACTATAACTATTACACAACATATTAAAAATCTCATTCGAACAGCTTTCCCTTCCCCTTGTTCTTGCCTGAGCCTTCTGGTTGATCATACTTAACTGAAAACATTTAATTTAAGCAAGAGTGAACATTTGAGTGCCCAGCAAGTAATAACAATTATAAATATTAGCTGAAAGGCACTACAAAAAAATAGGCCTTTAGCAACGATTTTTCGGGCAACGACTTTGTAAGTCGTTGCTAAAAGTATATGTTTAGCAACGAAATTTGTCCTTCGTTGCAGATTGTGTCTGGCTTTCACTTTTTGCAACGAAATTCATAAGTCGTTGCAAAATTTCGTTGCTAATTCATTGGCGGGAAAAAATTTCGTTAGAAATTCGTTGCAAAATTTTTGGCCACTTGATTTCCTGTCATCGTGGGCAACGAAAGTTTTTTAGTTGCTAAAAATGGGGCTTTAACAACGATTTTTCAAGCAACGAAACTTGTCATTCGTTGCAAAATGAGTCAGTCTTTCACTTTTTGCAACGAAATTTATAAGTAGTTGCAAAATTTGGAAACAAAATTCGTTAGAAATTCGTTACAAAATTTCTAACCACTTGATTTCTCCTCATCGTGGGCAACGAAAGTGTTTTTGTTGCTATATTTCGTTACCTAATATGGACCACATTCATTGGCAACAATTTTTATTTTCGTTACATATTTTATACAACTTTTTTCAACGACTATTAACATGTTGCCTTAAATTAAGATAATAATAATAATAACAACAATAACAGTAATAATAATAGTAGTAGTACTAATAATAATAAGAACAATAACAGTAATAATAATAATAGTAGTACTAATAATAATAATAACAATAACAGTAATAATAATAATAGTAGTACTAATAATAGTAATAATAACAATAATAATATAGTAGTAGTAGTAGTAGTAGTAGTAGTAGTAGTAGTAGTAGTAGTAGTAGTACTACTACTACTACTACTACTACTATTATTATTGTTATTATTATTATTATTATTACTACTATTATTATTATGACTGTTATTATTATTATTATTGTTGTTGTTGTTGTTGTTGTTGTTGTTGTTGTTGTTGTTGTTGTTGTTGTTGTTGTTGTTGTTGTTGTTGTTGTTATTATTATTATTATTATTATTATTATTATTATTATTATTATTATGCAATTAGTTATGCACATTTATGTATGTACGTAACAGATCTATGGAAAGTGGATCTGTTTTATCTCGAGGGAAATGATTTGTTTAGTTAAAAATATTAATCCTTGCAAAATAGTAGTAGTAGTAGTAGTAGTAGTAATAGTGGTACTATTATTATTATTATTGTTATTATTATTATTATTATTATTATTATTATTATTATTATTATTATTATTATTAATATTATCACGCAATTAGTTATGTACATTTATGTATGTACGTAACAGATCTATGGAAAGGAGATCTGTTTTATCTTGAGAGAAATGATTTGTTTAGTTAAAAATACTAATCCTTGCAAAATAATAGCAACTAGGCCCATGTGCTCGGGTGGTCATTGGATCAATATTTCAAATTAGAGGTCTTTGGTTCGAATTTGTGCATCAACATATTTTTTGGGCAATTTGCCTTGACCAAAGGAAAATGTCTCAATACCCAAAAACTCCTAAAGTTTAGTGGTCAACTTTGTATTTTACCCTTATAATATATTGTGTTACTCTTCAAAAAGTCTACGGAATAAAAATTTTAATTAATTTAACGATAAATTAATATTTTTAGTACTATTATTATTATAATAATTATTATTATTATAATACTAATAATAAAAAATAATAATACTAATTTGACAGTAGATGAATATTTTTAGTACTATTATTATAATAATTATTATTATTATAATAATAATTATTCATAATAATAATAGTAATTATAATATTAGTAATAACACTAACAACTCATTATCAGCATATAAAATTGCCAGCTCCCACTTGTAATTAGCTTAGTGGATTTCTAATTGAATAACTTATGGCCACGTCATGCTTACATAACATTTATCATTTATCTCTACGTATATCAATACTTACACATACATTACATTAATACATTATTTATATAATACCTCCTCCACACATAATATATATTATATATATATATAACAAGTGCATATTTCACATCAACAAATAATTTATTATACTTAAATAGTTTTATAATAATAACATGTACAATATTAACCTTTAAATTGATCTTTAACATTAACATATAAATTATTTACTTCATCAAATAAATAGTTTGATTTTTATTTATTTGATTTATTTACATATATCATGCCAATAAATACATATATAACACCATTTCCCCTATAATTAAATAATTGCCTATTTACCTATTTAAATATTAAGTTATTTAATAAACTTAATATTTTTCTTATAAAACAATTAACCAATACAAATTAATAAATTAATCTTATTTTAATTTATTTTTATTTTAAATAATTCATAACATCATTATTACTATATATCACACTTATAATTATATTAAATTATCATATATTTGAAATAAAATTTTATTTTATTCACAAATATACATTATACAATATTCTCGGGTCTCACAGTTTTAGATTGTACCTTAATGGTGGAGGATCGAGTGCGCCGCTGTATATTTAGAGAAAATGAAGGAATTCTCTCTCCAAATACTTTGGTGGAAAGACGTATGATCGAGTGGTCCTAGATGTGTCTAAAGTTACTTGTTATTCTAGAAACCAATGTGTTTTAACAAAATCGTTCATCGAACCGAACAAGTTATCAGATAGATGGGTACCAGCGTTAAACCATTATTGAACCGACGACATCATAAATATATAAAAATATATATTATTAGTAATTAATAAAATTTTAAATAAAATCTCATTTTTTATGAACTAAAACATAAGAAAGTGGAGTTACAATATTACTAAAAGTGATTACTTTTAATATTAAAAAATTTTAATATAAAAAAATAATAAAAAGAAATTGGGTCTCTTCTCTTCAACTGTTATTGGGTATTGGACCTATGCGGAACTCAATCTCTAGTCTATCTAAATTTGGGCTTTAATTGGTCCTGCTTATTGGATATAAGGCTGTAAATAGTAACTTAAAAATTTATATTCTTCTGCATTCGTATTAAAAAAAATGAATATATTCGTATTCAGTTTAAAGGTATCCGCAAATATACGAATACGAATGTAGGCGTATTCATATTCGTTTAACATCCGACCGTAAAGATATCCGACGGATAGCGGATATCCAAAATCAGATATTCAGATTTGAACCTGTATCCGAAATTCGTATCCGAATAACGTATATATATATATATATATATATATATATATATATTGAGTATTATATAATAAGTAAATATTTATTAGGTGGAGTGAATATTTATCACTTTCACTTGTCCAATTATTTAGAAACTAGAAGTCCAAATATTTAAAATAAGCACAAGATCTATTTTAAATCAAGTTGGATTAACTAGTTGTCAAACATACATTATATTCGCACTATCCATAAACATAATGAAATAAAATATTTTTTTATATAATTATGTAATCTATGTATTGAGGTTAAATAATAAATAAAATTCTTCATAAACATATTATTAAAGTTTTAATCAAATATTTGAGAAAAAATAATTAAATATTCATTATAAACTTTTGAATCTATTATAGATTATAAATATTCAAACGCATTACAACATTACTCCACACACATAAAATAAATATCTACTTATTAATGAACATTCATTTTGAAATTTAGAATTTTAAAAATGATGAAAACTTATTTGAATTTTAATTTAAAACATTATTTAATGTATTTATTAAAAATAAATAAATTAACATACATTTATTAATGAACTATACTTTAAACTTTAGTATTTATTTTTTTCTTATTCTAATTATAGTTATAATTAGTGCATTTATTTTGAAATTTAAATTTAAAATTTTGAAAATGATAAAAACTTATTTGAATTGTAATTTAGAGTATTGATTATTATATTTATTAAAAATAAATAAATTAACATTCATTCATTAATAAATTATACTTTAAAACTCTTTTTTTTCTTATTCTAGTTATAATCGTAATTAGAGCATTCATTTCAAAATTTAAATGATAAAATCTTTCTTGAATTTTTAATCCTCTTTATTTGCATCGAAACAAATAGGAAAAATAAATTTAATATAACATCTATCGGGTTCAAGCCAATCCTCTCTCCTCTCTTCTTCCTCTTGGTGAAGTCCCTGAATCTCGCCCTATTTGCAAAGAGCTTGAAATCGTCTATTGAGCTTCTTGTATACACATCGGATCGTTTCTACTTTCATGTTTTCTCTCAGAATCAGTTATTTGTAAAGGTTAATGAATCTTAACCCTAGTTTTTTTGATAAGAATCCGGTCTTTATTTGTTTTTTATTGTCACCGCCTCTGTATTAGTTTTGCTTGTATTTTACTGAACTTTATGGTACCTTAGTTCAGATATTACAGAGTTTTGATTCTGATGAATTAATTTTGAATCTTATGTTCTATATACGTCTGTGATACGTTGATTTTGAATTCAATGGTTATTTTCTTACTTGATTTTGCTTATTTATGGTGTTTGATATATCTGGGCTTCCAGCTAGATTTCTTGCAAGTCCAAGGTTGATGGAATCGTAGATCTGTTTTTCCCTGTCTGCACTGTTGTTGGCCCAAATAAGGAAATAATGTCTCCCCACATTATTCATTCTTATTTAATTGCTTTGGCCGTACATCTGAACGTGCTAGAAAATACTTTGGTGAGCTGCAACAGGTAAATAAGTGTCTTGTTTTGACATAAATCAATTCTATTTGCACATGTACATATGATATGAAAATTGATTCTAGTAGGAAGAACTAATAAGTAAACCATAAATAAATACAATGAGTCATTTTCAAGAATAAACTCAATTATATGGTGTAAATTTTAAATGATTTCGATTTTATTATATGATAATGATAGTTTAGGGACAATTGCAAACCAATTTCTACAGCCAAAAAATGCAGGACTAGTTATTAAAAATTTGTTCGGTGTAGGTGCATCAGCTTGGTGTAATTTGGTTGGGTAGTCTGCACCAGATTGCTAGGGTGATATGCCTTCTATTACTGAAATGAGTAAATGAAAATAAAATTAAACTGACCCTTTATGCTTTTAATTGATTATAAAATACCTTATTTGTTAGCATTCTGGTTGGAAGGCGTATAATGATAAAATTGTTTGTGTTCATGGTGGTCAAAGCTAAAGCTAATCCTTATATTACTGGTTTTCATTTCTTATTACTTGCAGTCTTGTTTATTTGTTAGCATTCTAATTTGCAGTCTTCACCCTAGCCTAGTACCAATTTTCCTATTTTTTCAATTATTTCCTGCAATTCAAGCTTTCAAAATCATGTCCTGCATCAAAATGCTTTTCATGGATGCTAGATTCTTCCGTTGCTCTTTTCTATAATTTGTTATGTTAGTTGAATTGCTGTGATTTTAAGCCATCTTAATTTTCTGTCATTTTTTAGCCAACCGCATGACAATTTAAATTTTCTCACGCTTCTTTTTTTGTTCAGTTTAACAATAGCAATGATATATATATATATATATATATATATATATATATATATATATATATATGGTGCAGTGTCATTGTTTTCAGTTCGACGATAGCGATTTAGGTGGTGATTCAGATGTTGATATGTCTGAAGATGAAGAGGCACCTAAGAAGGTACTAGAATGTAGGAATATGTTGATATCCGCCCCCCACCGCACACACCCACACATGTCCTAAATGTTTGTAAGCTGACTTGGGTTAACTCATTAAATATTTTTAGGCTAAGCCATAGAAGAAGAGACCCTCGGTTCTGTAACAAAAACTTCAATTCCTGCTAAAAAGGCAAAATCTGATACACTTCAGTAAACAGGTGACATACTTTGCTTAAGATGTAATTAGTGTTTATGGTTGTGCAATTGTAAGTGTTCTTATTTAGTTGCTCTAGAAGAGAAAAAAATAAGTGCATGTGTTTGTGATTTATGGTTCATGTGATAGTTGTATTAGTAATTCTTTCCTTTGACATCACAAATAATAATTTTAATATGCAATTTACTTATTAAATGTCTTGATTGTTTCATAAGACTATCATGCTTTAAGTATCAAACACAGTCTTGTTTGTTCTTCAATTATCATATTCATTGGTGCTAGATGTCATAAGCTTCATAAATGGAGGGTCACCGCTCAGTTACTCTCCCATTACACTAATATGTTACTTTTAATCCATTAGCCTAGCATTCTGACATTTTCCACTTAGAAATTCATATATGTAGTTATTTTTTGAGGTTTTTTTTAATGATTTGCTTGTAAACTGTATAGAGCACTTTATTTTATGTGTGTGGCCTTGTGAGTGTGAGTATGAGTGTGAGCATAGAGGAATGGATTGAGGGAGAATGGGAGGGGATTGCTCTCTAGATCATATTCTGGCACTTGTGCAGGTGTGACCAGAAAGGGTTGGAGGGAGGCAGTGATGGAAGGGGTTTCTCCTTATATAATACTTTGGCACTATGCATTGGGTTTTTGCTTAGCCGGAGTCCCGTCCTCAGCAACAACTCTGATTGGACCACTGAGATAGTGGACCTTCGCCAGTTTCAGAGGTCAAAAGTCATGTCTCATGATTAGGTAAAGATTATGCAGCAATTCTTTATTCTCTACCTGTGGCTAATTTTTTCTTAGGGAATGAATTTCAATCTTTGGATGTAAGAGAAAGTATCTTAAACATTCAGCTTGATCTTAGTATTCTAGATGAGAATAAGATTATACAAAGTTTTTTTAGGACATTATAGTTTCTTATGGAATGAATTTTGATTTTTAGATGCAACTCAGAGAAAGTATCTCAAATATCTAGATGACATGAAGATTATACTTACAGTTAAGAGGTCTACATATTTTACATCAGTTGTAGAATTGTCATCTTTAATAGCACCTCCTGTCCAGTCTACCATCTTTACCCTGAACATCTGGCCTGTCTTAACCTCTGCAACCGGTGGTATTTCCGAATGCCATCGATTGTGCAGAGGTGGCTTTTGTTCACATGGCTTCTTCTTTAGGTTAATGGGTACTACAAGTTTTGTAGATGGAGGAGCCATGAATGAACTGTTAGAGAGACAAGACTATAGGGGAAAATGGCAGAAGAAGTTAACTGTTGACTTCAAAGCCTGGGTAGCTGGCAAATGTAAATGACATCTTTTCTAGTGGTCCCTCGAACAAGAGAAATGTATTGAAGAACTACTGTCTCCTATAGCAATAATTTTTTTAAATTTAAAAAAATAAATTATATTCCATTAGCAGGTCTTTATTTGGTCATTTATCATAAAATTTGGGGGTTCCCTGGGTGTTGGAATGTGTAAGTGGGTTATTGGGCTTCCTTGACAAAGTATATATCCACCTCCAATCCGATTACAAGTTACAAACTATTCTTACCCATTATGTCCCAATCCCTTCTGCTTCTGCTTGTTGCTTGACTTTCTATTTCCAAAAACCACAGCAAGTAGAATGATCATAGGAAATGAAACCTTACATACAACTCTTACTTGGTTGCCCTAGCCTGTGAGGGAGATACTTTTGTTCTTAAATTCAGGAAAAAGAAATGAAAAAATTTATTTTAAAGTGCCGTATTTTATTGAAGTCTAACAACAAGATTTATGAAAGGGTTAGTGATTAGGAAAACTACAAGTTGTATTATGTTATTATTCTCATATTAGCATACCCTCCAGAAAATTAAGTTAAATCATGAGCCTACTGCATCAGTGACCCTTTAATACCACATGCTTCATCTACTCTTTCAATATATCTAATACATATACTTGAAATGATACTAGAACATATATTAGAAGAAACTCACAATAGACAAATCAACATGTTTGATATCTTCGGCTAAGTAGTCCTTTGTAATGCCACCACCACTAAAATCCACCATCTCAACCCTGAAAACCTCCCCAACTTTTACCTCTGCAACCGGCGGTATATCGGGGTGCCACCTGTTGTGAAGGGGTTGTTCTTGTTCCCATGGCTTCTTCTTTACATCTATGGGCACAATAAGCCTGGGACCATGTTGAGCCATTGACTCACTCTGTGTTAAGCAAACTTGATGTAGCTTACCAAAGCCAAGGAAAAGATAACTGAGTTCAAAACCCTTCTCTGCTTACAAGATTAACATTATTGATAGACAAAAATAGGTTTGGATATTTTTCCTCTCCTTACTGGATGCACCACTTACACACCTTGACTATTCTCACAACCAACATTCTTGATTGTAGGCATCAACAGTGATTGGACATATTATTACTTTGAGTGTTAATAATATATATAACTATTATATATATGGTAAAAATAAATCTTCTTTTATATATGCAATGGTTTTTTTGAGTAAGCACTGTTATCAGTTTGTGAAATTTATAATCTATTGTATGTGTTTTATCTTATTAATATTCCATGGTATGCTTTTCGCTTGCTCTAATTATCAATGCGGAGCCTTCATTTTCAAATGTTTCACTCAATAAAATGGACCAACAAAAAAATATGAAGGGAGTAGATCACCTAAAGAGTAATGCATGTTTAAATGATAAACATATCGAATACATCACCTCTGCTTTGTTAGCAGCCAAGTTTGCAGAGGTATACTTTTTTCATCTTTTTGAAGAGGCTTCTTAATATTTTTACTATTAAAATGTTCAGTTTAATACTCCCTTTGGAACAAATATAAGATTATTGACTTCTTGAAGTCAATTTGAGACATTTTTTTCATACTCGGGTAAATTTATTTAATTTTAGTCAGTACAATGATGAATATTATAAACTAGTTTAAAAGGTACTACTAATTATAAGATTTGTATTTTCATAAATTTTAATGAATCTTATCATTTGAGTTTGAAAATATCTCAAATTGATTTTTAAAAGTCAATAATAATTTGGAAATGGAAGGAGTATTTATCGGTGTGGTTAGCAACGTCATAGACTACTGAGCTCCTATATTCTTCATGGTTGTTATTTAATCCTAGAAAATCTTATGGCATAAAGGGTCAATCTGTCATGAACTTTTGAAAAATTGATAATATATATTTTTGGCAAGTATCGAAGAATTGGTAATTTGTTATCCCAGAATGCTGACTGTGTTGAAGTCCCTTGTTACTTTATTAGTCCTCTTTCATGCATGATGTTCCAAATTCCAATTTGTTCATTATATAGTACATAGGAGACTAAAACCTCTTTTAGTCCCAGGAAAACAAACTCTTTAATTGTAGGCCTAAAAATAATAATTATGTCAAAATTTAACTAATAAGTATTCACATGTGGACCACTTCAAAACCTACTTAAGCCAACTAAAATTTTCTTTATTTCTAGGCATTATTGAGAGAACATGATATGCCTTCTTATGATATTGTGATTGTCTATTTGTCTTTTTCTACTTATGAGCAATATGGTGTTCATTGGTACCACGTAGCAACTCTATTGTCTTTGTGTATTGATTTTAGCACTAAGTGCCTCTGGTGACCTATTTACTTCATTTTTCTGACTTGCTATTATTTTTAAATATGTGTAGAAAGACTGCTTCTACAACCTGCCTTACAATACTCGGTATCAAATTTTCGTGCTATGTTTACGGAAGACAAGGGACGAAATTATGAAGTGTACTATCTCTATATATGTAGATATATACTTTGATTGAAGAACTGTGGTAGCTTTAGATGGTTAATTGTAAAGATAATGAATGATTATGTAGTGGATGGTTTTATTAAGTTAATAATATTTTAGTTTTATTTTTATTTTTGCCATTATTTGCTATGGGGACATTGAGCCAGCTAGGTACATAAAAAGAATGTCAAATTTTGATTTGGCAACAATATAATTCGTTACCAAAGCAACAATTTTTTATACATTTAGCAACAAATTTTCGTTGCTAATGACATTAAAAATATAATATTTGGCAACGAAAAATTAACCTAATAACAACGGAGAGGATATTGTTGCTAATACTAAAATAAAAAGCAACATTTTTTATCGTTGCAAATCATATCAACTTTCATTGCACATATAAAGAAACGGCAACATATAATGTCATTGCTAATCGACGACTTTCGTTGCTATTGAAAAATAACCAGCAACAAACATTTTCATTGTTGATTCAGCATAATGTCCTTGCCAAATAATATAATCAGCAAAGAAAATCATTGCTAAAAAGTTTACATTCCGCAACGAAAGCAAGCTTAGGCAACAATTTTCATAGTTTACTGCAACAAAAAATATCGTTGCAAAATGGTGTCAATTGCAACGAAAATGCATGGTTGTTTACAAAAAAAGAGAGTTCATTTCGTTGCCAATTAGAAGGCTTTTGCAACGAAATGGGCTTTTTAGCAACAAAATTTTAATTATTCTGCAACAATACATTTTGTTGCTAAAAGGATTGATGTCTCTGTATGAAAGTCAAATTTCGTTGCAAAATGTATTACTTTTGGCAACGAAAAAAATATGTTCGTTGCGGAACAATTAGCAATGCTCATTGCGCAACGAAAGACGCAACGACAGTAAAGTCGTTGCCAAAACCCTTTTGCAACGAAATTTGGCACCTTTAGCAACGAAAATCAATTGTTGTTGAAGTCCCATTTTTTTGTAGTGAGGGTTAAATATTTTCTTTGTACTACTCTTCTACAACAAGTCAATAGTTATGAAGTAATCTGAACCGATAATAATAACATAAAAACTCTCTATCAAATTTTTGAAACTACGTAATGACTATAATTGGGGTTTAGGTGACATACTATGAGCATTGTTTTTAATTTTCGAATATGTTTAGCAGAAATTCATTTGCAAACCGTCATAACTTACGGGCACGGGGGGGGGGGGTGATCAGCCCGTTATGCCCTGTATTGATCAATACTACATGCAAGAACGATAGTATCGTTCACTCTATCCACCTTGGGTGCATAAAAAGTTTTCCCGTTTACGGGATGTTCATACTTGTCGGGTTCCAAACCAAAAGTTTTATCTTGTTCAATAATAATCTATAATTCAACACACACACACACACACACACACACACACACACACACACACACACACACACACACACACACATATATATATATATATATATATATATATATATATATATATATATACACACGAGTAATTGACAAAATTGTATTAATATGTGATTAAATACAATGATTATCCAAGTGGGGATATTTGTATAACCATTTATAAAAATTAACGAACAAAATATATATCTGAATTACTATATACTAACATGTTGATAAGCAATGAGCATATATAATATAGGGTTAATAATCTGTACAATAATAATATAATTTAGAAACATTCTTACTCATGCCCATTGCATAAAGGAAATACAAAGGTAGGATACTTGTACAATGTAAAGGATAGTTCAGATACTTGCCTGGGCTGCTGCTTACAATAACGCAACTTAGATTAATCTTTTATACAGCGACCTATTAGTCATTCGTTCGATTAAAATAATATATCGTAACACATAGCACTGCTTATTGCAGTCCGCACCTTATCTAATCACATTGTCACTTATGTTTAACAACCATTGAATCATAAATAAACACATATCAAGTCAAATTATCTAAGTTCAGATCAATTTCTGAAATATTTCGGTGTACTGACGGCTTTATCGGGTAATTATCGAGTCTAGAACTTTATCCTGTAGCTTAATAACTGAAAATATCAGTCATTTTATTTTTAATTGACTTATAATAATTTTAAAATATTTATTATAATTTATCATGAATTTTCAAACATCGGAATCGTTATTAAATGATTTAAATATTCATTAATTCTATTATCATTAATATTTAATTAATATTAAACTATTAACGAAATCATTGTCAAAATATTAAAGTTATTTATAACAACTCAAAATATTTTTAAAGAATTAATATTACCCTTAAATGATTTTTAAAATATTTAAAATCATTTTTAAATAATTATCATTAATATTGAAATATTAATTTATTATTTATCAAAATATTAAAAGTCATTGATTATAACTTAAAATATTTTTAATTCATTTATTTCCTTTTTAACTAATTTTTAATTCAATAAAACCATTTTTAAACTATTTATTTAATATAATTATTAAATAAACTTAATATCATTAGTATTAAATTTTTAATGAAATTTACCTTTAAATATCAGAAGTTATATTTTATAACTTAAAATATTTTTAAACTATTTATTTTCATTTAAAATGATTTTTATAATGTTAAAATCATTTTTAATTTATTTATTTAATTTAATTACTAAATAAATCTAATATCATTAATATTTAATAATTAATGAAACTTATCTTAAAATATTAAAAGTTATGTTTTATAACTTAAAATATTATTAAATACCTTATTCTTTATTTAAAATGATTTTTAGTACAATAAACTCATTTTTAATTAATTTATTTAATGCATTTATTAAATAATTTAAATACCAATAATATCTAAATAAATATTAATATTTATGAAAAATATGTCAAATTATCAAAAGTTGATTTTTATAACTTAAAATAATTTTTAAAACTATTTTTGTAATTTTCAGAATTTATTTACTATTTTTAAATGATTTTTAGAAATTAAATTAATTAATTTTATTATGTCTGTCGCTAAAGCCCTTTGGCGACAGAATCTGTCGCCTTAGGTGTTCTTGAGAAACCCAGGTGTTCATACTCAGTGTTCGAGTGAGCTACTTTGATCAAGCGTAATTCGGTGTCTATTATGTTTCTGGGTGTTCTAGAGCTTTGATCTTGTAGTACTAATGCAGTACTACAAGAACCAACAATAAACTGGGTCAAACAACAACATCTCTGCAAGATATAAAGTCACAAAGTAACTGTCAGAACAATTCTAGGTTGCCCAGAATTTTCAGTCATGGCCGGTCAACGCTTTTGTTGACCTTAAATCTGACAATTTGTTCATGTTATAGCTGTGTTAGACGTCGGGCCTTATAGAATAACTAACAGGGTATGAAGTTTGATCATTTCTCAAGCATAAACATCAATAACAAACAAGATCTAAGCCATCAAAATGGCTGTCAGAGGCTGTTCTTCATTTCTGGGTTACCCAGAAATGAAGAACAGATTGTGGGTCTTAATTTGGGCTTCCATAACTTGCAACACATGTACTGTTTTTGGGATCTAAAAGTTCCAGGTTGTAGACCACATGTAATACTACACGTCTATCAGAAAACATCACTAAAACAACAACACAACAAGAAGATCTAGTCCGGTCAAAGTCTGTCATAGATAACGTTCATCTGATTTTCTGGGTTACCTAGAAACAGAAAACGTGATCGTTTTACCTACTTTGACCAGACACTATATTCACTCTGCTTGATGATTAGGAGATTTTTAAGGCATAATAGTGTAGTACATATACCAAAATACAACTTAGATTCCATAACCATAACAAAACATCAAAACACTGCCAGATCCGAGCCCATGAAAATCTTGTCAGAGTCTTCTGGGCACGATCTGGGTTTTCCAGAAACTGAAAGTCATGGTCGGTCAACGATGTTTGACCAGCCATAACTTTCAATCTGTACATGGTATGACCTTGATTCAAGTTGAAAATTAAAGATCTCCTAACAGACTACAAGTACAAACTTTCAAAACACAAAAACACATAACAGATTAAAATCTATGGGGACTGACATTCACTGTCAGATCCTTATTTTTACAATTTTTAGATTTTTGAAAAACTTAATTTTGAGCACTTTGATGTTATGGGTCTAACCAATACCAACCCAGATCAACTATATGGACTACAAATAACATGTTTTAACAATCAATTATAAGATCTAACACAAAATCACAGAATTTTTAAGTTAGGGTTCTTTTATACCTTTTTGCACCTTGATTCTTGATTTCTTGCTTCTGATTTGATGTTGGTGTTCATGGGGCTTGCTTGGGGACTGATCTAGCAAGGGAATTTCAGAGGTTTGGTCTTGAGAGAGTATGGCTAGGTATTTGTGAACAAATTAGGCCAAAATGAGCACTTTCTATGTCTTAAATCTAGAAATCATGTATGGCATGTATGTGATGGCTGATCATGTGATGTTAATCTAGCTGCTAGGTTGATAGGGTAGGGTGGCTGCCAATATTTGATGAAGATTTGCTAGCAATAATTCACAAATAAGACAAAATGGTATTTTAGTAATTTCACTTATAATTTCAAGGGTATTCTTGTCCAAGTTGTTTGAATTTAGGGTTTAATCACTAGATTTTACATCTTAAAGTTTCTCAAATAATTACTAGGGTTTAGACAATTAAAAATTAAAGTATAATAAAATTTTAATTAGACACACTAATTTAAAATTAGGGTTTTTAATAGAAATTAGGGTTTTTAATAGAAAATTAGGGTTTTTAAAATTAGGGTTCCTTAATACTATTAGGGTTCCTAAATTAATAATTAGGGTTTCCTAATTATCATTATAATTTACTAAAACAGTAATTAGGATTTCTAATTTTAGCATATTAGGGCTTTCAAATAATAATTAGGGTTTCTCCTAATTACAGAAATTATATAATACGCAATAAAATTCATATAACACAATTACTAAACATTCTTGAACTCATAACTGAGTTCGACAATTAGGGTTTAATAACACGATATAAGGATCATGACATAATTTATCATAATTGACCAACCATTATCAGTCTACACATTTACAATACATATTTATAGCACTAAAAAAATCAAAATATAACTAATATTATATTATTATTCTCATTCCTTGATCAATACCCAAATTTAGGGTTTGGATTCCATATCTGATTTATCTTTCATATACAACATCAATAATTAAGCTAAAATATTTAACTTAAATATTCTGAACAAATTCATACAATAAAATAATAATTATAATAATTCCAATAATCATTTCATATATTATTTAAACAATACAAAAATCATATTTTCATGGAAAATAATTAATAAAGACATTTCTACTATAAAATTAATTATTATAAGAATATATTTTATAATGATCAAAAATTCTAAATAAAATTATTTGAAATTATTCATGAAATAAATAAATTTTATTTATCACATAAATACCTGCACATTACCTAACACTTATTCTCATCATTAAGATAAATAATAAAAAAAAATTATACGTAAAATTTCTTATTTATTTTATATTGAAAATATCAGGTTATTACAAGAAGACCTATAGATGGAGATGAATCTGTAAAGCTTGCAAGTCAAATTGGCGTAGTAACTTGAGATGTCCTTCAAGTCAAATTTTTATAAGATAATTATTTTTTATTTTAAATGTTTATTGCCTTTTGTCTTTTATATTATATACATGTGTAAAGTTGATTTAAAAAGCTCATTAAATGTATTATATTTTTTATGGAAAATTGTTAATGTAACAATACATTTTGAATGTCAAACAATTTAATATGACCACCATATCATCACGATTTATAATCATTTATTGACAAATAATATTTGGTATATATATATATATATATATATATATATATATATATATATATATATATATATATATATATATAGTTATGACAATTGATCTTGTCACTAATATTAACTATTTGGTGACAAGTTATGCCGTCACTATTATATATCATTTAGTGATGACTTTTAATTTTGTAACTATTAATGGCTATTTATGTAGACGAGTTCTATCGTCACCATAAGTATTCAATTAGCGACAGAGAAAAAATGTGTTCTAAAAATTAACTCTTTGGTGACAAACTATATCGTCACTGTTATATATTTATTTAGTCACAACAACTAATTTTGTCACTATTAGTAACTCTTTTTGTGACGAGATGTATCGTCACCATAAGTATTCAATAAGTGACATTGAAAAATGTGTCCCAAAAGATAACTCTTTGGTGATAAATTATTTTGTAATATTATTTAAAATATGAAATGACAACGACATAATTGTCTTGTTAAATATATTATTAGGTGACGAATTGTTATGTCGTCATTTATTTTCTTATTTTTAGCGACGATAAACACAATAACATGACGAAAGAATAATCATAAATATGACAATATTGCCGTCATTAAAATTAGATGATTTAAATAGATTAACATATTTTTGTCACTAAAACAATATCATTTAATGACAAAAAATGATTTTTGTCATTTAATGCACCAAGTTTTGATGACGAAACATAATATGGAGTGACGAAAGTTTCATTCAAATAGTGACGCTATTAACGTCACTAAAAGTAATTAATTATAGTGACAATGATGTAGATCGTCACCATAAGTTAAAACATTTAGTGACGACATCAAATAAACCTAATACCACGCTCATACGGTGACGGTCTCTGTGACGATTAACACTCGTCACCAAATGTTTTAGTGACGAAAAATGAATTTTATGTGACAAATTTTAGCGTCATTTTTTGTGTGATTTCTTGTAGTGATTTGTGCTCACATATCCGGTGCTAAATACTGATACACTAAGCTCATGATATGAATAGCTTTAACTCGCTCACCATAACTTAAGGAATCTAATTTTGTTAAACCATAAATGGTAGCTTAGGGTAAATGGTTGATTAAATAAAATATCATAAATTATGTATCTTTATTTCCACCCACCCAATTCACGGTAAAAACAAATATGGTATATCATGAATCATGCATCATAATATTGCTCCACGATCTAAGGAATCTATTGGTTGTTCCCGTCGGCCCAATCTATGGTAAGTCATATGGAAATTAGTCAATGGATAACTTATGGTAAAAATAGATTGACTTCCAGCATTTAAGTGAATGATATATAGTAGAAAGCTGTAAGAGATATGATTTTCCACGTGATGAATAAATCAACCTGGCCTGAAATCACACTGATAGCGTGATATCTCAAATCAAGAATAAACAGGATGTCTCGGTGAGAATATGTCAAATAAATGAATTGAGCACATCATGATTGATGTGTTAATTGCAAGATATATGCACTGTGTTTCAAGCGTTCATATCACAGTAGTGCGTCTTAGCAACGATAATATCTTTTGGTTGCCTATAAAAGAACTGAGTCCATTAATAAGAAAAGGCAAGAAAAACACATACTGATATTACGAAGCATACCATCTGCGAAACTGTTTTTCTTCTGATTACTATTGAGTGCTCTTAGAAGAAGCTATGGCTAAGGTGGTATTGTTGAAAATATTCTGGTAATACTTTTCTTGTATATCAATATATACTAGAGCCTTGCATTGGTAAGTGATATATTGCTTGATCATTAGACCTCTATTGTGTATTTTATATTTTCTCATACAAATCTCTAAATTGTGATCCGGTTTGGGTCATTGTATTTGTAACACCCCCTTTCCGAAATAGAAAGAGCGGTTACTCAAAACATAATAAAACTAATAAATTTAATAGCAAGGCTCAAAGCCACACAAGAATAACCTTAATATCTGATAAATACCACAAGTCAACCATAATAAATAACAAAATGACTAAATCATTATTACAACTCCAAATCAAACTAATGGATCACAACTTAAACAAAATATCTAAACCATTTGGATAAAAGGAAGCTCTCATCACACTTGCCCTTGATTCCCCTGATTACCTGCCAGAAGAAAAATACAGCATGAGCCAAATGCCCAGTACGGATATAGAATACAATTAATGAACCGAAATAACTAACTCAATTAATGAAAAGACACGAAACGAAACGAACAAAACTAACACAACAAAATAATAGGCTGAATCAAATGGATGGGTGTTATTTCATATCGAGCTCAAAACACAACAGAAATATACCTTGCCACAAGGGCAAGTCAAATAATGCCACACAGGCAAGTCACACACATTGGACCGCGAATCCAAATGTATATAAAATCGGAAGGTGTGTTTGGCACAAACATCACCAATCCGCAGAACAGAACAGAAACTAGGGTCGACCCATACGCCTCCCACAACAAAACACCAAATGGTCAACTCCCACCAGAGCACAAAACGGAGACGTCGTGGACTGATTACACCGCCACGAAAGGTGTCATGCCTCAGTGCCAAGAGGACATGCCTATGGTACCCCCACAGGTGGTTATAGCTCAGGTATACCCTACGGTATTCTAACAAAAATATAATGTCACAACACATGCGACAAAATATCAACACAAAGGGGTTCTAATATGTACATGTTAAACTGAAATAAATCATCAACTCAAAGTCTCCAAAATACTAACATGCACATTACTACAAATATCAAAATAAATTTAGACATGTTGTACTAGTCTAAAGAGTACAAATATGAGTTCCAACTATAAACGCCGAACGAAACTATCACAATGAATTGATAAGGAATAATTATGAGAGACAATACTAAATTTCAAAACGAATAACGAAACGAACAAATCAAAAATAAAAGAATCTTACTGAAAGAGTACGAAATCCGTACTTGGAATCGATAATGCAATACCCAAAGTATATTAAAAACAAACTCGTTTAGACTCTCTCCGTTCAACCTAAATAATTTAATAAAATTTTATTACAATCCAATCATTAATAATATAGTACTATTAAATTTATTATTAAGAACTTTTATAACTATGTTAGTAAAATTAATTAATTCAAATTAATAAACATAACTTTAATTTAATTTATTAATTTCGTATATAAGTTTCATGGTCAAGAGTTTATATATATATATATATATATATATATATATATATATATATATATATATATATATATATATATATATATATATATACATACATACCTCCCTTCCCTGATTCATTAATAAGCATGAATACCATTATATAAAGGAATATATATACATAGATGGCATGATTACAAGTCAAAAATGTCAGAGTAGTGCTATCTGCTCACGCAATTATCCCTACTATTTAATTAATAGAATGAATAACTACACATGCCAACTTACTTGTATCCGGAAATCAAAGTGCAGTCCAATTTATTTTCTTTTTCGCCCTTTCGAAACAGTCAGTGGTTGCGCCCCCTTTTTTTATTTTTTTATTTTTTTATAGTTATCAGATGTACGTGAGATAGATTAAGGTTTAAATATTTATTTATTTAAATGATGGACTCCCCTAATTTAAATAGAATTTTAATTTTACCCCCAAATATAAATTAAACCTAATTAAATTTTAGAGTCTAATTTTGTCAAATTAATTTATTCATCACTTATTAATATTTATTAATCCACATAAATTAAATAACTATTTTGACCCAAAAAAAATACAAAGTCCAATTAATATGCTTTAAAACAAAATATTTTATTTTAATTTTTTTTATTTCCGAGTATTACATCACCTACCCCTTAAAAGAATTCCGTCCCCGGAATCAAAAGAATAGAACACACCTAATTTTCAAAGAGATGTGGATACACCGCTCAAATAGACTCATCCATCTCCCATGTAGCCTCCCGCTCCGAATGATTCCTCCACAAAATCTTAACAAACGGAATAGTCTTCCTCCTCATAATCCTCTCTTGACGATCCAAAATTATTTTGGCTTGCTCCTCACAAGTAAGATCTTCCTGAATCTTATCGAACGGATATTGCGCCACATGCAACGGATGATACTGATAACTCCTCAACACCGACATATGGAACACATTATGCACATGAGCTAGCTGTGGAGGCAAAGCTAACCGATATGCAACCTCACCAACCCTATCCAGAATCTCAAATGGTCCAATATAACGCGGACTAAGTTTCCCTTTCAACCCAAATCACAGAATGCCCTTCCAAGGAGAAACTTTTAGAAACACATGCTCCCTAGGTTCAAATTCTAAAGTCCTCTTATGCTTATCAGCATAACATTTTTGTCGTGATCGAGCAGATTTCAATTTCTCCTTAGCCACTGTTACCTTCTCCGTAGTGATTTGAATTAACTCTAGGCCCTTTAGCCAACCTCATCCCAATAAGTTGGTGCCCGACATTTCCTACCATACAATGCTTCAAACGGAGCCATTCCAATACTTGCATGCCAGCTGTTGTTATAAGCAAACTCAACTAGGTTCAAGTAATCATCCCAATTACCCGACCACTCAAGTGCACAGGACCTCAACATGTCCTCTAATGTCTGAATAGTCCTTTCGGATTGCCCATCAGTTTGCGGATGAAAAGAAGTACTGAAGTTGTGCCGAGTACCCCAAGCTCGTTGAAGCCCTTTCCAAAACCGAGATGTGAATCGTGGATCCCGATCTGAAACAATAGACACCAGAGTACCATGAAGTCTAACAATCTCCTGCTGAAAGATATGTGTCAACCTATCCACCGAGTAACCCTCATGGATAGCCAAAAAGTGTGTCGATTTGGTCAACCGGTCCACCACTACCCAAATGGCATCATTCTTCCTGAAAGTTTTCGGCAACCCAGTCACAAAATCCATCGTGATATCCTCCCACTTCCACACTGGAATGTCTAACTGCTGCAGTAAACCACTAGCACGTTGATGTTTTATCTTCACTTGTTGACAAGTGAGACACTTCCCAACATATTTAGCCACATCTCGTTTCATCCCATTCCACCAAAAATTCTTCTTCAAAACCCTATACATTTTTGTAGAACCTGGATGAATAAAAAATGGCGGACAATGAGCCTCAGCCAGCACCGCCTCCCAAATGATTGGATCAGACGGTACACACAAACGCTCACCCAACCAAACCACATCATGGTCATCAATACGAAACTCGGGCTGCTTGCCATCCTCTAGATTCTGCGTTATACTCCACAACTCCCCATCTTCCTTTTGAGCTTCTTTGACCCGCGAGATAAGAGAGGGCTCCACTCTTATACCCGCCAAATTCCCATCTAAACCTTGCACACACAACTCCAACTCTAGTCGCTCCATATCTGAAATAAGCTGAGGTTGTGTAATGAGGGCTGCTACACTCCCTGAACTCTTTCGGCTAAGAGCATCTGCAACCACTTTTGCCTTCCCAGGGTGATACTTAATTCTAGCATCATAATCCTTTAGAAGCTCTAATCAACGTCTCTGCCTCATATTGAGCTCCTTCTGAGTGAAAATGTATTTAAGACTTTTGTGATCGGTGAAGATATCACAAGTCTCTCCATACAAATAATGCCTCCAAATCTTTAGGGCAAAGATCACCGCTGCCAACTCTAAATCATGTGTGGGGTAATTCACCTTGTAAGGTTTAAGCTGCCTAGAAGCATAAGCAATCACTTTACCGTGTTGCATCAAAACACACCCCAAATCCTTCTTAGAAGCATCACTATAAATCGGGTAGCCTCCTGTCCCCGACGACAATGCAAGTATTGGAGCATTCACAAGTCGTTTCTTCAACTCCTCAAAACTTTTCTCGCGCTCCTCATTCCACACAAACTTCGTGCCCTTTCTCATCAACTGGGTCAATGATAAGGCAAGTAAGGAAAATCCTTCCACAAACTACCTATAATACCCTTCCAAACCCAAGAAACTCCTAATCTCTGTCACCGTAGTAGGTCTTAGCCATTTAGTGATAGCCTCAACCTTTGTAGGATCCACTTTAATGCCTTCAGCAGAAATAACGTGACCCAAAAATGCCACCTGCTCCAACCAAAACTCGCATTTAGAGAATTTAGCATACAACTTCTCTTTCTGCAAAATCCCCAACACTGTACGAATATGCTCCTCATGTTCTTCCTTAGACTTGGAGTAAACCAAACTGTCATCAATAAAGACAATAACAAATTGGTCCAAGTATTCCCTGAACACTCGATTCATCAAATCCATAAACACCGTCGGAGCGTTAGTCAACCCGAATGGCATCACCGGAAACTAGTAATGCCCATACCGAGTGCGAAAAGATGTCTTAGGGATATCCTCATCCCTCACCCTCAACTAATGATAGTCCGACCTCAAGTCTATCTTTGAAAAATATTTTGCCACTTGAAGTTCTTTAAACAAGTCATCAATCCTCGGCAATGGATACCGATTCCTGATGGTGATCTTGTTCAACTCTCTATAGTCTATACACAGCCTCATAGACCCATCCTTCTTCTTCACAAACAAGACCGGAGCACCACACGACAAAACACTACGCCGAATCACACAACGATCTAACATCTTCTGTAACTGTTCCTTTAACTCTTGTAACTCCAATGGTGCCATTCGATACGACGCCTTAGAAATAGGCTCCGCACCAGGAATAAGCTCAATAGCAAACTCTACTTCCCGCTGTGGTGGCAACCCTGATAACTCCTCAGGAAACACATCGAAAAAATCACGAACAATTGGAACATCCTCAATACGGGACTCACCCTTAGAGGTATCTTTCACAAATGCCAAATACCCCTCACAACCCTTTGCCAGCAACTTTCCAGCCTTCAAACCTGAAATCAACTTCACCACTCTACTCGGCTGTGAACCCTGAAAAACAAATTCTGTAGATTTCACATCTCTAAATATAACCTTCTTCGCCTGACAATCGATAGTGGCCCGGTGCTTATCCAACCAGTCCATCCTAAGAATTACATCAAAATCGTGCATACTCATCGGAAGAAGATTAGCCCTACGAATCTTATCCCAAAATTGATCGCACACCCTCGATACAAATCAAAAATAACAACAGAAGTCCCCATCAGGGTAGCAATAGACATAACAGAATCTAATAACTGAGATGTCACACCCAGGTGCCGAACAAAAGACTGAGAAATAACAGAATGAGTACAACCTGTATCAAACAAAATAGAAAACTCACGATTGCCAACTAAAAGAGTAACAGAAACAGTACCCGTTGCACCTGCCGCCTGGTTATGTGTCAAGGCAAACACTCTACCACCCTGACGCTGACCTCCATTACCACCACCTCCACCATTACCATGTGGACCGGAATAATCCCTAGAAATATGTCCCACCTGTCCACACAAGAAGCATGCACCTGTGAGTCTGTGGCACTGCCTCTCCAGATGATTAGCCCCACAAGGGGCTATCGGAATAAGATTTGGGTTACCCCCACCAGCTAGTCCCGGATAACGACCCTGATTCTGCCCCTGCTGACTATTCTGATCATGCCAAGGTAGCTGAAGCTGACGATTTTGCCCTTGCTGAGGCATCTGCTGATAACCCCTGTTCTAATTCTGGCCACGCCACTGCCCCTGCTGGCCACCACGGTTCCTGTTCCACTGACCACCCTGACTTCTCCCATGCTGAACTGAAGTTTGACCCTGCTGGTCATCTCTGTCCCTCTTTCGACTCCCTTCCGGTTTAGAAGACCGAAAGTCCTGTCGCTCCATCTCAATATTTTTGGCCGCATTTGCCACAGCCGACACATCTTCAAACTTGTTGTTTATAAGATGTTGGTGACACCTATAATGAATCCGCCACTTGAACTTCTCTGCCTGTTCTGCCGCCATCCCTGCTGAGGTTCCCGCAAAGCCTGCCAACCTGTTGAACCTCGTCATGAAATTCGTGATGGACTCATCATCTTTCTGCCGAATCGACAGATACTCTCTGGCATTGGCCTATTTATCAGCAGCTGGGAAGTACTGCTGATAAAAGACCTCACAAAACTCTGCCCAACTAAGTGGCTCAACATAACCATCACCCTTTGTTACTTTCATCACTTTCCTCCACCTCTGTGCATCCCCTTCTAGCTTGTAAGCTGCAAGCATCACTTTCTGATTATCTGAGCACCCCAACACATCAAAGATCTTCTCTAGGTGAGCAATCCAATTCTCTGCATCAATTAAAGTCGGAGCTGAACTGAATGCATGTGGTTTTCTGCTTCTGAAACCTCTCCAACCATACATATATCGCAACCCCCTGCTGATCATGACCATCCGCATTCCCTTCCTCAACATTTGCACGCTGACCATTATTTCTCGGATTCTCTTGTTCAGGAATTTCTGGTGGCGGCTACTGCATTGCCTATACAACCTGTGCCACCAACTGAGGTAAAGCCTGATTCACCACCTGATTCACCAACGTAGCCAATTGAGCATTCATCTGATCATTAGGTTGCTCATTGGGCTGACCCTCACCTCTTTCCCTATTATTACCTCGCCTCCTAGCAACACTAGCTGATCTACGAGCCATCTAAGAAAGAGATCACGAATAGATAACCAAGCAGATTAGAGACAGATTTGAATATAGTTGATATGATAGCTGAACAGAAAATCAAACAGAACAAAACCTAACCCAGAAGTTTACCCATAACTCACAGGTCAAAAATGTCAGAGTAGTGCTATCTGCTCACGCAATTATCCCTACTATTTAATTAATAGAATGAATAACTATACATGCCAACTTGTATCCGAAAATCAAAGTGCAGTCCAATTTATTTTCTTTTTCACCCTTTCGAAATAGTTAGTGGCTGCGCCCCTTTTTTTTTACAGTTATCAGATGTACGTGAGATAGATTAGGGTTTAAATATTTATTTATTTAAATGATGGACTCCCTTAATTTAAATAGAATTTTAATTTTATCCCCAAATATAAATTAAACCTAATTAAATTTTAGAGTCTAATTTTTTCAAATTAATTTATTCATCACTTATTAATATTTATTAATCCACATAAATTAAATAACAATTTTGACCCAAAAAAAAATACATAGTCCAATTAATATGCTTTAAAACAAAATATTTTATTTTAATTTTTTTTATTTTCGGGTATTACAGTATTGTTACAATCAAGTTTGAAGAAAGCATAAGTGTTTGAGGGTGCATAGGTGCACAAGGAGCAAATGTGCTCAAGTGGTTGAAACTTGTATTGTCATTGGAAAAGTTTAATAAAAGTGAGTCTCCAATACTAGATGATTAGGCTACTATTATAGAGGGTAGTAGTTGAACCATGTAAAAATTCTGGTGTTTATGTGATTGCATCTTGTGCTACATTGTTCTGCTAACTATCCAGCAGCCTGCATTCCATATCCATTAATATCACCAAACTATTTCAGTAAATTGGTCTCCTATAATCACATTTTGGAAAGAGTTAAGTCTTGGAATTATATAATTTGGAAAGTGATACATTAATTCAATATCTTGTCTTAACATTTCAATTAACAAAGATATAGAATCCAGCTTGCTGCATCAAATATCCGATGAGATTTTTAGTTAATTAAAAGTTGGACATAGTTTGCTCCTACACTTATTCAACCCCCCTTCTAAGTGTGCCCATTTAAATTTCATTTAGTATCAGAGCTTGGCTCTACTTATCTTACTATTAAAGGTGACTTATAGGGAAAGATTCTGACATGGCACAATTTGGAAACGCTCATCAAGAAGGTCAATCAACAAACCGACCTCCATTACTCTTTGGAACGGAGAACTACAATTTTTGGAAATTCCGAATGAGGATCTATATTAAGCGAGACCCATGGGAATGGTGGGCGGTAGAAAATGGACCAGTTATCCCAAGGAAATATGATGGCACTCCAAAAACTCTACTCGAGATGGACTCAACTGAAACCTATATGGTTTCATACGATTCAAAGGCAATGAACACTCTTCTCAGCAGCATGGTGCAATCCAAAATAGATAAAGTCTGTTCATACAACACATCAAAGGAGATATGGGATACTCTAGTGGTGAGTCATGAAGGAACTTCCAAAGTACGAGAAGTTAAGCTAAGCATGCTAATGCATGACTATGAAATGTTCAAACTGAAAAAAGATGAAACAATCAAAATGGCTCAAGCACGATTTTTAGTACTTATAAATTCCTTGAAACTGCTTGACAAGTCAATTCCACAAAGTGAAATCAATCGTAAGCTACTTCAGGCTATGCCCAAAAGGTTTGCATCTAAAATTACTACTCTTCAAGATTCTATCAATATTTCTTCTATGGATACTTTAACTCTCTTTGGTGAACTAGAAGAATATGAACACCAATTAAAAAGATAAGATGATGAGGAAGAAGTTCCTCGAAAGAAAGTGCTGGCTCTAAATGCAGGAATTAAAGAGGAACTTGAAAATAACTCGGATGATGAAATAGCTATGATCTCAAGGAGACTCAAGGGACTACTTCAAAGAAAGAATATAAGGAAGAATGCATTTAATTCAAATAAATTTAAAACCAAGCAAATCGAAGAAACTTGTTTTGAATTCGGACGACCAGGACACTTCAAGAAGGACTGCTTCCAGCTCAAAAACAAAGGGAAACAAGGCAATAAAGAAATCAAAAAGCATAAAGCCTTCTTAACGTGGAGTGACGATGAAGAATCTGATGTGGAGATAGATGCAAACGATGAACTGGCTCAAATATTCTTCATGGGACTTGAATGTAAAACCCCAAATTTTACGAATAAGATTTAATTTTCTCAAAATAAATTTTTTTAATATTATGGTGTGCATTTGATATAATGTTATAATTATGGGTAGTATTTATAAATTTTACAAAGTATGCAAGTAGTCATATTGTATTCGGTTGGTCGGGGAATATCCGTACAACGGTCCAATCATTGGTGGACCCCGCAACGAAATTATTATTAGATTGAGAAAACGTCAAAATACTTTATGAAAATAACGGTGGAAGTTTTACCGTTAACTGTTGAAACACCCGGTGTTAAAAGTACATTAATACGCGTGGTTGTATAGTAGTACACGGTATTGATTATTGATGCTTATGTGAGAAGTCACTCAGTATTGTTTAATCGGGTATTCGTGAAACTTTTCGTGTTGGAGTACTATTCACGAGTTACTATTCACGGGATACTATTGATCACCTGTAAAATATATTTCTTTTCGGTCCAAATCATTTTGGGTACAATATTATTGTATGAGGAGATGTGCTAATTTTTCAGACCGTTGGTTGAAGATATAATAGTAAATCAATATGGACCGCTGGTGGAAAGTTATAATAGTGAATCAATAAGGATCGCTAGTTTAAAGTTTTAATAGTAAATCAGTATGGGCCGTTGCTTTAAGTTTTAATAGTAAACCAATATGGACCGTCCGTTTAAAAGTAAATCAATCTGGACCGTTCATTAATTAGTTACTATTCAGTCCATTTTCCTATAAATAGAAGTTCATTCCTTCATTATTTCTTACGAATTCACTGAAACTCTAGAGAGAGAAATTATAGAGAGAGAGAGAAGAAAAGTATTCTGCTACTTCACTACTCCGATATCAAGTTTCTTTTACGATAAGGGATATTATTTGTTGTACCCGTAAGGTATATTATTTCTTTTGTATTCATGAAGAGAACTTCTGTTATTCCATTCTTTATTATTCTGTTGGAATAACCTGTATACGCGGACTACCCTATACTTAGTGAAATTCTTCTGTTATTCCATTCTTTATTATTGTGTTGGATTAACCTGTTTATGCGAAGTACCGCATACATGGTGAAATTCTTCTATTATTCTGTTCTTTATTATTCTGTCGAAATATCCTGTCTGTGCGTTTACGCCGGACCTGGTTCCATTATTTTTATTCTGTTGAAATATTCTGTTTGTGCGTTTTACGCCGGACCTGGTTCCATTATTTATTATTCTGTCGGAATATCCTGTCTGTGCGTTTTACGCCGTACCTGGTTCCATTCTTTATTATTCTGTTGGAATATCCTGTCTGTGCGTTTTACGCCAGACCTGGTTCCGTTATTTATTATTCTGTTGGAATAACCTGCCCGTGCGGTCTATCACATGCATGGTGATTTCTTTTGTTATTCCATTCTTTATTATACTAAATTGGTTAAAACTTTGACTTCTATACTCTATGAAATTAGTGGAATATCGTTGATATTTGCGCTTCATCCAGTATCTTTTCATAGAAATATTCTTCTGAGCATTCTTGAATTTTACTCTATAAAGCAGTATCATGTTGACAATTCAGACGTTATCAGTTCCTAGATAAATTAATTCTTGAACTTGTTTTATTGAATTCTTATATCATTGTCATCATCCTCATGTTTATATTTTGTTGAAAGTCATCTATGGCCTCTAGTGCATAGATGGACTTGGTATGATTATGACCACGGATTATTCGGTGTAATCATGACTGTAATGTTACAAATGATGTAAAAAAAAGTCCTCATTGTCCCGTAGTGCATTGATGGACAGTTTTTGGTATGATTATGGCTATGGATTCTCTTTGGCCGTAGTGCAAAGATGAATTTTTTTATGGCATGATTAGGACCGTTGATGAAAATATGATTATCTTTAGCCGTAGTGCATGGATAATTCGTGGTCGTGATACTAAAGAATATCCTTGGCCGTAGTGCAGGGGTGATTCGATGATGTGGATTATTTATTAAGCTGAGTCACATCGATAAAAGTGATGAAAAATCTTTTAAATCATAGAAGATAGTATATTTTATTTCCTACTTGACTCTTCCAATGGATTGCTTGTTTCGCTACAGTTAAACTTCATGTTTGTTATATTTTATCAGTTTAACACTGTTGAAGGCTAATAATAATTTATTCTGTATTATCTTAGTCATAATATTTCTTACTGGGCTAGTTGAGCTCACCCATTCTTTCATTGTTCTCTTTAGGAAATGAGAACGTAGCGGGGACTAGTCGGGGAACGGAGTGACGGTTCAGATGATAACATTAGTAGTCCTCACTATTCTATGAAATAGTGTGAAAATAAATGTATTGGGGACTTATTTGAGTTTGAATACTGTTTAGAAGACAATGATGTGACTTTCATGGTGCTTCCAACCATAGCACCTCACAGTGGTATCTATCATCTTGCCACCGACTGGCTCGGCGTACCCTATGGAGAGTCTGGCTTCGGTGCATTCCACACAAGGAAGTCACCAGCGAGAGGCTCGGGGCTCTTCGCAAATTCATGCTTATAGCTCTGATACCATGATGTGACGCCCCCAAATCCGGGTACTTGAAACCCGAACTCGGTGCTTCGCGATACCATTTCTATCAACGGAATAATACTAATAATAATAACAATAATATAAAGATCAACTTAATTTATGTGATTATCAGAGTCTAGCTCCCAAGTGCGCAACCTTTAATACATTCATTACAGCCCATGATAGATAATTAATATCATACTTGTCTTAATAATATCAAACAAATACATAAACTATCACAAATCTTATTTGGTTAGCTTTCATTTCCCTTTGTTTCTGCATGAGCTTTCTAGTTCTTCACAGTTAGCTGAAAACATTTAAATTAAGTAAGGATGAGCATTTGAGTGCCCAGCAAGTAATAGCAATTATATATATAAGCTGAAAGAATTTAAATGTTCTCTTTATACTACCCTTCTACAACAGATCAATAGTTGTGAAGTATCTATACCAATAATAACATAACAACCCTCTTTCAAATTTTTGAAACTACGTAATGACTATAAATAGGGTTTAATTGACATACTATGAATATTGTTTTCATTTTCGAAAAGGTTAAACAGAAATTCATCTACAAACCGTCATAACTTACGGGCACGGGGGTGATCAGCCCGTTGTACCCTGCATTGATCAATACTACATGCAAGAATGAGGGTATTGTTCACTCTGTCCGCTTTGGGCGCATAAAAGTTTTCCCGTGTAGGGATGTTCATACTTGTATGGGTTCCAAATCAAAGGTTTTATCTTGTTCAACAATAATCTATAATTCAACATATATATATACGGGTAATTGACAAAGGTGTATCAACATGTGATTAAATATAATGATTATCCAAGTGGGGACACTTGTATAACCATTTATAGAAATTAACGAACAGAATATAAATCTAAATTATCATATACTAACATGTTGATAATTAATGAGGGTATATAATATAAAGTTAATAATCTGTATGTGACGCCCCCAAAATAGGTATACAACACCCATTCTGAGTCGCTAAATACATGGTACAGAAAGCAAACTACAACTTCAATAATACAATTGTCGTGCAAAATACGACAACACATACTGTGAGTTTAAATACAAATATTGTATTCTAGACAATATCCACACTCAAATAAGTCTTCAATACAATTATTCAAACACTATTTTACAGAAATAGTGAGGACTGCTAAAACATCTTTCTAGAACCATCACTCCATACCCCGACTAGATCCTGCTATGTTCTCACCTCTTGAGAAGAAAAATAGAACAAAATGAAAAAGGGTGAGCTCAACTAGCCCAGTAAAGAATATTATGACTAAGATAATATACAACAAATTATCATTAGTATTCAACAGGGAAAAATCCGATAGAATATAATCGACAACAAGTTTTAGATCAACAACTGCAGCGGAAACAGCAAACCATTAGAAGAGTCAAGTAGAGAATGAATTCTACTATCTTCTAAGATTTAAAAGTCCATCATCAATAATTTATCCCTGTAACATCAATTAATAATCATCTTTATCCAAATATTCATCTTTGCACTACAGGCTAAAGATATTCATTTGTATCACCTGTCAGTCATGTTCATCTCAACACCTGTTCATCTTTGCACTACAGGCCAAAGATATTCAGTAATATCATCATTTAGGACTGAGGATGATGAAAAAATATCTTAAAGATAATGAATCCAGTGAGACAGAAGGACAAATAGTAGGGATTCGTATAACAGTTTATCCAAGATCAATAATACTTCATAATAATCAATTGTGAAGGAGAATTCAAAAATAAAGATCAAAATATGGATACAATCAAAGATAGTAACCATAATAGACATCTTGGAAAAAAGGAAAATTTTATTTTTCGGTGAATAGTGCCGTATTCATGAATAGTGTCGTATACGTGAATAGTAACCCCGACACAAAAAGTTCCAAATTTGATAAAAAGTTCATATCAATATTTCAGCATAATGATATTGAAGAAAATAATATCATTAAGAAGAAATAATATCCCTTACCTCAAAATATCAGTACTTCTGGTCGGAATACCGGTATAAGGCTGAAAGAAACTTGCTCTGATGAATAGAAACTCTCAAAGTATCTAAATACTCACAAAATACACTCAATAATCTAGAGAGAGAAAGAGAGAAAACTTGTTTCTGGTGTGATTTTCAATTCTAACTTAGCCCTCTATTTATAAGAAAATGTTAGCACGCCGAAGCAGACTTAACCGGCAACCTGATGGCTTTACCTGCTACTATTCCCACCCACCACATTTGAATAAAAATATCAGCACATTTCTTCACCAACCAAGAGTGGGGCCCACCAATTCTAGAATTTTCCACCAAAATGATTAACTCCGAAAATTTAACAATTTCTAAACCAGTCATCTCGTAAAATTCATAATAAATTATACGTTCATTTTTAACGGTTCAAAATTTGTGAACATATACTCAACTTATATATGTATAACATATCCAAAAATTACCCCGATTCAACGGTCGAATTAAAAATTATAACCCTCGCAAAATATCTCAAAAACCCTGATTTTTAATACCTCCATTTCGACAAAAATACTGATAAAAACCTCAACATTAACTCCTTCATTTTTAACCACAAAAATATATCCCTCATTTATATCCACATAAAATAAATATTTCCTTATCATATGAATCAATAATTAATTATTCACAAATAATATTACAGAATCATATTTATGACAACCAGGCCGTTCCCAGGAAAGAGGGACTTTCCAATAAGGATTTCTCCTTACTGGCGCGCAATTAGATGACCAAACCTCTCCTTAGACAGAACTTTCTAGACATTGCCAATAATGTTATCTAATAATATTATTCAAATAATATGAATTATTGATCTGATAAAGGAAAATACTGTGCAGCAACAATTATTGAAACAACAATAATATAAAATATCAACGCAGCAATTATTGAATCAATAAAATAAAATATTGAACAATAACTACTGTAACAATTATTAAGTAGTGTCTTCTTACGTAAGAATCAATAATTGGTGCAATACCGTGTGCTACTGTATTTTAACCATCGGGTATTCCAACAGTATTAACGGTAGCAACGCCGTTATTTATAAACAACTTATACTTGTCGTTTTCTTCATCCAATCGCTTTTCATTATGGGGCCCACACAAGGCTGCGCCGTCGTACGAATATTCCCCGACAGCAAGAATATTCCACGACCAAACGAATATTCTCCGACAAAATAAATATTTTATAACCACTTGCTTATTTTGCAAAATTTGCACATTTCACCCATAACCAAAGTATTATATCAAATTAACCCCTTATTATTCAAAATAATATTTAGAGAAAATTTGATTTTATTCATTAATAAGTTGGGGTCTTACAACCTCCCCTCCTTATGAAATTTCGTCCTCGAAATTGACGTACATACCTGATATTTCGAAAAGGTGAGGATACATCGTTTTCATTTCTGATTCCAACTCCCAGGTCATTTCTTCAATAGCATGGTTTGTCCACAAAACCTTAACTTGTGGTATAACCTTTGTGCGTAGGACATGCTCTTTCCTATCCAAGATCTTAACAGGTACCTCCTCGTACGTTAAATCTTCAGCTATCTCGTCTGGTTCTAACTCAATAATGTGGTTCGGGTCTTTAACATATTTACGAAGCATAGATATGTGAAAAATATTATGAACACGTGACATGCTTGAAGGTAATGCGAGTCTATATGCCACATTTCCTATTCGCTCAAGAATCTCAAATGGACCAACAAATCTTGGATTGAGCTTTCCTCTCTTTTCAAATCTTGTAACTCCCTTCCATGGTGCAACACGTAACAATACATGATCCCCAATATTAAATTCCACGTCCTTCCGATGAAGATCTGCATAACTCTTTTGTCGATCCTGTGCCATTTGTATACGTTGTCGAATCGTTTGGATCTTCTCTGTAGTCATGCATACCAACTCTGGTCCCAACAATGTTGCTTCACCCACCTCGTCCCAGCATACTGGAGAACGACATTTTCTTCCATACAACGCCTCGAATGGAACCACACCTATGCTCGCCTGATAACTATTATTGTAGGAGAATTTCACCAATGGTAGGTACTTATCCCAACTCCCTTTAAGATCTAGGACAAAGAGTCTTAATAGATCTTCAAGAGTTTGAATAGTCCTCTCTGATTGTCCGTCCGTTTGAGGATGATATGCCGAACTGAATCGTAAATCCATGCCCATAGCTTTCTGTAAGCTAACCCAAAATTGTGAAGTGAATCTTGGGTCACGATCCGAAACTATCGATACTGGCATGCCATGCAATCTCACAATCTCGTTCACGTACATACTAGTAAGACGTTCAAGAGAATAAGTCTCACGTATCGGCAAGAAATGAGCAGACTTGGTTAATCTATCAACAATAACCCAAATCGCATCTATGCCTTGAGAAACCTTGGGAAGACCCGTAACAAAATCCATAGTAATGTGTTTCCACTTCCATTTTGGAATCTCAAGTGGTTGCAATGGACCCTTTAGTACTTGATGCTCCGCTTTTACACGTTGACAAGTTAAACACCTCGAGATAAACTCCGCGATCTCTCTTTTCATATTGCTCCACCAAAATGTATGTCGAAGATCGTGATACATTTTGATACTCCCAGGATGGATTGCAAACGGTGTGTTGTGTGCCTCCATCATGATTTTATGCTTCAAGCCAAAATCGTTAGGAACACAAAGTCTGGAGTTTACTCGAAGTATTCCTTCTTCATCGATTCTTGCTTCTGGAATAGTACCTTCTTGTACTTTCTTCTTCATACGCATCTGCTCTATGTCCGTAGCTTGAACAGCTTTAACTTTATCGATTAAAGTCGGTTCTACTCGTATATTTGATATCATCATGTGGGTACTTGGAGCCTTCATCTCTATCTCCATCCTTTGCAAGTCATACAAAATGGGCCTTTGTGTTAACAACATTGCACTCGTACCCGCATATGATCTTCTACTCAATGCGTCAGCTACTATGTTTGCTTTTCCAGGATGATATTAGATGGTATGATCGTAATCTTTTAACAGCTCGAGCCAACGTCGCTGCCGCATGTTGAGTTCCTTTTGGGTGAAGAAATATTTGATGCTTTTATGATCTGTATAGATCTCCACTTTCTCCCCATATAGGTAGTGTCTCCAGATCTTCAACGCGAAAACGACTGCTGCCAACTCCAAATCATGAATAGGATAATTCCTCTCATATTCTTTGAGTTGTCGCGAGGCATAGGCTATAACTTTCCCATGTTGCATGAGAACACATCCTAACCCTTTGCCTGAAGCATTGCTGTAGATAATAAATCCATCCGAACCAGATGGTATTGTCAGAACAGGTGCCGAAATGAGTCTCCTCTTGAGTTCTTGGAAACTCTTCTCGCATTCCTCACTCCATACGAATTTTGTATCTTTTCGAGTCAGCTGAGTTAACGGAGTAGCGATTCGAGAAAATCCTTCCACAAATCTCCGATAATAACCAGCTAAGCCCAGAAAGCTACGTACTTCGGTTACCAACTTTGGTTGCTCCCAACTTTGTATGGCTTCAATCTTCGCCAGGTCGACAGATACTCCATATTTTGACACCACGTGCCCAAGGAATGCTACTTCCTCAAGCCAGAACTCGCATTTCTTCAATTTGGCATATAGCTTATTTTCACGAAGCCTTTGCAGTACCAGCTTCAAATGGCGCTCATGATCTTCACGGCTTTTGGAATAGATGAGGATGTCATCAATAAAGACAACAACGAACTGATCTAAATATTCTTTGAATACACAATTCATCATATCCATGAAGGCAGCAGGAGCATTAGTCAATCCAAAAGACATAACTAAGAATTCATAATGCCCGTACCGAGTTCTGAAGGCAGTCTTTAGAATATCCTTAGTTTTAATCTTCAGCTGATGATATCCAGAACGAAGATCGATCTTTGAAAAGAATTGTGCTCCTTGCAACTGGTCAAACGGGTCATCAATGCGAGGTAGCGGATACCTATTCTTGATAGTGACATGATTTAATTCTCGATAGTCGATACAAAGTCGCATACTCCCGTCTTTTTTCTTTACGAATAACACAGGAGCACCCCAAGCAGATGTACTAGGACGAATAAAACCGATGTCCAACAACTCCTGTAGTTGGACTTTTAACTCCTGAAGTTCAATAGGAGCCATTCGATATGGGGTTTTAGAAATGGGCTTTGTACCGGGTTCAAGGTCAATAAAGAATTCAACTTCACGTTCTGGGGGTAGACCAGGAAGTTTTTCAGGAAATACATCGGGAAATTCTCTAACAATAGAAATATTATTCAAATCTGACTTGTCTTTGTTCAAATCCATAACATGGGCTAAGAAAGCTTGACATCCGTTTTTCAATAAATGAATAGCTTTGTGGCTTGATATGACAGTGACTGATTTTAGTGGTTTAGTAGTTTGAATTCGTATGACAGGTTGGTTAGGAATATGAAAACTAACAACCTTACGAAAATAATCAATTTTAGCATGATGAGTGGTTAACCAATCAATTCCTAAAATCACATCAAAAGCAAGTATTTTTAAAGAGATAAGATCAATAGGTAATGTGATAGTGCTAACTTGGATCATGCAAGATTTATAAACTATAGATGTAACGAAGGTTTCACCCAACGGAGTTTTAACAGATAAGTCAAAGTCCAATTTCTCCGGAGTCAAGTTTAAACGTTGAGCACAAGCAGGAGAGATAAAAGAATGGGTAGAACCAGTATCTAGTAAAGTATAAACTTCGCAAGAATTCAAGATTAGCTTACCCGTGATCACCTCGTTCGGGTTTCTCGCGTTTTGGCCAGTCACGACAAACGCTCTTCCAGGAACCACTGATTTTGACTTATCCAGGACAGCTTTTGGAGTCACCATCCCCGCTGAACTTGGTTTTGCTACAGAACACTCTCGAGCTATATGACTTTCCTTTCCACAGTTATAACATACCTTAGATTGTTGTGGGCAGTTTGAGCTGATATGTCCCTCTTTCTCACATTTGTAACATACGACCGGTGGTCGATCTCCTCCTCTAGAAACAGTTGGTGTTTGTGCTGACGTCTTCATGTTATCATTGTTGTACCTTCTCTTCTTGAAATCTCCTCCCGACTCGCTCCTTTTATTATCACGACCACGATTACCACCAGAGTGGTTACCACTTTTGTCCGAATGTTTTCCTCCATGCTGGTTTTCATTGCTTCGATGACTGCCGCCACCAGTATGACCCTGGTTGTGGTCTCTCGGTTGCACATACTCATTATCTCGCTCTAATAATTGAGCCATGTTTACAACATCTGAATATAAAAAAAATTTATGAGAGATAAGATATTGTCGAATCTCAGGTTTTAGACCTCTCAGAAACATCCTTGTCATTCATTCCTCATTTTTGACCAAATGAGGTGCAAACCTAGATAACTCTGTAAACTTCGCCTCGTACTGGGACACCGTCATGTTGATTTGTTCCAGTCTGATAAACTCCACCTCCTTCATATGACAAATACTTTCAGGAAAGTACTTGTCATTGACCAGTTTTTGAAATGTTTCCCAAGAAATGTTGAGTGCGTCAGGCTGGGTACGCTTCACAGACTCCCACCAGTAGTCTGCCTCACCGCGGAACATAAAGGTGGCGAATGGAACCTTCTGTTCCTCCGTGCATCCCAAGATATCGAATATCTTGGTAATTTGCTTGACCCACGTTTCCGCCATGATCGGATCCGGCTTTTCCTTAAATTCTGGTGGTCCCAATTCTTTGAACTGCTTGGCTGTGACAAACTGCACGTTGTTATCATTTCCACCTGTATTCTGCACACGAGTCTCCCTCGTCTGATTTTGCATGAACTGCAAAAAGCTCCTAAACATTCCATCATTCATCGTTTGCTCGGTAACGTTGTTTATAGGAGGAATATTGCCTTCCTGTTGCACATTCCCCTGGGTGGTGATCAAAGGTGTCTCCACGGTCTGATTTACTCCATTATTAACGTTCTCAGCTGCCATCCTTAAATACTGCCATAAAACAAGGGTTAATAGTCATGTCATATATTATCCCTATACTCTGACCGACCAAATAAACACCAAATAAACTTAGTCAGGTCATACTAGCGAAGAAATTCCCCGTCTCTCCCCTCCTAGTTCTTGTCTCACATCTCAGCCAGGGATCATATCCCTAAGCTCTGATACCAACTGTGACGCCCCCAAAATAGGTATACAACACCCATTCTGAGTCGCCAAATACAGGTACAGAAAGCAAACTACAACTTCAATAATACAATTGTCGTGCAAAATACGACAACACATACTGTGAGTTTAAATACAAATATTGTCTTCTAGACAATATCCATACTCAAATAAGTCCTCAATACAATTATTTAAATACTATTTCACAGAAATAGAGAGGACTGCTAAAACATCTTTCTATAACCATCACTCCATACCCCGACTAGATCCTGCTATGTTCTCACCTCCTGAGAAGAAAAATGGAACAAAATAGAAAAGGGTGAGCTCAACTAGCCCAATAAAGAATATTATGACTAAGATAATATACAAAAAATTATCATTAGTATTCAACAGGAAAAAATCTGATAGAATATAATCGACAACAAGTTTTAGATCAACAACTGCAGCGGAAACAGCAAACCATTAGAAGAGTTAAGAAGAGAATGAATTCTACTATCTTCTAAGATTTAAAAGTCCATCATCAATAATTTATCCCTGTAACAATTATTAATAATCATCTTTATCCAAATATTCATCTTTGCACTACAGGCCAAATATATTCAGTAATATCATCATTTAGGACTGAGGATGATGAAAAAATATCTTAAAGAGAACGAATCCAGTGAGACAGAAGAACAAATAGTAGGGATTCGTATAACAGTTTATCCAAGATCAATAATACTTCATAATAATTAATTGTGAAGCAGAATTCAAAAATAAAGATCAAAACATGGATACAATCAAAGATAGTGACCATAATAGACATCTTGGAAAAAAAAGGAAAATTTTATTTTTCGGTGAATAGTGCCGTATTCGTGAATAGTGTCGTATACGTGAATAGTAACGTATACGTGAATAGTAACCCCGACACAAAAAGTTCTAAATTTGATAAAAAGTTCATATCAATATTTCAGCATAATGATATTGAAGAAAATAATATCATTAAGAAGAAAATAATATCCCTTACCTCAAAATATCAGTACTTCTGGTCGGAATACCGGTATAAGGCTAAAAGAAACTTGCTCTGATGAATAGAAACTCTCAAAGTATCTAAATACTCATAAAATACACTCAATAATCTAGAGAGAGAAAGAGAGAAAACTTATTTCTGGTGTAATTTTCAATTCTAACTTAGCCCTCTATTTATAGAAAAATGTTAGCACGCCGAAGCAGACTTAACCTGCAACCTGATGGCTTTACCTGCTACTATTCCCACCCACCACATTTGAATAAAAATCTCAGCACATTTCTTCACCAACCAAGAGTAGGGCCCACCAATTCTAGAATTTTCCACCAAAATGATTAACTCCGAAAATTCAACAATTTCTGAACCAGTCATCTCGTAAAATTCATAATAAATCAAACGTTCATTTTTAACGGTTCAAAATTTGTGAACATATACTCAACTTATATATGTATAACATATCCAAAAATTACCACGATCCAATGATCGGATTAAAAATTATAACCCCCGCAAAATATCTCAAAAACCCTGATTTTTAATACCTCCATTCCGACAAAAATACTGATAAAAACCTCAACATTAACTCCTTCATTTTTAACCACAAAAATATATCCCTCATTTATATCCACATAAAATAAATATTTCCTTATCATATGAATCAATAATTAATTATTCACAAATAATATTACAGAATCACATTTATGACAACCAGGCCGTTCCCAGGAAAGAGGGGCTTTCCAATAAGGATTTCTCCTTACTGGCGCGCAATTAGATGACCAAACCTCTCCTTAGACAGAACTTTCTAGACATTGCCAATAATGTTATCTAATAATATTATTCAAATAATATGAATTATTGATCTGATAAAGGAAAATACTGTGCAGCAACAATTATTGAAACAACAATAATATAAAATATCAACGCAGCAATTATTGAATCAATAAAATAAAATATTGAACAATAACTACTGTAACAATTATTAAGTAGTGCCTTCTTACGTAAGAATCAATAATTGGTGCAATACCGTGTGCTACTGTATTTTAACCATTGGGTATTCCAACAGTATTAACGGTAACAACTACGCCGTTATTTATAAACAACTTATACTTGTCGTTTTCTTCATCCAATCGCTTTCCGTTATGGGGCCCACATAAGGCTGCGCCATCGTACGAATATTCTCCGACAGCAAGAATATTCCACCACCAAACAAATATTCTCCGACAAAATGAATATTTTATAACCACTTGCTTATTTTGCAAAATTTGCACATTTCACCCATAACCAAAGTATTATATCAAATTAACCCCTTATTATTCATAATAATATTTAGAGAAAATTTAATTTTATTCATTAATAAGTTGGGGTCTTACACTGTACATTAATAATATAATTTCATAAATATTCTTACTCATGTCCATTGCATAAAGAAAATGCAAAGGTAAGATACTTGCCTGATGCGCTGCTTACAGTTCACAATTTAGTTTTATCGTTTATCTCACGACCTATCATTAATAAGATCGTTCGTTTGATTAGAACAATATACTATAACACATAGTTCTGCATTTTGCAGTCAGCACATAACCTAATCACGTTGGCACATATGTTTAATAACCATTGAATCACAAATAATCACTTATCTAATCATATTATCTAAGTCCAGATCAATTTCTGAAATATGTCGGTGTACCGACAACTTTATCGAATAATTATCGAGTCTAAAACTTTGTCCTATAACTTAGTATCAGTCATATTATTTCTAAATGACTTAATATAATTTTAAAATATTTATTATAATTTATCATGAATTTTGAAACATCGGAATCATTATTAAATGATTTAAATATTAATCAATTCTATTATCATTAATATTTATTTAATATTAAACTATTAATGAAATCATTTCCAAAATATTAAAGTTATTTACAATAACTTAAAATATTTTTAAAATATTAATATTACCCTTAAATGATTTTTAAAATATTTAAAATCATTCTTAAATAATTACTATTAATATTAAAGTATTAATGCTTTATTTATCCAAATATTAAAAGTTATTAAGTATAACTTAAAATATTTTTAATTCATTTATATCATTTTTAAATAATTTTTAAATTAATAAAATAATTTTTAAACTATTTATTTAATATAATTATTAAATAAATTTAATATCATTTAGTATTAAATTAATATCATTAATATTAAATTATTAATGAAATTATTTTTTAAATATTAAAAGTTATATTTTATAACTTAAAATATCTTTAAACACTTTATTTACATTTAAAATGATTTTTATAATATTAAAATTATTTTTAAACTAATTTATTTAATATAATTATTAAATAACCTTAATATCATTAATAATAATTAATTAATGAAATTTTACCTTTAAATATTGAAAGTTATATTTTATAACTTAAAATATTCTTAAATACCTTATTACTATTTAAAATGATTTTTAATATAATAAAATTATTTTTTATTAATTTATTTAATTCATTTAGTAAATAACTTAAATATCATTAATATTAATTTATTAATGAATTTTATCACAAAATATTAAAAGTCATTAAAAATAACTTAAAATATTTTCTTATATCATAATACAATTTTAAATGATTTTTCATGTATTAAAATTATTTTTAACTAATTTATTTAAAAATATAATTAAATAAATTAAATACTTTTAATATTCCAAAAATATTAAATATTTATGAAATATATTTAAAACAATTAAAAACTAATTTTTGAAATTTAAAATAATTTTTAATAATTTATTTTGTATTTTTCAAAATTAAAAACTAATTAATACTAATTATTTAATAAAAATAATTAATTTTTATAAATAATTGTCGCTAAAGGGCCCTATAGCGACGAAACTGTCGCTATAGGTGTTCTTGAGGTGTTCTTCATAAAACCCAGAACATCAAGCCCATTACCGAGTGACCAGGTTTGACCAGGTCTAATTTTGTGTGTGTTGTGTTTTTGGGCATGATGTTAGTCAGAGATTGTAGTGCTAGTGAATGACTACAAGATTCAACAACAAACATAACCAAACACTGCATAACCCAAGAGATCCGAGCCTCTAAAATGGCTGTCAGACCTGTTCTTCATTTCTGGGTTACCCATAAATGAAGAACAGTTCGACTGTCCATTTTTGGGCTTCTACAACATGTAATCCTTGTAATATTTTAGTGATTTAAAGGTTTCAATGTGTAGTCAACATACCAAGAAAGAGTTCTATCACATTATATCACTGAAATAACAACAGATCAAGCATAACAAAGTCGGTCAAACCATGTCAGGAATCTAGTTCATACGGTTTCTAGAAATTTTCAGAAACTCAAAATCAGTCTCAGATGGCTACTTTGACCATCTCCTAAATCCAACATAGTTGTTGTTTAAAAGGTTTTAAGGCATATATTTATACTTCATCTAGCATGCTATAACATGTATACAACAACATCAACAAACAATGAGCAACCTGACAGATCAAGACGGTTAAAAATGTTGTCAGACCGGTTCTGGGCTGTTTCTGGGTTACCCAGAAACACCCAGTCATGGCCGGTCAACGAATTTTGACCTTAAATATCTTGCAATATATGATCAATACGACCCTGATTCAAGTTCTAGATCCTAGACCACATAACATACTACAAGTATAAACCTTCAAAACACAAAAATCATAAACAGGCTGAGATTTACAACCTCTGACATTTGATGTCAGACCACAAAATAAAATTTTTCCAGATTTTGTAAAATGCTAAATCCGAGCCTCTAGATATTATGGATCTAACATCTAGCAACCCAGATCACCCATTGTGAGGGCCCCGAATCCAGTTCCTAAATCACCTCGGATCCGGTTCGATCATTCTATCACTATTACTATATTTGCGGAAGATATAAACATAAATTGTTTATCCATTAAACTTACACACTATTCCCCAAGGTCGAGTAACCTTAACTTATACACAATCATAACTTATTTAACACATGACATTATTATTATACAACTATTACAAATCTAATCGCACACATTAACTTTACGATGTAATCGTCTTTAGCCTTTCCCTGTATCCGAAGCATTCGCCTTAATCTGCAATGTTTTATCATGATATAGCAAAGGTGAGCATAAGGATTGCCCAGCAAGTTTAATTTCAATAATATAACGATATATCATGATTGAAAGAGTCTGAATAATAAGCTGGCTATAATTCAACAATATAATTGTGAACTAGCAAGAACAAATTTATGACTGAACAAGTATTATACATGAATAAATATATCTGAACCAACTGGTAATGAAGGTGATCAGCCTTTCATACCTGACTTATACATGCAATATGTACAGAGTACAATTATACATGGCAATCAGCAATAATTAACCATAAGCTTATCCGAATGAAACAACTCTTATTAGAGTTAAGTAAAAACAAACTTGCCTGAACAGTTGATTACCGCTACATAATTTATATCGCTTTATCCGAAGACCTAATATTAGTAATATAGATCTCTAATATTAGAAAAAATCTCATCACAGTAATAATACTATTATATATATAAGCATAGAATAACCTAAACACGTAACATATAACCCTATCAGTCTATAACACACATAAGACTCGGTGTCAAGTCAAACTATTGTAGTCTGAGTTGAGTTCGACAAAGTTCTAACGTTCCGACGGTTTAGTCGGACTTTTATCGAGTCTAAGTTCAATTAAACTCTGCCTAAACACTTAACAATTAACTCAGATAATTTTAATATCAGTCAAAATATTTTTCTAAGTCTCATAATAATTTTCACATAATTATTATCATTTATCGTGAATTTTCAATCATTAAAACGTATTTAAATGAATTAAATACCATATAATTTTTTTATCATTAATATTTATTTATTATCAAATATTAATGAAATACATGTCATAATATTATAATATATTTATAATATCACAAAGTATTTTTAATACCTTAAAATCACCTTTATATGATTTTTAAACCATTAAATTCATTATCCGATAATTGCTTTTTATATTAAAATATTAATATTTTCATGACAAAATATCAAAAGTTATATTTTATAACTTAAAATATTTTTCTAACACTTAAATCATTTTTATATGATTTATAAATCATTTATTCTATTTTTCCATAATTTATTTAATATATTCAATAAATAAATTAACTATCATTAATATTAATTAATTAATGAATTTTATCACAAAATATTAAAAGTCACTAAAAATAACTTAAAATATTTTCTTATACCATAATATTATTTTTTATGATTTTTCATGAATTAAAACCATTTTTAAATAATTTATTAAATATTATAATTAAATAAATTAAATACCTTTTATATTCCAAAAATATTAAATATTTATGAAATATACTCAAAATAATTAAAAACTATTTTTCAGACTTTAAAATAAATTCAGAATTTATTTTGTATTTTTAATAATTAAAAACCATTTTAATCTATTTATTTAATTAATCTATTTTCCGAAAATAATTGTCACTAAAGAGCCCTATAGCGACAGAACCGTCGCTATAGGTGTTCTTGAGTGTTCTTGAGCATTTCCAGAAAACCATGTCAGTATGCAGGGTACTATGTTTGACCGGTTCTAGACTAATGATCTTGTTGTTCTTGGGTTGGTAATCATTTTAATATGGTAGTATGTATGCAATACTACAACTAAAATTTGATTTCATGTCCAAACAATAACACAACAAGAAGATCTATGCATCCAAAATACATGTCAGACCTGTTCTTGAGTTTCTGAGTTTTCCAGAAACTCAAACAGTGCGAAGATACATACTTGGTAGCCTTATACCTTGAATTTCCAGGTCTACTGTATGTGATCTAAGAGTTCAATCGTGTGAAGATCATTACAGGGTACATTTATATATTATCATATCATCATAACAATACCAAACTTCCAAGATTCAAGCCGGTCAACGAGCATGGCAAAAACTGTTCTTGGTGAATTCTGGGTTTTCCAGAAATTCAACCGGACATTTGGTCAAAGCATGTTTGACCACTGATTACTTTGGTTCTGAGCTAGATCCAGGTGATCTAATGGCATGGATTAGTAGCTCATATACCAGTCTATAACATCCGACAAACAACACGACCAAAAACATAAAACACATGTAAGATCAACGCCTGCAAAAATGCTGTCAGGCGTTCTGGGTTTCTGGGTTTGCCCAGATTTCCAAAAATCGTGCTGGGTCAATGCCTTTTGACCACATATATCTCTCACTATACACATGTTCTGGACTTGATACAAGTTCCAGATTAAAGACCATATACCATACTACAAGTACAACCTTTTAAAACACTAAAACCACTAACAGACACCGATCTATGAAGCCTGACATTTGCTTGTCAGACGACATTTTCAACCTTTTCCAGATTTCAAAAATTATCAAATCCGAGCATTTTAATGTTATGGATCTAGGATTTAACAACCCGGATCACTAAAAGACACCTAATTACACATCTTTAACCAATCAATTATAACTTTTAACATCAAATCAAAAGATTTTAAAAAGTAGGGTTCTTATACCTTTCTAACGCTTGATCTTGATTCTGATCATTGTTTTCTGACCTTGGAATGCTAACACGTGATCTTAGCTTTGTATCTTACCCTATCTCACTTCCTATTCCCGAATTTTAGAGAGAGAAGGTGTTGGGAGAAAATGAAAATGGAAGTAACCATTTTCTCTCCCTTAATCTTATAAATTCATACAAATGCAATGTATTTTGCTGAGCTAGCTACTGGATTATTGGATAATAAGTCATATGCTAGGGTTTATGGTTGGTGAACCACTTACTGGGACAACTCTTGCAAGTTAAGTCACAATAATACAACAAAGGGCAAAAATGTCATTTCTATACCATTTTATTTCTAGAAGTGTCATTTGTTATAAACCCTTAGGGTTTAGGGTTTGGGTTAGAGTTTAGGGTTAAACCATTTTAGGGTTTAGGGTTTAACCCTTAACTTTGCAATTTAATTTTCAAGATTTTCGAATTTCGGTTTTAAAAATAGAAATTTAATATTTCTAAATTATAAATTAGGATTTTCTAATTATATTAAAATTTCTTAATCACAACTTAAATCCTGCTAATTAGGATTAGTATTTCCTAATTACAATCGCTAATTAAGCAATTAGGGTCAAAATGGTCATTAGGGTTTATAACCCACGAATTAGGATTTCTAATAGAAAATTAATTTTTCTAAAATAGAAATTAGATTTTCGTAATTAGATTAGGGTTTTCTAATTACTTAACTTGAAAATTAGAATTAATATATCCTAATTAACATTAAAACTATTTAATTAACACTTAAGTTTTTCCCTATTTACAAATTAGGGTTTCAAATCCGTAATTAGGGTTTCAAATTAGGAATTAGGGTTTTTAACCAATTTGTTAAGATTAACCCTAATTAATCTTTTAATTATTTACACTTACGCTATTAATTTCCCGATTTAGGGTTTCATGCACCGAATTAGGGTTTCAGATTCCCGGAACTGAAATTAGGATTTTCAGAACCGGTTTCTAAGGTTTCTTGTTAAACGCTATGGTTTTCTAACCGAACGTTGACGTTCTTAATATATACTTAGGGTTTGTTACAGATATCGTTTATCTGGTCAACCCTTGACCCTTAACCAAATACTGTACACCTATACACATAACATAATCACGTTTTCCTTAATCCTGAATAATTTACCTAAATCCTTCACAGAATTTTGAAATTCTCAAAATTCCATCTTAAAAATATCAAACGCATACACTAATTTTCTGTCTAGGTTCTAATTTTGAACCTTAAATCAATTAATAAATTTTTTTTAAAATATTCTAAATTCTCGGGTTGTCACACCCATAGACAATACTAACAACATATTCTAACACTCAAACATAACATCTAACAACAGAAAATTGGACAGATTTTTGAGTAGGGTTTATACCTTCTATGATTAATTTTTGATTTTTGGCTTCTGATTTTGTTAGTAGATTTCGTGGGGCTTGATTTGGGGACTGGTCTAGCACTGGAAATTCGTGGGTTTAGAGAGAGATGGTCTTGGTGAAGTGTAAGAGCACAAATGAGCAAATATGTGCACTTTTCTCTCTCCTAAACTATTTATAAATCTTAGATTCAATGCATCTAACATGCAAGGTGTCAAAGTGGATAAGCTTGGATGAGTTTTAGGCATGTGCTATAATCTAGGGTGATGACTTGCAAGATATGGGAAGATTTGCAAGAAATCTTATTAAAATAAATCCAAAAAGGGTATTTTTGTCCATGATGCTTGAATCTAGGTTAAAATCAATAGATCTTAAACCTTAAGGTTTCCCAAATAATTTCTAAGATTTGAAAAATTAAGATTAAAGTTCAATAAGATTTTAATTAGAGCTTACTAATAAAAATTTAGGCTTTTTAAATAGTTAGGGTTTTTTGAAAATTATTTAGGGTTTCTAGAATTTTAATTAGGTTTTACCTAATTAATCACTTAATACACAACATAAAACATATAACACAGCTATATAACAGTCTTAAACTCACAGCTGATTTTCCAATTAGGGTTTTTTCCAGTAAAATTTGGGTTTAATCAATTAATAAAAGGGTTTTGAAATTAAACACCATAATTGACTAATCATCATCAACACGTACATACAGTACATATTCATAGCACTGAAAAATTAAAATATAATTAATATTATATTATTATTCTCATACCTTGACAATAATCCAAAAATTAGGGTTTGGATTCCATATCTGATTTATTCTTTCATAATTAACCTTAATAATTAAGGTAAAATTATTAACTTAATAATCTGTACTAAACTCATATAATAAAACAATTGTTATAATTATTCTAAAAATCACTCTATATATTATTTAAATAATATATGAATATATTTTCATGGAAAATAGTTAATAAAAAAATATTTCCACTATAAAATTAATTATTATAAAAATATACTTTATAAAAATCAATAATTCTAAAATAGCTTTATTTGTAAATATTTATGTAATAAATATATTTTTATTTACCACATAATTACATATACACATTATCTTGTACAAATCCTCATCCTTAAAATAATAAAAAAAATTATACACAAAATTTCTGATTTATTTATATAGAAAATATCGGTTGTTACATTCACCCTCCCTTATAAAGATTTCGTCGCCGGAATCACCGTTTTAAAACTCATACATACACGGTTACATAGCATACACAATCTTTGCAAGTAGATCTTGATCAACCTTGATCGAACTGATCTTTAAATATTCACATAAAGCTTATCTTTCTGATTAAACGGAAATTTGATTTCTAAAAGAACTCAAATTCCTCCCTCAAAATTTTTTTAGAAATAATTTACTATATATATAAAAATCATGTATATAAGAAAATAAAAGTTATGAGAATAATACCTGGAGTTCCAGTACTAGCTGCTGTCGTATCCTGGACTGTCATGTTATAGACCCTTGCAGTAGATTTTGTTGGCTTGTTTGACGATGTCGGTCCCGTGATTGGCAAAGTCCCGCTGCTAGTGCCCGTATTCAAACTTCCTACCTCAGTCCTCCTGTTCGGACAATCTTTAACCTTTTGCTCAGTCGATCCGCACAGAAAATATCCACTATTCATCCTAGGGTTGGGGCAGTTGGGAGAGATATGGCCCTCCTGCCCGCACTTGTAGCACACGAACTTCTCCTTCAAACATTCTCTAGAGTGGTTCTTTCCACAAGTCTTACACGGCAGAGTCTGTTTCTTAGCACCTTCTTATTTTACTTGGACATTTCCAAAGTTGTTCACCTTCCTCTTACCATCTCCACTCCTACTCCCACTATTAATTCCTACCTTTCCAGCTCCTTCAGTCTTACCCTTATTCTTCCTCTCCTTGTTGTAGAGGCTCATGGCCTCACTTCCCTCCTCAGCTATGATCGCTTTCTCCATGAGTGCTGCAAATGTAGGAATCTGCAACACTGCCACCTTGTTGTAGAGTCAGGGTTTCAATCCCAGCTCAAACCTTCTCGCTTTTCGAGCCTCTGTATCAACTTGATGCCGGGCAAACCTAGCTAACTCATTAAATTTGGCGGCGTATTCAGACACCGTCATATTCTCCTACTTTAACTCTAAAAATTAAACCTCCTTCCTCGCCTGCATACTAGGTGAAAAATAATTCTCGAAAAACAAGGTCTTAAACCTATCCCATGTGAATACACCTTCTCCTGCCCTCGCCTGATTCGCCTCCCACCAAAAATTTGCCTCACCCTTCATCATGTAGGTGGCAAAAGCGGTCTTTTTCCCTTAGTTATCCTAGCTATTACGAACGCCTTCTCAATCTCTTTAACCCAAGTTTGGGCTTCAGCAGGGTCAGTTGTACCTTTGAATTCTGGCGGTCCTATAGCCTTAAAGTCTTTAAAGTTAGCTAAACGATTGTCCGGCTGGTTTCCTGTAGTTGGTATTCCCTGTTGCATAGCCTGAGCTATCATGTTTGCGAAATTCTGAATCGGGTCTGCTTATTGTTGTCCCTCAGCGTTATTAACAGATTCTTCCGCCCTTTGATTTCGAGTTCGATGTCTTGACGGCATTATCTGATTAAATAAAATCATAAATTTAACTTACATTCTAAACCTTATCATATAAGTTTAATATTTCAAACTTGTTTCATTACTCAAACATAGATTCATATTCATTTAACGAATATTTACATAACATAGCACATACTGCTTTTAACATCATTTATCCCTTTGTGACTACAAAAGTCGGGATTTACAGTCTTGACTTAATACAAAAGTTAAAAACATCACATTACACAGACATACTTATCATATATATTAAATTAAACACATCTACACAACAGAACCTATACTACCAATTTATTACACCTTTTTCTTGGACAACCTCTCGCCTGATGACCTTCTACCCCACAGATAAAACATGCTTCTAGTTTGTAGTCAGGACAATACAGAGTGGTATGTCCTTCATAACCGCAAAGGTAACATATTCTTTTCCCTTTCTTCTTATCAGGTTTTCCTAAGTCATGCTCCTCTATCTTTCTTTTTCCCTTCTTGCTCGGAGCTGCACACGATATGTTGCTTGAGGCTCCCATCTGATCAATTTGGATTTTAAGCTTATCTTGAACTTCCATTATTTCTATTAACGCTTGACGCAACTGACTATTCAACAACTTTTCTATTTCCCATAGCATTTCCAGAGAAGAAACCTTGTTCCTTAGATCCTGCACCTCTGTTGATGTTTGGTCTACTTCAACTTTAGTTTCTGAATCACTATATGTCAGCTCCACCATCTCCGGATCTAGTATTACGTTTTCTACGATAACCACATCATCTGAGTTATTTTCATTGTGAGCTTCTACTTCAGGTATCGGCTTCGATATCAGCTCGGGTGTATGGGTTTGATCCTTCTTCATGCTATATGTAAATAACAAGCCTTTTCCACCAGACATCTACACACACAAATTATCCTGATTAGCATATAGTATATACATACAGCAAATAAGAGTTTTATATAAGTTATCTTTTATTTTATTTGACGATAAATTTATTCAATTCATCTCCTTTTTAAACTCTATATGAGTTATTTATATTTTTAACGTTTCCCTCTGTTCTAAGGTTATAGCATAAGGTCTAACCCACCTAAGGTTTTTAACCCTAAGCTCTGATACCATGATGTGACTTTCATGGTGCTTCCAACCATAGCACCTCACAGTGGTACCTATCAGCTTGCCACCGACTGGCTCGGTGTACCCTACGGAGAGTCTGGCTTCGGTGCATTCCACACAAGAAAGTCACCAGCGAGAGGCTCGGGGCTCTTCGCAAATTCATGCTTATAGCCCTGATACCATGATGTGACGCCCCCAAATCCGAGAACTTGAAACCCGAACTCGGTGCTTCACGATACCATTTCTATGAGCGGAATAATACTAATAATAATAACAATAATATAAAGATCAACTTAATTTACGTGATTATCAGAGTCTAGCTCCCAAGTACGCAACCTTTAATACATTCATTACAACCCATGATAGATAATTAATATCATACTTGTCTTAATAATATCAAACTAATACATAAACTACCACAAATCTTATTTGGTTAGCTTTCCTTTCCCTTTGTTTCTGCATAAGCTTTCTGGTTCTTCACACTTAACTGAAAATATTTAAATTAAGCAAGGATGAGCATTTGAGTGCCCAACAAGTAATAGCAATTATATATATAAGCTGAAAGAATTTAAATGTTCTCTTTATACTACCCTTTTACAACAGATCAATAGTTGTGAAGTATCTATACCGATAATAACATAACAACCCTCTTTCAAATTTTAGAAACTACGTAATGACTATAAATAGGGTTTAATTGACATACTATGAACATTGTTTTTATTTTCGAAAAGGTTAAACAAAAATTCATCTGCAAACCGTCATAACTTACGGGCACGGGGGTGATCAGCCCGTTGTACCCTGCATTGATCAATACTACATGAAAGAACGAGGGTATTGTTCACTCTGTCCGCTTTGGGCGCATAAAAGTTTTCCCGTGTAGGGATGTTCATACTTGTCTGTGTTCCAAATCAAAGGTTTTATCTTGTTCAACAATAATCTATAATTCATATATATATATATATATATATATATATATATATATATATATGGGTAATTGACAAAGGTGTATCAACATGTGATTAAATATAATGATTATCCAAGTAGGGACACTTGTATAACCATTTATCGAAATTAACGAACAGAATATAAATCTAAATTATCATATACTAACATGTTGATAATCAATGAGCGTATATAATATAAAGTTAATAATCTGTACATTAATAATATAATTTCATAAATATTCTTACTCATGTCCATTGTATAAAGAAAATGCAAAGGTAAGATACTTGCCTGATGCGCTGCTTACAGTTCACAATTTAGTTTTATCGTTTATCTCACGACATATCATTAATAAGATCGTTCGTTTGATTAGAACAATATACTATAACACATAGTTCTGTATTTCGTAGTTAGTACATAACCTAATCACATTGGCACATATGTTTAATAACCATTGAATCACGAATAATCACTTATCTAATCACATTATCGAAGTCTAGATCAATTTCTGAAATATGTCGGTGTACCGACAACTTTATCGGGTAATTATCGAGTCTAAGACTCTGTCCTATAACTTAGTATCAGTCATATTATTTTTAAATGACTTAATATAATTTTAAAACATTTATTATAATTTATCATGAATTTTCAAACATCGGAATCATTATTAAATGATTTAAATATTAATCAATTCTATTATCATTAATATTTAATTAATATTAAACTATTAATGAAATCATTTCCAAAATATTAAAGTTATTTATAATAACTTAGAATATTTTTAAAGTATTAATATTACACTTAAATAATTTTTAAAACATTTAAAATCATTCTTAAATAATTACCATTAATATTAAAGTATTAATGCTTTATTTATCCAAATATTAAAAGTCAGTAAGTATAACTTAAAATATTTTTAATTCATTTATATCCTTTTAAAATAATTTTTAAATTAATAAAATCTTTTTTAAACTATTTATTTAATATAATTATTAAATAAATTTAATATCATTTAGTATTAAATTAATATAATTAATATTAAATTATTAATAAAATTATTCTTTAAATATTAAAAGTTATATTTTATAACTTAAAATATCTTTAAACACTTTATTTACATTTAGAATGATTTTTATAATATTAAAATCATTTTTAAACTAATTTATTTAATATAATTATTAAATAACCTGAATATGATTAATAATAATTAATTAATGAAATTTTGCCTTTAAATATTGAAAGTTATATTTTATAACTTAAAATATTCTTAAATACCTTATTATTATTTAAAATGATTTTTAATATAATAAAATCATTTTTTATTAATTTATTTAATTCATTTAGTAAATAACTTAAATATCATTAATATTAATTTATTAATGAATTTTATTACAAAATATTAAAAGTCAATAAAAATAACTTAAAATATTTTCTTATATCAAAATACAATTTTAAATGATTTTTCATGTATTAAAATCATTTTTAACTAATTTATTTAATAATATAATTAAATAAATTAAATACCTTTAATATTTCAAAAATATTAAATATTTATGAAATATATTTAAAATAATTAAAAACTAATTTTCAAAATTTAAAATAATTTTTAATAATTTATTTTGTATTTTTCAGAATTAAAAACTAATTAATACTAATTATTTAATAAAAATAAATAATTTTTATAAATAACTGTCGCTAAAGGGCCCTATAGCGACGAAACTGTCGCTATAGGTGTTCTTGAGGTGTTCTTCATGAAACCCAGAACATCAAGCCCATTACCGAGTGACCAGGTTTGACCAGGTCTAATTTTGTGTGTGTTGTGTTTCTAGGCATGATGTTAGTTAGAGATTGTAGTGCTAGTGTAGGACTACAAGATCCAACAACAAACATAACCAAACACTGCATAACCCAAGAGATCTGAGCCTCTAAAATGGCTGTCAGACCTGTTCTTCATTTCTGGGTTACCCAGAAATGAAGAACAGTTCGACTGTCCATTTTTGGGCTTCTACAACATATAATCCTTGTAATATTTTAGAGATTTAAAGGTTTCAATGTGTAGTCAACATACCATGGAAGAGTTCTATCACATTATATCACTGAAATAACAACAGATCAAGCATAACAAAGCCGGTCAAACCATGTCAAGAATCTAGTTCATACGGTTTCTGGAAATTTCCAGAAACTCAAAATCAGTCTCGGATGGCTACTTTGACCATCTCCTAAATCCAACATAGTTGTTGTTTAAAAGGTTTTAAGGCATAGACTTATACTTCATCTAGCAGGCTATAACATGTATACAACAACATCAACAAACAATGAACAACCTGACAGATCAAGACGGTTAAAAATGTTGTCAGGCCGGTTCTGGGCTGTTTCTGGGTTACCCAGAAACACACGGTCATGGCCTGTCAACGCATTTTGACCTTAAATATCTTGCAATATATGATCGATACGACCCTGATTCAAGTTCTAGATCCTAGACCACATAACATACTACAAGTATAAACCTTCAAAACACAAAAATCATAACAGGCTGAGATTTACAACCTCTGACATTTGATGTCAGACCACAAAATAAAATTTTTCCAGAATTTGTAAAATGCTAAATCCGAGCCTCTAGATGTTATGGATCTAACATCTAGCAACCCAGATCACCCACAGAAACTACTAACAACATATTCTAACACTCAAACATAACATCTAACAACAAAAAATTGGACAGATTTTTGAGTAGGGTTTATACCTTCTATGATTAATTTCTGATTTTTGGCTTCTGATTTTGTTAGTGGATTTCGTGGGGCTTGATTTGGGGCCTAGTCTAGCACTGGAAATTCGTGGGTTTAGAGAGAGATGGTCTTGGTGAAGTGTAAGAGCACAATTGAGCAAATACGTGCACTTTTCTCTCTCCTAACCTATTTATAATTCTTAGATTCAATGTATCTAACATGCAAGGTGTCAAAGTGGATAAGCTTGGATGAGTTTTAGGCATGTGCTATAATCTAGGGTGATGACTTGCAAGATATGGGAAGATTTGCAAGAAATCTTATTAAAATAAATCTAAAAAGGGTATTTTAGTAAACTAACAAAATAATTTAAGGGTATTTTTGTCCATGGTGCTTGAATCTAGGTTAAAATCAATAGATCTTAAACCTTAAGGTTTCCCAAATAATTTCTAGGATTTGAAAAATTAAGATTAAAGTTCAATAAGATTTTAATTAGAGCTTACTAATAAAAATTTAGGCTTTTTAAATAATTAGGGTTTTCTGAAAATTATTTAGGGTTTCTAGAATTTTAATTAGGGTTTACCTAATTAATCACTTAATACACAACACAAAACATATAACACAGTTATATAACAGTCTTAAACTCACAGTTGATTTTCTAATTAGGGTTTCCCCCAGTAAAATTTGGGTTTAATCAATTAATAAAAGGGTTTTGAAATTAAACACCATAATTGACTAATCATCATCAACACGTACATACAGTACATATTCATAGCACTGAAAAATTAAAATATAATTAATATTATATTATTATTCTCATACCTTGACAATAATCCAAAAATTAGGGTTTGGATTTCATATCTGATTTATTCTTCCATAATTAACCTTAATAATTAAGGTAAAATTATTAACTTAATAATCTGTACTAAACTCATATAATAAAACAATTGTTATAATTATTCTAAAAATCACTCCATATATTATTTAAATAATATGTGAATATATTTTCATGGAAAATAGTTAATAAAAAAATATTTTCACTATAAAATTAATTATTATAAAATTATACTTTATAAAAATCAATAATTCTAAAATAACTTTATTTGTAAATATTTATGTAATAAATATATTTTTATTTACCACATAATTACATATACACATTATCTTGTACAAATCCTCATCCTTAAAATAAAAAAAAATTATGCACAAAATTTCTGATTTATTTATATAGAAAATATCGGGTTGTTACAAGTACACGGTATTTATTATTGATGCTTATGTGAGAAGTCACTCAGTATTGTTCAATTGGGTATTCGGGACACTTTTCGTGTCGAAGTACTATTCACGAGTTACTATTCACGAGTTACTATTCATGAGTTACTATTCACGAGTTACTATTCACGAGTTACTATTCACGGGATACTATTGATCACCCGTAAAATATATTTCTTTTCGGTCCAAATCATTTTGGGTACAATATTATTCTTTGAGGAGATGTGCTAATTTTTTAGACCGTTGGTTGAAGATATAATAGTAAATCAATATGGACCGCTGGTGGAAAGTTATAATAGTGAATCAATATGGATCGCTAGTTTAAAGTTTTAATAGTAAATCAGTATGGACCGTTGCTTTAAGTTTTAATAGTAAACCAATATGGACCGTCCGTTTAAAAGTAAATCAATTTGGACCGTTCATTAATTAGTTATTATTCAGTCCATTTTCCTATAAATAGAAGCTTATTCCTTCATTATTTCTTACGAATTCACTGAAACTCTAGAGAGAGAAATTATAGAGAGAGAGAGAGAAGAAAAGTATTCTGCTACTTCACTACTCCGATATCAAGTTTCATTTACGGTAAGGGATATTATTTGTTGTACCCGTAAGGGATATTATTTCTTTTGTATTCATGAAGAGAACTTCTGTTATTCCATTCTTTATTATTCTGTTGGAATAACCTGTATACGCGGACTACCATATACTTGGTGAAATTCTTATGTTATTCCATTCTTTATTATTATGTTGGAATAACTTGTTTATACGAAGTACCGCATACATGGTGAAATTCTTCTATTATTCTGTCGGAATATCATGTATGTGCGTTTACGCCGGACCTGGTTCTATTATTTATTATTCTGTCAAAATATCCTGTCTGTGCGTTTTACGCCGGACCTGGTTCCATTATTTATTATTCTGTCGGAATATCCTGTCTGTGCGTTTTACGCCGAACCTGGTTCCATTCTTTATTATTCTGTTGGAATATCTTATCTGTGCGTTTTACGCCGGACCTGGTTCCGTTATTTATTATTCTGTTGGAATAACCTGCCTGTGCTGTCTATCGCATGCATGGTGATTTCTTTTGTTATTCCATTCTTTATTATACTCAGTTGGTTAAAACTTTGACTTCTATACTCCATGAAATTAGTGGAATATCCTTGATATTTGCGTTTCATCCAGTATCTTTTCATGAAAATATTCTTCTGAGCATTCTTGAATTTTACTCTATAAAGCAGTATCATGTTGACAATTTGGATGTTATCAGTTCCTAGATAAATTAATTCTTGAACTTTTTTTAATTGAATTCTTATATCATTGTCATCATCCTCATGTTTATATTTTGTTGAAAGTCATCTATGGCCTGTAGTGCATAGATGGACTTGGTATGATTATGACCTGGGATTATTCGGTATAATCATGACCGTAATGTTACAAATGATGTGGAAAAAGTCCTCATTGGCCCGTAGTACATTGATGGACAGTTTTTGGTATGATTATGGCTATGGATTCTCTTTGGCTGTAGTGCAAAGATGAATTGTTTTATGGCATGATCAGGACCGTTGATGAAAACATGATTATCTTTAGCCGTAGTGCATGGATAATTCGTGGTCGTGATACTAAAGAATATCCTTGGCCGTAGTGCAGGGGTGATTCGATGATGTGGATTATTTATTAAGCTGAGTCCCAGTGATAAAAGTGATGAAAAACCTTATAAATCATAGAAGATAGTAGATTTTATTTCCTACTTGACTCTTCTAATGGATTGCTTGTTCCGCTGCAGTTAAACTTGATGTTTGTTATATTTTATCAGTTTAACACTGTTGAAGGCTAATGATAATTTATTCTGCATTATCTAAGTCATAATATTTCTTACTGGGCTAGTTGAACTCACATTTCTTTCATTGTTCTCTTCAGGAAATGAGAACGTAGCGGGGACTAGTCGGGGAACGGAGTGACTGTTCAGATGATAGCATTAGTAGTTCTCACTATTCTATGAAATAATGTGAAAATAAATGTATTGAGGACTTATTTGAGTTTGAATACTGTTTAGAAGACAATGTTGTATTAAAACTCACAGCTTATGTTTTGTCGTATTTTACACGATTGTTGTATAATTATTTATATTCTGTACCATGTATCTGGTGACCCAAGATGGGTGATGTACCTATTTTTGGGGGCGTCACATTGAAGGTGAATCTAGTGAGGTATCCTTTTCTGATACTATTATTTTGAAACAAGAAAATGAAAATTTAAAAGAAAAAATGCATACTTAAAAGATCTAGTAAACACACTAATGGGCGAAGTTGAATCACTAATAGATGAAAAGAAGGAATTAGAAAAAGTAACACATACAAATGAAGAAAAAGTATTAGCTGCGAAAAATGATTACTTAGATAATTACAATAAAATACTTTTCAACAAAGTAAAATAGTTAAATAATGAAGTTGAAAAATTGACAAACGAAATAAAAATGAGACATGTATGCATTCATGCCTTTAGTGATGAATCCAGTAATAAGACACCTCCAACTAATGAACTTCAAAAGGAAATAGAATCACTAAAACTCTCTCTAGCTAAATTTGTTCATGGTGAAGAAAATTTAAATGTTATGTTAGGGAAACAAAGACCCAGTTATGATAAATAAGGAATTGGTTATAATCCAGTATATAGAAAAGAAGTTGAAATGCTTAAATCTAAAGCATCATTTAAATTAAATTATTGTACACCTTTCGCTACTTGCAAAAATTATGCACTAAAGGTCATCTAGAGATAAACTGTTCAAAGAAGAAAAATAACAATCAAAGTAAAGTAATATGGATAAAGAAAAGGGATTTGATTTCAACTAACACAAGTGGACCCAAAAAGATATGGGTACCAAAAAGATAAATTGCAGTTTTCTTAAACAGGTATATTTCAAGGCAAAAGTGTCACCTCAAAAGTGGATCCTTGACAGTGGATGCTCATGCCACAAGACGGGTGACAAATCTAAGATTATGGAACTAAATATCAAAAAGAAACATGGAACTGTCACGTTCGGTGATAATCAGTCATGTGAAATGATCGAGAAAGGTAAAATCGATAATGGTAAGGTTAACATTAATAATGTTGATCTTGTTAACGATCTAGAATTTAATCTTGTCAGTGTCAGTCAATTAATGGATAATGGACATCAAGTAAATTTTGAAAAAGATAAATGTATAATTTCATATGGTACTAACAATGATACTTTAGTTGCCCAAAGAGAAGGAAATATATATACTCTTCATTTTGAGCAACAGGAGGAAGAATTATGTCTTGCAACTATTCAAGATGAAGCAAATCTATGGCATAGAAGAATGTGACATTTTCATATGGACCTAATCAAAAAGTTGTCATCAAAGAACCTAGTGAGAGGATTACCCAAAATGAATTTTGAGAAGAAAGGTATATGTGAGCCTTGTCAACTTGGAAAACAAGTAAGAACATCATTCACAGCTAAGAACATGGTATCAACTTCTTCTCCCTTACAATTACTCCATCTTGATTTATTTGGACCTGAAAGGCATGCTAGTTTAAATGGTAAATTTTATGCATTTGTGATAGTCGATGATTTTTCTAGATACACATGGGTACTATTTCTTAGAACAAAAGATGAGGCATTTAAAGAATTTGAAAAGCTTATTAGAATCTTGGAAACAAAATATAGTCTTAATCTTATAAAAATCAGAAGTGATCATGGTACTGAATTTCAAAAGGATTTTATTATATTTTGTAATCAAAAAGGAATTACTCATGAATTCTCAGCACCTAGAACTCCCCAACAAAATGGAGTGGTAGAAAGGAAGAATCGCACATTACAAGAAACAGCTAGAACCCTAATTCAAGAAAGAAAACTTCCAAAGAAATTTTGGGCTGAAGCTGTAAAAACATCATGTTATGTACTGAATAGAGTGTTAATCTGTCCAATTATTTTGAAAACACCATATGAATTATTAAATAATTGACTTCCTAATATAAGCTATTTCAAAGTATTTGGATCTAAATGTTTTATTCTTAACATTAGTGGAAACTTGGGCAAGTTTGATGCTAGATCATATGAGGGAATATTCTTTGGCTACTCTCAAAATAGTAAAGCATATCGTATTTATAATGTGCAAAAGATGTGTATCGAAGAATCTATACATATCAAATTTAATGAATCTAACCATGATATTCCAAAAGAAAGAGAGGACGATGCAGGAAATTTAGAGACTACTGCAAATCCAGCTTACCACATAAAGCAAAATAGCAAGACTATAGAACCTATCCAACAAGCTAGATTAGAAGAACAGCAGGACCAGGAACCTATCCAACAAGCTGAATACGAAAATCAGGAACATATCTAAAAAGCTGAATTGAACGAACAATAAGACCATGATTCAGAAACAACTGAAGAAGTGATTAATGACATTCAACTTCCAAAACTAGCAAAATACATCAAAAACCATCCTCCCGATAACATTATTGGCAACATAAACGAAGGAGTGACTACAAGAAGAAGAGCACAAAACATGTGTGCATTTTTAGCATTCTTATCTCAAATTGAACCAAAGAATGCCAAAGAAGCCATACTTGATGAAAATTGGCTACTAGCAACGCAAGAAGAGCTACAACAATTCAAAAGATGCCAAGTCTGGGAGTTGATGTCTCCTCCAAAAGATGTATCCGTTATTAGAACTAAATGGGTATTCAAAAATAAACTTGACGAGTATGGAACAATTACAAGAAACAAAGCAAGATTAGTAGCTTAAGGATACAATCAGCAAGAAAGAATAGACTATGAAGATACATTTGCCCCTGTAGCCCGATTGGAATCTATTAGAATATTGCTAGCATTTGCATGTTTCAGAAAGTTCAAATTACACCAAATGGACGTCAAAAGTACATTCCTCAACGGATATATAAACGAAGAAGTATACGTAAAACAGCCACCTAGATTTAAGCATGACAAGTTCCCACATTATGTATACAAACTAAAGAAGGTACTATATGGACTCAAGCAAGCTCCAAGAACTTGGTATAAGAGATTAAGTAAGTACCTCATATCAAATGGCTTTAAACGAGGTAAAATCGACTCTACTTTATTTATTAAACGTCAAAATAAAGATATCATTACTGTACAAATATATGTAGATGATATAATATTTGGTGCTACTAATAACTTTCTTTGTGAGTGGTTCTTCAAATGCATGCACAAGGAGTTTGATATGAGCTTAATGGGAGAACTCAATTACTTTCTAGGCCTTCAAATCAAACAAAATCAGGAAGGTATCTTCATTCATCAAACCAAGTACACAAAAGAACTACTCAAGAGATTCAGGTTTGACAACTACAATTCAAAGACCACACTAATGAGTACATCAATAAAACTCACAGCAGATGACAAAGGTATGGATGTAGAAGTAACAAAATATAGAGGTATGATCGGATCCTTATTATATCTAACTGCTTCTAGACCTGATATAATGTACAGTGTTTGTCTATGTGCTCGCTTTCAAGCAAAACCCAAAGAATCTCATTTACAAGCTGTTAAACGAATATTTAAATATTTGAGTGGTACCACAAACCTAGGATTATTTTATCCAAAATGTAACAATTTTGATCTAATGGGTTACTCAGATGCTAACTATACGGGTTGTCAAATCGGTAGAAAAAGTACAAGCGATGCTTGCACATTGTTGGGACAAAGTCTTGTCTCATGGCATAGTAAAAACCAAACCTCAGTTGCCTTATCCACCATTGAGGGTGAATACTTAGCAGCAAGAAGATGTTGCTCCCAAATTTTATAGATGCGTCAAACACTATGGGATTTTGATATTATGTGTGAAAATTTGCTCATATATTGTGATAATACAAGCACTATAGACATCTCTAAAAATCCAGTTCTACACTCTCGAACAAAACACATAGAAGTTCGCCACCATTTTCTTAGAGACAATGTGTCCAAAGGACTAATTAAATTAATATTTATTCCCACTGAGCACCAATTAATAGATATATTTACAAAACCTCTAGGGGAATAACGCTTCTGTACTCTAAGGAGAGAACTCGGGATGTGTTTGATATAGATATGGTCTGCATGCTTTAAGGAAATTAGACAGACACGACATATCTTACTACCATAATTACGCTAATTAAATCTGTTTAGAGTTTCCTTCCCAAACACGACGCCACGACTTTCCATATCTTGGTAACACACACCCACGATAAATACAGAACTTACTTTACTCTTTTGCCTTCATCCCTATCTCTTCAGCACATCAACAGTCTCTACAACTCTCAATCGCTCTTAAACCCCTTCTGAGAAAATGAGAACCAGGCATGGTAGACAACTCCGTAATGAGTCTGAGGACGAAGTATCACTGCCTTCTCCACCCTCTCATCCCCCTGTTACTAGAAAACTGAAAAGGAAGAAACCTTCTGTCATAACCATCTCCGGTGACTCATCTCCTGTCGAATCTGAATCGAGTTTACCTTCTCCTCCACCGATTGGGTCATCGACTGGCACCAAACGGCGAAAGATCAAAGAATCCTCCCCCTGATCCCCTCTGATGACGGTAATCCCTTTATCTATTTCGTTGCATGATGTTCCTGAAAATTTATTTCGAGGTAATAATTTTGAACTTCGTTTTAAATCTTCCATTTGCCAAAAATCTTTTGTTTACGAAAAATCCATTGATATGTACTATTTTCAAAACTCCCCACTTCAACATCTTCTTGAGTCTTGTGGTCTGTCCTCACGAAGTGCCCCTCCATCTGTGGCCTACCCAAAGTTGGTCCTACAATTTTACACGAACCTTGAACATAATGGTGACTGCTATACTACTTTCGTGTAAGGAAAATCGTTATTTTTTACTGCTATGGACTTAGGAAGCATACTGTCCATTCCTTTTACCGGAGACTATCCATTTACGCTTAAGGGACCTGTGTATAGGCCTTTGTCCCCTCTTGACCAACTTCAAACTATCATGACTGACCCGACTCTGTCTTCAGTCACTCTCCCAAAGACTATTGAAGTGTCCCCTATTGCTATAGTTCTTCATAAATTACTACGGTATAATCTTATTCCCCGAATTGGCGGTGGGGCTGACTTCACTTACCAGTATTTGGTTTTAGTTGCCTTGATAATGAAAGGAAAACCATTCAAATTCTCTTTTATGATGCTCAAACACATGATTAACTGCATCAAACACTCCAAAAAATGTCTGCCTTACAGTTGTTTTCTCATAAAACTGTTCAATTATTTTCAAATCCCTTTAGACAGTGAAGGATCAATCACAATTACCGATTCCATCGATTCAGCCTATCTCAAAAGTGCTCATATTACACTAGTCGATGGTCATTTCAAGAGAAGTGCTCCAGAAATTCCCCTTGCCCCAAATTCCACTCCTCCTATCCCACAACCTTCCTCTCCTGAGATTCTCACTCTTCTCCACACCATCGCTACAAATCAAACCTCCCTTACTGCTGATGTTAAGGATATCCAACATCGTCTTTCTATGCTGGAAAAAGGCAAACTCCCTATCAGTCGCACTGAACTTCACACTATTATTTGCACCATGGAGGATGAGTTCATCGATCTTCAAGAAGGGTTCGAATTGCAAACTCGGGCACTCAAATTCATTAGCAATTAGATTGGGACACTATGACGATTCATCGAGCGGCGCATGAATGATCTCAGTGAAGAGCTCCAGGCTGACCAAGTCCAATCTCGCATACTTGAGTGGCCACAATGCAATTGGATGGCCGAATACTAAGGAGATTTCCTGGATTTTCCTTTACCCCCTCCTACATTCATCGTACATCCTCCCAAATTTGCAAACACCATGTCCTTGGACGAGATTGTACATCGTAGGCTTCACCGTCCACATTTCACTGCTCGTGAGGCCAACCATGTTCACATTGCTGAGGAGGATGCTTAGAGGTCTTGCTCCATCTTTCCCCTTTTTGGCTCTCTGGGCACTTCTTTTTGATGGATGCCAAAGGGGGAGATGAATTAATTCTTTTGCCAATCAAAAATAATTTTTAAATTTCATGCATGATAACTTCTGGTTTTAAAACTATGCTTTAATTATTGTTGGATATTTTTGTTTAACTGTTGATGGATGATGGGTTAATAGTTAATGGTATTCCTTCTGTTTAAAATTTTGTGGACTAAAATGTTAGTGCATGGTTATTAAGCACTGCATATTTGCAAAAAAGTATGAATTAAACAGTTAATTCTAAATGTGAAGATATGCATGAATTTAGGGGGAGTCGTAATTATTTTGATATGCATGGATTTAGGGGGAGTCATAATTATTTTGTTGTCATCATCAAAAAGGGGGAGAATGTCGACTTATGTCATACTCCATGTTTTGATGATGACCATATTATTCCTCTAATCATGCTCTATAAAATTTCAGGGAAAGATATGGCATTATAGGAACATCAAGGAGGAAAATACAAAGACGAGAAATCTTTGAAGAATGAAAGGCAAATTGTGTCCTAGGAAAAATATGCAAGATATTAGCATTTATTACTTTCCAATACAAGGCTCTAGGGCATATGCATTACACATATATTTGTGCTCACATATCCGATGCTAAATGCTGATACACTAAGCTCATGATATGAATGGCTTTAACTCGCTCACCATAACTTAAGGAATCTAATTTTGTTAAACCATAAATGGTAGCTTGGGGTAAATGGTTGATTGAATAAAATAATGAATCATACATTATAATATTGCTCCATGATCTAAGGAATCTATTGGTTGTTCCCGACGGCCCAATCTATGGTAAGTCATATGGAAATTAGTCAGTGGATAACTTATGGTAACAAGTAGATTGACTTTCAGCATTTAAGTGAATGATATATAGTGGAAAGCTGTAAGAGATATGATCTTCCACATGATGAATAAATCAACCTAACCTAAAATCACACTGATAGCGTGATATATCAAATCACGAATAAACATGATGTCTCGGTGAGTATATGTCAAATAAATGAATTGAGCATAACATGATTGATGTGTTAATTGCAAGATTTATGCACTGTGTTTCAAGCGTTCATATCACAGTAGTGCGTCTTAGCAATGGTAATATCTTTTAGTTGCCTATAAAAGAACTAAGTCCACTAATAAGAAAAGGCAAGAAAAACACATACTGATATTACGAACAATACCAGCTACGAAACTGTTTTTCTTCTAATTACTATTGAGTGCCCTAAGAAGAAGCTACGGCTAAGGTGGTCTTGTAGAAAATATTCTGGCAATACTTTTCTTGCATATCATTACATACTAGAGCCTTGCATTGGTAAGTGATATATTGCTTGATCATTAGACCTCTATTGTGTATTTTATATTTTCTCATACAAATCAATATTCTCTAAATTATGATCCGGTTTGGGTCATTGTATTGCTACAATCAAGTTTGAAGAAAGCATAAGTGTTTGAGGGTGTATAGGTGCACAAGGAGCAAATGTGCTCAAGTGGTTGAAACTTGTATTGTAATTGGAAAAGTTTAATAAAAGTAAGTCTCCAATACTAGTTTGTATTGGACGTGGATTAGGCTACTATTATAGAGGGTAGTAGTTAAACCACGTAAAAACTCCGGTGTTTATGTGATTGCATCTTGTGCTACATTGTTCTGCTAACTATATAGCAGCCTGCCATATCCATTAATATCACCAAACTATTTCAGTAAATTGGCCTCTCATAATCACATTCTGGAAAGAGTTAAGTCCTGGAATTATATAATTTTGAAAGTGATACATTAATTCAATATCTTATCTTAACATTTCAATTAACAAAGATATAGAATCCAGCTTGCTGCATCGAATATCCGAAGGGATTTTTAGTTAATTAAAAGTTGGACATAGTTTGCTCCTACACTTATTCAACCCCCCCTTCTAAGTGTGCCCATTTAAATTTCATAAACTGTTATTACTGGTATAGTGTATGTGTGCTCAACATCCATGCTAACTGATGCAAATTAAAATTTAATACATAACAAGTCTCTTAGAAGGCATCATACAGTGTAAACTCAAGAATTTTAAAAACAGACGAGATTCAACTAAAATCAAACCATTACCAATATTAGGGGTCCAAGTAGGGTACTTATGCTTTCTTTTTCAATCATGGGGGCTTTTTGCTTTTATTTCCAATTTTATTCTCTTTTTCTTCTTTTTTTATTAGATAGTGAGTGCTTTTTACGCTCCATCTCACGCCTGTGTTTATGGGGAGTGCGTTTCACGCTCCTTCTCGACCCACCACAAGATTCAATTATTCAACTCGGGAAGGTTCCCATTTTTAGATATAAGAAGCTTATATACCCCACTTTTTCCCCCAAACTTAGGTTCTTGCCTAATTCTTCACCTTCACTGCCTATCCTTGTCATTCTTTCATTTAAACTAGCATTATTCTCTAGAGATTCCTTATGTATCAATTTAAACTAAATCAATCCACATAAGTGTTACTGACGTGCTAACCTTATTATATTAGTTTCAAACATGCAAAAGATCCAATTCGTAATAAAAGATTACATCAAAGTTCTAATATTCGGTATTGTACTTGTCTACTTAATCACAATCTCATCATTGGTCAAAATAAAATGAACTATATCAAACCGCTGGACATATGCAATATAACACAATACTTAACTAATTTTTTTTATATGTGTAAACATAACATGATTAACAACTAATGAAAAGAAACTATTTACAATCCTATATTATTATGCAACTAAATCACTACATGCATGCAAACATTTAATAATCCTAAAACTAAACATGAAACTAACATATGCAAATCTAACTAAATAAATTAAACATGAAAACATAAAAATTAAACTAACTCCCTCAAACTTGAAAATTACAATGACCTCATTATAAAAATATAAAGCAGTAAATGTATGAGGACTTCCCTGTAATCGCCTAAGCTTGGGATAGTGGTGGTTGTTGTTCTTCATCTGAATCACTATGTGGGAACCTTGGCATCGGGGCTGGCTGCTGGTATGGGAATTGAGAGGTGGGGTTGAGACTCTAGAGCGTCACGTTCAATGAGGCAAAGGACATATTCATGACCTCAAACATATGGTCCTGCCTCGTTGCTAGTCTCCGCATCTGTCTTCAGGCATCCTTGTTATACCCATCCATTTGTCTCTAAAGGCTCTGGAATTGAGGGCTAGATGTAGTATCGGGTTGTGGTATCTCCTCCGTTCCTTACTCTTCTATCGTCTCATCCCCTGGGTACTCATTGTCATCCGAGGTGTCTTTAACTTCAGCCTCATCCTCTGAGGCTGGTGGAAATATGAACCCAAGTCCTCTAGGGTGCGACTCACCCCCGGGCCACACTGAATACCGCACAATCATCCTCGTGTCTAATGTCTGAAGCGACATCTGGGTGGTCTCATCATCGGACCATCTAACTCCCGCTTGCCTACTCAACCCACAAATTAGCGATGGGTGTGGCAAGCCGTCATAGAATGGTCCTTGCAAGCATCTTCGAATAGAAAAACTGATTATAGCACCCACATCGATGAGAAAATCTTGGACGATAGCATATAAAAGTAATATCTTCTCCTTGGTCACCTCTGTCGTGTGTGTGGATGGAAATAACTTGGCGCACCAGAACGCATACCATATCTTTCCATACCGGCTGAGATCCTTACTGTGGAAGATAGTGCCCCCTTTTCGGCCTTTGATCCATGTTGCACCCGACTTTGTAATTTCTGTCAAAATAGCGTCATAGTCAGGATTATGGTCACATAAGTAAGTGTACCGGCACTCTCTAGGAACGCATAGTTGGTAGTATATGTTAATGGCATTGGCACTAAAAGGAACTTGTTTGCCCCGAACGAATGCTGTGAATGGAGCCTTATCCTCTGCGTTGGCATAAAACTCTTTGACCACATTCACAATTGCTGGCTCGGGCTCTTGTGTGAACTTAATCCATCCCTTCTCATAGATTTTTACATCATTTCTCCGTCGACTGGTTCAGGTGCCAAACCCTGCTCTGGTGTGAGTGCCTTTGTCACAAGGTAGTCGTAACGGTCGGCGGCGGCGGCACTTATGAATTTACGCTGGTCAAAGGTCCTTGTTGGTGGTGTGGACCCTGAGCTCTCTCCACATTGTCATTTTGATGCAGATTTAGGTGCCATTGGATTTGAATGGATGAGCTTCAACAAAAATTTCCCCAAACTTCACTAAGTAAATCGTCGAACACGTGGTGTGCAAGACTTTCAATCCCCCAAACTTAGTGATTTGGCTTCAAATATGGTGGTAGGTGTTGAGAATTTTAAAGAACAAACCACTTACTCTCAGTGTATCCCCAAGTTGGTTGATTATCCCCTCCCTTTTTGCTGCAAAAAATCTCTCAAGAAGAATCCTAACCTTGAACTACTGAATTGGTATGAATCTATGTGGTTAGAGTGTGTTGTGAGGGTATGAATTTATAGAGAGGAAGTGATGTAGAGAGTTATGGGTTGAAGAAGTGGGCAAGTGATTTAATGAAATGGGGAGATAGCGATTAAGTTGCTAAATCGTGGGTTAAGAGTGTATAGGAGTAGTGGGGTTTCAGTTGGGATAGTTAGAAATTGAAGTGGAAGAGTGGGGAGTAATTGTGGTAACTGCCGAATATGTCACTTCAGATTTTGTACCCCCGCCCCGACGGGGGGTAATAGGCTTCGAAGGACCGTCCCGGCGAGCATGTGTTCTATTTTGCGAGTTGAGACCCCTGCCCCGACGAACTATGTAGATCAAAATGTCCACCCCGACGGGCCTGGTTACTGTTTTTGAGAACAAGACCCCCGCCCCGGCGGGCATGCAGTCTACTAGTTCACTTGAATTCTCCCATTCCTTGAAGCCTTAACATAACCATGAGCTTTTTAGTTACCTGAAACATCATTAAACATGAATATAAGTCAATATTGAGCAAATTAAGCATGGAAGGTATGATTATCTAAAAAATATAACTTAACTAACTACTTAATGTACTTATTCTATACTAATTATTATTCTAAACTACCATTTGACTAGCATGAATAAAAATACTGAGAATAAAAGTAAAATTGGGTTGCCTCCCAATTAGCGTTTGATTTTAAGTCTTTCAGTCTGACTACTCCCTGTTTATGGCGCGTCGGCAAGTGTGATTGCGATGACATCCATGTTGGATTCGCCACCCCAATAATGTTTCAAATGCTGACCGTTGACTTTAAACGTCTTCAATGGATTCCTACTGTATAGTTCAACGGCGCCATGTGGGAAAACCCTTTTGATAGTAAATGGACCCGACTACCTCAATTTTAGCTTTCCTGGGAACAACCGCAATCTTAAAATTAACAATAGTACTGATTGCCCCGATTCGAACGTTCTCTGCATGATTTTCTGGTCATGCCATTTCTTGATCTTTTCTTTATAAAACTTCGAGTTCTCATAGGCTTGTAGTCTGAATTCATCAAGTTCATTTAATTGAAGTAGCCTCTTTTCACCTACTGCTGCTTGATCGAAGTTGAGCTTCTGAATTGCCAAATAGGCTTTATGCTGTAACTCCACCGGTAGGTGATATGCTTTCCCGTAAACCAACTGATATGGTGACATCCCAATTGGCGTCTTGTAAGCTGTCCTATAAGCCTATAATGCATCGTCGAATTTGAGAGACCAGTCCTTTATGTTCGGTTTACTACCTTTTCTAATATTTTCTTCACCTCCATGTTTGAAACCTCAGCTTGCCCACTTGTTTGGGGGTGATATGTTGTAGCCACCTTATGTTTGACCCCATATTTTGCCAAAAGAGCTGTAAACGATCTGTTGCAAAAGTGACTACCCTCATCACTTATTATAGCTCTTGGCGTGCCAAATCTTGTAAAAATATTCTTGTGCAAGAATTTAAGAACAACTTTGGCATCGTTTGTGGGGAGTGCTACAGCTTCAACCCATTTCGATACATAGTCAACTGCAAGCAAGATGTACTGATTATTAAACGATGAAGGAAATGGCCCCATAAAATCCATGCCCCATACATCAAAAATTTTAACTTCTAAGATAGTTTGTAGTGGCATCTTATTCCTCTTCGATATGTTACCCACCCTTTGACATTTGTCACAGCTTTTAACGAACTGGCAGGCATCTTTAAATATTGTAGGCCAATAGAACCCTGCTTGAAGCATTTTTACCGTTGTTCTCTCACTTCCATAATGTCCCCCGTATGCAGATGAATGACACTCGTGCAGTATATTATTTACTTCATTGTATGGCACACATCGACGAATCACTTTATCTGCACACTGTTTGAATAGGTGTGGCTCATCCCATATATACCATTTGACGTCATGTAGGAATTTCTTTTTTTGTTGTCTCGTTAGATCAGGGGGAAGGATGTTTCTCACCAAATAGTTAGCAAAATCCGCATACCATAGAAATTCTAAATTAACCCCAAATAGCTATTCATCTGGGAATGACTCATTAATTACACACTTATCCTCTTCATTTTTACCAGGATTTTCCAGCAGAGAAAGATGATGTGCAACTTGATTCTCTGTCCCCTTTCTATCTTTTATTTCCAAATCAAATTCTTGTAGGAGGAGGATCCATCTAATAAGTTGAGGCTTAACATCCTTCTTCATAATTAAATATCGAATTGCCGAGTTATCCGTATAAACCACCAACTTTGTCCCAATCAAATATGCCCGAAATTTGTCAGAGGCATAAACTACTGCAAGTAACTCATTTTCTATAGTTGTATAGTTCAATTGTGCATCCGTAAGAGTTTTACTTGCATAGTATATGGCGTGGAATATCTTCTCTCAGCATTAATCCAAAACAGCCCCTACTGCATATTCGCTCGCATCGCACATTAACTCAAAGGGCATATTCCAATCCGGTGCGACAATTGTGACACCCCCAAAACAGGTATACATCACTCATCTTAGGTCGCCAGATACAAGGTACTGAATACAAATACAACTTAATAATACAACTGTCGTGTACAATACGACAAAACATAAACTGTGAGTTTGAATACAAATATTATCTACTAGAGAGTATAAAAACTCAAAAGGAGTCCTCATTACAATTATTATCACACTATTTCATAGAATAGTGAGGACTACTAATGCAAACATCTGGACCGTCACTCTGTTCTCCGACTAGTTCCAGCTACGTTCTCATTTCCTGAAGAGAACAGTGAAAGAAAGGGTGAGCTCAACTAGCCTAGTAAGAATTATCATGACTAAGATAATGCAGAAAAATTTATCGTTAGCCTTCAACAGTGTTAAACTGATAAAATATAATAGACATCAAGTTTAACTGCAGCGGAACAAGCAATCCATTAGAAGAGTCAAGTAGAACATAATATCTACTATCTCTTCTAGATTAAGAGTCCATCGTTGATATTTTATTCATGTACTACTCATCAACAGTTCTTTGTTATACTCAAGACAAATAGAACTTTCATCAACAGTTCTTTGTTATATTCAAGACAAATAGAACTTTCATCACTTGTCTTCACCTGAACCACCAAAGATGTTAGTTAAATTTACAATTCATATTTATAATAATGTGAATTAACAGTTCCTTCTTGCCACAAAGGCTTAATAAAACGTTTACTCAATATCCTTACCCCAAAGGCTGAAGATATTCAAATGCAATAACAATGATCATACCAATCAATTGTCTATTTTTGCACTACGAGCCAAAGATATTCAACTATAAAACCAAATGGTCATGATCATACCAATCAATTGCATGTTAGTGCACTACGGCCAAAGACATTTAACTGTTTACTAATGGTCATGATCCTGCCAATCACATCATTGAATTATCCATGCACTACGGCCAAAGATATTCATTAGTATCACTAGTGGTCATGATCATGTCATACACCTATCCATCTTCGCACTATGGGTCAAAGCTATCAAACAACAGATCATCTTTGCACTACAGGCCAAAGATATTCAACAACATATCATCTTTGCACTACAGGCCAAAGACATACAACTGTAAAACCAATAACCAACAATATAATAAAGAATGGAATAATAAAAGAATTTCACCATGTATGCAGTACTTCGCATAGACAGGTTATTCCAACAGAATAATAAATAATGGAACCAGGTCCGGCGTAAACGCATAGACAGGATATTCCGACAGAATAATAAATAATGGAACCAGGTCTGGCGTAAACGCACAGACAGGATATTCCGACAGAATACTAAAGAACGGAATATTAGAAGAATTTCACCATGTATGCGGTACTTCACATAAACAAGTTATTCCAACATAATAATATATAATGGAATAACAGAGGGATTTCACCAAGTATAGGGTATGCCGCGTATACAGGTTATGTATAAGGTATGCCGCGTATACAGGTTATTCCAACAGAATAATAAATAATGGAATAACAGAAGTTCTCTTCATGAATAAAAAAGAATAACACCCCTTACGGGTATAACAAATAATATCCCTTACGAATACGAAAGAAATAATACCCCTTACTAGTACAACAAATAATATCCCCTACGAGTACAACAAATAATATCCCTTACCTTTGAAAGAAGAGTATTCTTACTGGTAGGGCGAGAATATACAAGAAACTTGTACTACGCTCAAAGCTTTCTTAAACTCTAAAGAAATACGCTCAAGATTATGGAAGAAGAACTCTCTCTATAGTTTTTCTCTCTAGAGTTTCAGTGAATTCGTAAGAAATAATGAAGGAATGAGCTTCTATTTATAGGAGAATGGACTGCATAGTAACTAATTCATGAACGGTCCAGATTGATTTACTTTTAATCGGACGGTCCATATTTAAAGCAAAATCTTTTAAATAAAATATATTATATTCTATTTATAATCTAATAAAACGAATAACTTTATAAAAGTATTATGTTTTATATAAAAAGATTTTACTATGCAAAATACTATGCAGGCACTATGCAACACTATGCATAATAAAATATAATATATTCTATTTATAGAATAACTTTATAAAAGTATTCAATTTTATATAAAAAGATTTTACTATGCAAAATACTATGCATAATAGAATATAATATATTCTATTTATAGAATAACTTTATAAAAGTATTTTGTTTTATATATAAAGATTTTACTATTAAAACTTTAAACCAACGATCCATATTAATTTTCTATTATAATTTCAACCAACGGTCTGAAAAATTAGCACATCTCCTCATGGAATAATATTGTACCTAAAAATAATTTAGATCGAAAAGAAATATATTTTTCGGGTGAATAGTACCCCGTGAATAGTATTTCGAGAATAGTACCCTGTGAATAGTATCTCGACACAAAAAGTGTCCCAAATACCTGAGTGAACAATACTAGAGTGAATAGTAATCGGATGAATAGTAATCCGTGAATAGTAATTTATGAATAGTACTCTGACACACAAAATATACCAAATACCCGAGTGAATAATATTCGGGTGAATAATAATTTAGGTGAATAGTAACCTGTGAATAGTAACTCATGAATAGTAACTTGTGAATAGTACTCTGACACAAAAAGTGCCCCAAATACTCGAGTGAACAATACTAAAGTAAATAGTAACCGGGAATTTTATGACAACTTGTCTACTTTGAAAAAATTTCATATATCACCCTTAACTTTAAACTTTTATCAATTTAACCATTTACCAAAATAGAAAAACTGAATACTTTTATTTCATAAAATTCGGGGTCTCACAACAATCACTGGAGCTGTAGTCAATTTTTTCTTCAACTACTCAAAAGCTGACTTACAATCTTCATCGAACTTGAAAACTGAATCTTTCTCTAAGAGACTACACAATGGTTTTGCAATGTTAGAGAAATCTTTTATAAATCTCCTATAGAACCCGGCATGTCCCAGAAAACTACGGATTCCCTTTACTGAAGTTGACGGTGGTAGATTTTCAATTGTTTCCAACTTAGATCTATCAACCTCTAATCCCTTTACCGAAACCTTGTGCCCCAAGATTATTCATTCTCTGACTATAAAGTAGCACTTTTCCCAGTTAAGTACCAAATTCGTCTCCACGCATCTCTTTAATACCATGAACAAATTTTCTAAACAAACATCAAAAGTATCTCCAAAGACAGAGAAGTCGTCCATGAAGACTTCCACATTCTTCTCTACCATGTCCGAGAAGATGTCCATCATACACCGTTAGAAGGTTACGGGTGCATTACACAAGCCAAAAGACATTCTCCTGAATGCAAAGGTGCCATATGGGCACGTGAAAGTGGTCTTCTCTTGATCTTTAAGAGCAATGACTATCTGATTATATCCCAAATACCCATCCAGTAAGCAGTAAAATTCGTGCCCCGCCAATCTATCCAACATCTGATCGATAAAAGGCAGAGGAAAGTGGTCTTTTCGGGTTGCCTTATTCAGCTTCCTGTAGTCCATGCAAACCCTCCAACCGGTCATTGTCCACGTCGAAATTAATTCGTTATCATCATTCTTTACTACGAATATTCCTCCCTTTTTCTGCACACATTGAACGGAACTGACCCCAAGCACTGTATGAAATTGGGTAGATGATTCCCGCATCCAACCACTTCAGAATCTATTTCTTCACCACTTCTTTCATGATCGGGTTTAGTCGTCTCTGTTGTTCTACTGTTGGCTTTGAATCTTCTTCCATGAGAATTTTGTGCATGCAGAAGGATGGACTGATTCCCTTGATATCTACAATTGTCCATCCTGTAGCCGATTTGTATTCTCTAAGCACTCTCAGCAACTTATTTTCCTACATTTCGTTAAGCCCATAAGAAATAATAACAGGTAACATATTAGAATTGCCTAAATATGCATACTTGAGGTGTTTAGGAAGTGGCTTAAGCTCAAGTGTAGGTGGCTCTTCTAATGAAGGTTCCATCCTTGTCATGGCTTTGTCCTCCATGTGTAATGGCACAAAGGGTGCCTTAAATCTACTAACTCGTGGTAATGAATCTAGCATATGCAAATAATCTACGAACTCTGGATCATCTAAATCTTCATCCTCCAGTAGTGTAGTTTCCAATGGATCACTAGCCAAACTTTTAACTATGTCTTCATTAACTATCTGATCAATAACATCCACCCTGAAACACTCTTCTTCATCCGTAGGGAACTTCATAGCTTTGAATACATTCAACTTTACTTCCTGATCTTGAACCCTCATGGTTAGTTCACCTTTTTGCACATCGATGAGAGTCCTACCCGTAGCTAAGAATGGTCTCCCTAGGATGATTAGGATGTTTTTATCTTCCTCAAAATCCAGAATTATGAAGTCCACTGGAAATATAAATTTGTCCACCTTGACCAAAAGATCCTCCAAAATGCCTCTTGGGTACGTAACTTACCTATCCGCCAACTGTAGAGATATATTGGTCGATTTCAGAGCTGGTAAACCCAATTTGGTGTATACTGATAGCGGCATGAGGTTCACACTTACCCCCAAGTCACATAAACACTTTTGGGATGCCATGTTCCCAATAGTGCGCAGAATGGTGAAACTCCCCGGATCTTTCAACTTTGGTTGTAACTTTATTCGTAGAACTGCACTGCACTCCTCTTTTAATGCCACAGTTACAAAATCCTCCAACTTCTTTGTCCTACACAGAATACCCTTCATAAATTTGGCATAACTAGGCATCTGCTCTAAGGCTTCTGTGAAAGGGATTTTAATATGAAGTTTCTTAAAACCTTTTAAAAATTTAGCAAACTGCTTATCTAATTTCTATTTTTGGACTCTTTGCTGAAACGACAGTGGAGGATACACAACTGGCTTGTCATTTAACTTTGTTTGTTTAACTTGCTTTTCCTCACCCTATTTGTCTTCAACCACTTTGTTTTCATCAACTTTGTCATCCGTTTTAACTGCATTTTTTTACAATTGTCCCATCTAACTGTTTTCTGCTTCTCAAAGTGATTGCCTGACACTACTCGTGATTTCCCTTCGGATTCTTTTCTGTGTCACTTGGTAGAGTCCCTTACGGCCTATTATCCAATGCAAGAGCCATCTGTCCCATCTGATTCTCTAAGTTCTTAATGGCTACTACTTATGATTTCATAACCGCCTCGTTGCTCGTTATATGCTTCGATAACAACTCTTCTAAATCTATTTTTCTATCTTGATGCTGAGCTGTTTGTTGATGTTAATTCTGAAACCCTGGGGGATAAGAAGGTCATGGAGCTTTCTGATTTTGATTGTTGCTCCATGAAAAATTAGGATGGTTCCTATTCCCCGGATTGTAGGAATTTTGATACGAATTCTACGAAATCCTATTATAGCTGCCCACAAACTGAACCGATACTAGGTTGATGGCACACTGCTCTATAGGATGTTCTCCAATAAATAACTCGCAAACATAAGCCACCTGCTATGGTTGCACACCCGTAAAAGTATCCATTTCCTTTGATAAGGCAGCAATCTATGCTGCCAACGCGGTTACCCCGTCTACCTCTAAAACCCCAACCACCTTAGGTTGTGTCATCCTCGATGTAGGCCACTGGTAATTATTAGCTGCCATAGTTTCCACTAACTCATATGCCTCATCGTAACTCTTAGCCATAAATGCTCCACCCGAAGCTGCATCTATACTCGTCCTTAGATTCCCGTTCTAACCGTTATAGAATGTGTTCATTTGTAGCCATTTTGGTAATCCATGACGTGGGCATTTCCTAAGCAATTCCTTGTATCTTTCCCATACCTCATATAATGATTCCCCATGCTGCTGTTCAAACATAGTAATCTCGTTCCTTATTTTTACAGTCTTTGTTGGTGGGAAAAATTTGGCTAAGAATTTTTGAGCGAGGTCTTCCCATGTAGTTATTGATCCTAACGATAGCGAGTGTAACCAACTCTTTGCCTTGTCCCACAAAGTGAATGGGAACAAGTGAAGTCTGACTGCCTCGTTCGACACCCCATTGTATATAAAAGTGTCATATATCTCCAAAAAGCTGACCAAGTGTTCATTCGGATCATCATTTGCAAGTCTCCCAAACTGAACTAAGTTTGGATCATCTGAATAGTCCCAGGCTTGATTTCAAACGTGTTAGCAGCAATCGCTGGCCTGGTGATACTCGACTGAAGCTCAGTCACCTTAGGTGTGGCAAAATCTCTCAACGCTTTCTGGTCTTCAGCAGCCATTACTTCTTCTTTTTTAGAATTCTCAAAGTCTTCCCTTGTGTCCTTAATCCACTTACTTAACCTTTGAAACTTTTTCTCAATATCGTCCTCAAAAGGAAGCAAGTCTGGGTTTTTGGACCGAGTTTGCACAAACTAACTTCAAGAACCTGAAATAAGAAAGAATCAAAACAAAAGAAAAATGTTTAAGTAAAGTTGGACTAATTAAGCTGATATTACAAAAATATTAAAATCTATACTACTCCCCGGCAGCGATGCCAAAAACTTGTTGGGTAAAAATCTAAATACGCACAACATACAAGTATACGTGGTCAACAAGTAATATAGTAGTAAGTAGAGTATCGTTCCCACAGTTAGCAAGAAATTAACCCTCACAATTATAAGCTTCCTATTAATCCCAACTTTATTAAACTATCCCATTTAAGAATTATAACTATGAAAACTAAATATGTTAAAAATACTAAAAATACCAAACAATCAACGAACCCTAAAAACTGAAATTTTAAACAAATATTGGAGAATTAGTTCACTTCAGGTATCACTCTGATTATTACCATTTATTCCAGTTTAATTCACTATCCCAATTTATTAATCAAGAACACTCAAGTAGAACTACCCATCTCTCGATGCACTAATACCGTATTAACTTAGATCCACAAATTAGATAGAACTAAGTTAAACACCTTAATTAACTAATTTACTATATCTCTATGTGAATTGCAATCAAAGAAGGTTTAAATTCAAGTTCTCTATCCGATTACATGCGATGCTAGACACATCTCTACCCTAACATAAATCAAGATTCCATTCAATCACAGAATTCAAGAACACATACTATATTAATTAGGTCTAGACTATATTTCCTCTCTTGAATCCATACAAGTCCACAAAGAATTGGTGATCTGATAATTCATAAATTCAAGCACAAATTAATATAGATAAACTGAAGAATAGCTTATTCAACTGGAAATCAAAGATTACATAATCATTATTCCACCCAAAGATCCGTTATAAGCCTAAAAAGTAATTTAGTTCATCATCGATGAATTAAAAACTGAATTAATTAAAGTAAACATCATCCCAATTACAAATAATAAATTAAAGAAAGAGAATGAATCCAGAACCACCCTTCTCTCTAGCCTCAATCTGTAATTATCGTGAAATCTCCTTCAAAATCTTCCTCCAATGCTCTCGCTCCAAAATTAGCTTCAAAGATGTTAAATTACTTGTATCATGATTCAATCTTATTGTTTATTGTTAATTATAAGCCAAGACACGTATTCTGACTCTAATTCCATGCACACTTGAGTTCCAAGCTATTCCAATCACTAGCCTTCACATTGTTGCAGAAGTTCAAAAGGAACATGACACTGGCTTTCCCGTACCCCCGCCCCGGTGGGGGTTTTGTTTAGTAAATGTCCGCCCCTGCGGGCTACCTTCCTGTTAATTTTCTAGAACCCCCCACCCCAGCGGGGGTTTTATATACAGAAAGTCTGCTCCGACGGGCTACCATTATGCTATTTGTCTAATTTAGCTCCTAATCTTGCCAATTTTCACCATGATTTTCCCTTTTAAGTCCAATTGCAACGCCACCACACCTAAACACAAAATAACACTAAACAAGTAAAAACAAAACATAAAAACACAGAATTAACACAGTTTAAGGTCGAATTAGAGGCCGATTCATAGGTATAAAACCCACTTATCACTTACTAAGATGTTTTTTGATTTTAAGAGAAAAATGGAGCTTAAAGGAGAAAAAGATGAAAAAACGTTGGTGGTCGGAGGTCCGGTGCAACAGTGCCAGAATTGCACTTGGATGTGGCGCGACAATGCCTTTAGGTTAGACTCGAAGAGAAACTCCTAGATGGATGGCGTGATAGAGCCATTGCTCAGTACAAAGTTGTTGGTGCGGCAACGCCGGAGTGGAATTTTAAAATACCTGGAAGATTAGCACGGCAACCTCCAATTTGCAAAGGATCCTGGCGCGATTGCACGAGACATGGATTTTGAGGATACGTTTTTCCACACATTTTTCTAGATTTCTTTTCGTATTTCAGAATTTGATTGAACTTAAGATTTATTTTTGACTAAGATTCTCTTTCTAAATTGATTCTATTTCTTTATGGAAATTAGGGTTGTGATTTGTAATTTCTTTTAGGGTTTGGCTTTCTAGTTCTTATAGGATTTAGGACTTTATATAGCACTATAAATACATTGTAATAGTCAGGGTTTTAGATATTGTCTATAATCAGCATTGGAATTCAGACTTTGGTGTTGGAAGATCAAAGGTATGTCGAGCTAAAATCTATATTTCAGTTCTTAGGGATGTTGAACCTTATTCATAATTAATGGTTCGATCAAGTTTATTTTATTTTTTCTTATTGCATGAGATTTATTCTAATTAACAATTTCATTTTCTTATATGCTATTCAATCTACTAATTTGGTTTCTGCAAGATTAAATTAGTGAATTGATATCATTTGCTAGATTAAAATATAGTCTTAAGCAAATGATATTATATTTGATCATAAGTAGCAATTAGTGATACTTGATTGTGAACAAGCAAAAGACACTTGAAATTTTGTACTCCTATTACTCTAACCATGCAGGAGGGCAGAATTATCTTTCATCTTCCGGAGACAACCCCAAGAGATTAAATCCAAACCTTAGTGACAATCCCGGGAGATCAAGTTAAACCCCAGAGATAACCCTGGGAGATCAAATCAAGACCCAGAGACAACCCCGAAAGATCTAATTCAACCCCAACAACAACCCCGGGAGATCAAATCCAAGCCTTGGAGATAACCCCAAGAGATCAAGTCTAACCCCCGGAGATAACCCCGGGAGATCAAATCTAACCCCGATGATAACCCTGGGAGATTAAATCCAAGCCCCAGAGATAACCCCGAGAGATCAAATTCAAACCCCGACGATAACCCCGAAAGATCAAATCCAAGTCCTGGAGACAAACCCGAAAATCAAGTTCAACAACGAAGACAACCCCGGTGACAATCCCGGGAAATCAAACCATCCTCAGAGACAACCCTAAGGACTGTTAAAAGTTAACAACAGTCCAATCTCTAAGACAACCGTGAGAAAAGATAACCACAAGTACATCAAGCCCGAAACCAACCCGGGAGGGATAAAATAGTAATTTTTCCAACTCAACATCAATTCAACCCAAATCACTGCAAAAGAAGTCATGCAGAGTCATAACATCAATCTTAAGTGAAAACAACACAAGACAGCTCAACAGATGAACTACGAAGACTTGAAGATCTGACCATGGACCCATCTTCCTAGATTCAGAAAATGTCAAATCTCATGTCATTGTGTATCTCTCGTCAAGGGCTTTCCGAAAAGGTATATAGCACGCCTCAATCGAATTTCTGATTCTAAAGTTATGAAGGTTTGAGCGGACATCGCATTGGCCCGAGTGCAAGTACTTTGAGACAACGGACCCACGGGGCCCGGGCCCACTCGGGCAGCCGCACCTAGATCCGTGACTACTTTGTCCTATAAATAGACCCCCTATCAGCCAAAAAAGAAGGAAAAAGAGAGTAAACTCAGTCTATTTCAGCTCTTAACCCCTTCTATAGTGTTCCAAACTTCAATATTCTTCTTTCTAAACACTTGTATACATATATTCTACAACATATCTAATTTTAACCGGTGGAAACTGAGTTTTCAAGCTCCAAAAACGGTCTGAAGCGTTCTTTGCAGCGCACTGTAAGATTTTTTCAGATTTGAAGCTTTCTACTGCTTTAATATATATATATATATATATATATATATATATATATATATATATATATATATATATAAACTATTTACTGTGTTTAAATATCTGTTTTAACTTTTCATTCAATGTAAATCCATAATAATTAAATATGTGGACTAGATTTATCTAAATCTAGCCATATCTAACTTTCAATTGGTTCAAAAGTTATAAAACTGGAATCGTTAAGCTAGAATGACTAAGATTTATTTAATTCTAGTTTTTTTTGTAAATATTAAGCAACCATGTGACCCTAGATCTATATCTAGAGGGAACGGGAAGCTTCGCTACACGCATATAAGAATTTAACTGATGAATCCTTTATTTTGCGTCGTTTAAATTAAATATCTATTTTATTCTAGTATTCTCGTTAGGCAAGATATTCATATGATATTATGTGAGCCTAGGGGCCACGGAATCTAAGATCCAACTGGCAGATCTAGATTTGGTTCCCATAATGGACCTTTTTCAGTTGTATAGTTAACTTGTAAATTATTTGTGGTGCTTGGACATCCTTCGATGGCTTTCATGCCCATAAGGAGCCCGACACTTATATGTATATTATTTTGTCGAAGATACTTTGCATCTCGAGAATAAAATCAAATCAAGCTTAATACAGAATAAAATAGAAGTATCAAAGGCATCAATTACTATGCGAGTATAACGGTTTGAAAACCTATTTTCAAAATATCATTTCTACATATATTGCTTAAAATTAAACTTTTTTGCAAATCAAACCCTTTGTATATAGGTACAAACGAGGCATAACACTACTTCCAAATAATGCACTTAGGCCCAATAAACACACACTTCAAATAAATTAGGGAATTAAAAAGACGCGGTAACCGTATTTTCACGGAAGTCGGGTGTGACAACACGAATATTTATAAGTTATTAAAATAAGAATTTAATAATTAAATTTCGTATTATGAGATGTATATATTTTGAATTATGTGTTTTAAGTATGGGTAAGTATATATATTAGCAATTTATCTTGAAATATGTGATTTGGTGTTAAGAAATTAAGTGTGAATATAAAAGAGATGTATATGTTGGGAAAATTAGGTTTAATAGTTAATTTAACTATTGAAGAAATTAAATGAGATTGTTACGGAAAGGAAATTAACTAAATAATATTAGTTAATTTAATTAAGTTGAAAATTATATTATGAAATAATATAATTCGATTATAATGCTTTATAGCAATGAAATTAATATGCATTAAAATTTTATAAATAATGAGAGTAATTCACTTAATTAAAATGGTGAATTAATATAACTATATTTGATGGTAATTATTTTGGGATAATTTATGTAAGTGTGAAACTATTGATTAAATTAAATAATTTAAGAATTGGTGTGTATTTTATTACGCGAGGATAACGATAATATTCTAATTTAATTAAATAATTAAATTCGAAGATTAATGATTTATTAAATAAAATTATAATCGTCTAATTAGAGATTATAATTTTGTTAGTAAGATTTAATTAGATTTATTAGTAAAATAAGTTTAACTAAATTTAAGTGTGACAAATATACCATATGATAAAAAAATTATTAAAATAATTGAAAGGGGTGCCTAAGGAAGCTTGCCAAACAAGGTCTTGTAACCCTTGGAGTTTGGTAACCGATGAAGGAATTGAGTTTTTACGTTAAAAACAAAACTTATCAGTTAGCTTGTTCTTCAGTAAAAAGAAATTTGGGAGTGAGGGATAGTGAGAGAATTCTCTGAGAATTGGAGAAGAGGTTTGGAAGAACAAGAAGAAAATAACCTTATTCATCATCTAATTAGGTTAAGAAGGAATCAAATGGTATTAATCCAACCTTAAAACTCTCTACTCTTGTTGGCCTCAAATATTAGGTTTCTATAAAATTAGTTTGGGTTGATGAAGGATAAGGATATATTTGTTTATAGGTGTGTATAATCTGTTTTATGTCATCTATAAACTATTTTAGAGTTATCAAATTCATGTAAATATGTTTTTAGAATGAGGAATTTGGGTCATGTGATAAAATATGTATTTTGGTCTAGTTTGAAACTAAAATTTGCTAGGAATGCATGTTACAAATGGTATATTGATGATGGTTTGTGTTAATACATCGAGAAACGAAAAGTATTCAAGTGGAATGAATCTTTTTTGTCAAGAAACGAATTCGTAGTGAATGAATTCACTAAATATTTTTAAAACATTAAAATATAGCATGAACACAGAATTGAAACCCTTAAAATAAATTTTTAATGTTCTTGAAGTGTTATAATTATTCTGTAGATGAGTAGTTCAGAGTTTAACGAGTTCATAGAGTCAAAAAACAACTAATTTCAACTTAAAATGAAGAAGTTATGAAGATTTGAAGTATGTGCATAAAAACATTACAAAATCTAGAATCTGGGCGAAATTGAGTGCGGGCGCGGTGCCCATGAGCACAGGCTCACAGCTGGGACCTTCTAGAGAGCGCGGGCATGCTAGAAATGTGAAGGAAATGGGCACAACCTTGCCTATAGTGTGTCAGGTGTGACTGTTTTGACCTGTTTTAGTAAAATAGGCATAACTTTTGCATACAAACTCCGATTGAGATGATTCAAGATTATATGAAACGAGGAAGAATAGACCTACAACTTTTGTTCTTTAAGTTATTTGGGAACATGTGTCAAAATAGTCAAATTTGGGACTAATGTGTATTAGGAGACAATCGGAGGGCGTCGGACATGCATGTATACATATGTAGTGCTTCTGACTATAAAATATGTTGTTCTAAGTTATAAAACATAAGTATTAGTAAATATAATAATGCATAACATTAATAAATGATGTATTAGATAAGTTGTATAAGCATACTAAGCATGCACAAGAGAGACAAATTAGGCGTGTGACGAATAAACATCGAAACACCTTGACAAGTGTCAATGAACGTAAAAGTGTTTTAAGTCAAATGAAATGAATATTATAAGATATGAAATGGGGTTAATATAAAACCAATAATGATTCCTAGCAAGACTTAAACACTTGAATGAACTTCAAGTATGAAATATAGTGAGATGTAAGTCGAAAGTTAACTCAATCAAATTGAACATTGTGTATTGATAATAGGAAGGGTTATGAGAAGTAGAGTAAAGCTTACATTACAACTACTATGCGTTGCTATATGACTAATAGTTGATGTGCATGATTATATAATTGTGTAGGGCACGTGAAGTGCAGATAGCTGTAAGCTGTTAAACTGTTATTGGTAAACAACGATCAAGGCAAGTCTTTCAGTTCCTATTTGCTATGTGAACTTGATGATGAACTATTTTAAATCTTTATTGCAAAGAGCATGTTGTGTAATTTATATATTGAAAGTATGAAACATTAAAGTCAATTTATGACTACGTTGGTTGAGTAATGAATGTTGATTGAGTAAGGAACTCAATCTGTATACTTGTTATATGAACTGCATCATGTATGTTATGTTAGTCCAATGTTTATGAGATGTATGATAAGCATGTTATTATGTGCTACGTGATGCATGAAAGATGTTATATTTGCTGGGATGTCAAGCTCAACCTTGCAAATAACCATTTTTGCAGGTTAAGGATTGAAGGTAACATTATGTGCTACTTGAATGACGTGGAACAAAAATACTACACGAAGATTAATATTTTAGCTAAAATTGTTATTTCTTTAAACCATGATTAAGGTTCATGAGATATACTCAATGTTGTATGATGTATATTTTATGTTGACTTGTAAAGTTAAAGTTTGAGTTGTCCGATGTAAAAAGGATATCGATTTGATATATATATATATATATATATATATATATATATATATATATATGAAAAATGATCTATAGCAAGTATTTGCTGTGGATCAAAATTAGGCAAATAGCATCTTAGTCGTCCATTTTATAAATCAATGGCGTAGATTAAAACATAACACTGGCCGTACGCCACAGCGTCTGGCGTACGCTGAAAAATATAATCTACCTACGCTAGTTCAACTAGCGAATCCTATATGAATATTTCAGTTCTATTACTACCCCCAAGCGATAATCAATTTGTGCATGCTTTTATCAATTATTACTCAATAGTTTCACGCAATAATAACTAATCAATTAGGGTAAACATGGAAGGAACACAAATTTATTCATAAAAAACCACCCACTGGTGTAGCCGTCATCATCACCCTACATGCATGGTTTAGTTGGGATATGAATCAAAATGTCCACATCTTGTAATATGTAGTTTTTCACTATAAATAAATAAATAGAGGTGAGCTGAGTGATATATTTATGATAAATATTTATTATGATACTCTATTATTTGAATAAATATATCTTTGACTATCCATATATATATATATATATATATATATATATATATATATATATATATATATAAGAGATCGGGTCGTTTAGTTTGAAAATGTTTAATCTTCTTGCTACTACTTAGTAGGTGATTCAAATCTAGAATGTTAACGATAATAAATTTGATTATTTGAAGTATCATAATAAGTATTTGCTATGAACTTGGTGAGGGTTCATAGCAAATACTTATTATGACACTTCAAATCATCAAATTTATTATCGTTAACATTCAAGTTCATAGCAAATACTTATTATGACACTTCAAATAATCAAATTTATTATCGTTAACACTCAGCTCCCCTCTATTTATTTATTTATAGTGAAAAACTACATATTACAAGATGTGGACATTTTGATTCATATCCCAACTAAACCATGCATGTGGGGTGATGATGACGGCTACGCTAGTGGGTGGTTTTTTATGAATAAATTTGTGTTCCTTCCATGTTTACCCTAATTGATTAGTTATTATTGCGTGAAACTATTGAGTAATAATTGATAAATGCGTGCACAAATTGATTATCGCTTGGGGGTAGTAATGGAACTGAAATATCCATATAGGATCCGCTAGTTGAACTAGCGTAGGTAGATTATATTTTTTCAGCGTACGCCAGACGCTGTGGCGTACGGCCAGTGTTATGTTTTAATCTACGCCATTGATTTATAAAATGGACGACTAAGATGTTATTTGCCCAATTTTGATCCATAGCAAATATTTGCTATGGATCATTTCCCTATATATATATATATATATATATATATATATATATATATATATATATATATATATATATATATATATATAACTACAATAAAGTGAATCATGTATTATATATGATTCAAAGACATGTAAATGATAAAGGCTTTGATTCAGGGAATTAAAGTAAGAAGATAGAAAAGTTTAAATTATTCCACATTTTATTAAGTTTAACATCGAATAATGATGTAAAATTAGAAGTTAGACATGTTATTAACGATCGAAGTAGATAATTGAATTGTATGAATTTTGGGGTCGTTACATCGGGGGGTGCCTAACACCTTCCCCCCGCTTAATTAAGTCCCCGAACTTTCTGAATCTCGATTTCCAAAGCCCGTTAAATAAAGCCCAGTAATTGGGCCTTTGTGTAAACCTTTTCAAATTCGATTGAGTTGGTACTAACCATTTCAATACTACCAACTGGCGACTCTGGATTTTCAAATCGTCGACATTTTTTGTCGGACTCTTTTCAGACTCGCCCTTTCAAATAAAACTCAACACATAGAAATCATAAAAGGTAAAAGGAGGAATTTCAAAGAAAAGAAATTTTTCCCGACGTCGATAGGTGGCAACTATGATGGGGACAGTAGAGGGCTTAAACCGCATTTCAAACTTTTCAAAAATCCCTTATGCTTGTGTGTGAATGCGGCATTAAGATTGAATGGATTTGAACGAATGCTTTATTTACTGCACTTTAGTGCCTCGCACAATCTCCGGATGTTGTATTAGTGATTCTCACAATGTCATCATTTCATACGGTGAGACACGATGTATGTGAATATATGTTGTGTGATTCCTCCACCAGGAGGCAATCCCGTCAGTGTTTGATTACTAGACTCAACGGAGAATAATTATGCAAGGCTTATGAAAGGCACCACTCAGATCCACTCTAATTGAAAGATCAGATTAATTTCCCATCTAGTAAATTGCGATTATCTGGGGACCATCATGCCAAAAAACTGCAAGAGTAGCCTAAGATATGTCAGCCTCTGATAAACCAAACGTGAATGGGAGTCTCTTCATGCCTTTCCCTTCCAGTTCCATGTAAATTTTGATTCAATGAAAATTACGATTCCATGTAAATGTAAAGGAAAAATATGAATATACATTCCATTCCTTATCAAAATCTGTTATGCTATCCTGCCATCAAAACAACTGACATCTGTTTTGCAGGAAAACATTAAAAAACTCAGGGACTAAGAAATCAGATAGCAGAATTAGCTGCCTTTTTGAAAGAACAAAACAAACAGACTCAAGGTCAATCAATACCCACTCAAACAGAATCCTCTGCACAGAGAGGAATCCAGGGTACTTACAAGAAAGAAAAGGAAGTACAGATACCTGAATCTCAAATCCATGAAAAGCCCAACAAAACCCCTGAAATCACCAATCTTAAAGAAGATCAATAATCTGGTGATATTCGAAAGAAAGTTCAGCAAATGGAAGAAACCATCCGGTCAATGAAAGGGACTGGAGCATATAGAAGTGTGACTTATTCAGACCTTTGCAGCTTTCCTGGGGTTCATTATCTAGACAAGTTTAAAATTCCTAATTTTGAGAAATATGACGGATTAAGAGATCCGTACACTCATTTGAAGGTGTTTATTGGAGAACTTGGGTCATATACCGAGGATGAAAAGCTAAGGATGCAATTGTTCCTGAAAAGTTTAACTGGAGAGGCCAGAGCATGGTTTGCCAGATTGGAAAATTCCAAAATCCATAGCTGGGAAGAATTAGCCTATGCTTTTCTAAACCAATGTAGTTTCCAATCACAAATGGCTCCAGATAGATATCAAATTAATAAAGTTAAAAAATAGAATACTGAGTCATTCAGAGAGTATGCTCAAAGATGGAGACATCTGGCTGCTCAAGTAATCCAATCAATGACAGAAACTGAGATGGTAATGACCTTCATTAACATACAAGAAGCTTCATTTTACGAGAGGGTCCTAGCAGGCATAGGAAAACCATTCTTAAAAACGATTAAACACATAGAAATGGCTGAGATGGAGTTAAAGTCTAGGAATATTAAAGACCTCACTTCTTTAGAAGCCGTGGCTGAGAACATTCAAGTTGGAAATTACGGGAATAACACTCAGAAAGTTAATAAAAAGAAAGAAGAAGATGTATCCTCGGTGCTGCAAGGACAAACTCAGAGAGGCAATCAAAACTTGCCCATCCAAAGGAAAAATTATTCCCCTTTTAAAGCATCTGCACAACCTTCAAATCCTCCATTGTAAAAAGTTGAAGAGGTTAGACGTCAAAGATTTTTCATATCCTTAGGGGACTCATTGGAAAATATATTCAATCTTTTGACATCACCGAAGAAAATTGTTCAGCTCCTTCCTCCAACCAATCCAAGTGGAAAGAATTTAGATACAAGCAAGAAATGTGCTTATCATTCTGGAGCTCCGGGGCATGACAACCAAGATTGCTGGTCTCTCAAACAAAAAATCTAGGATCTGATAGACAGTGGTAAGATCGTGGTTACAAAACCAGAACAACCACATGTGTAAGATAACCCTCTACCTCAACACAAGAAAGAAAATGTCAATATGATCAGCAGATGGAATGGAGAAAGTTCCAATTACCTCAAATATGTAGGTGATTCTCCCCAAAAAAGCAAACATAATTATGATAAGTGGGATTATTCAGAATTTCGATTTATGATAGAGCGAGAAATGAAGTCTATCAAAGAAAGGGTTGATCAACTGGCAGAACTGGTGATACATCAGCACCAAATAACTTGGCAACTGATCAATCAGGGCATACAAGTCTCCTCTCCCTTATCACAAGGAATCAATAACAAGTCCAAGAGAATGAAACTTTAGAAGAAAAACTTGTAAGGAAAGCAAGATCCCAGGCTCGTCGGGACAATACAGACCAAAGAAAGTTAACTCCTTTAGGTCAACCAATGGAAGAAATTTTACAAATGTTGATCAATGAAGGGAAGATCACAACACTGTTACCCCCAATCAATCCACAGTCCAAGAGATTTGATGCTACTGGGGTCTGTCAATACCACTCCAATACTCGGGGTCATATCACTGAAAGCTGCTAGGCACTTCATCATCTAATCCAGAATATAATTAACAGCGGTGACCTGTAAATGGAAAATAATGATACTGGATTGCCTGAAGAAGAGAAGATATTTCCTCTAGGAACACAGAGATGGAGGAAAGTTATAGTAGTTATATCCTCTAAAGGAGACTTGTCTGCAACACCTCTTGTAATTCATGGAATAAAGGTCAAAGGAGTAAAAAAACCCTTTGAAGGTGGTTGCACCAGAACCATTGGTGTTGCCATTCAGGTCGCAGTATCCCATTATCAGCCTGAAAAGAGTCCTATGGAACTATGGGGAAGATGAGGGATCAATTTCAAATCAAACTATTACTATATCAAAGGAAAACCTGATGTATCTACCTCAGCGAGTAATGAATCTAGTCATCAAATCCTAGGGGAAAGTGCCTGAGGAGAAAGTTAAATAATTCCTCCGTAAAATGGGGCAATATGAGGCCAACTTGACGCAAATATTGAAAGAAGCACCCCGATAAATATCTATTTTGGACTTGGTATTGTCCTCTGAAGATCACCGCAAGGTCTTAGTAAAAGTACTGGAAGAGGCTCACCTGCCAAAGACGGTGGATACAAATTTTTTTTATCATTTGGTAGATCACATTTTCAACAAAAATGTGATATCTTTCATTGTTAATAACATACCTGTTAGGTTTGTAAAATTCATGAACACAATCAAATTGTATCAAAGTAAAGCGAAAGCGTAAAAAATAGATTTTAAAATTTTACAAACCATATACATGGATCATCTTTTATGCATAATTATTAATTAAACGAAAAGATGATGAACAAAAATTATACCCTTGAAGATTCGAGCTTCCTCAGGTATTAGTTTACCTCCAAATCTTTTTCACGTTCAACTTGAATCCACCGGGTTTGATTCATTCCTTTGATTAACGTTAGCCACCCAAGTGTTTGGCCTTTAGAGGTGATCCACCAAGAAAGAAGAAAGATTCAAGGAGGGGCTAAACCCTAGTTTTCTATCTCTGTAGAAAAAGAGCATACTGTCCAACAATTGGAATCGCGCCTGTTGATATCTGATATAAGACTCCTCTTATAAAGATATCAGTTAACCCTTCTAATCTAATTAGAAATTAGGGTATTATTTAATTAATTAAAATCCTTTAATTAATTAGGCTCCCTAATCTTATTAGGGATAATTAATTAAACTCTTTTAATTAATTAACCTCCCAATCTTATTAGGATGTATGAGAGTAATTTAATTAATTATTTTCCAAACTCCTTGAGGAATTAAATAATAATAATAGTAATAATAATAATAATAATAATAATAATAATAATAATAATAATAATAATAATAATAATAATAATAATAATAATAATAAAACTCCTCCTATTAATTTATATTTAATATTTCTAAAATATTAAATAATAAATATTAAGCTATTTAATTTATTCTATCACCACAGATTAAATTAAATATACTTAACTTATTATTATGATTATGCCATTTACTTCTTAAATAAATATTCTTCCTTTATGGTGTGACCCTTTAGGTTCTCCATATTAAACCGGTTGTGAATAAATCAATTAGAAGAATTCTAATCTTATTTAAATAAATAAATTAAACTGTTAATTTATTTAAATAAATATTATTTATTCTACAATAGGGGTAAGCCTCCTTAGCGATTAACGACTTTCCAGATAATATAGATTTCAACATTAACTATAAAAGAACCTTTGAGTAAATTATTACCGTATAATTCAATCTTTCTACCATACAATGTCCCAATTAAATATAATACATGGAATTACTGTAAAGTCTTATTTTATTTAATTATATGTATTTCGATTCTTAAATGCATAACTCCAAATAATGCAAATTAGAAACTACTTTCTAATTTCATTCTCCCTTGGCCAATGACTATTGGGTTGTCATTTATCGAATCAAATAGGACATTTCTCTTTTTTTACTAGAAGCGGTAGATTCTTTATTGATCATACATTATCTCTATGTATAACTTATTATACTCAAGCATACCCTATGATATACCCTAAGGGTTTTAAGGAATAAGTCAAAGTATAATTCATCATACACAAGATACTATGATGATCTCAAGTCCAAGGATCACTTGTACTACTATCACTACATGAATTCCTATTGACAGGCAAGTAAAACTCCATTAGGTATTCTTTAGCGAGCCACGTTCAGTGTACTTATTCTCTAATAAGCACCTACATACTTGCTTTAGTGTCTCCATGCAAAAAATCATGAGATCAATCATCCTTATCTAATGAGCAAGCAACGTATGTACCAATCTATCCGGATTCACTAATCCCCAATTTAGTAATCCAACGATTAGGAACTATTTTAGTTTTAGGCTTTCTAAGAATTTAGATTTCATTAGAATGATCATCATCATTATTCTAAAAGCATTGGTTAAAACTATGGGTTTATCACATATTATAAAGTAGCACCATGTAAATAATTAAAAGCCTTTAATAAATTAATACTTTTTATTAATAAATGAATAAGATTGTTACAAAGTATGTGCTTTATCATCAAACATAATTGGCTTGTGTGCATACAACTTTTAATCTCCCACTTGCACTAAAGTCAATTGCCATGGTATCTCATACCCTTCATCTCTAAATGACGATTATCTTGCTGTTGGATAAGCTTCAGTAAATGGATATGTAATATTGTTCTTGAGAGTCCACTATCTCTATAGTGATTTCCCATCTTTCAATGATTCATATAATCAAATAAAAGTGCCACAACACACGTTTAGATCTAAGATGAGACTTAGGAACTATCCCTAGTTTTGTATTAAACTTTTCATCCAAACAATCAACTTTCATCTTCATTTATAGCTATATACTTTGTCTTTATCACTAAACTAACAACACTTTGTTGTTTAAAACCTTTCCAATTCACTGCACCACCATTCAAGGTAACACTTTACCTTAAAGTGGACTTTTTGTCATCTTGGTCTGTCTGAAAAACTTGAGTCTGTTAAGCCCTCTAGTTTTAATTTAGACTCACCATAAATTTTAATTACATCCTTAGTGCCAGTTAAGTACTTTAAGATGTTTTTTCACGGTCTTACAGTGATCTTCTCCAGGATATGATCGATTAACATCTGGTCTTGTACATTTCATTGCATACATGATTGTTACTCATGCGATCTCTCTTTTAGGAATCTATGGGGAATTTTAAGAGAGATACACTCCATGACTCATCAATATGAGACATATCTTGGAGTTTGCCATGCTAAACAACTTTAGCATCAAATGAATATACGTTCCTTAGGTTAAGCCGAGCATCAAAACCCGCACAAACATCCACTGGTTCCTTCTTATACAATTTTGCTACAAAATCTTACAGATGCTAGATTTGTAAAGCCTATGAGGAAAATTCCTATTTTCGTGGCGGGTATGTTGATTCCTAGGCCCAAGTCGACTAGTAAAAAAGAAGTCCTAATTCCAGATCAAGAAAGCGAGGAAAAGAATTAGAGACTCAAACAAGAAGTGCAAAATCGGTTATTAAAGATGTACTTTCTGGTGCATGCTGAGGGTATGAACGAGGATATCTCAGATGATGACTGTTCAGAAGATCAAATCCTGACCCCTCTCATAAATAGGGCTAAGGAGAATCGGTCAAAGGAAAATATTGACCCTGATATGAATTCAGTCATTGTCATCATCAAAGAGGAGGAGGACATCAACTATCCCTTCTTCACAGCTGTCCGCAAAGACTTGATCCTGGACAACTTGAGCAGCACTCCTTGCATCTGTCGAAAAGGGTAAAAAGGGCAAAAATTCCATTTGCCCTAAAGTGTAGATATTATGAACTGCTTACTTTTGTTGCACAGTACTAGCAGTTACTTTTGTCATGCTTTTGCTAATGCTTTGTATGATTAAACAATCTCATATATTTTGTGAAAGCATTTTGTTTTCTGGACTCCAGAGTTGGGTTTGTCTAGCCTTGCTAATGGAATGCCAAATCTCCATAATGACTACAACTTTGATGTAGAGTTGGACTTTGACTTGATGGGTGTCGATGTCGGGATTTTTATGTTTCCCATTTTGTTCTTGTCTTTTGGTGTTCTCATTTTAGGTGAGATTTTCTTGAAAAAACAAGTTTGAAAAGGTCCGACATGTATATGTCGATGATTTGACTGTAAGAGTCGCTAGTTGGTATTTTTAAATGGTTGTACCAACTCAATCGAAAAAAGGTTTGCACAAATACCCGTGTATTTGACATTGTTTAACTGGTCTGAGAAACCAAAATTCGTTAGGGTCCAAGGGCTTCATTAAGCGGAGGGAAGGTGTTAGGCAACCCCCAACTTCCATGATAACACGGTTACCACAACTTTTCATTTAAACTTTTATCTATGAATATGTGTGTAGGGCCTGTGTGCAGTTGTTTGGAAGTAGTGTTATGCCTCGTTTGCACCTATATACAAAGGGTTTGACTTTTGTATAAAAGTTTAATTTTAACAAGATATAGCCGTGATGTTTTGTAAAACATGTTTTTTAAACCCTTGTACTCAATAGTAAGTGAGGCCTTTGATACTTCCATTTTATTGAATGTTCGACTTGTTTACTTTTATTTTCGAGATGCGAGGCATCTTCAAGAAAATAAGATACATAGCAGTGCCGAACTCCTTGTGGACATGAAAGCCATCATAGGAAATTCAGACACCGTATATAATTTATAAGTTGGCTGTATCGGCAAAATGTCCATCACGGGAACCGAATCAAGATTCAGAAGCTGAATTTGTGATCACATGATTTCTAGGCTCACATGAGAAAGCAATATGTGCAAAGGCTTGAAAAAGAACTAGATTTGAGTAAATCTAAATCATTCCAGCTTCAACGATTCCAGTTTAGTCACCATGAACCGGTTAAAGTGAAAAATAGCCAGATTTAGGCAAATCTAGCCCGCATGCTGAAAGTCTAAATATCTACATTATGAAAGCAGTAAAGCAGAAATTTATATAAAAGCGATATATATATATATATATATATATATATATATATATATATATATATATATATATATATAAGCTGTAAACGTACCGGATGTTATATCCAGGCTCAATCGAACAGAGTTCGATAATAATATACATAGATAAGTATTTATATATATTAAAGAAGTAAAAAGCCACGGATCGACAATCCGGGCATACCCACACAACGCAACTCTCAACATTAGTAGATATAAGTATATAGAAGTAATAAAAGCTTAAAAATCTGAAAAATCTTACAGTGGGCTGCTAAGAAGACTTTAGAAGTCTTTTAATGACCGAAAACTCGATTTCTACCTGTTAAACTTTAGTATGCAGCAAAACACAAGCTTACAAGTATTTAGAAAGAAGAATCACTTAGTTTAGAGCACTCTAGAACTATTTACAGACTGAAATAGATAGTGTTTTCTCTCATTTTCTCTTTTTTTTTCAAATGAGTAGCCAAGAGCTCATATTTAAAAATAAGATGGCCACGGGTCTACCTTCGGCTGCCCGGGTTGCCCTGGGCCATGAGGGTCCCGTAGTCTCGAAGTACGTGCACTTTAGCTACGCGCTATCTGCTCGAACCTTCATAACTTTCAATCTGGGCATCCGATAAAGGTGTGTTGTACCTTTTTAAAATACTATTGTCGAGAGCTACATAATGACATGGGATAAGGGGTTGCACGTGAAATTAGTATGCATACAAGTCAAACATGTATAATGATAAAACATATATAAGCCAATCATTTATTTATTTATTAATAAATGAATTATTTATTAAAGGCATTTATTATCTACATGATCCTGTTTTAATAATATGTGATAAACTCATAATTTTAAGCAATGCTTTTGGAATCATAATGAGATCATGCTAATGAGATCTAAATTTTTAGATAGCTTAAAACTAAAATGTTCTCAATCAATTGATTACTAAAAAGGGGATTAGTGAATCCAGATAGATTGATATATACGTTACTTGCTCATTGGATGAGAATGATTGATCTCATGATCATTTGTGTGGAGACAGTAAAACAAGTATGTAGGTGCTTATTGGAGAATAAGTTCACTAAACATGACTCGCTAAAAAATACCTAATGGAGTTTTACTTGCCTATCAATAGGAATCCTGTAGCGATAGTAATACAAATGATCCTTAGACTTGAGATCATCATAGTATCTTATATATAATGAATTACATTTTGACTTATTCCTTAAGACCCTTAGGGTATATTAAAGGGTATGCTTGGGTGTAATAAGTTATATATGAAGATAATGAACGATCAATATAGAATCTACCACTTCTAGTAAAAGAAGAGAAATATCCTATGTGACTCGATAAATGACAACCCTGAAATCCTTAGCTAAGGTGGAATGAAATTAGAAAATAGTTTCTAATTTGTATTTATTTGAAGTTGTGCATTTGGGAATCGAAATACATATAATTTAATAAAATAAGACTTGACAGTAATTCCATATCTTATATTTAATTGGGACGTTGTATGGTGGAAGGATTGAATTGTACGGTAACTATTTACTTAAATGTTCTTTTATTATTAATGTTGAAATCTATATTATCTGGAAAGTCGTTGATCGCTAGGGAGACTTATCCCTATTGTAGAATAAATATTATTTATTTAAATAAATTAATAGTTTAATTTATTTAATATGAGTTTGTTGTGTCACTACAAGGCAAGTATTAAGTATTTAAGATGTTAATTTATCACATTTGATGCTTATAAAGAAAATTGAACAATATTATTTTGTTGTGTCACCACAAGGACAATATTTTTCTTTTTTGAATATATAGAAGTGCTAGGTTGGACTTAACTTAGATAATTTTGATTCGGATGTGTCACAACTTGATCAAAATAATCCAAGAGGCAAAACAAAAGGAGTTACATGATAATATAATTGACAAGAAGTTGTCTACCTATTTATTTATATATAGTTTGTTGTGTCACCACAAGGCTATATACATTTGAAATGAGATCCTTATTCTCACTAGCAAAAACTTTAATTAGATTTTACCGAACTATATAGATGAGGGTAATATAGTTTGAAGAAAGTAGTGGAAAATACCAATTTAAAATAAGACCTAATTTATTTTGGTAATTAATTAAACGAATGTTTGCTAAAATATTAATTTTTACATGCAGAAATTTGAAAATATCACACTCACTAATTTCACTACGTAGAATACTTGATGCTAACAAACTGACCGGACCGAATTACACGGACTGGTTAAGGAATCTGAGAATTGTTCTCACTGCTGAAAAGATTTCTTATGTCCTAAATTCGCCCGTACCTACAAAAGTTACAAAGATAGCCTCTGAGGAAGAGATTGCTACTTTTAAACAGTGGCAAGATGATTCATCTATGGCTCAATGCATCATGCTCGCATCTATGAGTAACGAGCTTCAGCGTCAGCATGAAACCATGGATGCTCCTATTATGGTGATGCACCTGCAAGAGCTGTATGGTGAGCAAAGTAGGACTGCTAGATATAAAATATCTATGGGGCTCTTCTGATCTCGGATGACTGAAGGCACTACTATTGAGACTCATGTCCTAAAGATTATTAATTTGATTGAACATCTTGGACAGCTTAGGTTCGTCATGGATGGAGAGTTGAGTCAAGATTTGATCGTGCAGTCACTCCCTGACACCTTCTCACAATTTGTTGTGAATTTTCACATGAATAAGTTGGACGTCAGCTTGCCTGAGTTACTTAACATGTTAAAAATTGCTGAAGGTCACTTCCCATCCAAGAAGAACCATGTCTTAATAGTAAATGATTCTTCCAAGAAAAGGAAGAGGCCCAAGGTATCTTCTTAAAAGAAGAAATCCAAGAAGGCTAAGGGAAAGGAAAAAGTGAAGGATCAAAAGAAACCTGATCCAGCTAGCAAAGGAATTCGCTTCCATTGCAACAAGCCGGGTCACTAGAAGAGGAACTGTAAGGATTATCTTGTGGAACAAAAGAAGAAGAAGCTTGGAGAAACTTCGAATCCTAATCGAGGTTTGTTTATGATTGAAATTAATTTTTCTAAAAGTTAATCTTCTACTTGGGTATTGGATACCAGCTGTGGTTCTCACATATGTAATAATATGCATGGACTGGTCAGAAGTAGAAAGATGAGCAAGGATGAGGTCGTCCTACGAGTGGAAAATGGAGCAAAGGTTACTGCATTAGTTGTAGAGACTTATTGTTTAGGACTGCCTACAGGCAAGTTCATTAATTTAAATAATTGTTATTTTGTTCCAAATATCATTAGAAACATTATTTCTATCTCTGTATTGGATATGGATGGTTTTAACATTATAATAAAGAACAACAGTTGTTCTATTTATAATGATAATATTTTATATGGTGTTGGTAATTTGCAAAATGGACTTTATATACTTCAAATTGAACAAACTAAGAAAAGAAAAAGAGATGATGTTAATTATACTTATATGTGGCACTGTAGACTTGGTCATATTAATGAAACAAGATTATTCAAGTTGTATAAAGATGGGCTCCTAGAGCTATCAGATTATCAATCATATCCAACTTGTGAATCTTGTCTCATGGGAAAAATGACTAAATCTCCTTTTAGTGGAAAAGGAGAAAGAGTTATAGAGTTGTTAGTATTAGTACACACAGATGTATGTGGACCTATGACAACGAATGCATGAGGAGGGTATTCTTATTTTATTATATTCACTGATGATCACTCAAGATTTGGATATGTGTACTTAATAAAATACAAATCTGAATCATTTAAAAGGTTTAAAGAGTTCAGAAGTGAAGTAAAGAAGTAAACTGGAAAGCGTATTAAGATTCTTCAATCAGATCGAGGAGGTGAATACTTAAGCAGGGAGTTTCTCAATTGTCTCAAAGAAAATGATATAATCTCATAATGGACTCCACTAGGGACACCACAACTGAATGGTGTATCTGAAAGGAGAAATTGAATATTGTTTGACATGGTTCGATCCATGATGAGCTTTACCGATCTTCCAATTTCCTTCTAGGGATATGCCCTAGAATTGGTTGCATACCTACTTAACTAGGTACCTACCAAATCTGTCCCTAAACCCCATATGAGTTATGGACAATGAGTACCTTTATTCTGTGACAACACTGGAGCTGTTGCATAGGCTAAGGAACCCAGGTCTCATCAGAAATCCAAACACATGTTGTGGCATTTAAATTTGATTAGAGAAATCATTGAAAGAGGAGATGTCACCCTGGAGCGTGTGGACTCTCAAGACAATATTGCATATCTATTTACTAAAGCGTTAACACAACAACAGTTTGATCGTCACTTAGAGAAGATGGGTATGAGATACCATGACGATTGGCTTTAGTGCGAGTGGGAGATTGAAAGTAGTATGCATACAAGCCAATCATTCCTTAGGCCATGCTTGGCTTGTTCATAAAAGGCTCATTTCCCATTATTTTAATTAATTCATTTATCGTATAGTTTATTCGTCACACTTTAATTAATCATATAATAATATTTAAACTCAATTAAATAAAAGGCAATATTACCTATTAAATCACATCATCACATAATTAAAATTATCATTTATTAAACATAACACATAATTTATATTCTCAATGATTATTTGTAACAAATCAATAAATCTCTAATTAATTGTTAAATTAATTAGAACAAAATTATTTAACAACTCATTTAATTTAATTATCTCAATTAAATTCACACTTTGAAATAGAAACCTTGATCAGCAGTCAAGGAAAAGTACATAGGAGGGAGATAGAATTTATATTAAGAAAAATTAGAGAAGACGAGGTATGCAGACCCCATTTAATAAAACTCATACATTTATGCATCCAACTAAAATAAAATCCAATTACATTGGTCAATAGTCCATAATCAGTCCCATTTATTATCATACACATCACCATATGCATCAATAAATAACATTCATCTCATAAATAATAAACATTCATATATATATATATATATATATATATATATATATATATATATATATATATATTGATATCATTTAATGGACAAAATTAGTTAGTATAAAATTTAATTTTGAATTAAAATAAACTCCTTTATTTTAATCCAAATTTAAATCAAAATAAACCTCTTTTATTTTAATTTAAATTATTTTGAATAAAATAAACTATTTTATTTTAATCAAAATCTTTAATCAAAATAAACTCCTTTATTTTAATTAATTATGGAATCCAATTCTAAAAAAAAACTCATTTATTAAAGGAAATGCGGATTTTCTTTCCTATTCACAAATAAACTCCTTTATTTTGAATAATATGAAATCTTATTTCATATCTAAATAAACTCCTTTATTTAAGGAAATACAGATTCGTTCTCTTTCCTATTCACAAATAAACTCCTTTATTTTGAATAATATGAAATCTTATTTCATATCTAAATAAACTCCTTTATTTTAGAAAAATATAGAATCCAATTTCAACTCCAATTAGTTATCATGGAATCCAAATCCAACTCTAATTAGTTTGCATGAAATCCAATTTTTAAATTAAAATAAACCTTTTATTATTTTAAGATTAAAATAAATCTTTTATTTTAAAATTAAAATAACTTTTTTTTATTTTAATAATAAAATAATTAATAATTTAATTTATTTAAATAAATAATTAAGATTAATATATACATATATATATATATATATATATATATATATATATATATATATATATATATATATATATATATATATATATATTACCGAAATCAGGCCATGTGAATAGAATCAAGAATCCCTTTTATGTATATGCATTATATGAAATCCGTGACGCCTGTTCCCTTGATACATATCACGTTAAAACAAGATGTCTATATATATTAATACTAAGTGATACTTGTTATCCTGCTATGTATCAGTTTTAAAAAGAAACAAAACACGGAATTTCAAACAAGTTTCGCGACGGTTAGAACATGATTCCTAATATATCACGTCGCTAAGGGATCATGTAATCATATATATATATATATATATATATATATATATATATATATATATTAAATCAACCGTGCAAGATCATATATAGTTCAGTTCGCGAATCGGCGTGCAAGATCATATCATGTATGTGGCCACGCGGTTTTTAGACGCAGCGGGAAAAAATAAAGTTCGCGAATTGACTTTATTTTTTAAATTAATTTTATACAACAAAATTATGCTCAATTAAATTATTCTAAACACATATCAATATACATATCAAATTAAAATAATTAATAATTCACATAAAGGTTTGGTTCTGATGCCACTGTTAGGTTTATAATATTCATGAACGCAATCAAATTGCATAAAATAAGCGAAAATGTGAAAAATTAGAGTTTTAAAATTTTACAAATCATATACCCGGATCTCCCTTTATGCACAATTATTAATTAAACGAAAAAGAAAGAACAAGAATCATACCCTTGAAGATCCGAGCTTCCTCAGATACAAGTTCACCTTCAATCCTTTTCGCGTTCAACTTGAATCCACCGGGTTTGGTTCCTTCCTTTAATCAACGTTAACCACCCAAGTATTTGGCCTCTAGAGGTGATCCACCAAGGAAAAAAAAATTCAAGAAGATGGGTATTTGGCAAAACTTTAGTTTTTCTATCTCATAGAAAAAGAGCGTACTCTCCAACTATTGGAATTACGTATGTTGTTAAAAAGTCAACAACCACACTCACCCATAATAAGACTCATCTTATTTATAGATATGGGCAACCCTCCTTAACAATTAAGGAATTGAGTTTTATTTTAATTAATTAAATTCTTTTAATTAATTAGGCTCCCAATCATATTAGGAATAAATGAGAGTACTTTTATTAATTAATTCTCAAACTCCTTTAGGAATTAAATAATAATAATAGTAATAATAATAATAATAATAATAAGACTCCTCTTATTAATTTATATTTAATATTTTTAAAATATTAAATAATAAATATTAAGTTATTTAATTTATTCTTTCATCATAGATTAAATTAAATATACTTAACTTATTATTATGATTATGCCATTTGCTTCTTAAATAATTATTCTTCCTTTTATGGTGTGACCCTTTAGGTTCTCCATATTAAACCGGTTGTGAAAAAATCAATTAGAACAATTCTAATCTTATTTAAATAAATAAATTAAACTATTAATTTATTTAAATAAATAATATTTATTCTACAATAGGGATAAGCCTCCATAGCGATTAACGACTTTTCAGATAATATAGATTTCAACATTAATCATAAAAGAACCTTTGAGTAAATAATTACCGTACAATTCAATCATTCCACCATACAATGTCCCAATTAAATATAAGACATGAAATTACTGTCAAGTCTTATTTTATTTAATTATATGTATTTCGACTCTTAAATGCACAACTCTAAATAATGTAAATTAGAAACTTCTTTCTAATTTCATTCTGCCTTGGCCAAGGACTATTGGGTTGTCATTTATCGAATCACATAGGACATTTCTCTTCTTTTACTAGAAGTGGTAGATTCTTTATTGATCATACATTATCTCCATGTATAACTTATTATACCCAAGCATACCCTTTGATATACCCTAAGGGTCTTAAGGAATAAGTCAAAGTATAACTCATCATACACAAGATACTATGATGATCTCAAGTCCAAGGATCACTTGTACTACTATCACTACAGGAATTCCTATTGACAGGTAAGTAAAACTCCATTATGTATTCCTTAGCGAGCCATGTTCAGTAAACTTATTCTCTAATAAGCACCTACATACTTGCTTTAGTGTCTCCACACAAATGATCATGAGATCAATCATTCTCATCCAATGAGAAAGCAACGTATGTACCAATCTATCCGGATTCACTAATCCCCAATTTAGTAATCCGACGATTGTAAACTATTTTAGTTTTAAGCTTTCTAAGAATTTAGATCTCATTAGAATGATCATCATCATTATTCTAAAATCATTACTTAAAACTATGGGTTTATCACATATTATAAAACAGCATCATGTAGATAATTATAAAACTTTAATAAATTCATACTTTTTATTAATAAATGAATAAGTTTGTTACAAAGTATATACTTTATCATCAATCATGATTGGCTTGTGTGCATACTACTTTCAGCTGATGTTTGATGCTGCAGTCCGGAGGCCAGTGAGGACACTGGCTACATTACAACCTTGGGGGGAGACTTCCTTTTATTTATTTAATATATGAATTGTGTTAGTTTTAATATTTGAACTAATGTTTATGTTAATTATGTTTATTTTGTGTGAGGGTTTGAGTGAAGCTTTGGGCTGGATAGCCCAAGACTACTTATTAATTATGTTTTATCTATGTGATTATTGTTGTGGTTAAGTCTTTGCTTATGGTGAAAGTTTTTATTTTGGATGCATGTCTAGCATAGTAGTATTTTAATTTATATATGAATGCATGCTCGACTAAGTCAGTTATTATTTTGTGGAAAGCCATTCTTTTTGGGTTTTACGCTGATTAATTAGTATACTTGATGCCATGTGTTATGGCCTTGCCCTTTGTTGAAAAGGGTACTTTAAAGTATAGTTTTTGCTTACTACATTTTGATTAACTCTAACCCCCAGTCTGTAATTGTCTATATGCTGGGTTAGGGTAGGTTAGCGTTAAGTTTTGTTTGTGGCCTTTGACGAGCGCCAAGTAATTATATCATTTTTCTAGACAGGTGGCAAATCTATATGAATTTGGGGCGTGGGTTCTAGATAAATCGAGACTGTCTTGGATCCTTCTGTTTAGCGAGCATTGACCAATTATCTCTCTAGTTTTTTATCCAATTTCAGGTTGTCTGTTTACTGTGTTGAAAATATTGTGCGCTGTTATATACTCTATTGATTTCAAGAATTAAAGTCTTAGAAGCTTTGGCACTTTCGGCTCTTTAGTTCTTAAAAAAATATTATAATAACAGTCCTACGGTAGGTTGAGATGGAGCGTGGAAACGCACTCGTCCATAAACGCAGGCTTGTAAAATCTATTTTGGACTTATGTTGTTTACGTGGCCTTTGTGCTTGAGTTATTAGATTCTTAGGGGTGTTTTACACCTAGTGCCCTAAAGTCTTTTGGCTTGGGAGTCATTGATCAAAAGCTTGCTAATGGGTGCTCTGTTTAGCCTAAAATTAATCAAGTACTATCTGAGTCGGAATTTACTTCTTTATTCTAGAACTTTTGAGCCATTAGTGTTTTAGCGTCTTGTCTTAATGCTTGTGAATTAGGTGAGTTGCATAGTACGCTGATTGGTTATCACGGTCGACTGTATAATCTTAATTTGGGTTATGGCTAGTTTAGGTGTGTGGTCTGTGCACGTAGAGTGGATCTATTACAGTCTCATGTTTGTTTTAAACTTTATGCCCTCATTTGCTTGCATTTTTGCCCTATTCTTAGAGGATGTTTATGATTGTGCTTAGAGGCCGTTTTATTAATCGTTAGTATTATCCTTCATTCGTATCTTGCAATAATGGGTATGGATGTCTGTTAGTTTGTTTGAGGACAACCAAAAGCTTAAGCTTGGGGGCACTTGATGAGTGGTATTTATACCTACGAATCAGTTCCTTTGTGGCTTAAGTTATTGCCTATTTTCAGTCTCTTAGTTAGCTTTTATTTATATTTTCATTGTTATTATGTCTAAGTTCTATTATGCAATGCTTTGGAGGTGGTTTCTGGCATTTCAGGACATTTTCACTGTGTTGACGCCGCAGCGCCAAGGTTGCTCTTAGAGCTCGCGCCCCAGCGCCACATACAGCGCCTCATCTTCGCGCCACAGCGCCAATGCTAGGCAAAGTCACTATTTTTCGGCGCTTCTCTATACCTACGTGTGGCTCCCCTGCGCCATGCCCAGCGCCAGGCTCGCCCCCCAATGCCATTTACAGCGCCCCAGAGCCCCAGCTCGGGCCGCAGCGCCGATGCTCCTATACACAATCGCACCGCAGCGCGACCTCCGGTCTTTTTAAGTCCATGTGGCGCTGCAGCACCACTTGCTAAGCAAAGGCTTGCGTCGCAGCGCGAGCTCCGATGTCGAGGCAGTAAAAAGGCTTTAAATGACCTAAAGTGAAGAGGGACAGATATACTTAATACCAGCCGTCTAAGATAGATTTAGACAGAGAGCTTAGCTTAGAAAGATAGTACAGAGCGTCTTAAATTTCTAGAAGAGAAAGAAGCTGTGCTTCAAGGAGGAAAAGTTATTGCATCCGACAGCAGCTCAGCTTTTGCACAGTGAAGAGAAGAGTTGGAGACAGAACATTTCCAAATAGGAGTTTTCTTATTCCAAATATCCCATTTATTTGTGTATTCCTGATAATGGTGAATGTACTAAATAAGTGTGTTAGTATCATAGTTATGAACTAACTCCATTTTTAGGATTGCAATGTAACCTTTTGTTTAGCTTGATCATCTTTCTCTCCTATTTTATATAATGAATCATTTTGGAATGAGTTGTTGTATTTAGTACTTAATGACTGATTTCTTGACAGAGTTTTTGGTAGTGATAATAATGGATATTGACAAATGGATGTTATTTTCTAGCTTTTAAATACGGCAACACCTGTTATGACTATGCCAATGGAATGTGTGCATAAACTACTAATAGGATAGACATATCTCTATTTGCCTTGTGCGACCTTGAAACTTAGCTTAATGACCTTGGCCTAGCTATTTTCACCAATATACATATTGTGATTTATCTGGCTAGGGATGTGCATTTGACCTTCGACAAAAATTTATGCGTATTTACTGTTCTCGATTGACCATTCCTCGATTCGTTTGTAATTTGGAGAGTTAGGAGATTAGGCAATGCATTAGGGGAATTGTAATCCTATCTTGACTTCCTAGCACAACCACTTCTCTTAGTCTTATAGTTTTAAACATATAGCTTAACCAACCATCTTATTTCACTTGTTTAGATAAGATTAGTAACGACTTTACCTTAGTATTTATTTTCTCTTAAGACTTTGTCCTCGTGGGTTCGACACTTTACTTTCATATATTACTTGTGGACCGCGTATGCTTGTGCACGATTTGGCATTAGCTAAATCGACCAACAAGGGTCACCAAGCTTCCTTGAGAAGCTTGGTTGATATTTTGAAAGTGAGGAGGTGTGAATAGTGAAAAGTATGGGGTGAGTTATAAGTTTTGCAAACCTAAGGGTTTGGACTATACAATACCAAAAGTCAAGTGTCCAATTTGTAAGAAAATAAATGTTAATTTAATGACCAAAATGCCCTTAAGGTGGGAAATGACCATTTTACCGCAAGCCTTGCAAATTCCATATATGCAAGCATTTTATTCATTTGCCTAAGCAAATCAAAATCAAAAGAGGAGCAAAGGAAAATAAATTGAGAGAGAAGAGAGAGGCATTTTCGGATGGAGAAGAAGAAGAAGAATAAAGAGAAAAAGCTAGCAAATTAGCAACCTTTGATGAGAGGAAGAGGAATAAGGAAGAAGAATAAAGAAAAAAGGTATTTAAACCTAGCTTTAATCCAATTTTCTTTAAGTTTCATATGTTAAAAACATAGCTTATTGATTTTGGAAGTAAAAGATGATAAGAAATGATTTTGTTATGGTTTAACCTTAAGGAAATGAAGTAATAAGGATTTGAAATTTATTTCATCTCTATTTCTTTTAAGATCTTTCATATGAAGTATGAAATGCTTGGTAAGTTGGACGATTCGGATGAATCTTATGAATGCTTCAATGGAATAAAGAAGAATTAGTGAACTTATAACTTTAATTAATGCATAACAAGAGAATCGTAATCAAAATATTGATGTAAAAAGAAAAACGAACGAAGAACACGAAGAATGTTGTTGGTGTACAAATTTAAAACCATCTAATTAGAGCTTGTTGTTGATAGACAAGTTTAAAACCATCATATATATATATATATATATATATATATATATATATATATATATATATATATCTTGATATATTTTTGGTTAGGAGATGTAGAATTTAAAGAAATGTTCCTTTGGAATGGATTAAAAATAGCCTATAACGAAGTTATGGCGAAATTTTTGTAAAAGAAGTAACCGTTAAAATCATAGGTTAATATGATTTCTGGATGAATATAGAAAGAAAGTTAATGATTCCGAACAATTGAAGTTTCGTAAGAATGTTATAGAACATTGAAAATGTGAGTCGTAAACTCAAGAATGAACTCATTCTGGGTTCGGATGAACGAACGTTAAGCGTTAAAATTCTAGTTCGGTATGACTTCCATATAAATTTAAGATGTTAGCTAATGACTCCGAATACTTAAGGTTTCATGAGTATGATGTAGAGCATAGAAAATTTGAACCATAGGTTCAAGAACGAACTCATTTGGGTATCGGATGAGCAAGTTATAAAAGAACGAAGAAGATGCGTTGAAATCGACAAAACTGTCAATAGTGACAAAATGGGCACTTAAAACTCTGTCGGGTAGCACGGGGCACGCCCCTGGTAGGCTTAAATGGGTGCGGGGCGCGATGGTCTGGCAACCGGTGAGACATATTTGACGTCCTGTAGTAAAATGGGTATTGTTAGTTCCCGGAGGCACACAAGTTATCTAGAAAGGAGGGGGGTTGAATAGATATTTTGGATTTTCTTTTGCAAAGAATAACTTAACAGTTACGTTAATTAAAAAGATTAACTTAGCACAGCAGAAAATATGATTTAGTTAACCCTTTTAAGCTAAAGACAAGGTTATAAATCAAGCAGCAGTTATAGCAGATAAAATAGCTAAAGCGACTGAAAGTAAATGACACAATGTTTTTAAGTGGTTCAGAGCACTCAAGACTCCTATTCCACTCTTCTACTTCACGAGTAGAAAATCCACTAAGGATGTTGGTACAATCTTTGAATCACTGAGATTCCTTCAAGACCAGCAGTCTTGGAAAGCTAGTTCACAAAAAACTCTTCAATCCCAACAGACTTGGAAAGATAGTACACTGAGTACTCTTCAAACCTAGTAGGTTTGGTAGCTATACAATGGGTGTAGTTGTTTTTGTACTACTAAGTTGCCTTAAGCTTAGGTATTGATAAACTTAGTAATGAAGTAAGATATAGTTGAATCATGGAGTGAAGATTTTTTAGTTATGTGTTCTTTTTCGTTCTTGATTCTTGCTTATATGACATCTTCAATCTGATGGCCTTATATAGAAGCCATTGAAATCTTCCCGTTGAGAGGCTTCCGTTTGAGCATTTAATGCTTCAGGCATTCGTATCAATCATGTCTAGCAAATATTTACACTACTAGATTGGGTTATTTTATCCAATCGGCATATCCCCTTTTTCAGGATTGTTCACCTCAGACTTATCATAAGATTATGCACCAAAATAATTTGATTCGGCATAAGCTTCCAAAGAATACTTTGAATTTCATAAAAAAAATTCTAGTTGAATCAAATAGCTTAGACGTATACCAATAGTTTGAATTTCAATCGAAACATTTATGGCCAAATTCAGTTGGCAATAATTTATCTTTAAAATTCTGAAAATCATTTTATGACTTCATGATTCGGCACTGTATTTATAGTCTATTTGAGGATTTCGTCATTTTGTGACTTTGTCATACTACATCATACCATAGTGGGCTGATGATCTTAGATCACATCCAACACTAAGTAATTCTGCATTGATAACTCCATCATTTTTATCATCTCTGCTCCAGGTTCCATGATGCATTAATGATATATAAAATATATTTTGATATTTCAAATCAATTTCGTCTAGCCGAAACAATTAGCATATACTTTTCTTTTAAACGGTTCCAAAACCATTGCAAATCATTTTTGGTGTTATTATGCCACAACAAGTAACGACGTGTTAATGGCTTGAAGTCCACACCTACACACTTGTCACCATGTGTTGAGGATAACAAAAATTCATTTATATTTTCAAAGGCACATCAGTTCGAATTTAGCTTTATGTCAAAAATTTCGAAGTCTAGCATAGCTAGAAAATTTGGAATACATATGCTTCCACCATTAACGTCACTTTCTCTAATGATCTATTACTTAATAATTCTATCTATTTCTATCATCCTTAAAGCTTACTACATTGGAAATCCTTAATTCTTTATTCATAACTTTTCTATACCCTAGTATAGTTCATCAAACTTACCACACATTATGAGTTCATAAACTTTTCACAATAATATGAGTTTCGAAACTTATCCTAGCAATACATAGTTCAAGAACCAATCATGAACTGTCCATACGGCTAGGGGTTCAAAAACATATCATACGATTATGAGTCACAAACTTACCATAAGTATGAGTTTTAAGAACTCACACCTAACCTTGTATTTTCTACCTATCCATTATACACATGAGAAAAGAATCACCGTTTCAATATGTATATAACAAATAGTGCGACACAAACATTTCAAAGATTATCAAGGTAATAAACTAAATGGTCGTTAAACCAAGCACAAAACCTCTTCACATACAAAGGCTTGTACAACTCAGCTATCACATGAGTCCTCAATTGAAATCCCACATAATTATAGCTTTCCCTTACTCAATACGAATTTTATTTAATTCGTATCTCATCATCTATAACTCTTTTCTGAGTTTGTATAGTACCATTTTATAGTACAACATACATACAGCAATTCTGCTATAAAGTTTTTATTCATTTGATTGATCCACTTTCCTTATATGACCTCATCAGATCACGTTGTGATCTCTTATTATAATCGTATTATATTACGATTCTTTTCTATCTTATGATCGTTTTATTTTATGATCTCCTTTCGCTTTATACTTTTAGTCTTATAGACTCTATCTATTCATTATTACTTTTCATCTTTATCATCAAAGTTAGGTAACTCTGTATCTTTATAACTTTTCAAGATTCTTCTTTGAATCTTATTTACTTAATAACACATTTCCTAAATTAATCGCTTAGATCTTAAACTCTATTTGAGTTTATTCCTTATCCTCATCCCTACGGTTATAGCCTAAGGTATTCCTATCTAAGGTTTATAACCTATCAACTTTGTTACCAAATGTAGCGCCCCTAAATCCAGATACCTTTTGCCTCAGACTTGGTACGTTACGATACATCATTTCTATAGCTACTGCGGAAGATATAAACATAAATTATTTATATAATAAACTTTTACAACATAATCCCCAAGGTCTATAACCTTAACTTAATACATACCTTCAATATCCTACAATATTTACAATGTCATTTGCATCCAAAAATTTTAATAATTCTAATTGCATAATAATCCAATTGTGGAATTTGCCTTCGCCTTTCTTTATCCAAGCATTTGTCTTAATCTGAAAATTTATCATGATATAGCAAGGGTGAGCAACAATTTTGCCTAGCAAGTTTAAATACAATGAAGATATATCATGATTGAAAAGAAAGAATAAGTTGTCAATCTTTCAACAATATAATGATTGTGAAAGAGAATGAATCAATTTCAATGATTGAATGACTGAACCAACAATATTGGGTGGTCAACAATAAATATGAACAAATTTAACTGAACCATATAGTAATGAAGGTGATTAGTCTTTCATACCTGATGAACATATACAATGTGCGAATCAATAAATCATAGATGTGGTATAATGAACAATGATTAACCACAAACATGCTTTGAAATAACAACTCAAGTTTGAGTTAGGAAACGTGCCTGTACCGTCGATTACTGCTACGCAATCTAATTTAGCTTCATTTGAAAGACTTGTTATTGATAATATTGATCTCTCAATTAGAATAATATCATAACATATACTCCTGATAATTACAGTCATAATACAGCTTAAACACATTACCACATATTCCTAACAGTCGTTAGAATACATAAGAACAGGTATCAAATCAAACAATTTTAGTCTGGTTTGATTTCGGTATTATTTCGACGTCCCGATTGCCTTATCGAATAATTATCGAGTTTATTTTCAATAAACCTCTATTTAAAAGCTTCAATATTATGTTAGATAATTTAATTAACATTCATAATATCTTTCGGAAGCTCATAAAAATTTTCAAATAATTATTATCATTTCTATTAATTTTTCAATCATTAATATCATTTTTAAATTATTTTCTAAATGATTTTTAAAACATTAAAATTATTTTTACATAATTTATTTAATACAATTATTAAATAAATTATATTATCATTAATATTAAGTTATTAATGAAATTTATATCAAATTATTAAAAGTTAAATTTTATAACTTCAAATATTTTTTAAAACGTAATTAATAATTTTTCATAATTATTTTCTATTTTTTTCTATTTATTTAAATTAAATAAATTAATTTTCATTAAAACTGTCGCTTAAGGCATATCGCGACAAAAAATGTCGCTATGGGTGTTCTTGAGCCTTGAAGAACAGTCAAGTCAATGCTTTGTAGCCTATTGACCATCTTTAATTCCTAGTTCATGATGTTTCTAGGCATGAGGATGTATCAATGATGTAGTATTGATGTACTACTACAGGTAGTAACCAATTTTAGGGTCAAACTACATCATATCATAAAGATATTAATGGCTAAACTTGATGTCAGAGTTGTTCTTGAGTTTCTGGGTACCCAGAAACTCAGACAATGTTGAGTAGCTGTTTTGAAGCTTTAATATCTTGGATTCTAGGCATAGTTTAAGTGTTATAGTGTCACACTATTGTAGATTACATGTCAAGGTACAAAAGTATTACACTTAGGTAGCTTAACAACATCACAATTGCAAGATCTAGGCGAGTCAAAAGGCTGCCAGAAACTATTTTGGGAAATTTCTGGAACTTCCAGAAATCAGTTTCTGTGCTTGGTCAACCCAGTTTGACCATCAATAACTTGGATCCTGTTGATGATTTATGTGTTTTGATGTCATGGTTCTATATTACATATATCAGAGTATATCAATGATACACTTATACAAGCTAACAACATAACAGATGCAAGATCTAAGGCCCTAAAAATCTTGTCAAACAGTTTTTGGAAAATCTGGGTTTTCCATAACTGACTTTTTTATGACTGGCCAACCATGTTTGACCATGAATAACTTGAGATCTGGACATGATATGGACATGATTCTACTTCCAGATTACTCTCTTCATGACATACTATAACAAGGATACACTTAGCAAGTCTAACAGTTAACAGATTAAGATCTATGGCCTCTGACATTTGACCATCAGGTCAAATTTTTAGGGTTCTTGACAGTTTCTTAAATCTTCATTTTCATACATTTAAATGTTATGGATCCATGATTTATCATCATAAATCACTAAATAACGTATCATAGCACACATTTAAACAACAATACATATAATCTACTAAGATCTAGCATGAATTAGGGTTTATACCTTCTTGAACCAACTTTCGAATTCCTCTCTTTTGATCTGATCTTGGGTGGCTAAAAGGTGTTCTTGGCTTAGCTTTGGACTGAATTTCATCCACAATTTCCTGGGTTTGGAGAATGATAGGTTTGGTTAAGTTTATAAACTAAAGTAAGGGTATTCTAGTCTTTAAACCATTCCTTAATCTCCAAGCTTTGATCCAATGGTTGTGATTGATGTTAGGTGTCAACATATGGCTGATTGGTGTTGATTTGGAGCACATGGTATAACTCCCTTGATGACTCACAAAGATTTGGCTTTATCTTTTGTTAAAAGTAAAGATAAAGGGTATTTTGGTAATTTTGCACCTATAAAGGGTATTTTGGTCATTTCCCCAACAATTTAAAGGGTAATCTAGTCATTTCACATAACTCTTAACCCTGAGGGTTTGATACTTAGTATTAGGGTTTGCAAATTAGGGTTTAAGATTCCCAATTTAGAGTTTAGGGTTTCCAAAGCTGGAATTAGGGTTTCTAACCGATCGTTAGGGTTTCCTAACTGAATATTAAGGTTTCTAATATAACATTAGGGTTTACCAATGTTATACCTTATCTAATCAATACTTAGCCCTTTACTCACATATTGCACATACACATACTCAATACAGTACATCCCATATATAATAATCTCCTTCAGTTAATAAACCATACAAATCCTTCTCAAAATTTTTAATCAATACTCTATTTTCAGTCTAGGTTTTATTCTTTAACCTTTATTTAATCATTCAAGATTTTATTAATCTTATAAAATTTTGGGTTGTCACAAGAGAGAAAATTCTTGAGCCTTAATTCAAACTTTTCTAATTCTCCAAAAAAAAAAATCTAAATAAGATACGAAAACATAAGATCCAAATAATACTTATACTGATTCATGTTTAAATAATAAAAAAATTTGTTCATACTTATAACGACCTAGCGTCCGCAGTATTAAATCGCGGACGGGACTTATGTGTTTCCTAGCGTCGTTTGGTTAAATCGGGGTGTCGTTTTGGGGGTCCTAGCTAGAATCCGCAATTTAATACTGTGGACAGTAGTTTAATTTTCAAAAGGAGTTAAAGTCTGTAGTTTAATACTGCGGACGATAGAATTTTTAAGGAGGGGTATTTCGGTCATCTATCCCTTCTGCATTATTAAACTGTGAAATACTAAAAATTAAACTGTTGACGGAAGCAATATAGGTCGTTAAATATTCGGATGGACGATCGAGATTTGTTGTAAGGATAGACACTCTTTTACAATGTTATCTATGGATCAACCCTATATATATATATATATATATATATATATATATATATGTGTGTGTGTGTGTGTGTGTGTGTGTGTGTGTGTGTTTGGGGGGGGTGGGGTAGGGGGAGATAGATCCATAGCCACCGCTGGCTATGGATCATTTCCCAGCCAACCCATTCTCAACCATTCATTTCAATCACTAACGACTAAGAATAAAAGGAAAGATTAAGTATCCGCAAGAAGTTCCTGCGGATCGATAGCTTTTGTACGTTAAACAAATTCAGAAAATGTTAGTTGCGACGCCCCCAAAATAGGTATACATCACCCATTCTGAGTCGCCAAATACATGGTACAGAAACAAATACAACTTCATTAATAAAATTATCGTTCAAAATACGACAACACATACTGTGAGTTTAAATACAAATATTATATACTAGACAGTATTCTAACTCAAAAGGAGTCCTAATTATAATTATTATCACAATATTTTATAAAATAGTGAGGACTACTAAAACAACTATCTTGAATCATCACTCCATACCCCGGCTAGTTCCTACTAAATTCTCACCTCCTGAGAAGAAAAATAGAACAAAAAGGAAAAAAGTGAGCTCAACTAGCCCAGTAAAGAATTTTATGACTAAGATAATATACAAAAAATTATCATTAGTCTTCAACAGGGAAAAATCTGATAGAATATAATAGATAACAAGTTTTAGATCAACAACTGCAGCGGAAATAACAATCCATTAGAAGAGTCAAGTAGAGAATGAATTCTACTATCTTCTAAGATTTAAAAGTCCATCATCAATATTTTATCCCTGTAACATCAATCAATATACAGCTTGAATCAAATATTCATCTTTGCACTACAGGCCAAAGATATTCATTTGTATCCCAGTTGGTCATGTTCATCTCAACACCTGTTCATCTTTGCACTACGGGCCAAAGATATTCATCAGTTAATCATTCATCTTTGCACTACAGGCCAAAGATATTCAGTAATATCATCATTTAGGAATGAGAATGATGAAAAATATCTTTAAAAAAATGAAACCAGTGAGACAAAAGAATAAATATTAGGAATTCATATTACAGTTTATCCAAGTTTAAAAATACTCCATAATAATCAATTGTGGAGCAGAATTCAAAAATAAAGATCAAAACATGGATACAATCAAAGATAGTAACCATAATAGACATCTTAGACAAAGAAGAGAAAATTTCATTTTTTTTTGTGAATAATGTCGTATTCGTGAATAGTGCCATATACGTGAATAGTGTCGTATACGTGAATAGTAACTCCGACACAAAAAGGTAGAAATTCCACAATAAAATTTATATTAATATTTCGGCATAATGATATTGAAGGAAATAATATCATTTACGAAGAAAATAACATCCCTTACCTCAAAAGAACTGTACTTCTGACTGGAATATCGAATGTAATGCTGAAGGAAACTTGCACTAAATAGCAACTCTCAAAGTATCTAAATACTCACAAAATACGCTCGATAATATAGAGAGAGAGAAAAAAAAAATTTGTTTCTGGTGTGATTTTCAATTCTAATCTAAGCACCTATTTATAGGAAAATGCTAGAACGCCAAAACAGACTAAATAATAAAATATTAATTTTCTAAAATCATTCAAGCACGCCACTTTGATTTTTCAGCAAACAACCTTGAATTTGCAGCCTACCATTTAAGCATTTTCCACAAAAAAAAAATAAAAGTGGGCCGTCCCATGTTTTAATAAAAATATTTATTTTTGAAACTTCAATAATTTATAAAAAATAGCTCTTTTATCAGAAAAATACAAATTTTATGTCCATTCCATAGGAAATCAAATTCTCTACAACTTTGTAGATTTAAATTTTTCCAAATTCCAAATAGAAAATGACCGAAATCCACATACGGACGGTTTTCAACACCTCTATTCTGACAAAATACTGATAAAATACCTCAGCATTTATTCCTTCATTTATATCCACATAAAATAAATATATCCATCATTTATATCCACATAAAATAAATATTTCCTTATCATATAAATCAATTATTAATTATTTATAAATAATATTACAGAATCATAATAATGACAACCAGGTCGTTCACATGAAAGAGGGGGCTTTCCGATAAGGATTTCTCCTTACTGGCGCGTAATTAGCTGACCAAACTTCTCCTTAGACAAAACTTCCTTAGACATTGTCAATAATGCTATCTAATAATATTATTCAAATAATATGAATTATTGATCTGATAATGGAGATACTGTGCAGTGATAATTATTGAAACAATAATAATATAAAATATCAACGTAGCAATTATTGAATCAATAAAATAAAATATTGAATAATAATTACTGTAACAATTATTGAGTAGTGTCTTCTTATGTAAGAATCAATAATTCAAAAATACTGTGCAATATCGTGTGCTATTGTGCAACCACGAGTATTACTGTATTTTAACCATCGAGTATTCTAACAGTGTCAATGGTAATAATTACGTCGTTATTTATAAAAACTCAAATTTATCGTTTTCTTCATCCGTCCCTTTTTCGTTATGGGACCCATAAATGGCTGCGCCGTCGTACGAATATTCCCCGACAGTAAGAATATTTCACGACCAAACGAATATCCCCCGACAATAATTAATATTTTATAACCACTTGCTTATTTTATAAAATTTGCACATTTCACCCATAACCAAAGCATTATATCAAATTAACACCTTATTATTTAAAATAATAATTAGAGGAAATTCAATTTTATTTTTAAAAAGTTGGGGTCTTACAGCCTCCCCTCCTTATGAAATTTCATCCTCAAAATTGACGTACGTACCTGGTATTTCGAAAAGGTGAGGATACCTCACTTTCATTTCTGATTCCAACTCTAATGTCATTTCTTCAATAGCATGGTTCCTCCATAAAACCTTAACTTGTGGTATAATCTTGGTGCGTAGGACATGCTCTTTCCTATCCAAGATCTTAATAGGTACCTCCTCGTACGTTAAATCTTCGGCTATCTCGTCTGGTTCTAACTCAATAATGTGGTTTGAGTCTTTCACATATTTACGAAGCACAGATATGTGAAAAATATTATGAACACAAGACATGCTTGGAGGTAATGCGAGTCTATAAGCCACATTTCCTATTCGGTCAAGAATTTCAAATGGACCAACAAATCGTAGATTGAGCTTTCCTCTTTTCCCAAATCTTGTAACTCCCTTCCATGGTGCAACACGTAACAATACATGATCCCCAATATTAAATTTCACATCCTTTCGATGAAGATCCGCATAACTCTTTTGTCGATCCTGTGTCGTTTGTATACGTTGTCGGATCATTTGGATCTTCTTTGTAGTTATGCGTATCAATTCTGGTTCCAACAACGTTGCTTCACCCACCTCGTCCCAGCATACTGAAGAATGACATTTCCTTCCATACAACGCCTCGAATGGAGCCATGTATATACTTGCTTGATAACTGTTGTTGTAGGAGAATTCCACCAATGGCAAGTACTTATCCCAACTTCCTTTGAAATCTAAGACACATAGTCTTAATAGATCTTCAAGAGTTTGAATAGTCCTTTCTGATTGTCCGTCCGTTTGAGGATGGTATGCCGAACTGAATCGTAAACCCATGCCCATAGCTTTCTGCAAGCTAACCCAAAATCGTGAAGTGAAACTTGGGTCACAATCCGAAACTATGGATACTGGCATGCCATGCAATCTTACATTCTCATTCGCGTACATACAAGCAAGACGTTCAAGGGAATAAGTCTCCCGTATAGGCAAGAAATGAGCAGACTTGGTTAATCTATCAACAATAACCCAAATCGCATCTATGCCTTGAGAAACCTTGGGAAGACCTGTAACGAAATCTATTGTAACGTGTTCCCACTTCCATTTTCGAATGTCAAGTGGTTGCAATGGACCCTTTGGCACTTGAAGCTACGCCTTTACACGTTGACAAGCTACACCTCGATATTAACTCCGTTATCCCTCTCTTTATATTATTCCACTAAAATGTATGTCGAAGATCATGACACATTTTGGTACTACCAGGATGGATTACAAACGGTGTGTTGTGTGCCTCCATCATGATTATATGCTTTAAGTCAAAATTGTGAGGAACACAAAGTCTGGAGTTGACTCGAAGTATTCCTTCTTCATCGATTCTTGCTTCTGGAATAGCACCTTCTTGCACTTTCTTCTTCATACGCATCAGCTCCATGTCCGTAGCTTGAGCAGCTTTAACTTTATGGTTAAAGTCGGTTCTACTCGTATATTTGATATCATCACGTGGGTACTTAGAGCCTTTACCTCTATTTCGATCCTTTGCAAGTCATACAATATGGGCCTTTATGTTAATAACATTGCACTCGTACCCGCATATGATCTTCTACTCAATGCGTCAGCTACCACGTTCACTTTTCCAAGATGGTATTGGATGGTATGGTCGTAATCTTTCAACAACTTGAGCCAACGTCGTTTCCCCATGTTGAGTTCCTTTTGAGTGAAGAAATATTTGAGGCTTTTATGATCTGTATAGATCTCCACTTTCTCCCCATACAAGTAGTGTCTCCAGGTCTTCAACGCGAAAACGACTATTGCCAACTCCAAATCATGAGTAGGATAATTCCTCTAATATTCTTTGAGTTGTCGCAAGGCATAAGCTATGACTTTTTCATGTTGCATGAGAACACATCATAACCCTTTGCCTGAAGCATCGCTGTAGATAAAAAATCCATCCGAACCAGATGGTATTGTCAGAACAGGTGCCAAAATGAGTCTCCTCTTGAGCTCTTGGAAACTCTTCTCGCATTCTTCGCTCTATACGAATTTTGTATCTTTCCGAGTCAGCTGAGTTAACGGAGTAGTAATCGAGAAAATCCTTCCATGAATCTCTGATAATAACCAGCTAAGCCCAGAAAGCTACGTACTTCGGTCACCGACTTCGGTTGCTTCCAACTTTGTATTGCTTCAATCTTCGCCGGGTCAACAGATACTCCATGTTTTGACACCACATGCCTAAGGAATGCTACTTCCTCAAACCAGAACTCGCATTTTTTCAGCTTGGTATATAGCTTGTTATCGCGAAGCCTTTGAAGTACCAGCTTCAAATGGCGCTCATGATCTTCACGGCTTTTGGAATAGATGAGGATGTCATCAGTAAAGAGAACAATGAACTGATCCAAATATTCTTTAAACACACGGTTCATCATATCCATGAAAGTAGCAGGAGCATTAGTCAATCCAAAAGATATGACTAAGAATTCATAATGCATGTACCAAGTTCTGAAGGCAGTCTTTGGAATATCCTCAGTTTTAATCTTCAGCTGATGATATTCAGAATGAAGATCGATCTTTAAAAAGAATTGTGCTCCTTGCAACTGGTCAAACAGGTCATCAATGCGAGGTAGCGGATACCTATTCTTGATGGTGACATGATTCAATTCCCGGTAGTCAATACAGAGTTGCATACTCCCGTCTTTCTTCTTTACGAATAAAACAGGAGCACCCCAAGGAGATGTACTAGGATGAATGAAATCGATGTCTAACAGCTCCTGTAGTTGGACCTTTAACTCCTGAAGTTCAATAGGAGCCATTCGATATGGGGTTTTAGAAATGGGCTTTGTACCAGGTTCAAGGTCAATAAAGAATTCAACTTCACGTTCTGGGGGTAGACCGGGAAGTTCTTGAAGAAATACGTCAGGAAATTCACTAACAACAGAAATATTATTCAAATCTGACGTGTTTTTGTTCAAGTCCGTGACATGGGCTAAGAAAGCTTGACATCCGTTTTTCAATAAACGAATAGCTTTATGGCTTGATATGACAGTGATTGACTTTAGTGGTTTGGTTGCTTGAATTCGCATAACAGGTTGGTTAGGAATATGAAAACTAACAACCTTACGAAAATAATCAATTTTGGCATGATGAATAGTTAACCAATCAATCTCTAAAATCACATCAAATGCAAGTATTTTCAAAGAAATAAGATCGACAGGTAATGCGATGGTACCAACTTGGATCAAGCAAGATTTATAAACAGTAGATGTAATGAAAGTTTCTCCTAATGGAGTCTCAACAGATAAGTCAAAGTCTAATTTCTCCGGAGTCAAGTTCAAATGTTAAGCACAAGCAGGAGAGATAAAAGAATGGGTAGAACCGGTGTCTAATAAGGCATAAACTTTACAAGAGTTTATGATTAGCTTACCCGTGATCACCTTATTCGGGTTCCTCGCGTTTTGGACAATCACGACAAACGCCCTTCCAGGAACCACCGACTTTGACTTGTCCGGGACAACCTTTGGAGTCATCATCCTCGTTGAACTTGGTTTCACAACAAGACAATCTCTAGCTATATAACCTTCCTTTCCACAGTTATAACACACCTTAGATTGTTATGGGCAGTTTGGGCTGATGTGCCCCTCTTTTCCGCATTTATAACAAATGACCGGTGATCGTTCTCCTCCCCTAGAAACAGTTGATGTTTGTGCTGACGTCTTCACATTATCATTGTTGTACCTTCTCTTTTTGAAATTCCCCCCCCCCCCCCTCGACTCGCTTCTCCTACCCTCATGGCCACGATTACCACCAAAGTGGTTACCACTTTTGTCCAAATATTTTCCTCCCTGCTGGTTTTTATTGCTCTGATGACTACTACCGCCGGTATAACCCTGGTTGTGGTCCCTCGGTTGAACATACTCATTATCTCGCTCTAATAATTGTGCCCTATTTACAACATCTGAATATAAAGAAAATTTATGAGAGATAAGATATTGTCGAATCTCGAGTTTTAGACCTCTCAGAAACATCTGTGTCATTCATTACTCATTCTCTACCAAATGAGGTCCAAACCTGGATAACTCTACGAACTTCGCATCATACTGAGACACAGTCATGTTATTTTGTTCTATTCTGATAAACTCTACCTCCTTCATAAGACGAATACTTTCAGGAAAGTACTTATCATTGAACAGTTTTTGAAATGTTTCCCAAGACATGTTGAGTGCGACAGGCTGGGTACGCTTCAAAGATTCTCACCAGTAATCTGCCTCACCACGGAACATAAATGTGGCGATTGGAACCTTCTGTTCCTCCGTGCATCCCAATACATCAAATATCTTGGTAATTTGTTTAACCCACGTCTCTGCCTTGATCAGATCCGGGTTTCCCACAAATTATGGTGGTCCCAACTCTTTGAACTGCTCGGATGTGACAAATCGTGCGTTGCTATCATTTCCACCCATATTTTGTACACAAGTCTCCCTCGTCTGATTTTGCATGAACGGTAAAAAGCTTCTAAACATCCCATCATTCATCATTTGTTCGGTAGTGTTGTTTACAGGAGGAATATTGTCTTTCTGTTGCACGTTCCCCTGGGTGGTGATTAAAGGTGTCTCCACGGTCTCATTCACTCTATTGTTAACATTCTCGGCTGCCATTCTCAAATACTGCCATAAAACAAGGGTTAATTAACAAATTAACATATCATATATTAACCATATGCTCCGACTGACCAACCAAATAAGCTTAGGTATAACACACTAGCGAAGAATTACTCGTCTCTCCCCTCCTGGTTCTATTCCCCGATCTCCGCCAGAGACCATATTCCTAAGCTCTGATACCAACTGTGACGCCCCCAAAACAGGTATACATCACCCATTCTGAGTCACCAAATACATAGTACATAAACAAATACAACTTCATTAATACAATTGTCGTGCAAAATACGACAACACATATACTGTGAGTTTAAATACAAATATTATCTGATAGACAGTATTCAAACTCAAAAGGAGTCCTCATTATAATTATTATCACACTATTTTATAAAATAGTAAGGACTACTAAAACAACTATCTTGAATCATCACTCCATACCCCGGCTAGTTCCTGCTAAATTCTCACCTCCTGAGAAGAAAAATGGAACAAAAAAGAAAAAGGTGAACTCAACTAGCCCAATAAAGAATATTATGACTAAGATAATATACAACAAATTATCATTAGTCTTCAACAAGGAAAAATCTGATAGAATATAATAGACAACAAGTTTTAGATCAACAACTGCAGCGGAAACAATAATCCATTAGAAGAGTCAAGTAGAGAATGAATTCTACTATCTTCTAAGATTTAAAAGTCCATCATCAATATTTTATCCCTGTAACATCAATCAATATACATCTTGAATCAAATATTTATCTTTGCACTACAGGCCAAAGATATTCATTTATATCACCAGTTGGTCATGTTCATCTCAACACCTGTTCATCTTTGCACTACGGGCCAAAGATATTCATCAGTTAATCATTCATCTTTGCAATACAGACCAAAGATATTCAGTAATATCATCATTTAGAACTGAGGATGATGAAAAATATCTTTAAAAAAATGAAACCAGTGAGACAAAAGAACAAATATTAGGGATTCGTACTACAGTGTATCCAAGTTTAAAAATGCTCCATAATAATCAATTGTGAAGCAGAATTCAAAAATAAAGATCAAAACATGGATACAATCAAAGATAGTAACCACAATAGACATCTTGGACAAAGAAGAAAAAATTTTATTTTTCTGTGAATAATGTCATATTCGTGAATAGTGTCGTATATGTGAATAATAACCCCGACACAAAAAGATAGAAATTCTACAATAAAATTCATATCAATATTTCGGCATAATGATATTGAAGAAAATAATATTATTTACTAAGAAAATAACATCCCTTATCTCAAAAGAACAGTACTTCTGACTAGAATATCGAATGTAATGCTGAAAGAAACTTGCACTGAATAGCAACTCTCAAAGTATCTAAATACTCAGAAAATACGCTCGATAATATAGAGAGAGAGTGAGAGAGAAAACTTGTTTATAGGAAAATGCTAGAACGTCAAAGCAGACTAAATAATAAAATATTAATATTCTAAAATCATTCAAGCACTCCACTTTAATTTTTCAGCATACAACGTTGAATTTACAGCCTACCATTTCAGCATTTTCCACAAAAAAAAAACAAAAGTGAGCCCTCCCATGTTTTAATAAAAATATTTATTTTCGAAACTTCAATAATTCATAAAAAATAGCCATTTTATCAGAAAAATATGAAATTTATGTCCATTCCATAAGAAATCGAATTCTCTACAATTTTGTAGATTTAAGTTTTTCTAAATTCTAAACAGAAAATGACAGAAATCCACATACGGACGATTTTCAACACCTCTATTCTAACAAAATACTGATAAAATACTTCAGCATTTATTCCTTCATTTATATCCACATAAAATAAATATATTCATCATTTATATCCACATAAAATAAATATTTTCTTATCATATAAATCAATAATTAATTATTTACAAATAATATTACAGAATCACAAAAATGACAATCAGGTCGTTCCCAGGAAAGAGGGGGCTTTCCGATAAGGATTTCTCCTTACTGGCACGCAATTAGGTGACCAAACCTCTCCTTAGACAGAACTTCCTTAGACATTGTCAATAATGCTATCTAATAATATTATTCAAATAATATGAATTATTAATCTGATAATGGAGATACTATTGAAACAACAATAATATAAAATATCAACGTAGCAATTATTGAATCAATAAAATAAAATATTAAACAGTAATTATTGTAACATTTATTGAGTAGTGTCTTCTTATGTAAGAATTAATAATTCAAAAATATTGTGCAATACCGTGTGCTACTGTGCAACCACGCGTATTACTGTATTTTAACAACCGGGTATTCTAACAGTGTTAATGGTAACAATTACGTCGTTATTTATAAAAACTCAAACTTGTCGTTTTCTTCATCCGACCATTTTCTGTTATGAGGCCCACAAATGGCTGCGCCGTCATACGAATATTCCCCGACAGCAAGAATATTCCACGACCAAACGAATATTCCCCGACAACAATGAATATTTTATAACCACTTGCTTATTTTGTAAAATTTATACATTTCACCCATAACCAAAGTATTATATCAAATTAACACCTTATTATTCAAAATAATAATTATAGGAAATTCGATTTTATTTATAAAAAGTTGGGATCTTACATTAGAACACTCCTCTCTCTTAAAATAAAATTTTCTCTTTCTTTAACCAATTTCAAAATTTAATATTTTTTTCTTTATAAATTAAAAATTGTTAATATATATGTCATTGGAAAGGTCTCAAAAAGATCTTCAAAATAAGAGGCATTAATTGTTGATATGTTTTGATGTAGCTAAAATGTTAAAAGTTACAACCAAAGTGTGACGCCCCCAAAATAGGTATACATAACACATCTTGAGTTACCAAATACATGGTACAAAATTCAAATACAACTATCGTGTAAAATACAACAAAACATAAACTGAGAGTTTTAAAACGAATATTGTCTTCTAGACAGAATTCAACTCAAATGGTGTCCTCAATACAATTATTATCATACTATTTTATAGAATAGTGAGGACTACTAATGCTATCATCTGGACCATCACTCCGTTTCTCGACTAGTCCCGGCTACGTTCTCATTTCTTGAAGAAAGCAATGAAAGCAAAAAGGTGAGCTCAACTAGCCCAGTAAGAAATATTATGACCAAGATAATGCAGAATAATTTATCGTTAGCCTTCAACAGTGTTAAACTGATAAAATATAACAAATATCAAGTTTAACTGCAGCGGAACAAGCAATCCATTAGAAGAGTCAAGTACAGAATAAAATCTACTATTTTCTATGATTTAAAAGGTTTTTCATCACTTTTATCGCTGAGACTCAGCTTAATAAATAATTCACATCATCCCTGCACTACGGTCAAGGATATTCATTAGTATCACGACCACAAATTATTCATGCACTACGGGCCAAGGATATTCGTGCATTCATCAATGGTCATGATCATGCCAACAACTGTCCATCAATGCACTACGGGCCAATGAGGACTTTTACCACACCATTTGTAATATTACGGTCATGATTATACCGAATAATCCCTGGTCATAATCATACCAAGTCCATCTATGCACTACAGACCACAGATGACTTTCAATAGAATATAAACATGAGGATGATGACAATGATATAAGAATTCAATAAAACAAGTTCAAGGATAAAGTTTTAAAGATTTATAATTTAATTTATCTAGAAATCAATAACGTCCAAATTGTCAATATGATACTGCTTTGTGGAGTAAAATTTAAGAATAATATTGTACCAAAAATAATTTAGACCGAAAACGAATCAATTTTTATCATGAATAGTATCCCGGATAAATAGTACTCGAGTGAATATTATCCCGTGAATAGTACTTTGGGAATAGTAATCCCGTTAATAGTACTCCGGCATGAAAAAGTTAAAACTTATCAAGAATGCTCAGAATAATATTTTCATGAAAAGATACTGGATGAAGCGCAAATATCAAGGATATTCTACTAATTTCATGGAGTATAAAAGCCAAAATTTTAACAAAATGAGTATAGAATTCGAAATCTGAAACGATTTAATAATACGTACATACTACAGAGTATGGAAGAAAATATTATTTTAAGCGAATATTGAACAAAAATAACATCCCTTACCTTGAAAAGAAGAATATTCCAACTGATATAGCGGGGATATTCTTGAAGAAAACTTTCACTGTTTTCTACGCTCAAAACTTTTTAAAACTCTAAAGAAATACACTCAAGATTAGAAGAATTCTCTGATTCTGGTGTATTTTTCAATTCTAACTTAAGCGCCTATTTATAGGAAAATGTTTGAACGCCATAAGAGACTAAACAATAAAATAATATATTTTTTTTTCTTTCTACATAGCCTACTTTGTTGAAAGAAGACCAAGCATGCCATCTTGAAATATTTTTGCAGCCCACATGTTTTAAAAACCAAAAGTGGGTCCCATCCACAATTTTAATAAAAATATTTAATTTTTGAAACTTCAACAATTCATATAAAATAGTCTTTTTATCAAAAAAATACTAATTTTATGTCCATTCCACATGAAATCGAATTCTCTACAACTTTGTAGCTTTAAGTTTTTTCAAATTCCAGACAGAAAATATCTGAATTCCCCAAACGGAAGATTTTTAATACCTCATAAAATTCATAGCAAATCATACGTTAATTTTTAACGGTTCAAAATTTGTGGATATATACTCAACTTATATATATATAACATATCCAAAAATCACAACGATCCAACGGTCGGATCAAAATTATAACTCACGCAATAGAGCTTTAATAACACTAATTTGAGTTATAATACCACCATTCCGACAAAAATACTGATAAAACACCTCAACATTAATTCCTTCATTCATAACCACATAAAATAAATATTTTTCTATCCATCATTTATGTCCACATAAAATAAATATTTTCTTATCATATAAATCAATAATTAATTATTCACAAATAATATTACAGAATCACAATTATGACAACCAGGTCGTTCCCAGGAAAGAGGAGACTTTCCGATAAGGATTTCTCCTTACTGACGAGCAATTAGGTGAATAAACCTCTCCTTAGACAGAACTTTCTTAGACATTGTCAATAATGTTATCTAATAATATTATTCAATTAATATGAATTATTGATATGATAATGGAGATATTGTGCAGTGACAATTATTGAAATAACAATAATATAAAATATCAACGCAGCAATTATTGAATCAATAAAATAAAATATTAAACAGTAATTACTGTAACAATTATTGAGTAGTGCCTTCTTACGTAAGAATCAATAATTCAAAAATATTGTGCAATACCGTGTGCTACTGTGCAACAACACGTATTACTGTATTTTAGCCACCAGGTATTCCAACAGTTAACGGTAAAACTTTCGCCGTTATTTTATAAAAAATATTTTTGTCGTTTTCTCAATCCGACAATAATTTCGTTGTGGGGTCCACCAATGATTGTGCTTTCGTACGAATATTCCCTGACCAATCGAATATTATATAACAACTTGCGTACTTTGTAAAATTTATAAATATTACTCACAACTATAACATTATATCAAATTCACTCCATAATATTCAAATATGATATTTATAGAAAATTCATTTTTATTCATAAAAGTTGGGGTCTTACACAAAGCTTATAATGGTGTATTTCAAAATACAAAATTTTAATCCAAATTTTGGTCATTTTAACTAAATAAAAAGATATCAACAATAGATATTGTTTTAAAGATATTAATGAGAGTTTTTTAACGAAATATAAATTAAAAATTTAGAATTTGTAACAAAAAATTATGGAATTTTAAAATTTGATGGGAATAAAGCGAAAGGTTGGGTTAAGAGAGAGAACGAGTATTCCGACATTGTTTAACATAAACTATCCGCGTGATGTTCTTGCGGATACTAATTATTATTCGCAGGAACTTTTTGTGAATACTTAATCTTTCACTTATGTATGATTGTAATAAACGATTGAGGATGGACTGATTGAGAAATTAAATAATTCATAGCCCAGAAATAACTATGGATCATCTCCATATATATATTATTAAAACTTAGAAATTGTAAATGAAGTTAAAGATTAGTTTTTGCTAATGTCTCGGTAGATAATAGTATATATTTTATCAATCGCGCTTCACGGTGATTCAGAATTTACTCTATTTTTAGTTTACTATATAATTTAGAATAAATCTATATACACACTTAAAATTATACATTCAAAGATATGAGTAGTGCTACAGACACAAACTATTTTATAAATATTTTATAAACTGCTGATGTGGCATACTCCACATCAGCGTATTGATCAACAAATTATTTCAATGTAGTCTTCGGTCCCACACAATATCTGAGGTGGAGTATGCCACATCAGCAGTTTGTAAAATATTTATATAATAATTTGTATCTCTAGCATTATTCCAAAGATATACTCAAGTATAAAATAGTAGTAAATGAAAAAAAAAAGTGTTGTAGAGAGAGGAGAGAAAAATATTTTATTATTATTTTACAATTTTTTGATCAAACAGACCAAGAGACTGAAACATATTAAAACTATAATCTATTACAAAAGATGAAATAATTACAAAAAATAAACTCAAATAGTAATTCTTTCAAATAAAATAACAGAAAAAATGGTCAATCGTAACAAAAATGCTAGTAGACACCAAATAAACTCCTAAAATACAGTAATATCCCCAAAATAATAATAGAACACACAAATCTGGACTGTTCTTTTGCATTAGCAACGAAAGAACAAGCCTCAATGCAATCACCACATCCAAATCTAAATAATCAATCTCCAACAATTCATGTACTGAAAAAAGTCTCGCGAATAAAAAAAAATCTCCCAAAAGAAGAAAATAAAATCTACCAAATGGAGAAAGCAAAATATCTGAAAAGTTGATAATGAAATCTCCTCACAAAATAGTAAGAAATCAGTTATCTCATGGAGAAAACAAGTCCTATAAAAGGGAAAAACAAACTCCACAAAAATGGAGAACAAGTAATTAGATCAAGATAAAAGAAATTTAGAAGAGGGTATCTCCAAAATCAGAGCCCTTCCCTAGATCTAAGATGAAGGATAGGCCAGGTTCTTGACTAAAGACAAAAGAGAGAGAAAAAAAAAGAGAGGACCAACCAATTAGGGTACATATTTAAAGTGTATTTTTGAGTGTTCAATTTGGGCGTGTCCATAAATATGTCCTATAATTTATATGGTGAAGTTGAAGCTATCACCTTTCTATGTTTAGTAGGTTTTATACACTCTTGTTCTAAAATGTAATATTAATTTTGACTTTTTAAGGTTAATTTAAAATATTTTAAAATTAAAATAAATGTAATTTAAATAAACTTTTGAAAATAATAATCTTATAATTATTAGTACTATCTAGATAATTCACAATTTTTACAAATATATCAGCTAAAACTAAATTAATACATAATAATTTTTTTTATTTAAAAATATCTTAAATTAATTTTAAAAAATCAATATTGATCATATATTTTAAAACTAAGCGAGTTCTTTTTTTCCTTAATTTGAGAGCGCACAATACACCATCTAAATTAATTATCTTAAAATTCAAACTATAAACAATCATTTTAAGTTGTGTTTTTTTAAAAAAATAAATAAAATATAATACTTATTTTGTTTTTTGCATGAGTCGTTTATTTCTAGTTCATAAAATATGATTCATACGATTCATATGCGGTTGACACACAAACTTCCACCGACAAGTGACAAAAAGAGGTTCATCAAGTCAAACAAAGTTCAACAAACATGTACATTTTTTTTAATCTGAACCCCGGCCAATAATTTTTACCAACTCTCCACTATATAAACTATTCAAACACTACTCCAACCATTATTCTCACTTATTCAAATCAAACCAACATTTTTTTTTTTTGCCAAATTAATGGCAATAATATTTCCAGCTCCAAAAATTCTTTTGATCATTTCGTTTTTATTTTTTATTACAAAATCTTTTTCTGACCCTAGAGCCACAGAGGCAGCTCTAATATGCAGTAACAAAACGGCAAATGAAGCCAATCGGCAAGAATTTATAGCAAATTATTTGGCAGCAATGGAGTCAGTTAGTGCCCTAGTTTCTATGCAAGGCTACGGCAGCGTCGGGAACGGAACAGGGAACAATAAAATTTATGCATTTGCTGATTGCATGAGGGATTTATCAAGAAATGATTGTGTTCTTTGTGTTGAACTAAGTAAAGTTCAAATACATAATTGCCTCCAATTTCAAAGTTTAGTTCTTGGTGGTAGAATTTACTTTGATGGGTGTTTTTTGAGGTATGATGATTTTCGGTTTTTAGGGGAAATTATGGTTTTTGATGATGGGGTTGTTTGTGGGGGTGGGGTGTTTGGTGGGAATAGGAGTTTGTTTAGGGAAAGTGTAGTGGATTTTATTAAGGGTTTGGGAATGGAAGGGGTTAAAAAGAATGATGGATTTTTTGTAGGGAGTTTGAGTAGAGGGGGATTTAGGGTTTATGGGTTGGTTCAATGTTGGAGATTTGTGAGGGGGTTGGATTGTGAGAAGTGTTTGGCGGATTCGATATCGAAAATTGGTTCTTGTTTGGATAGGGAAGAAGGTAGGGTTTTGAATTCTGGGTGTTATTTTAGGTATTCCACAAAAAAGTTCTATCATGATTCAGAAAGTTCATCTAATAGAAATGGAGGTAAGTTATGTTTTCGATATTTTTACTCTTTTTTCTTTTAATTCTTCTTTAATTTTGTTATGTTATGAATTATATGTAATTTATTATTGTATAATTAATGAGCGGGAGGGATTTCGATTCCCCCTGTTTTCTGGACGGATGAAAATGGTGGGAGACAAGATAGAATGTTTTATATATAAAACAGTTCTCCATATTTTGACTCTCCTCCATAATACATTCTCTTCAATTTAATTCAATACACCAAATATTTAATCTTAATAATAATCAAAATATGTTAATAAATAGTTGATGATATTAAGATTAATCCTACAAAAAATTAAAATCATAAAAAATATTTTCACTATTAAAAGTTTAAAAGAATTTTCATCCATTGAAAATTTGATAAAAAAAATATACATGTTCATCAAATGGTGAAAAAATGTCAGATTAATTTTATTTTTGAAACAATTATGTTATTCAATATAATAAATTAATTAATCGGTATCGATTTTAATTATACTATTCACAATTATAAAAATATGGTGTATTGAGTTTTACGCTTTTACCAACTAAAGGAAAATATTTACTTTTCCATCCCTTTTCCATTCTTCCCTTTTTCCACCATACCACGAGCTAAGTTCTTCCTTGAGGTTATTTTCTAGATTTTTATTTATTAAATTTTGTTATATTTTAAATTATGCATATGATTTATTGTTGTTATGCTTATGATCAGGAGGGATTTTGCTGCCCTCTTTAGGGCGGATTAATTAAAAATGATGGGACAAGATACATGCATTTCCAAATTAACTCTCTTATATATTATACTACTACACAATATATATAAGGTTTATTTTCTATAGTTATTTTTAACTATTATATCATCAAATTTTATATTCTTTACACCTTTGTTTCCTTTGAACCATATTTAAACTATAACTTTACGTATCAATCACAGCAGTTTTATATTATATTTATTTAATATTATCTAATCCCTACTTTACACCAGCTAAAGGCTAAAGGAAGTTGATGTTGATAGGGACTTGCGCAGTTTGCATTAATTTGATTATTTGGGTAGTAGTCTTAAATTAAAATATGGTGTCATTTTTAGAGCAATCTCTCGGTTCACAAGGTGTAACCCACTTTTATTTTATTTATTATTTTGTAAAATGCATGTCACCGTAATATGGTCATAAAGAATTTATTTTTTACAAAGAAAATTAATTATTGAATTAATATTACATTTATTTCATAAATATTTTACCCCCTCACATGAATTTTTAATTCTGCTCGTGTATTCAAGTTACCCATATCAAGATGTTCATATCTTATTTATATTTATATTAATATTATTATAAAGATTTGGTAACTACTAGGATTTTGTCTTAAAGTGTGTCCTCTTATGTGAATGTTATGCCCAAAATATTTATTTTAATTAAGTTGACATAGTTGTTTGTTCATATGGTTATTAGGAGACAAATGCTCAGCTATTATTTTTGCTGGAACTTCAGCTGGTGTAGCTATTGTGCTGTTTGTAGCAACAGTTTCTTTCTTTCTGAGGAAGCAAATTGTGAAACAAAAAAGAGGTACTTAATTAAGCATAAAAATTTGAAAAATAAATATATATATTCCATATTTATTCGAGCAATGCTGTAACCTTCCGCGTAAGGCAATTATCGTCCAACTAGATACAATGACAAAATTTATAGTTAATTACGAATTCAATATATTATTTGTGTGTGTTTATTTGGAGGACTTGCGTAAGGCGATTGTCGTCCAACTAGACACAATGACAGAATTTGTAATTAACCGTAAATTTAATATAAAAAAATTATCTGTATGTCTGTTATAAAGAATCGTTCAATCCTATTAATTCTCTCCATTTCACATAAATTGTATCAACGTTTTTAGAAATGTTAATATTGTCATAGTAAAAATTATATTTTCTGAGAAAATTTACATTTAATAACACTTTTATAATTTATTTTACAATACTAATTAACAGACATTTATTACTGTGACAATATATATCATTATTACTTTTACAATATCCACCGCCTTTTCGAGAGCGTGCGACACCAGTTTAAAATGTGTCAAAAGTACATTGAGATATTATATATTTATATTAAATGTTAAATTTATAATTATATTTTAAATATTTTAAGATATAATTTAAATATATTTGTATCCCGTCTTAAAATCATTATCACACACTAAAAAAATGTTACAATTAATGTGGGACTAAAGGGAATACTATGCTCTATTTGATTTAGTTTTCTTTTCTTTTCTTTTTTTGGTATATTTATGTTGTAGAGAAGGAGCAACTAGATTTCTTGTCCACTGTTACAAAGTCCAAACCCATTTTCTCTTATGAAACTCTTGAAACGGCCACTAAATACTTTCATAATTCCAATAAGCTAGGTGAAGGAGGATCCGGCCATGTTTATAAAGTAAGTTCTTTCATCTTTTCTTCACTTATACGCATTAAATTTATTCTCCCAAAATGAGAGACCATTTTTTTTTGGATTAGAATCCCCTTTTATTACACTTATTCTTTATTTTCTCTCCAATATACATTTATCAACACAAATATTAATTTTAGCGATTGTATCAAGACAAAATTATTTGCAATAAATTATATTATGTCGTTAATTATTTATGAAGAATTTTATTTTCTCGCACTGAATACGTATTAGGGGAAATTGGATAATAGGTCTGACGATAGGGACCTAATCATTTTATCTTTTTCTTTTCTTTTCTTTTTTTAATTCTGAACTCCATTTAAATAACAACACTGATACTAAATGAAAGCTAAGTTTTCCGTAAGTACAAATTTGAATCAATTTTTAAGTAGGACACTCTCATTTGGGATCACAAAATGAAAACGAGGCTATTATTTTGGGATTGACTGATAGAATAAAGGGGAATTGATATTTAAACGTGAAAATTTTATATTTTTATATGATTACTCTCACATAAATAGTAAGTGAGTTCCACGTTTACGTGAGAAAGACACGTGTAAAATTATCATATTTACCTACAGAAATATCAGTTCGTAAATAAAAACTATGTGCTTAACTAGGCTTACTCTCTGTTTATGAAACAGGGGAAATTACCAGATGGAAGGACTGTTGCCATAAAGAGGATTTTATTTGATACAAAACATTGGGTTGATCACTTCTTCAATGAAGTGAATTTAATCAGTGCTATTGATCACAAAAATCATGTAAAGCTGTTGGGTTACAGCATTACAGGACCAGAGAGCCTTCTTGTTTATGAATATATGCCCAACCAAAGCCTTCATGATTACTTCTTTGGTAATCCATTCAACTCCTATATGAATTACTTTCTATTTTCTATAAATTTTAGCTTCCTAAAATAAGTACTACATCTCTCCCAAATTAATAGTCCCATTATGCAAAATAGGGGTTGTTAACGCCAAGATCTACTGTCACGTCCCAGTCACGTAAGACGTTCTGATCTTGCACAATAAACACAGTCAACACCAAAAGCTTGACGGCTTGACCGTCGGAGGATAGATCCGGCGTGAGAGTTAGTACAGGCGATCACAAGGTTAACAATGGAGGAAAAATATCTAGTGCTTGAGAGAGAAAATAATTCAGTTACCTTTTTCTTAGTGTGTGATCCTTGCTCATATACACTGTCCAGTTTTTCGTGTCACCCACTACCATCTGACATAATCTCCCACTCCTGGTCATCTCAGCCGAAAACTAGCACCTCACCTGCTCATCCCATCCTTGTTTGTCACACCCGGCCGATTAGATCCCATCCACATTAATGCATGGAAGAGATAACAGTCAACTGTTATCTTTGTGATCATTACCGGTCAAAGCTAAGGTTTAGATATTATTTGTCTAATGGATCAGCCCAAATCAGAGGCCCAATACATTTAAAACATAATAAAGATAACCCAAGGAATAGTCCCAGTTGGTCCGGTCCGACGTGTAAAGTATCATGGTACATGGGAGGAGCACATTCGATCGGGCCCAAAGACATAAAGTATCATGACCCAACATTGTCCCCCCAGTCTTTTATTAAACAGGATGTTTAATGAAAGAATGTAAATAGTATAGGTCCACGATGAAAGGAATCGTTATAAGATCAAAAAGGGCCAAGAAGGATCTTACCGAGGCCCAACAGAGAAGTATCAGCCAACAATTCAAATAAAACCAGAGGCCCAAACCGAAAAGTTCAATCTGATCAGAACATTAAACCCAAAATCGGACGCCATCTCTTCACATTCATCATCATTACCAACATTTATTGTGCCGCCCTCGATTTTCGTGAAAAGTTGAAAAGACCACCTGCTATAAAAAAACCCCTTCCCCTAATTTTGACGGTTTTACCTGCCAATTCAAATTTCAGACACCTCTTGCTTTCTTCTTCCTTTCGATTTCTCTCTCCAGCTAGCGAAAAGTTAACAATGGCTTCTCAGCAACCGGATAACACTGCACCCATTCACGCCGTACCCATTACCACTGTTATTCCCTCACCTAGCCCCACCGAAGCGACTTCATCCTCAAACCCCCAACCATCCATTTCCCCAAACAAGAACTCACCCCCCCCATCCTTCTGAATTCTTCAAGAATGAGACAGAATTTCCTCACGCCAACACACCATCCACCGTTACTGAAATCGAGCTTCGTAATATTCGGATTCGCTACCACATTCTGAATACTCACAGAGTGAGGGTTGCAGCAGCTCACGAGAGAATGTACCAGCGACCCAATGGTTGGATCGCTGTCCCGGTAACACTCTTGGATAAGGGGGTCAGATTTCCCCTTCACGCCTTTTTGGTTATCCTTCTAGGGTTTATTGGAGTTGGGTTCGCACAATTGGTGTCGAATTCATACATCCACATTCTGGCCTACATCGCATTCTGCTATAAAATAGGAGTTCCACCTACAATCGATTCGTTCTTCACCCTTTTCTCAGTCGGGAAGTCTCGGGAACGAGGTTTCAAGGTGCTGACCAGAATAGCCCCTAAACCCAATGCCAGAATCGAGAAACGACCTCTAATGGACACTCCTTCAAGCAACCGAGGATGGCACAATAGATGGTTCTTCGTCAACAGACCCGAAATGTCCTCCATTCCATATTGGACTACTTCTGATCGTGTTTCTGGTAAATCTTCCCATATCTTGCAAAGTCATCACCCTAGATTATAGCACATGATCTATATATCATCCAAGCTTATCCTCTTTGACACCTTGCAAGTTAGATACATTGAATCTAAGAGTTATAAATAGGTTAGGAGAGAGAAAAGTGCACATATTTGCTCATTTGTGCTTTTACACTTCACCAAGACCATCTCTCTCTAAATCCACGAATTTCCAGTGCTAGACTAGTCCCCAAATCAAGCCCCACGAAATCCCAGAACCAAATCAGTAGCCAAGAATCAAAGATTGCTCATAGGAGGTATAAACCCTAAAACGAAATCTGACTTTTGATTCTATGTTAGATGTTAGTTTTTTGTGTTAAATATGTTGTATGTAGTGTATAAAGATGATCTAGGTTGCTAGATGTTAGATCCATAACATCTAGAGTCTCGGATTTGAAGATTTACAAGATCTGGAAAAATAAAATTTTGTTGTCTGACAACGAATGTCAGGCCCTGTAGATCTTCTTCTGTGTTTAGTTTTTGTGTTTTTAAGCTTTGATCTTGTAGTATGTCATCAAATCTTTGATCTGAAACTGGAATCAGAGTCAGATCATAAGCTGATTGAAAGTTATTAGTGGTCAAACCACGTTGACCGGCATTGACCGAACGTTTCTGGGTAACCCATAACGTGCCCAGAAAGTCTGACAACATGTTCAAGCGTTTAGATCTTGCTTATTTTTACGTGTTAGACTCTGTTATTGTGGTAATGTTGTTATCTGAAGTGTAGGCTACATGACCATGCCTCTAGAATCTTTATATCCTTCTCTGAATCAAAGTAATCAGTGGTCAAAGTGGTGTGCCGGATGAAGTTTCTGGGTAACCCAGAAACCTTCATAAGCAGTTTCTGACCACTACTTTGACCGGTCCAAATTGGGTTGATGTGTTGTTGTTATGTTGATGTTTTGTGATAGATCTATAGTACTACATGTGGTCTAGAACCTGAAAACCTTAAATCACTTAAACATCAACAGGATATCAAGTTGTGGAAGCCCAAAGATGCATACTCGAACTGTTCTTCATTTTTGGGCAACCCAGAAATGAAGAACAACCTCTGATAGCTACTTTAGGCTCTTATATCTTCTATGTTATGCATGTTATGACTTTGGTTGTTGTTGGATCGAATAGTGTTGCACGTGTACTACAACCTCCAGTCAGTAGATTGCCCAGAAACTATAAGATCAGTGTTTAATACTTGATCAAAGTAGGTCACCTGAAACTGCCTTATGAATGCTCAAGAACATGAAGAACACCTATAGCGACAATTCTGTCACTATAGGTGGTCTTTAGCGACAGATTATTTATAAAAATAATATTTATATTAGATAATTATAGAAAATTAGTTTTTAATTATTAAAAATACAAAATAAATTATTAAAAATTATTTTAAAGTCTGAACATTAGTTTTTAATTATTTTTAATATATTTCATAAATATTTAATATTTTTTGAAATATTAAAAGTATTTAATTTATTTAATTAATTATATTAAATAAATTATTTTAAAATAATTTTAATATTTGAAAAATTATTTAAAATTATATTATGGCATAAGAAAATATTTTAAGTTATTTTTAATGACTTTTAATATTTTGTGATGAAATTTATTAATAAATTAATATTAATGATATTTAAGTTATTTAATAAATGAATTAAATAAATTAATAAAAAATGATTTTATTATATTAAAAATCATTTTAAATAATAATAAGGTATTTAAAGATATTTTAAGTTATAAAATATAACTTTCAATATTTAAAGGTAAATTTCATTAATTAATTATTATTAATGATATTAAGGTTATTTAATAATTATATTAAATAAATTAGTTTAAAAATAATTTTAATATTATAAAAATCATTTTAAATGTAAATAAAGTGTTTAAAGATATTTTAAGTTACAAAATATAACTTTTAATATTTAAAGAATAATTTCATTAATAATTTAATATTAATGATATTAATTTAATACTAAATGATATTAAATTTATTTAATAATTATATTAAATAAATAGTTTAAAAATAATTTTATTAATTTAAAAATCATTTAAAAATGATATAAATGAATTAAAAATATTTTAAGTTATACTTAATGACTTTTAATATTTGGATAAATAAAGCATTAATACTTTAATATTAATGGTAATTATTTAAGAATGATTTTAAATGTTTTAAAAATCATTTAAGGGTAATATTAATACTTTAAAAATATTCTAAGTTATTATAAATTACTTTAATATTTTGGAAATGATTTTATTAATAGTTTAATATTAATTAAATATTAATGATAATAGAATTGATTAATATTTAAATTATTTAATAATGATTCCGATGTTTAAAAATTCATGATAAATTATAATAAATATTTTAAAATTATATTAAGTCATTTAAAAATAATATGACTGATACTAAGTTACAGGACAGAGTCTTAGACTCGATAATTACCCGATAAAGTCGTCGGTACACTGACACAGAAATTGATCTGGACTTAGATAATTTGATTAGTTATGTACTTATTTGTGATTCAATGGTTGTTAAACATGGGTAATAATGTGATTAGGTTATGTGCTGGCTGCTAAATGTTGTACTAAGTGTTATAGTATATTGTTCTAATCGAACGAATGATCTGATTAATGATAGGTCGTGATATAAACGATAAAACTAAGTTGTGAACTGTAAGCAGCGCATCAGGCAAGTATCCTACCTTTGCATTTTCTTTATGCAATGGACAAGGGTAAGAATGTTTCTAAATTATATTAATACTATACAGATTATTAACCTTATATTATATACGCTTATTGATTATCAACATATTAGTATATGGTAATTCAGATATATATTCTGTTCGTTAATTTCTATAAATGGTTATACAAGTGTCCCCACTTGGATAATCATTACATTTAATCACATGTTGATATACCTTTGTCAATTACCCGTATATATATATGTTGAATTATAGATTATTGTTGAACAAGATAAAACCTTTGATTTGGAACCCAGACAGATATGAACATCCCGATCAAGGAAAAAATTTTATGCGCCTAAGGCGGACAGAGTGAACGATACCCTCGTTCTTGTAATGTAGTATTGATCAATACAGGGTACAACGGGCTGATCACCCCCGTGCCCGTAAGTTATGACGGTTTACAGATGAAGTTCTGTTTAACCTTTTCGAAAATGAAAACAATGTTCATAGTATGTCAACTTAACCCTATTTATAGTCATTACGTAGTTTTAAAATTTTGAAAGAGAGTTGTTATGTTATTTTTATCGGTTCAGATTACTTCACAACTATTTGTAGAAGGGTAGTATAAAGAAAACATTTAAATTCTTTCAGCTTATATATATATATATATATATATATATATATATATATAAATATAATTGTTATTACTTGTTGGGCACTCAAATGCTCATCCTTGCTTAATTTAAATATTTTCAGTCAAGTGTGAAGAACCAGAAAGCTCATGCAGAAACAAAGGAAAAGGAAAGCTAACCAAATAAGATTTGTGGTAGTTTATGTAATAGTTTGATATTATTATTAAGACAATAATATATATTATCTATTATGGGTTGTAAGGAATGTATTAAAGGTTACGTACTTGGGAGCTAGACTCTGATAATCATGTAAATTAAGTTGATCTTTATATTATTGTTATTATTATTAGTATTATTCCGCTCATAGAAATGGTATCGTGAAACACCGAGTTCGGGTTTCAAGTATCCGAATTTGGGGGCTTTACAAGTTGGTATCAGAGCTTAGGGTTAAAAACCTTAGGTGGGTTAGACCTTACGCTATAACCTTAGAACAGAGGGAAACGTTGAAAATATAAATAACTCATATAGAGTTTAAAAAGAGATGAATTAAATAAATTCATCGTCAAACAAAATAAAAGATAACTTATATAAAACTATTAATTGCTATGTGTATATATTATATGCTAATCAGGATAATTTATATGTGTAGATGTCTGATGGAAAAGGCTTGTTATATGCTTATAGCATGAAGAAGGATCAAACCCATACACCCGAGCTGATATCGAAGCCAATAGCTGAAATAGAGGCCCACGATGCAAACAACTCAGACGATGTGGTTATTGTAGAAAATGTAGTACAAGATTCGGAGATGGTGGAGCTGACAGATAGTGATTCAGACACTAAAGTTGAAGTTGATCAAGCATCAACGGAGGTGCAGGATCTAAGGAACAAGGTTTCTTCTTTGGAAAGACTGTGGGAAATGGAAAAACTGTTGAATAGTCAGTTGCGTCAGGCGTTAATAGAAACAATAGAAGAATAAGATAAGCTTAAAATCTAAATTGATCAGATGGGAGCCACAATCAACACATCGTGTGCAGCTCCGAGCAAGAAGGGGAAAAGAAAGATAGAAGATCATGACTTAGGAAAATTAAATAATAAGAAAGGGAGAAGAATATGTTATCTTTGCGGTTATGAAGGACATACTACTCTGTATTGTCCTAACTTTAAACCAGGAGCATGTTTTATCTGTGGGATAGAAGGTCATCAAGCGAAAGGTTGTCCAAGAAAAAGGTGTAATAAATAGGTAGTATAAGTTCTGTTGTGTAGGCATGTTTAATGTAATATGTGTGCTTAGTATTTCTGTGTAATGTAATATTCTAAAACTTTTGTGCTGGTCAAGGTTGTAAATCCTGACTTTTGTAGTCACAAATGGATGAATGATGTTAAAAGCAGTATGTGCTATGTTATGTAAAATATTCGTTAAATGAATATGAATCTATGTTTGAGTGATGAAACAAGTTTAATATATTAAACTTATATGATAAAGGGTTAGAATGTAAGTTAAATTTATGATTTTATTTAATCAGATAATGCCGCCAAGACGTCGAACTCGAAATCAAAGGGCAGAAGAATCTGTTAATAACGTTGAGGGACAACAACAAGCAGACCCGATGCAGAATTTCGCGAACATGATAGCTCAGGCTATGAAACAGGGAATACTAGCTGCAGGGAACCAGCCGGACAACCGCTTAGCTAACTTCAAAGACTTTAAGGTTGTAGGATCGCGAAAATTCAAAGGTACAACTGATCCTGTAGAAGCCCAAACTTGGGTTAAGGAAATTGAGAAGGCGTTCGTAATAGCTAGGATAATTGAGAGGCAAAAGACCGCTTTTGCCACCTACACGATGAAGGGTGAGACAAATTTTTGGTGGGAGGCGAATCAGGCGAGGGCAGGAGAAGGTGTAGTCACATGGGAGAGGTTCAAAACTTTGTTTTTCGAAAATTATTTTTCACCTAGTATGCAGGCGAGGATGGAGGTAAAATTTATAGAGTTGAAGTAGGAGAATATGACGGTGTCTGAATACGCCGCCAAATTTAATGAGTTAGCTAGGTTTGCTCTGCATCAAGTTGATACGGAGGTTAGAAAAGTGAGAAGGTTTGAGCTGGGATTAAAACCCTGGCTCTACAACAAGATGACAGTGTTGCAGATCCCTACATTTGCAGCACTCATGGAGAAAGCGATTATAGTTGAGGAGGGAAGTGAGGCCATGAGCCTCTATAATAAGGAGAGAAAGAATAAGGGTAAGACCGAAGGAGCTGGGAAGGTAGGAATTAATAGGGGGAATAGGGGTGATAGTAGCAAGAGGAAGGTGAGCAGTTTTGGAAATGTGCAGGTGAAACAAAAAGGTATCAAGAAGTAGGTGGTGCCATGTAAGATGTGTGGAAAGAACCACTCTGGAGAATGTTTGAAGAGAAAGTTCGTGTGCTACAAGTGCGGGCAGGAGGGGCATATCTCTCCCAACTGCCCCAATCCTAGGATGAATAGTAGATGTTTTTTGTGCGGATTGACAGAACACAGGGTGAAGGATTGTCCGAAGAGGAGGGTGGAGGTAGGTAGTGTGAACACGGGCACTGGCAGCGAAACTTTAGCAATCACCGGACCGACTTCGTCAAACAAACCAACAAAATCAACGGTAAGGGTCTATAACATGACAGTCCAGGATACGATAACAGCTGGCAGTGGAACTCCAGGTATTATTCATACAACTTTTATTTTATTATACATGATTTTCTTATATATAGTAAATTATTATATAAAAAAATTTTGAGGGAGGAATTTGAGTTCTTTTAGAAATCAAATTTTCGTTTAATCAGAAAGACAAGTTTTATGTGAATAGTTAAAGATCAGTTCGATCAAATTATGATCGAGATCTACTTACAATGATTGTGTATGCTATGTAACCGTGTATTTATGAGTTTTAAAACGGTGAATGTAACAACCCGATATTTTCTATATAAATAAATAAAAAATTTTGCGTATAAATTTTTTTATTTATTTTAAGGATGAGGATTTGTACAAGATATTGTGTATATGTATTTATGTAGTAAATAAAAATATATTTATTACATAAATGTTTACAAATAAATTTATTTTAGAATTATTGATTATTATAAAGTATATTCTTATAATAATTAATTTTAAAGTAGAAATGTTTTTATTAATTATTTTACATGAAAATATAGTCATATATTATTTAAATAATACATGGAGTAATTTTTAGAATAATTATAATAATTATTTTATTTTAGTACAGATTATTAAGTTAATTATTTTACCTTAATTATTAAGGTTAAATATGAGGAATAAATCAGATATGGAATCCAAACCCTAATTTTAGATTTTTATCAAGGAATGAGAATAATAATATAATATTAATTATATTTTAATTTTTCAGTGCTATAAATATGTACTGTATGTACGTATTGATGATGATTGGTCAATTATGGTGTTTAATTTCAAAACCCTTCTATTAATTGATTAAACCCTAATTTTACTAGGGGGAACCCTAATCGAAAAATGAACTGTGAGTTTAAGATTGTTATATAACTGTGTTATATGTTTTATGTTGTGTAAGTGATTAATTAGGTAAACCCTAATTAAAATTCTAGAAACCCTAAATAATTTTTAGAAAATCCTAATTATTTAAAAACCATAAATTTTAATTAGTAAGTTCTAATTAAAATTTTATTGAACTTTAAACTTAAATTTTAAACCCTAGAAATTATTTGGGAAACCTTAAGGTTTAAGATCTATTGATTTTAACCTAGATTCAAGTACCATGGACAAGAATACCCTTAAAATATTTTGTTAGTTTACTAAAATACCCTTTTGGATATATTTTAATAGATTTCTTGCAAATCTTCCCATATCTTGCAAAGTCATCACCCTAGATTATAGCACATGCTCTATATATCATCCAAGCTTATCCTCTTTGACACCTTGCAAGTTAGATACATTGAATCTAAGAATTATAAATAGGTTAGGAGAGAGAAAAGTGCACATATTGCTCATTTGTGCTCTTACACTTCACCAAGACCATCTCTCTCTAAACCCATGAATTTCCAGTGCTAGGAGGTATAAACCCTAAAACGAAATCTGACTTTTGATTCTATGTTAGATGTTAGTTTTTTGTGTTAAATATGTTGTATGTAGTGTATAAAGATGATCTGGGTTGCTAGATGTTAGATCTATAACATCTAGAGGCTCGGATTTGAAGATTTACAAGATCTGGGAAAATAAAATTTTGTTGTCTGACAACGAATGTCAGGCCTTGTAGATCTTCTTATGTGTTTAGTTTTTGTGTTTTTAAGCTTTGATCTTGTAGTATGCCATGAGATTTTTGATCTGAAACTGGAATCAGAGTCAGATCATAAGCTGATTGAAAGTTATTAGTGGTCAAACCACGTTGACCGACGTTGACCGAACGTTTCTGGGTAACCCAGAACGTGCCCAGAAAGTCTGACAGCATGTTCATGCGTTTAGATCTTGCTTATTTTTACGTGTTAGACTCTGATATTGTTGTAATGTTGTTGTCTGAAGTGTAGGCTACATGACCATGCCTCTAGAATCTTTATATCCTTCTCTGAATCAAAGTAATCAGTGGTCAAAGTGGTGTGGACGAAACTGCCGGATGAAGTTTCTGGGTAACCCAGAAACCTTCATAAGCAGTTTCTGACCACTACTTTGACTGGTCCAAATTGGGTTGATGTGTTGTTGTTATGTTGATGTTTTGTGATAGATCTATAGTACTACATGTGGTCTAGAACCTGAAAGCCTTAAATCACTTAAACATCAACAGGATATCAAGTTGTGGAAGTCCAAAGATGCATACTCGAACTGTTCTTCATTTCTGGGCAACCCAGAAATGAAGAACAGCCTCTGACAGCTACTTTAGGCTCTTATATCTTCTATGTTATGCATGTTATGCCTTTGGTTGTTGTTGGATCGAATAGTGTTGCACGTGTACTACAACCTCCAGTCAGTAGATTGCCCAGAAACGATAAGATCAGTGTTTAATACTTGGTCAAAGTAGGTCACCTGAAACTGCCTTATGAATGCTCAAGAACATGAAGAACACCTATAGCGACAGTTCTGTCACTATAGATGGTCTTTAGCGACAAATTATTTATAAAAATAATATTTATATTAAATAATTATAGAAAATTAGTTTTTAATTATTAAAAATATAAAATAAATTATTAAAAATTATTTTAAAGTCTGAAAATTAGTTTTAAATTATTTTTAATATATTTCATAAATATTTAATATTTTTAAAATATTAAAAGTATTTAATTTATTTAATTAATTATATTAAATAAATTATTTAAAAATAATTTTAATATTTGAAAAATCATTTAAAATTATATTATGGTATAAGAAAATATTTTAAGTTATTTTTAATGACTTTTAATATTTTGTGATGAAATTTATTAATAAATTAATATTAATGATATTTAAGTTATTTACTAAATGAATTAAATAAATTAATAAAAAATAATTTTATTATATTAAAAATCATTTTAAATAATAATAAGGTATTTTAAGATATTTTAAGTTATAAAATATAACTTTCAATATTTAAAGGTAAATTTCATTAATTAATTATTATTAATGATATTAAGGTTATTTAATAATTATATTAAATAAATTAGTTTAAAAATGATTTTAATATTTTTAAAATTATTTTAAATGTAAATAAAGTGTTTAAAGATATTTTAAGTTATAAAATATAACTTTTAATATTTAAAGAATAATTTCATTAATAATTTAATATTAATGATATTAATTTAATACTAAATAATATTAAATTTATTTAATAATTATATTAAATAAATATTTTAAAAATAATTTTATTAATTTAAAAATCATTTAAAAAGGATATAAATGAATTAAAAATATTTTAAGTTATACTTAATAACTTTTAATATTTGGATAAATAAAGCATTAATACTTTAATATTTATGGTAATTATTTAAGAATGATTTTAAATGTTTTAAAAATTATTTAAGGGTAATATTAATACTTTAAAAATATTCTAAGTTATTATAAATAACTTTAATATTTTGGAAATTATTTCATTAATAGTTTAATATTAATTAAATATTAATGATAATAGAATTGATTAATATTTAAATCATTTAATAATAATTTCGTTGTTTGAAAATTCATGATAAATTATAATAAATGTTTTAAAATTATATTAAGTCATTTAAAAATAATATGAGTGATACTAAGTTACAGGACAGAGTCTTAGACTTGATAATTACCCGATAAAGCCGTCGGTACACTAACATGTTTCAGAAATTGATCTGGACTTGGATAATATGATTAGTTATGTGCTTATTTGTGATTCAATGGTTGTTAAACATGGGTAATAATGTGATTAGGTTATGTGCTGATTGCTAAATGCAGTACTAAGTGTTATAGTATATTGTTCTAATCGAACGAATGATCTGATTAATGATAGGTCGTGATATAAACGATAAAACTAAGTTGTGAACTGTAAGCAGCGCATCAGGCAAGTATCCTACCTTTGCATTTTCTTTATGCAATGGACAAGAGTAAGAATGTTTCTAAATTATATTAATACTGTACAGATTATTAACCTTATATTATATACGCTTATTGATTATCAACATGTTAGTATATGGTAATTCAGATATATATTTTGTTCGTTAATTTTTATAAATGGTTTTACAAGTGTCCCCACTTGGATAATCATTGCATTTAATCACATGTTGATATACCTTTGTCAATTATCCGTATATATATATATATATATATATATATATATATATATGTTGAATTATAGATTATTGTTGAACAAGATAAAACCTTTGACTTGGAACCCAGACAGATATGAACATCCCGATCAAGGAAAAACTTTTATGCGCCCAAGGCGGACAGAGTGAACGATACCCTCGTTCTTGTAATGTAGTATTGATCAATACAGGGTACAACGGGCTGATCACCCCCGTGCCCGTAAGTTATGACGATTTACAGATGAAGTTCTATTTAACCTTTTCGAAAATAAAAACAATGTTCATAGTATGTCAACTTAACCCTATTTATAGTCATTACGTAGTTTCAAAATTTTGAAAGAGAGTTGTTATGTTATTTTTATCGGTTCAGATTACTTCACAACTATTTGTAGAAGGGTAGTATAAAGAAAATATTTAAATTCTTTCAGCTTATATATATATATATATATATATATATATATATATATATATATATATATAATTGGTATTACTTGTTGGGCACTGAAATGCTCATCCTTGCTTAATTTAAATATTTTCAGCCAAGTGTGAAGAACCAGAAAGCTCATGCAGAAACAAAGGAAAAGGAAAGCTAACCAAATAAGATTTGTGGTAGTTTATGTAATAGTTTGATATTATTATTAAGACAATAATATATATTATCTATTATGGGTTGTAAGGAATGTATTAAAGGTTACGTACTTGGGAGCTAGACTCTGATAATCATGTAAATTAAGTTGATCTTTATATTATTGTTATTATTATTCCGCTCATAGAAATGGTATCATGAAGCACCGAATTCGGGTTTCAAGTATCCGGATTTGGGGGCTTTACACTCAATCAACTTCTGCTGCGAGTCTGATTGATATGCCTATGGATGAACGGATGCAGGCTCTTCGAATAAAGAAGAGGAAAACTAAGATAACACCTTTACCTACTGACGAACTACGGGTTCCCACTCCTATGGAAATCCTTGTTTCTAAGGACGAAGATGAAGAACAAAACGAGGCTTCAGCCCCGTCTCGCAAAAGGAAACAACCTTCGGAGGACCAGCTACCATCATCTACATGGCCTATTCCTGTTCAGCCTCCCTCTCCTGTCGATTCGCCTACTCAATCTCCTCCTCGTGACGAACCTCCCGTGTTCTCCCCAACATGACCATTCCCCTCAGCTTTCAGGCGCGAAGCCATGTCATCACCTACCGTATGGCCGGAGTTTAATGCAAACTTTCCCTTCCAATTGTTCGACTCTTTTGTCTGGGAGACCGATGACGATGTTCGGAAACAGCTCGATTAGGGATTTAATCGAGGAAGGCATGAGCTACCAGGCATGATTATCTTTGAATATCAATTAATTTTCACTATCATATGAAAATTATTTTAAATATATATCATTTGACTTCTAAAAAGTAGGAAATAAAACTTTTATTATAATATTAATAAACTGAAATAAATTGATTTAAGTTTAGTTAATGAATTTTTACTATTATAAAGTTAAAATATCTAAAATGTATCATTTAACAAGAAAATTATATACTAGAAGAACAAAACTATAACTATTAGCTTGTTATAATTTTTTTAATTTCAAAACATACTTGCAATGCTAGGAGACGTGAACAATGAACAATATAATTTTAATGTTAAAATGTGTTAAGTCCAAATTAATTTAGAATTAATCTAGAAGGGGGTTGAATAATTAATTCACGTTTATAAATTTTCAGGTGGATGGAGTATTTATCACTTTCATTTGCCCAATTATTTAGAAATTAGAAGTCCAAATTTTGAAACAAGTAGAGTATTCATTTTGAAATTTAGGATTTTAAAAATGATGAAAACTTATTTGAATTTGAATTTAGAATATTGATTATTGTATTTAAATATTTATTAAAAATAAATAAATTAACATTCATTCATTAATAAACTATATTTCAAACTCATTATTTTTTTATTCTAGTTATAGTTAGGGCTATAAATGTTAATCGGAAAATCTGTATTCGTCTGCAACTGTATTCGAAAAAAAACGGATATTATTCGTATTCGAAAAAAAACCCGGATATTATCCTATTTAGTTTAAAGGTATCCGTAAATAAACGGATATGGATACTAATATATTTGAATCCATATATCTCTGTTTATGCCCCTAGTTTGACCGAGTCCAAAATATAGCTCAATCCAGTCTCAAGAGGACCATTAGGGTGAGCCTTATTTTGGGCACGAGATGGGCGACTCCTGACGTGTTGTAAACAATGTAAACAAGTGTACATATTCGAGTTATTAGTATGAAGTTAATTTTGGTCAATTGATCAATACAGTGTCGATACGCAGATAGAGATGTGATTTCTCTCTACGTGTCAGTATTGTATTGGTCAATTGACCAACTTATCATGAAGTTAACTCCATAATAACCGGATTCATATTATCTCTGTTTCAAAATATAATAGTATTATTTTATTTTTGAAATCAATATTACATATTTTTAAATTTAAAATTGACCTAGGTTTATTTAATTTTAGTCAATAAAATAATTAATATTATAAACTATCTAAAAAATACCACTAATTATAATATTTATTTTTTTAATAATTTTTACTAAATCTTATTTTGAATTTAAAAATGCCCAGAATTAACTTTCAAAAGTTAATAATACTATTATAATTTGGAACAAGAGTACATTATATGTACATATTATATATGTTCTACATGAAATTTATATACTCGATATATGTATATGCTTCACTTTAACTATATTGACGATGTACAAAAAGTTTATTTTGAAATGGGTTTCTGACACGTCCTACATGTTTATATGAGATTTAATCCTAATAAATGGTGATAACTGGATTTATCTAATCACCAGATCGTACATCGTTCATTATAACATCTGATGGTCAATATTTAAAAAAATTATGACCCCCCACAACACAGTGTTGTGGAACTTCCTTACCGCTACACACTGTTTGCGGTTGAAATTGTTTTTCTAATCGGCAAAAAGCATCTTTCGGCCACTGTGGTTATAGTGATTTAACGAATTAATCACTGTATTTTTAAAATATTCAATTAGCCCACTAAATTTTTTAAAAATATTCAATAAGCCCATTCCGTCTATTTTTCGTAACTGACGTTAAAAAATATCCTACGTGACTTTTTTGAAAAAAAATAAATATTATGTGCATTTGCTGACTGTGCGACTTTTTTTACGTGGCTTTTTAAAAAAATAAAAATATTACGTGGCTTTTTTGAAAAAAAATAAAAAAAAAATACTTTTATATTGTAAAATACTTATAAAATTTTTTAAAATAAAAATATTTTTATATTTTAATTTCTTTCTTTTCCTTTACCTAAATTCCCAAAATAAAAGTTAATAATAATTAATAAGAATAAGAGATAATTAATAATTAATAATGTGACAAAAAAAATAATTAAAATAATAAAATTAAAATAAATATTTTAATTCATTTTCTATATAATTTTTTTCTCTTTCCTCTTATTCATTTTCTCTTTCCTCATTCATCTTCAACCCATAAACTTCTCGATTCTTCTTCATCTTCAAACCACTTATTTGATTCCATCAGAAAATATGGGTTGATTCACTTCTATGAAGTTAAGCACATGGGCTAAGTTTATAGTGTTAATTTCAAAACCCCTTCTAATTTTCTAAATCTCATTAAAGCTGTGTCATTTTTGCTTTAAATTCCAGAGATTCAATCATCCCCCCATTTTTTCTGGCCAAAATCAAGCCTCTAAATTATACCCAAATTCGAACTGAAAATGAATAGATCTAGCATCATTCTCACTGAAATGGAATCCTACAGTCCTTCAATTAAGGGAGAAGGGATAGCCGTGAAGATGGTGGAAGGGTTGAAGAAATAGATGATGAGAGAGAGAAAATGGGTCTCACTTATGATTTTCTAGTGTATGCTTCTCTTCTATTGACTTAATATTCCGATCTATGCTCTCCGATCTCAAATAGTTAGTTAAGACGAGCTCCAATCTATGCTCTGCAATCTCAAATAGTTAAGATAGTGATGTACAGTGAATAGGGGATGAAGAAGACGTTAATTTGTTTAATTAATTAATTATTATTATTATTTTGTATAAATATAAGTTTACTGAAGTAATTTATTTAATTTCTGAAAAGCTAAAATATATTAATAGATTCTTAACTAATTCTAAAAAAAACAAACAAGGTATAAGTATGATTAAAGTCAAAAAATATTTTTAATAAATTTAGTTTTTATCAACAAAAAATTTAATTAGTTTTCACATTAATTAAAATGTTTATTTCAATTTTATTATTATTTTAATAATTTTTTACCACGTAATTAATGATTTTTTATTTTTAATTTTTGTAAAAATTAATATAATGTTATAATAGATCTCATTGATACAAAAATTTTGATATATTATTTGTAATATTTGGAAAAGAGATAAAAGGAAAATAAAAAAAGCCACGTAATCAATGAATTTATTTTATTATTTTTTTGTGTTGCCACATCAGAAAATAATTATTTTTTGAATCTTTTCCTTTACCTAAATTCCCAAAATAAAAGTTAATAATAATTAATAAGAATAAGAGATAATTTTATATTTTTAAAGTGAAATTAAAATATTTAAAACATAAAAGTATTTTTATTTATATTTTTAAAATAAGACATACATATTATATATATTATATTATTAATTTTTATTAATATTATACATATTATAAATATTTAGGTAAAGAAAAAGAAAGAAAATTTCATTATTTCTTTATGTTTATAAATATTAATTTATTTATGTTTATAATTTGCATTATTTCTTTTTTGTCTAAAAATTTCAAAAAAAAATTTGGTCATATATAATTAAATATAAAGTCAACATGTATTGTACATGCCACATAATCAATGGTGTTATTTTATTTTATTTTTTTATGCTGTCACATCAGAAAATAATTTTTTTTTTATTTTTTTATTCAATGCCATGTGTGCAATTTGTTAACGTCTGTCCAAGAAATTGGACGGAATGAGCTTATTGAACATTTTTAAAAAGTTCAGTGGGCTAAATGAATATTTTAAAAATACAATGACTAATTCGTTAAATCACTATAACCACAGTGGCCAAAAGGTGCTTTTTGCCTTTTCTAATTCTATCAGTTCCGCAACACTTTGTTGTGGTAGTAAAGTTTGTTCGCAATAATGGTGTGGAAGTGTTTTTTTAAAAAATAAACTCCTTGGCCGTTAGATCTTACTATGGGCGTGTAAGATTTGTGTCTAGTTAGGGCCTATAACCACTATTTGCTACGAGACAACTAATTTAGGACGATTTTTTTATTGATGTTTATTGATGATAGTGACGATATCAATACCCTAGTGAGGATATTGAAGCTAGTGACCATATCAACTAATTTGGGATGAGAATATAATTAAGAAGCTTTTTTCCGTTTGTCTCAGTTAAAAAGAATGTTCAGCCATTAAAATGGGAAGTGAGGTACAAAATCATATTAGGTACAGCTGAAGGTTTGGCCTATCTTCATGAGGAATCAAACTTGAGGATCATACACAGAGACATAAAGTTGAGCAATATCCTTCTTGATGAAGACTTCACCCCAAAAATTGCTGATTTTGGGCTAGCTAGATTATTTCCACAAGATAAGACTCACCTCAGCTCTGCCATTGCTGGAACTCTGTAAGTTTCAGACCTTCTTTATTTAATTAAAATCATATGATAGTTACTAATTAGTTTTAGGAATTAAAGTTTCATACTGATTGAGTGAGTATAACGGATCTTATTTGCTAACCACTCCTGAGGATGATAATTAACAAGGGTTGGAATCAAATAACTATGAGTATAACGGATCCTGTTTGCTAACCACTCCCAAGGATGACAATTAACAAGGGTTGGAATCAAATAACTAATAATGTACCAAGGCTCGATCTATTTTCTCAATAATGTTTTAATTAGGTCATCTTGGCCCACTATAGGTTTATCCTCAAAAGGTAATGTTTGAAACTACTAATGAGAGTAACTTGGATTCTTATATACAATTCAAAGTATCTTACGTGTTACGATGTGAAATTGAGGTATTAAACTGATTATAGGTGTTCTTTTTTGTACATAATTCCTCTATCTGGCAAAGAATGAACAAAATTAAAATTTATTTTTGTCTCAAAATGATATTCTTTCAAAATACAAAAAAAAAATAGTAGGAAAAAAAGACTTATTTTTCTTCTTCTTTTTTGTCCACGGGACACATAGAAAGTATAAGCACATACATATATCTATGTTGAAGTGTCCCAAGGATAATATATACTACAACTTGTTTTGAAAACTAAGGTTATATTTGTTTGCAAAGATTATAATTCCATTATTATAATTCATGGGATTATAATCCCATGACTATTAATTCTAAGATTATAATATCGAGATTATAATTATAATCTAAAAATTATTAAGTAATTTTATAATTCCTAGACTAATAGTCTAAGTCTAAATTTGAAAACAAACAAGACACTTGGGTTTAATAGTCCTATCCCAAATATAATTCTTGCAAACAAACGTAGTGTGGCTGTTTAAAAAACTTTCTTAAACAAGTATGGGTAACAATTAAGGTAATGTAGTGCTGAGATGCACTTTAATTCGTTATGTGTTCATAGTTTAAGCAATTTTCTTGGACTTTATAGAATTTTCTATTTTCATTTATATGTGCAGTGGTTACATGGCTCCGGAATATGTTTTTTGTGGAAAATTGACTGAGAAGGCGGATGTTTATAGTTTCGGTGTTCTTATTATTGAAATTGTGAGTGGAAGGAGGAACAATGCATTTTCTGAGAATAAATTTCCAGTCTTACAAATGGTAAGTTGCTTTTCTTATTATTTTATTTCCTTCGTTTTTGAAGTCTTCAGAGTATGTTTACGAGTTTCGATATGAGTAATGCTAGAGACATTAACTATACACAAAAAGTTGTGCACATATAGTATAAAAAAAGAGAGAAAATAGAGAATGAGACCTACAATTGAATGTTTTCCCCATTTTAATTGGTAAGCAATACATGAGTCTTAATCTTGGTGCTTAACTTTTGGTGTGCAGTTAGTGCACGTAGTATTATACTTTGAATAAGTATACTATCACTTACAACCGGTCACATACCGCTCACATACACTCACTTGCATATTAACATGGTCCACCTGTAGAACAAGTCAGGTGGGTCATGCCAATATATTCATGTGAGTGTATGTGAGCGGTATGTGACCGGTTGTATGTAATAATAAACTTATTATTATCCTTTCAACATATAAGAAAAGATAGAAAACTTAAATCTGTATAGAAAAGAAAGTGAAACCAATAAGTTTTATTTCATATTGTTACTGAGTTTATACAATAAAAAAATTAAATTAAAAAAAAACTTAAGTTTTACATGTAAAATACTGTTTTATCCTTGTATTAGTTTTCACTACCAAAAAAAACAGGACAATTGTGACACCATTATTCAAGATACTACTGCAAAACGTCTCAAAAGCTATTATTGGACACTGTTTCCACTCTTAATAAAGTATGGTATTTAGAGACGGCTTAGTTCAGTGCCTCTAATATAACACAATTGGAGACGGTTTATAGATTAATCTTTTGCTCCCTATTATTTCTCCATTCCCTCTATATTATTTCGCAGAAACCGTCGTGAATACTATTTGCGACGATTTTATGGCCTTTGGAGACGGTTTTGCCCCCTGTCGCAAAAGCCCCTTTTTTCCTAGTGCTTGTTGTGTTTATAATGTGAAGGGTACGATATGAATTATAAAAGATTTACTTATATTATTTAGTTCTTCGTCCAAATCCGTTCACTTTTATAATGTGATTGAGTTTTTCGTTTTTTTTCCTTTTCTATTTATTAAAAAACTCCATAACAACAAAATTAGATAGAAACATAAATTTTTTGTTCATTTATTTTTTTTTCTGTCCATTTTAAAACTGAGTTACATATTGACCTAATTTCATATGTTTTTTATTTCTAAGGTTTGGAACCTTTACCAAAAAGAACAACTATGTGAAGCTTTTGATCCATTGCTAGAGAGTAACTTCCAAGAAGACATGGTTTCAAGAATGCTCAAAATAGGCCTACTTTGTGCTCAAGCATCTGCTGAACTGCGCCCATCAATGTCAAGGGTTGTTAAAATGCTCATTAATAACGAGGAAATCCCTCATCCAACAGAGCCACCATTCCTCAATTCTAGTTATGTTGAAATTATTCCACTAAAATAAACAAATAACAAGTGATTGACCGACTTTTTAGGCCCAAGCTTACAATCTCTTAATCAGGCCTTGTGGAATCTCTCCTCACTTTTTGTGGCCTCCCTGTTTTGACAGGGTGTATGTAGGGAGTTGAATAGGTGACAAATTCTAATGTTTTCAAAACTCTAATTAGTTTATTCCTTGAACCCCCAATCCTGTTATTGAACACTTGTGCACAAATGAAACTCATTTACTTTCATGCTAGGATAAACAATTTATAAATTGAATGACAGGAGTACTATTTCAAAATGAAACTCAAGTCCGTACCTCACATAAATTATTACATAGCATGCCACATTTTGAATAGGTACTGAAATAAGTCCTTTTTATTTGTATGAGACGAAAGTGTAACCACTCTCATTCATAGTCCCAACGTCATCCTTCAGTAGTTCAATAAACCAAATCCAAGATGTATTTTTTGCCTCTACTTGTGCCCATGCTATTAGAAACATGCATGTTTACCGTCAATTCCAATAGCAGGCAACAACATTCCTCCATATGGCATTATAAAAATGCAGTCATCCAGTCCTATAAAGGGCCTGCAATGTTAAAAACCCTCCTTGCAATTCTCTCAAAAATGGGTCTTCCAGTAGCTAAAGTCACGGGTAAAGGAGATTTCACAATTGTGGTACATAAATTTCTAACCATCAATTCTGCAGCAAACTTATACAAGACTGCATATTTCTGACTGGTGGTACCCTCAATCATGTTCTTAGCTCTTTTCTACATTCTATAAGCCTTATGCTTACTGACATCTAATTGATGTCTGTTTAGCACAATGCTTTGAAACTCATTAACTTTCATCTTAGAATGAATGATGTATTCATATAGTAGTTCTTAGCCAACCACTCAAAAGTCATATGCCTGACACTGTCCTCTCTAGCGCAACCACCATGTGCCCCTTTAAACCTTTTAATTTGGACTGTATCTTCACCATCTCTGTACTTCAAGCATAGATGACCCAAGGACAATTCTCTGGAAATTTTATTCTTATCCTAAACTTCTCATTCTTTACAGGGACAATTGTTCTATGATCAACTGCAATTGAATAATTTTTCACAACATCTTTGAAAGCCTTATTGTCCTTGAAAAGCATACCTACCTCAAATTTTGGGTCAATGGGATATTCCATTTGTAAGTTAGCATATGTAACGATTGAGAAATCCAACTTAGTTTGAGAATATTATTGAATAAAATAAAGTTTTTGATGAGTAGATAATATACCCATGAATTGGATATAATTAAACTTGATTTATTGTGGTTTTTAAGTTTAATAGGATAGTTTTTATGTGTTTCTTTGTTGTTTTGCAGGATGAGGCAAAGGCATGGTCAATTTGGGAATTTCAGTATCATTAATGGCAAAATCGTAAATTACTTGAAAAGTGGCTAGCGCCGGGGCGCTGTATTCAGTACTAAACCCAGCGCCGTGGCGCTGGGATGCAGTAGGAACTAATTGAGGAGACTGTTGAGCAGGAGAAGTTGATTGGAAGTGGAATCTGATAAAAGGAAAGTATTTAAGAGAGGAAACGTGTGGCATAAAGGATGATGAGTGAGTTTTATACCTATATTTGAGTGCATTTGAGCTTAATCTTTTGGATGCTTTTAAGTGTTTGTGTCTATTCATGCATGTTTTACGTTGTTTTGTAGGAATTGGGATAAAAGATACTTGGATCGACGTTTGGGGTTGTTAGATTCGCATTTCCGGCTTGCCATTTACATAGCAGCCACTTCAGAGCCAATTTTAACATTGGTCAAGCCATTATTTCAAAAACCTCAAAGAATGAAAGTTGTAGATCTACATCTTCTCTTTCTGGAACATCTTGAATCATCAAAATCGGAGTCCGGACGAAAAAGTTATGACCATTTTTCCAAAGGACATCAGAGCAAAAAATTCTAAAAAAGCTCCCAGCGCTGTGGCACCCAAACCTAGGCCATTTGCGGCGTCGAGGCGCTAGGAGGTAGTGTTGTAGCACCGTGAACAGCGCCAGGGAGCTGGTGTAGGGGCAAATCAAGTGGGGACGCGTTTTGAGACAAATTTTAATACCTTTTTGACTCAAAATTTGATTGGGTTTCCTCCTAAACTAGAAATTGGACTTGTAGCCTATAAATACATGTTGTGGGGCATAAAATAGGAGGATGAGATAGATTAGACTAAATAAAACAATCCATTAGATTAGAACATAAACCCTAGTTTATATTGGATTGTTGGAGATTAAAGTAACTTGGAGATCATTGAAGATCAAGAGCAGAAGCAAGAGGGGAGCATCAGATTTGCAAACAACATATTTCATTCTTTCCTATACTTCTATTCTTGTCTTTTAATGTTTATTCAATTGTGGATTCTAGACTTTAATTCAATAACAATGGACTAAATTCTTGTTTAAGATTGCAACGGATCTTATTGCATAGCTTGTTTTAGTATGCTTCTCTGTTAATTACTATGATCTATTCTATGGATTGTCTATTATGATTGCGTATAATTATTTAATTGTCTAGCTAAAAATTACTATGATAATTTATATGAATTCGGGAGATGAAATATAGATTTAGATCTTATCATAATATCATGTGATTGTGTTTTCTGTATGGTGTTGGAATTCATGATTTGTGTTTAGGATAGAGATATACCTTTACGCCGCGTGTAATCCGATAGGAAACCTGTACTTTAAATACTTTTTAATTGTAATTCACATAGGAATATAGTGAATTAGTTAATTAGGGTGTTTGATTCAATTCTATCAACTGTGGATTTGGATTAATTTGTTTGTGATGCATCGGAAGGTGGTTATAAATACTAACAAGTTCCCGATTAACAATCCAGAATAGTGAGCATAATCACTACAAGAAAAATGCTTATCAGCGACCGCTCATCAACGACCGTATATAGTCGCAGATAGATATCAGCGACCGCATACGGTCTCTAATCGGCGTCGCACAAAATCTGGTCGCTGAGGCGCACAACAGCGACCACTATTAGCGACCGCCATATCTGCGACCGATAAGAGCGACCGAAATGATAAATTCGGTCGCTGAGCTGAGTCAGCATGGACCATGAACAAAGCTGACGTGGTCCACGTGGCAGCGATCGGTATCAGCGACCGGATGCGATCGCTGATAGTCTCAAATATAAATTCGGTCCCTAATAAGTATCAGCGACCACATGCGGTCGCTGATATGAAAAAAAATAAACAGATTTTTGCTGTTTTACAAAATTCCCAAAAACATGTACCTGTTTTGTACCTGCTTTATCCCAACACACATACACAACAAGATAAGCAACATACACAATAAAATAAACATCCATTGTACCCACCAACACATACACCAAACTAATTTCAAAACTAGTTTAAATAACATAACTGAATATACAAGTTATGAACATACACATGCAATAATAACATTTCAAAACTTGTTTAAGTAACATATATACAAGTAAAGAAAAATTTGTAAAAGTACAAGCTTATACTATAACTATAAAAGTGATATATATATATATATATATATATATATATATATATATATATATATATATATATATATATATATATATATATATAAAGCAGGTACGTCAAGCATCATCGCCTCCTTGATCACCCTGTAATTAACAAAATAATAAAATAAGTTACAAATATATACTAACTATGTTAATATTGGTATATTACGACAATATATACAACAAATTGATTTTATACCTCGTCGTCATCCCTATGCTGTGATGCTGCTGCCGCCGCCACTGCTTTAGCTAACTCCTCAGGATCCAGAGCCCCCAGATGCCCGCCCAGTATCGTCAGAAGATTTCGATCTTGACATATAGCTCTAACACAGTCAGCCGGAGTATGAACAGCTGGATGGCTCGATGACTGTGTAGACTGGGTAGAAGAGCAGCCTGAGCCACTGAAGGATGGGCGTCGTCGTTGTCCTTGACCTTTAATGTAGTTCTTCTTCACAACAGACGCCCTCTCCCACAACTCTTGATCAATAGACGGACGTGGAGTGCCTTCAGGATAGCGTTTATTCAATAAACGCTTATAAGTGTCCTGTCATCATGTTAACAATTAAATAGTGAAAAATAAATTAATTCTGTAAGCATTGATAAACAAGATCAAGTTGTTAAAATTTATTACCGCTATCTGAATAGCCTCAGGCAGACCATCACAGGTGGTCACATACACATCCAGCCAATGGATAGGTGTGCCTTGAGACTGAGATTCCAATACAAAAAAAAGCATAATATTACTAAGTAAAAATGTGATATATTTTCTATAATTCATGATTTTAAACATATTAAAACTTGTAATTAAATACGTACTCTGGCAGTGATATGCTGCAACTGTGAAATACTACCGCCCTTGTATGTCCCTTTAGCCTTTTCGCCTTCGGGTACACCCGAGGATCTGTTGCTGGCGATAGTCTTTCGTCTTTTCACCCAGATCTCAGCCCTCCATTGAGCACACATCTCAGCCCATATGGCCTGGGTGCACCACCAGGGACTATGCTCGTGCATGTAATCTTCTCCCTGGCCTGGATGGTCGATCTCTGCATTGTGAAGGGCTTTTTGTCTTTCTTTATTCAAATTGTCTTTGGTGCGGACCGCGCACTTCTGCCAAAATAATGTCTGTATCACTGAAGCCTGCGCGTCCTCCCATCTATACCGTTTCTGCAAATAAAACAACAATAAAAACATTACTAAATAATTATCCTTCGAATACTAAATAATTATCCTTTGTCATAATTAAAAAAACATACCTGAAATTCTTCCCAAACAGCATCCTTGTGGGCGATAGGTGTGCTCGCCCACGTAATCACAGGTGTAGGCCAAATCTGTAAACACAGATGTGATATACACTTGACGATCTTATTATCTGAAAAATCACTATAATATACAACATCAATTAGCATATATTAAAGCAAATTATATCTAAGTTATAATACTTATGAACATTTTTTAAACTTATACTTAAAAAAATTCGCCAGAGTCTCCCCTGTAATATAGACTAGCCACATGCACGACGACATGCATATATGGACATTTCTAGGCACCCAATACACAAACCAAGAGAAATATACAAATTTTCAATATAATATATAAGACCAAAACAATAACGATTGAATGCAAATTAAAGCAGTAAAAAATTCAAACCAATATACATTACCAATATAATATCAATCAAAATATTACCAATATACAATAAATGGAATCTTAAATGCTTATATATAAATGATATATGCGGGACGTACGTGCTATTCGGAGGAGGGCGAATCTGAATAAGAATCCGATCATCTGGATTACTAGGGGCCTTGGGCATATGATTAGGCCCCCTACCCAAGCTGTGCTTTTTCTGCGCTGCTTCAGAAGCCATCTATATATTACAAATTTCAAGATGTTATTATGAGTCATGTTTGATTACATGTATATATGACAATAAACATGACAGTGATATAAACATGTATATCTATGAATATAAAATGACAATAAACAAAAGTTGCATTTAAATAGTTTAGTACATAAACATGCATGACAGTGATATAAACATGTATATATATGAATATAAAAAAGTGTAATGCTAAACATACATTTCAAGTGTCAGTGTCTGATTTAGAATCAATTTGTATACGTGTTACAGATTCATAACCATCATCTGCTTCAGATTCAGTGTCAGATTCAGTCAATAACTCTTCCTCCTCAGTATCAATGTCATCTGACACAAGTATTGACTCAAGATCTAATTCATGTGGTTCATCTCCACCATCTAACTGGATTACTTCATTGTCTTCCTCCACATTTATTATAGTTTGACTATGAAGCATCTGCTCTTGGTAAATCTCCCCATCAACTAATTCTACACGACTACGCGCGGGAGTATGAATTACAACTTGCCGATCTGTAGGCAGTCTATCCCTTTTCCTAACAGGACTAGGAGTGTAGTATACTTGTACTGTTTGAGTTGGTAAAACAAACGGTTCGTTGGAGTACGCAGACCTATGGAGGTCAATATCGACGATTTCATGTCTGTCAACACGTATCCCTTTTTCTGAATCAAACCAACGGCACTTGAACAAGTGAATATAACCCCCGTAAGTGCCCTTGTACGACAACTCTACGATTTCTTCCAACTCCCCATAAAAGGCACGACCAAGCTCATTGTAACAATCTCCTTGGACACACACTCCAGAGTTCGTTGCTCTTTTACCGCGCCCATATGCCTTTGTGTGAAAGTCACAACCATTTATTTTGTAACCATTACGGCTGACTTGGTCCCTGTCTGGTCCCATAGCTAGGACTTGTACATTAGCCGGAATCGTTGATACCTCAGTCAAAGCCTACAAAAACTCCATCTTATTAAATGAAGTCATAGTTAAAAATTGAACTACGTGCTTAAAAATTGAACTTACTTTGTCCTTTAGCCAAAGTGTACAGTTTTTATCCCGATTGATTTGAATATCTTTATCAGTTATGCCGGGATGCTTCACTTTTAACTCGTCATCGTACAATCTATACCATGTTATAAAAATTAACATATTGGAAAAAATTTTCAACTTAAAAGATAAATTATCAAGTTTACATGTGTACCTCACAAATTCGTCAATTTCCTCGTAATTGAGAAGAATGTAAGTATGTGCAGCATGTAATTCTTGCTCAGAGAGGAATATGCGCTTCCCTTTTCCATAAGCGCGGCCCGATAGACCAAATACAGAGAGCCGGCCATTTAGTTCAACATTTCCCCCATCATCATGTCTCGATACTCGATTGGCCTTTGTCAAGACTTCGTCCGGAAAATAGTCTAAGAAAAACGTAGATATCTCATCGAAACTGTATGCCTCACATATCGACCCCTCGACATAAGCTCTATTCTTCACCTTCCTCTTAAGGTTTTCCATCACCCTTTCGAAAGGGTACATCCATCTATATTGAACTGGACCCCCAACACGAGCTTCATAGGGAAGATGGATTTGCAAATGCTCCATGGAGTCAAAAAAACCAGGTGGGAATATTTTTTCCAATTTACACGTGATCTCTATGATGTTCTTCTCAAGTACAGACATGTCCTTCTCATTTAATAATTTTGAACATAAGTTTTTGAAGAAACGACTAAGATCCGTCAAAGCATCCCATATTGGTTTATCAAGCAAATCCCGAAATGCTATAGGCATGAGTCTCTCCATGAATACATGACAGTCATGACTCTTCATCCCTTGCAATTTCCCACCCGTAACACACCTTGCAATGTTTGACGCATATCCATCTGGTAGTTTCAAAGACTTAATGTAAGACCCCGAATTTTATGAAATAAAAGTATTCAATTTTTCTTATAATTACTATTCAGTAAATGGTTAAATTGATAAAAGTTTAAAGTTATGAGTGAAATATGATTTTTTTTCAAAATAAGCAAGTGGTTATAAAATAATCATTGTTGTCGGGGAATATTCGTTTGGTCGTGGAATATTCTTTCTGTCGGGGAATATTCGTACGACGGCGCAGTCATTTGTGGGCCCCATAACGAATAACTGTCGGATGAAGAAAACGACAAATTTGAGTTTTTACAAATAACGGCGTAGTTGTTACCGTTAACACTGTTGGAATACCCGGTGGTTAAAATACAGTAATACGCGTTATTGCACAGTAGCACACGGTATTGCACAGTATTTTTAAAATTATTGATTCTTACGTAAGAAGGCACTACTCAATAATTGTTACAGTAATTACTGTTCAATATTTTATTTTATTGATTCAATAATTGCTACGTTGAAATTTTATATTATTGTTGTTCAATAATTGTTGATGCACAGTATTTTCCTTTATCAGATCAATAATTCATATTATTTGAATAATATTATTAGATAACATTATTGGCAATGACTAGAAAGTTCTGTCTAAGGAGAGGTTTGGTCACCTAATTGCGCGCCAGTAAGGAGAAATTCTTATTGGAAAGCCCCCTCTTTCCTGGGAACGGCCTGGTTGTCATAAATGTGATTCTGTAATATTATTTGTGAATAATTAATTATTGATTCATATGATAAGGAAATATTTATATTATGTGGATATAAATGAGGGATATATTTTTATGGTTAAAAATGAAGGAGTTAATGTTGAGGTTTTTATCAGTATTTTGTCGGAATGGAGGTATTAAAAATCAGGGTTTTTAAGATATTTTGCGGGGGTTATAATTTTTAATCCGACCGTTGGATCGTGGTAATTTTTGGATATGTTATACATATATAAGTTGAGTATATGTCCATAAATTTTGAACCGTTAAAAATGAACGTATGATTTGTTATGAATTTTAAGAGGTGGCTGATTCGGAAATCAGATTATAAATCATTTTTGGTGGAAAATTCTAGAATTGGTGGGCCCCACTTGTGGTTGGTGAAGAAATGTGCTGAATTATATTTCAAATGTGGTGGGTGGAAATAGTAGCAGGTAAAGCCATCAGGTTGCAGGTCAAACCTACCAAAATTTTCCTATAAATAGAGGGCTAAGTTAGAATTGAAAATCACACCAGAAACATAAGCTTTCTCTATTTCTCTCTCTATATTATGAAGCATATTTTGTGAGTTTTTAGATACTTGGTGAGTTGCTATTCATCAGTGAAAGTTTCCTTCAGCATCATATCCGATATCCAGTCAGAAGTACTGCTCTTTTGAGGTAAGGGATAGTAAGGGATAGTAATGGATTTTAAGGGTTGTTATGATTTTCAGTTTCGTAATTTTTCTGATTTTCAAATATTATGGAAAAATTTGAAATGATATTTTGATGAGTTTTATTGATTGTGTCCAAAAATGGTGATTTTTGGATGTATAGATTAAGAGTTATGAATTTTACGGGAAAAGACTATTTTAAAAGTAACCGCTTATAATTCCTTGTGGTTAACTCCAAAATTGATGAAATTTTTATTGGGAGTACATGTGTATGATAGAAGTATACTCTGTAAATTTCAGAATTTTTGGACAAAAGTATAATTTTTGATAAATGTCTAAATATTCGGTGGTTTTGGCCATATGAAAAATAGTAAATGAATTTTAAAAATTCTGAGAAAAATATATGTTCAATATGAGACTATATTCTGCTAAATCCCAAAAAAAAGAAATATTTTTGGAACTGATTTGGTATTTTTCATGAAAATGGTCTAGTTATGAGTAAATGAATTAAATATGTTTTGTGAAGAAAGAAAATTGGAAAATAGGATTTTATGGCTTGAGAATCCTATATGAGGTATATGCAGATTTTTGATGAGGGTTTTGGTTATTGATGATGAAATTGTAAGAGTTGGCATTTTATGATGATTAAATGCATTAATTAGTAAAGTGTAAACAATTAAAATAAATTGTTTATAAATTTAAGTAATGTTATTCTTTCAATATCATTATACCGAAATATTGGTATGGATTTTATTGTGGAATTTCTATCTTTTGTGTCGGGGTTACTATTCATGAGTTACTATTCACGATTTACTATTCATGAGTTACGAATATTACTCTTGAGATTAAAACTATATGTTGATCATATTATTTTTATCATCATATATAACATTTTTATAACCCTGATGTTGAATTTCTTTTTCACTGGAGTGTAAAGATGGGTAGATTATTGGTATGATCATGACTAGGGTTCTCTTTGGCCTGTAGTGCAAAGTTGAATTGTGACTGGTATGATCATGACCATTGAATTTACAATTGAATATCTTTAGCTTAAGTGTAAAGATGAATTGATTAACATGGTTATAATTATGGTGTATATAAATTCTGAAATGATTATATATTTCTTTGAGATATGAATATATTTGGCCTGTAGTGTAAATATTAATTGTTGAGGAATATCTTTGGCCTGTAGTGCAAAGATGAATTGTAGATGAATATCTTTGGCCAGTAATGCAAAGATGAACTGTTGATGAATATCTTTGGCCTGTAATGCATAGATGACTTGTTGATGAATATATTTGGCCCGTAGTGCAAAGATGAAGTTATTAGTATGATTATGAACAGGAACTGTGATTTGGTATAACCATGATGTTTGATGTTTCAGGTGATGAAAATTATATTCGTCCTAGATGAGAAGAGGAATTAGGAACTACAGTTATGATTATGAGTTATTCATATGATTGTGGACCAGAATTGTTGATTGATGTTACAGGGATAAAACATTGTTGGTGGATTTTTAACATGGAGAAAATAATAGACTTTATAGTCTATTTGACTCTTCTAATGGATTGCTCGTTCCGCTGCAACTATGGTTGAAATTTTTATCATTTACCATATGTTCTAAATCTCTGATTTATTATTGATGAAGGCTATTGATAATTTAATTATCTTTAGTCATGATATTCTTTACTGAGCTAGTTGTGCTCACCCTTTTGCTTCACAATTCCTTTCAGGTAATAAGAGTGTAGCTGGGTCGAGCGAGGGTAACGGGGAAATAGAACGGTGGTCTCTAGCTGTGGATGTTCTCCCGAAGCAGTATAGAAAAGTTCATTTAGTAGTTATATTTGGTGAATCCAATAGGGTAAGGTGTACCCAACGTTGGAAGGGTGGTTTGCCACTATCATACAAGATGTCTAACGACATACAACCTCGTGTCATCATAAGACAGGGATGTGCTCATCCACTTGCTGAGTATATATACGAGCACTACCTATATAATCTTGGTGTTTGTTTGAAGTATAATTCTCAATTAGAGACAGTGGAGATAATGATAAGTCAAGAGAAGACTCACCATTGGGAAGAATATGATAGTAATCTTCTCGTTTTTCTTTGGGGTCTATTGGGTCAACCAAGGATAATTCTGTGGCCATATGATATCTATCATAACCTAGACGCGTGGCCTCCCATGTACGAAGGTTTCCTTGAGCACTTCCCAAATATTCTAATTTCTAAAACAGTTTTTGACTATACCTTTATGTAAGGTGTTATTGTGAGGTGATGTTCACGGTTGGAACATGAGTCACAATTGGTATATATTTGTATCCAAACTCACAGCATATGTGTTGTTGTATTTTGCACGACAATTGTTGTAATAAAGTTGTAGTTATTTTCTGTACCATGTATTTGGCGACTCAGAATAGGTTGGATGGAATGGACCTATTTTGGGGTTGTCACAGGTGGTATCAGAGCTTAGGGATATGATCTCTGGCGGAGATCGGGGAATACAACTAGGAGGGGAGAGATGAGTAAATCCTTCGCTGGTGTGTCCTACCTAAGCTTATTTGTTGGTCAGTCATAATATTGGGATATTATGTGATATGTTAATTTGTTCAATTAACCCTTATTTTGAAGTTGTATTCTAGAATGATATCTGAAATACAGGAGATGAGCAATGGAGAAATCATGATGATAGGGAAGATGGAATCTGAAATGAAAGTAAGGTATTCTCAACTCTTTGAAATACCAGGTACGTAAATTTTGGGGACAAAATTTCATAAGGAGGGGAGATTGTAAGACCCCGAATTTTATGAAATAAAAGTATTCAATTTTTCTTATAATTACTATTCAGTAAATGGTTAAATTGATAAAAGTTTAAAGTTATGAGTGAAATATGATTTTTTTTCAAAATAAGCAAGTGGTTATAAAATAATCATTGTTGTCGGGGAATATTCGTTTGGTCGTGGAATATTCTTTCTGTCGGGGAATATTCGTACGACGGCGCAGTCATTTGTGGGCCCCATAACGAATAACTGTCGGATGAAAAAAACGACAAATTTGAGTTTTTACAAATAACGGCGTAGTTGTTACCGTTAACACTGTTGGAATACCCGGTGGTTAAAATACAGTAATACGCGTTATTGCACAGTAGCACACGGTATTGCACAGTATTTTTAAAATTATTGATTCTTACGTAAGAAGGCACTACTCAATAATTGTTACAGTAATTACTGTTCAATATTTTATTTTATTGATTCAATAATTGCTACGTTGAAATTTTATATTATTGTTGTTCAATAATTGTTGATGCACAGTATTTTCCTTTATCAGATCAATAATTCATATTATTTGAATAATATTATTAGATAACATTATTGGCAATGTCTAGAAAGTTCTGTCTAAGGAGAGGTTTGGTCACCTAATTGCGCGCCAGTAAGGAGAAATTCTTATTGGAAAGCCCCCTCTTTCCTGGGAACGGCCTGGTTGTCATAAATGTGATTCTGTAATATTATTTGTGAATAATTAATTATTGATTCATATGATAAGGAAATATTTATATTATGTGGATATAAATGAGGGATATATTTTTGTGGTTAAAAATGAAGGAGTTAATGTTGAGGTTTTTATCAGTATTTTGTCGGAATGGAGGTATTAAAAATCAGGGTTTTTGAGATATTTTGCGGGGGTTATAATTTTTAATCCGACCGTTGGATCGTGGTAATTTTTGGATATGTTATACATATATAAGTTGAGTATATGTCCATAAATTTTGAACCGTTAAAAATGAACGTATGATTTGTTATGAATTTTAAGAGGTGGCTGATTCGGAAATCAGGTTATAAATCATTTTTGGTGGAAAATTCTAGAATTGGTGGGCCCCACTTGTGGTTGGTGAAGAAATGTGCTGAATTATATTTCAAATGTGGTGGGTGGAAATAGTAGCAGGTAAAGCCATCAGGTTGCAGGTCAAACCTACCAAAATTTTCCTATAAATAGAGGGCTAAGTTAGAATTGAAAATCACACCAGAAACATAAGCTTTCTCTCTTTCTCTCTCTATATTATGAAGCATATTTTGTGAGTTTTTAGATACTTGGTGAGTTGCTATTCATCAGTGAAAGTTTCCTTCAGCATCATATCCGATATCCAGTCAGAAGTACTGCTCTTTTGAGGTAAGGGATAGTAAGGGATAGTAATGGATTTTAAGGGTTGTTATGATTTTCAGTTTCGTAATTTTTCTGATTTTCAAATATTATGGAAAAATTTGAAATGATATTTTGATGAGTTTTATTGATTGTGTCCAAAAATGGTGATTTTTGGATGTATAGATTAAGAGTTATGAATTTTACGGGAAAAGACTATTTTAAAAGTAACCGCTTATAATTCCTTGTGGTTAACTCCAAAATTGATGAAATTTTTATTGGGAGTACATGTGTATGATAGAAGTATACTCTGTAAATTTCAGAATTTTTGGACAAAAGTATAATTTTTGATAAATGTCTAAATATTCGGTGGTTTTGGCCATATGAAAAATAGTAAATGAATTTTAAAAATTCTGAGAAAAATATATGTTCAATATGAGACTATATTATGCTAAATCCAAAAAAAAGAAATATTTTTGGAACTGATTTGGTATTTTTCATGAAAATGGTCTAGTTATGAGTAAATGAATTAAATATGTTTTGTGAAGAAAGAAAATTGGAAAATAGGATTTTATGGCTTGAGAATCCTATATGAGGTATATGCAGATTTTTGATGAGGGTTTTGGTTATTGATGATGAAATTGTAAGAGTTGGCATTTTATGATGATTAAATGCATTAATTAGTAAAGTGTAAACAATTAAAATAAATTGTTTATAAATTTAAGTAATGTTATTCTTTCAATATCATTATACCGAAATATTGGTATGAATTTTATTGTGGAATTTCTATCTTTTGTGTCGGGGTTACTATTCATGAGTTACTATTCACGATTTACTATTCATGAGTTACGAATATTACTCTTGAGATTAAAACTATATGTTGATCATATTATTTTTATCATCATATATAACATTTTTATAACCCTGATGTTGAATTTCTTTTTCACTGGAGTGTAAAGATGGGTAGATTATTGGTATGATCATGACTAGGGTTCTCTTTGGCCTGTAGTGCAAAGTTGAATTGTGACTGGTATGATCATGACCATTGAATTTACAATTGAATATCTTTAGCTTAAGTGTAAAGATGAATTGATTAACATGGTTATAATTATGGTGTATATAAATTCTGAAATGATTATATATTTCTTTGAGATATGAATATATTTGGCCTGTAGTGTAAATATTAATTGTTGAGGAATATCTTTGGCCTGTAGTGCAAAGATGAACTGTAGATGAATATCTTTGGCCAGTAATGCAAAGATGAACTGTTGATGAATATCTTTGGCCTGTAATGCAAAGATGACTTGTTGATGAATATCTTTGGCCCGTGGTGCAAAGATGAAGTTATTAGTATGATTATGAACAGGAACTGTGATTTGGTATAACCATGATGTTTGATGTTTCAGGTGATGAAAATTATATTCGTCCTAGATGAGAAGAGGAATTAGGAACTACAGTTATGATTATGAGTTATTCATATGATTGTGGACCAGAATTGTTGATTGATGTTACAGGGATAAAACATTGTTGGTGGATTTTTAACATGGAGAAAATAATAGACTTTATAGTCTATTTGACTCTTCTAATGGATTGCTCGTTCCGCTGCAACTATGGTTGAAATTTTTATCATTTACCATATGTTCTAAATCTCTGATTTATTATTGATGAAGGCTATTGATAATTTAATTATCTTTAGTCATGATATTCTTTACTGAGCTAGTTGTGCTCACCCTTTTGCTTCACAATTCCTTTCAGGTAATAAGAGTGTAGCTGGGTCGAGCGAGGGTAACGGGGAAATAGAACGGTGGTCTCTAGCTGTGGATGTTCTCCCGAAGCAGTATAGAAAAGTTCATTTAGTAGTTATATTTGGTGAATCCAATAGGGTAAGGTGTACCCAACGTTGGAAGGGTGGTTTGCCACTATCATACAAGATGTCTAACGACATACAACCTCGTGTCATCATAAGACAGGGATGTGCTCATCCACTTGCTGAGTATATATACGAGCACTACCTATATAATCTTGGTATTTGTTTGAAGTATAATTCTCAATTAGAGACAGTGGAGATAATGATAAGTCAAGAGAAGACTCACCATTGGGAAGAATATGATAGTAATCTTCTCGTTTTTCTTTGGGGTCTATTGGGTCAACCAAGGATAATTCTGTGGCCATATGATATCTATCATAACCTAGACGCGTGGCCTCCCATGTACGAAGGTTTCCTTGAGCACTTCCCAAATATTCTAATTTCTAAAACAGTTTTTGACTATACCTTTATGTAAGGTGTTATTGTGAGGTGATGTTCACGGTTGGAACATGAGTCACAATTGGTATATATTTGTATCCAAACTCACAGCATATGTGTTGTTGTATTTTGCACGACAATTGTTGTAATAAAGTTGTAGTTATTTTCTGTACCATGTATTTGGCGACTCAGAATAGGTTGGATGGAATGGACCTATTTTGGGGTTGTCACACTTAACCCATGTGCACACATCTTCAACTTGCTTTTTGGACAATGTGTACCTTGCATGCGGTTTGACAATCTTACCATTAGGAAATTCATAAAGGTCTAATCTGGGACGCTTACAAATATCTTTCATGTCCAAACGTGCCTTATCGTTATCTTTTGTCTTCCCCGTAACATTCATCATAGTATTAAACACATTGTCAAACACATTCTTCTCAATATGCATCACATCTAGATTATGACGAATCAAATTTGTAGACCAATAAGGCCGTTCCCAAAAGATGCTTCTCCGAACCCAGTTATGAGATTCGCCAAACCCATTGATTTTGTTTATGGCATCAACCTTACCAAATGGGATAACCGACAATCTCATCACACGATCTCGCATCTCCGTTCCCGACAATCGCGGTGCAGGCATATCATTGTCTACTTTCCCTTTCCTGAAGTGTTCTCTATTTCTTCGAAACGGGTGATCTACCGGTAAGAACCGACGATGACAGTCAAACCAACAAGGCTTTCGACCTTTTGATAGATTAAACGACTTTGTATGCTCCATACAATACGGACAAGCCAACTTCCCGTGTGTACTCCATCCAGCTAACATACCATAAGCTGGGAAGTCACTTATAGTCCACATAACCGCTGCCCTAAGGTTAAAATTTGTTTTCGTTGCAACATCCCAAGTCTGTACTCCATCCTCCCACAATACCTTCAACTCGTCTATAAGAGGTCTCAAGTAAACATCTAAGTTCTTTCCAGGACTCTTAGGACCAGGAACCACGAGTGAAAGAAACAAGTATGACTGTTTCATACACATTCAAGGAGGCAAGTTGTACGGAGTAACAATCACAGGCCAACATGAGTACGGAACAGCTGAGTGGCCAAACGGATTGAAACCATCGGTGGACAATCCAAGCCTCACATTTCTAGGTTCCAATGCAAACCCAAGATGTGCTATGTTGAAATCTTTCCAAGCCTGCCCATCTGCGGGATGATTTAGTTCTCCATCTTTAGCTGGAGATTTTGCATGCCAACTCATATGTTCAGCTGTTCTTGAAGACATGTACAATCTTTTTAGCCGATGTGTTATTGGAAAATACGTTAGAATCTTAAACGGTATACTTGATTTTTTTGTAGTCACACCCTCTTTATTAGGCCTAAACCGATCATGACTGCAAAACGTGCACCTTGTCATCTGTTCATTTTCCTTATAAAACAACATGCAATCGTTGGGACATGCATCGATCTTTTGGTATCCAAGACCCAACTTCTTCACCATTTTCTTACAAATGTAATAGTTATCAAGCAATTTTTCACCGTCAGGCAACATACTCTTAATAGCCTTCAAGAGCGACTCAAAACACTCATGGCTCATGTTGTGATCAGCCTTGATGTTAAGTAATGTCGCCACTGCAGACAATGTAGTGTGTTTGGTGCAACCATGCCACAATGGCTCGCTACCCTCGTCTAACAACTTAAAGAAGTCTTTGGCATCAGAATTCATAGGTTGTTCTCTGCCTTGTTCCCAATCAAAATTTGGCCCTGCAATATCATGAACCATTTCATTCATACGATGAGTACTACTGCCCGAATTGTGTACTTCTGTGATGCCACCACCTCTTCTCTGTCCATGTGCCCACCAGCATTCTTCGTAATTTTTCATGAACCCAGAAACAAGTAAATGATAGTTTATCACGTCTCTGTCCATATAATTTACATTCTTACACTTCAAACATGGACATCGTATCTGTGACTTACCATTCATACATTCCGGGTGACTATACGCATAATCCAAAAACACTTGGCAACCAGCTCTAAATTCAGCTGTAGCATCTATCTGGGCACTTGACTTTCGTCGTTCCATCCAACTACGGTCTGAATAGAGGTCCATGATTCCACGGTACCTATTACAGACAACATTATAAATGTTAACATATGACTTGAGCATACTTGTAAGCATGCATATGATTAACATTTAAGCATACTTGTAAGCATATGAGTTGAGCATACTTGTAATCATATGACTTAAGTATACTTGTAAGCATCTGATTAACATTTAAGCATACTTGATGTTAACGAATGATTAACGAACGAATGATTAACAGTCTCTTTATTGACCAAGTGTGTCTAGTTACCTTTTCTGTTGCACTAACAGTTCCCTAGCACTGCCTATTTTGGCTTAACAACCCCCTAATAGCTTACCATGCTAACAACCAAGCTTGGAGTGATAGTACAGTGTCGTATAATATGTGGGTTAATGAGACTAGTCCTAGCTAGGAAGTCAAATGAATAAGGGTAGTTTAGCTGTCTTCATCAACAATTTATTTCTTTTTGGAAGTTTACGGAGTGGAGTTATAAAACTAGCAACTTTATATTGGCCCCATTTGCATTGGCACAGCCCGAGAGTTCATAATTGTACATTTTATGTCTAAACAATCTAGTAGTCATCATCATTGTACCATCACTTTGACTTATTTACCTATAGTCTTCATCCTCTTTCTTCCTTCCTTATATATATATATATATATATATATATATATATATATATATATATATATATATAGAATGTTCTTGAGGTTAGTGTCAAATTCAAGCATTTATTATACCAGACCAGCTGCTGGACTTTGAGATTGTTGGTTCCTGCATGCTGATTCTAAGCTAAGCTAAAAAAATAATATATGTTTTAACACACACTCCTATGTTATGGTGGTTTGAGCCTTTGTCGGGATGATAGTATTTTAGTATTAAACTTCACGCTAACATTGGTAATATTACTATTAATCACAAACCTCGCGGAACGTGAGAATCAACAGAATTAGTTATGCGTCATCTCAAGGACTGTTTCAAGACCTATTACTGTATTTGGAGAGGGAGGAAAATATGCTAATCCTTACATCTTGTCTTTGATAAAAGAGGTTATCCAATGAACTCTTCCAAACATACTGAATTTCTAATCGACTACAATTAAGTAACCCATAAATATAGCTCCTTATTAGGTGATACACAGACGCATAAGAAATCTTTGCTAAAATCAAGGTGAGTCTGAAGAAACAACCCAATTTTGAATAACACACAAGGTTGAATAACGCATATTCAGTATATTCCCAATTTTAACACATATTAAAACACATATTCAGTATATTAAACACATTTTAACCCTAAAAAAAATTTAACCTAAAAATTTCAGTAATCTCATAAAACTCTTTGCAACAATTTCAGTATATTCCCAATTTCAATAAGAAGCTATAAATTTCAGTAATCCCAAATGCAATAATCCCAAATTCATACCACAATGAACTACTAGAATTCTTACCCAAATTCATAGCTCTAAATTAACTCTTAAAATAAAAATTCAGTAGCAATATAAGATAATTTATTGTATGAACTAGCTTTTCCCCAAACTATTGTACAAGAAATTCAGTAGCAATATAAGATAGTGCTTTCATAGTTAGATTACCTATGGGCGGCTGCAGCAGCGATGGCAGTGGCGGTGGCGGTGGGTGGCGTGCGTGCGTCTTCTCCTTTTTCTTCTCTCCCTCTTCTCTCTATTCGATCTCCCTCTTTTTTTTCTTTCGTTTCTGTTTCTGCGAATGACTGAAACTGGGTAAATTAAGTTTGATCAGCGACCGTTATCCGCGACCGCATGCGGTCGCTAATTTTTAATGACATGGATTTATCAGCGACCACATGCGGTCGCTGATATTAATTGGTCGCACATACCCTTGGCGCCAACATTTCGTGCCAAATTTTACGAGGGAAAGGTGTGTTAGCGACCACTTAGCGACCGCATGCGGTCGCTGAAATTAATTAGCGACTAGATTAATGTTTGGTCACAGATATCGATCGCGACTAGTTATATCAGCGACCGTACAGGCGGTCGCTTATATTGTTGGTCGCTGTTAGACATTTTTCTTGTAGTGAATTAATAAGAAGTTTTTTAAATATAAGTGAAGCAATAAGTGAAGTTGTGATCTTAAATCTCCATAACCTGATTTTCAACTACTGGTAGCCGTAGTAGTTTAATTATATATTTTAATTCACAACATTAAATTGTTTGTTTAAATAAAATTAATTTGGTTAAGAACTAATATTTGGTGATTTTTATTAAATAATTTCTCATGAGAACGATACTTTTATTATCACTTTATTACTTGTTGACCGTGTATACTTGCATGTATGTTTTGATTATGAAATCGATCAACAAAGGATCACCAGAGCTGGAGACTAATCGGAGAACAACAGAGAATCGTGCAATGGAATTGAACTGGAAGATTGAAGATTGGAGGACTTATTTTAGAGTTTTCTTCTTCTTCTTCTCTATTTCAGTTTTGTAATTCTATTAAGATGATTTTGATGGGATTTCTAGTTTTAATTTCCAGTATCAACTAACTTTTTCATTAAGGCTACAAATTGAACCTTTTATGTCTATGTATTGATTATTCAGTTCAATCCAGTTATTTAAGTAAATTTGAATTGTTTATCATGTTTTGTGTTTATTGATTAATTATTTGGCCAATAATTACTGTGTTACACTAGATGAATTTGGGAGATGAAATCTAGGGTTAGAACTGAATGTGATAACATATATGCTTAATTATTTGCATAAGATAAATAATTAGGGTTGTAGATTAAATAAGAATATCTCTTTTCACTGCATGTAACAATTGGGAATTGGAACTAAATAAATTTAATTCTGTTAGTTTGCATAGGGATATCGCAAAATTAATTGAATTAAATAAATGTTATCTGACCACTTGAAAAAGGGCTTTTAAACAACTAGAATTCCTGTTAACAATTCGGGTGAAGTAATAAATGGAGAAACTGGATAATTGATTTGTATTTCATAATTGGGGATATTGTAGTCTTAACCTTTTATTATTTGAATCAATTTCTAGAGGGAGGCAATTTTAATTAGTTAAATTTAGTTTTTAATTAGAAAATCATAATTTACAGTTGTTTAATAAAATTGAATCGATAAAATACTAGTAGTTGGAATTTGTTAATTAGGTTTCCTTGTGGGTACGACACTCTACTTTACCACTTTATTACTTGTTGACTGTGTATGCTTGCACAAAATTGTTGATTACGAAATCAACCAACAAGTTTTTTGGCGCTGTTACCGGGGAATTCTTTGTTAGTATTAATTCCATATTAGTTATAATCAATTCAGTCTTAATTTAAACGTTATTTACTTATTTTTATTCTTGTGCTTACAGGACTCATTTGTTAGTGTATGCCCACTAGATCAAAGGGTAAAGAGGAACTTTTGCCTTACGCAGACGATATTGAGAGAAAGTTCCGAAAATTACGGTTGACTAGTGATGTTATACCATTGGACGAAGAACTGGCAGCAGAAAAAATTTTAGAAGTCATAACAGAGGAAGAACAAAAATCACTTAGGGATTATGCTATGCCGACAGTGACTGACATTCAGTCTAGTATTCGGAGGCCTGCAATCAATGCAAACAATTTTGAGATTAAACCGGGAACGATACAGATGTTACAAAATGCAGTTCAGTTTGGAGGTGGTTCGAGTGATGATCCGAACGAGCATATCTTAAGTTTCTTGGAAATATGCGACACCTTTAAATTCAATAATGTTTCGGAAGACTGTTGGGTAAAATCAAATTACGCACAACACACAAGTATACGTGGCCAACAAGTAATAAAGTGATAAGTTAAGTATCGTTCCCACAGAGACTAGCAAGAAATTAATTCTCACAAATACCAATTTCCTATTAATCCAAATTTTATTAAACTAACCAATTTCAAGATTATAACTAAAAATATTAAAAATACTAAAATTACCAAACAATTAACAATCCTAAAAACTGAATTTTCAAACAAGTATTGAAGAATTAGGCTTACGACTTCACTCTAAGCATCACTCTGATGATTACACCTTATTCCAATTTAATTCACTATCCCAGTTTATTAATCAAGAACACTTAAGTAGAACTAACTATCTCTCGATGAACTAATACCGTATTAACTCAAATCCACAATTTAGATAGAATTTAGTTAAACACCTTAATTAACTAACTCACTATATCTCTATTGAATTACAATCAAAGAAGGTTTAAATTCAAGTTCTCTATCCCATTACATGCGATGTCAAGCATATCTCTACCCTAACATTCATCAAGATTTCGTTCATTCACAAAATTCAAGATCACATGCTATATTGACTAAGTCTAGACTCGTATTTCATCTCTCGAATCCATACAACTCCACATAAAATTGGTGATCAAGCAATTTATAGATTCAAGCACAAACTAATATAGATAAACTGAATAATAACTTATTAAACTAAAAATCAAAGTTACATAATCATCGTTCCACTCAAAGATCCGTTATAAGCCTAGTAAAGAATTTAGCTCATCGTCAATGAATTAAAAACTGAATTAATTAAAGTAAATATCATCCCAATTACAGAAATTAAACTAAAGAAGAAGAATAAATCTAGAACCACCCTTCTCTCTAGCTTCAATATGCAATTATTGTGAAATTGCCTTCAAAGTAATCCTCCAATGCTTTGCTCAGAAAATCTATCTTCAATGATGCCCTTTTTTGTATGATATATCCTCCAGTCTTATGTTTGTTGTATGTTACTTATGCCAAGCCACGAATTCTGATTACAATTCCATGCACGATAGAGTTCCAAGTCAGTCCCATCACTTAAGCTTACGTTTCTGCAACATTTTCTAAAGCATCAGGACTCCTTTCTCCCGTACCCCCGCCTCGGCGGGGGTTATACCTTGTAAATGGCCCACCCTGGCGGGCATGTAGCCTGCTAAATTCGTATCAAGACCCCCCCGCCCCGGTGGGGGTATTAGACTTAAAGAGGCCCGCCCCGGTGGGGGTCCTTTCTGCTAGTTGTCCTATTTTGCTCCTTTCTTTGCAACAATTCGCCTTTATTTCACTTGTTTAGTCCAATAGCCAGTCCACCACACCTAAACATAAAACAAAACTAAACAAGTAAAAACAAAACATATAATCAAGGAATTAACACCGATTAAGCTTGAATTAGGAGCCGATTCGTGGGTATAAAACCCACTTATCAAAATCTCCCAAACTTAAACCGTGCTAGTCCTCGAGCACGAAATAAAACAAACAAGCTATACAATGCAATGCAATTCAATGGTATGTAATGCATCTAATCTATATGCCAAAGAATCCAACAGTCATTATAGATTCAAATTTATTCATCCGGCCTCAGAGAAATCAAGCAAACTCAACAATACTTCCTATCAAAACCAATCAATAATGCCTTATCAATCCTTAAATCTTAAATTGTTATTACTGGTATAGTGCGTATGTGCTCAACATTCATGCTAACTGATGCAAATGCAAATTTAATACATAACAAAGCTCTTAGAAGGCATCATAAAGTATAAATTCAAAAATTTCAAAACAGGCGAAATCCAATTAAAATCAAACATTCACCAAGATTAGGGGTCCGAATAGGGTACTCATGCTCTCTTTTTCATTCACGGGGGCTCTTTGCTCTTATTTTCCATTTTTTTCTTCTTTTTTTTTCTTATTTTTAGATAGATGGTTAGTGAGTGCGTTGTACGCTCCATCTCATGCCTGTGTTTATGGGGAGTACGTTTTGTTGGGATTTCGACACATAAAACACAGCGAAAATAAACAATTTAAAGTATAATTTCAAAACCCTAAAACAGGATCCATGTGAAAACCATATTAATTTAGTGATTAGAAATTTATACCGATTATTGAAAGTGAAATTGATGCGATCGAATCCCCAGTGCAATCCAAATGAACCGCGCCTCTACGGTATCCACACGAACGCCCCGCGAATCGTTGTACGATCTGCAGTAAAATGCGGTACTAGCCATCAAGGATGAGAATTTTTGAAACTGTTTCTCTCTAGTCTCTCTCTAAGAGCGGCTAGGGTTTTAGGTTATGATTAACTTCCCTAAAATGTTGATATATCATATGTATAGCAGTAATTCAGAATTAATCAAAACCCTAATCTAATTAAAATTAAATCCTAATATATATATATATATATATATATATATATATATATATATATATATATATATATATATATATATATATATATATATACAAATTATCCTTTTTAATTTAAATTCGTGATTTAAATACTATCAATCATATTGACATATTTAAATATTTACAATTTAAATTAATTTTCTTTTAATTACGTTCTATGTGTGTGACCCTATATGTTATTATTACGTTGGCAATAATTTTAAAAGCATATTATAAATTATAAATAGTGAGCGGCATCTAGTAATGCATCACTGCTACCCAAGTAATAATAAGATCGATGATTCGATGCAACCTTTTCGTGACCAATGTTTCAATGTAATTTAATCCTTTTAACCTTGACATCCTAGATTAAACTCGAGTAATGGAATGTGTCATACTCTTCATAATTTAATCTGAATTTTCTTGATCAATGAGTAGACTATATGTAACAAATCATTATTTGAGCATGACCATGCATTTCATAGTCCTACTCAATCAAGAGGCCTATGGATATCACCCCTAATATATAGGAGGGTTAAATTCCATCTAGATCACTCATATTCCTCACACGATTCATGATGTACACAATAATCATCTTTATTGTCCACCCTATTAAAGGTGACTTTTGATGATATCAAAGTACATAAATTTTCGTGTAGTAATATAGTTATTTCAGGTCGGAGGATCATTACATCATTGTCACTATGAGAATCGCTAATGACATTTCGCATAATACTCCACATAGGATTCTCATGGTGGGTCTGTCCAGTATATCGTTCTCTAACACGTACCTATGCATTGACTTAATATCTCATATATTTATGACCAATGAGATTTGGTCATCCGTCAATCCACATACTAGTCTCAATTAATGCATCATTGTTGTCCCATCAACAATGATACTCGACTAGGGACATTTAAGAGCAATTATACTAATTGTAATTACATAATCTCATATTCAAGTCAGATACTTGAAACTATATAATTTGTATCAGTACTCTTAAGGAATTTTATTATGTTAACATTTATATAACACAGTAAATAAAACCATAATAAAATCATTCATTTATTCAATCAAATATAATATTGAAACGTTAAGCAATTATATCAAATAATTGGCCTCTAAGGCACTAACTCTAACAGTCTCCCACTTGCACTAGAGCCAATCACTCATGTATCTAATACCCATAGAATTTGTGTGACCGTCGTGCTTCTGCTGCGACAAAGCCTTGGTCAGTGGATCTGCAACATTATTATCTGTTGGTACTCTTCCTATATGTACATCTCCTTTATCAATGATTTCACGGATGAGATGGTACCGCCTAAGTATATGTTTGGATTGTTGGTGAGATCTGGGTTCCTTAGCCCGCGCAATGGCTCCATTATTATCACAGTATAGCTTAACTGGATCAATAATGGTTGGAACAACACCAAGTTCAGTGACAAACTTTTTAATCCATACAGCCTCCTTGGCTGCACTAGAAGCAGTAATATACTCAGCCTCTGTTGTAGAATCGGCTACTGTCTCTTGCTCCGAACTCTTCCAGCTAATAGTACCACCATTAAGGCAAAACACAAAACCTGACTGAGACTTATAGTCATCATTGTCAGTCTGGAAACTAGCATCTGTGTAACCCTTTACTGCCAGTTTGTCTTCACCTCCATATACCAAGAATGAATCCTTAGTCCTTTTCAAGTACTTGAGGATATTCTTGACCGCTATCCAGTGACCTTCACCTGGATTCGACTGGTATCTGCTCATCATGCTCAAAGCAAACGAGACATCCAGACGAGTACATATCATTGCATACATGATAGATCCAATTGTCGAAGCATAAGGGATCTTTCTCAGACGCTCCTCATCATCTTGTGATTTAGGATATTGGGCCTTAAAGATCTTTACACCACGAGTCACGGGTAAATGTCCTCTTTTCGCCTCTTGCATGCTAAACCGTTTCAGCACTTTATCAATATATGTACTTTGACTTAGGCCGAGCATTTTTCTCGATCTATCTCTATAGATCCTGATACCTAAAATGTAGGTTGCATCTCCCAAATCTTTCATGGAGAAACATTTTCCTAATCATATTTTTACAGTCTGTAATGAAGGAATGTCATTCCCAATAATTAATATGTCGTCAACATATAATACTAGGAATACAATGTGACTCCCATTAACCTTCTTATATACACAAGGTTCATCTTTATTTTTTATAAAGCCAAACTCTTTGACTGCTTTATCAAATGGAAGATTTCAACTCCGAGAGGCTTGCTTCAATCCATAAATGGATCGCTGCAGCTTACATATCTTTCCAGCATCCTTTGGAGTAACAAAACCATCAGGTTGTGTCATGTACACATCCTCAAGGGGATTTTCGTTAAGCAAAGCAGTTTTGACATCCATCTGCCAGATTTCGTAATCATAAAAGGCTACAATAGCAAGTAAGATCCTGATGGATTTAACCATTGCCACCGGAGAGAAGGTTTCATCATAGTCAACACCTTGAACTTGTTTGTAACCTTTTGCTGCCAGTCGACCTTTGTAGGTTTGTACATTACCATCCATGTCAGTTTTCTTCTTGAAAACCCACTTGCACCCTGTGACAACCTAGATTTTTGTAATTAATTTTAATATTTATTGGAGTGAATAAATATTTTTTCGATGAATTAATTATTAGATTAAATAATTATTTGATGAAATTATGGTAGATTAATTTAATTACATGTGTTGTATTTATTAAATTGATGTGGAGAACTATATTATTCGATGCATGTATTTATGTGAGCTTATTGTATTAAAAGAAATAGTTAATAAGCCTATTGGTATTTTAATTAATTTAATTATTAATTAGAGAGTTAATAATTTGACATTATTTATTAATGAGAAATTTAATTATGTGACTATGTGAATTTATGAGAAATTATTATATTTTATTTAAAGTAAATTAAATAAGATATTGATTTTATTTTATGAAGGAGTGTGACATTATTTAAACTATATGATAAGGTTTTATTAAATTAATTAGTTTTAAATCCCTTTCTTGTTAGCCAAACATGGCACTAAGGGAGGTTGGGAGCAGTTACCCATGATAGGTAACTGACCTCCACAACGCGTCAGTTCTTTTTCTATTTATTTCTTACGCCTTCTTCTTTTTCATCATTTGGCTAAGTCTGGCATAAAACAGAGAGGGAAAAGAGAGTGAGCTTGAAAATTTAGAGAGTTGTTAAGAGGTTTATGTGAGTCAGGAAGAATCAGAAGGAATTCATCTCCTATTAATTCACTCTACGTTTTGGGTAATTTTCTCCAAACCCAATTTATATTTCACGTCATTTAGTTTTCATGAATATGGCTTAAAGTCTTCTGTGAATCTCTGTAAATTTGAAAAGTTGTGTTAGGGATATATGTAATAATTCGAGTAGTGGCATGTTATATATATATATATATATATATATATATATATATATATATATATATATATTGCATAATTTCATATCATCAGTTTCATGAAATTTTACAGTATACGATTACAGAATATGTTATATGGCCATATGGCCTTATACGTGATATTGATACGTCAATCATATATTATCCCTAAAATTTTTCCACTCGTATGTGATTATGCATGCTAAAACGAACAAAACAAAATTTGAATGGTTGGATATGGTTGTATAACGAATCCGTGGCGTTGAATTTTAGGAATTTATGTTCAATACTTCATGAACATCAAGAACAATACAATTTTCATATTTTAATTCTGTGATTATGTGTTTTAATGAGTTAAAATCACTCTATAAACATTGGGTATTGATTATATATTAATTCTAACATGTGGGTATGTTTAATTTGGGGAAATAATGATCATGTAATGTTTAATTCGCTGAACTATGTGTTCTTTGCGAACTTAGAATCAAATTCTGGAGTGTCGCGTCGCGGCGCCAACTCCAGAACTGATGTCCCGCGCCGCAGCGCCATGTACCAAGCCGTAGCGCCACGACGCCGCAGTAGCAGAATGTCCAGAAAATGTTTTTTTTTAATGTTCAAGTATAGAAATGAGTTAATAACCTAGTCTAATGAATATAAAAACTTGTTAGACATTTAATGAGACATTAAAATGAGTTTTACCAAGTCAAGAAGACAATTACATGTTATTTGAATCGTTGATTATGTAATTAACTTGTTGTTCGTGTAGTATTATATTATGTGAAAACAAGTATGATAATTTGACTAAATATAGTCATGAATTCGAGATTAGACAAAGAATAACTTATGATATTTAGTACGTTATTATTGACTGGTATTGTGAACATAATTGATATGTAGGATTTAATTCAAAGAGCGAGTTAATTAAGTGTAATCTACGCACGAGGCAAGTTTTCCTAACCCTACTTGTTATCGTTATATAAGTTGATTAATTCACCTTTCTACATTGATCAAGTTCTCATTATTATTGTTCAAGTCTGTTTTGTATGTTAAAGTTTATAAATCTTTCAAGCATGATACTGTTATACAATACTTATTCTATTGTATACCTTTTGAGATTCTATTCAATTAAGTTATCAATTATTGTTAAACCTTGTTAGACTAGTGAACCCTTATTGATTCGACTAGTCCATAGTTGATGAGCGTTCTAAATTCAGAACCCTTGATGAATTATCCAAACCAAACTTCCTTTGGCGTGGACTCGAATGTCAAACTGAGATGAACAATCCTGTATAGGGGATTATTTACGCTTTATTGTTAAGATATTGTGCACAGTATGGTACTAAGGGCTGATCCCCCTAAGTACGAGAAGAAGAGTCCATAGTCTTATGACTGTTAAAGGTTTCAAGAATAAACACTTGACAACCTAGGACATAGTTTAAGGTCTTATGACCCTTAGAATTTCTTTTGATTCTTGTTATTCATTTCTTGATTCAAAAGTTGAGTTTTTATATTCGAAGTTATTATTTCTCTTGCAAGTTTTTATTCATTGTTATATTGTTATACTTGTGGGCAATCGTGCTCACTCTTGCGTAATAATAACATTGTAGTTAAGAACGAAAGAGCAGACGAACCTTCCACTAGTAAAGGCAAGGGCAAGATTAGCAAGTAATGAAGACTGTGTTATTTATGTGGTTATGTAATGATAATTAGAATTGATATTACTTAAGACTTATTTGTTTATGTTTTCGCACAAATGATTTAAGGTTAGAGTAACCTGAGATTTATTTATTATGTAGTTGATGTAACCCCATAAGGGGAGATTTATTATTATTTCTATCTACTGCATGGTTTGCATTTATTTATGGGTAGATAGATATATGATGTTGTATCGTGAACACCAAATCATGTGGGAATGGAAGTACCCGAATTTGGGGGTGTCACACACCCGATTGGTTTTACCCCTTCGGGTGGATCAACCAAAGTCCATACTTGGTTAGTATATATGGAGTCCATTTTAGATCTCATGGCTTCAAGCCATCTCTCAGAATCTGGTCCATTCATAGCTTCTTGGTAGGAGGCAGACTCATCCTGATCTATGAGCATCACATCGCCGTTTTGAGTCACAAGATATCCATAATATCTCTCGGGCTCTTGGCGTGTCCTACCAGATCTACGAATTCCTTGTGTAATTTGAGCAGGTTCACTTTGCACAACATCTCGTGGTTCCTGCTCACGTTCCAACTCAGGTTCAATGATATTCTATGGTTCTTGAATTTCTTCGAGTTCTACTTTCCTCCCACTGTTTCCTTTGGAGACAAATTCTCTTTCTAGAAAAATACCAGTTTGAGCAACAAATACTTTGTTCTCAGAATGTTTGTAGAAATAACACCCTTTTGTTTCCTTTGGATATCTCACAAAATTACATTTATCAGATTTAGGTCCGAGCTTGTCAGAATCTAGACATTTTACAAATGCCTTGCAACCCCAAATCTTCATGAACGACATACTAGGACGTTTCCCAGTCCACATCTCATATGGTGTCTTCTGAATATTCTTTGTAGGAACACGGTTAAGTGTGAATGCAGCTGTCTCTAGGGCATGACCCGAGAAGCTTATTGGAAGATTTGTATGACTCATCATTGATCGTACCATGTCCAATAAGGTGCGATTCCTCCTCTCAGATACACCATTCCATTGTGGTGTTCCAGGTGGAGTGAGCTGTGATATAATACCACACTCCTTTAGAAGGTCATCAAAGTCTTGGCTTAAGTATTCACCTCCTCGATTGGATCGAAGGGCTTTTATGCTTTTGCCAAATTGGTTTTGAACTTCATTCTTGAATTCCTTGAACTTTTCAAAGGATTCAAATTTGTGTCTCATAAGATACACATATCCATATCTACTGAAGTCGTTAGTAAATGTAATGAAGTAATAAAACCTACCTCTTGCTAACGAACTCATGGGTCCACATGCATCACTATGTATAAGTCCCAATACATCGCTAGCCCGTTCACTGTGTCCAGTGAAAGGGGCTTTAGTCATCTTGCCTAATAAACAAGACTCGCATTTCTCATATGATTCAAAATCAAATGAATCCAAAAACTCATCTTTATGGAGTTTGGATATGCGATTCTCATTTATATGGCCCAAACGACAGTGCCAGAGATATGTTGGATTTGAATCATTTGATTTAAATCGTTTTGTATTTATGTTATAGATAGGCATTTCTAAGTCAAGAATATAAAGACCGTTAAACAATTGTGCAACACCATATCATATATCATTTAAGTAAACCGAACAACGATTATTCTTTATTATAAATGAAAAATCTTTCTTGTCCAAACAAGAAACAAAAATAATGTTTTTACTTATAGCAGTCACATAATTACAATTTTCTAATTCTAATACTAGCCCAGTGGGTAAAGATAAATGATATGTTCCTACGGCTAGTGCAGCAACTTTTGCTCCATTCCCAACTCGTAGGTCAACTTTTCCTTTCGCTAAAGTCCTACTCCTTTGAAGTTCCTGCACATTAACACAAATATGAGAACCACATCCAGTATCCAATACCCATGATGTAGAAGTAGACAAGTTAACTTCTATAGCATATATACCTGAATCAGAAGTCGCACTTTCTTTCCTTTTCTTCACTTCTTCCAAATAAGCATGACAATTCCTCTTCCAGTGTCCAGGTTTTCCACAAAAGTGACAATCACCTTCTTTAGCCACTCCACCTTTAGGTTTTAAAGCCTATTTGGTTTTGGAATTGGGTTTGGCACCAGATTTAAATCCTATCTTTTTCTTGCCTTTCCAATTTCCCTTAGCATTCCCCTTTTGCACCATCATTATGGGAGCGAGTCCTGCCTTTTTCATGTTGTTCTCGACAGTTCTTAACATGCTCAACAACTCAATAAGTGGTTTCTCAATTTCATTCATGAGATAATTCATAACAAATTGAGAGTAGCTGCTGTTCAAAGATTGCAAAACAAGATCAGTTTGGGCTTCCGGAGTGATTGAAAAACCCAACCTATCAAGGTACTCAATATACCTAATCATTTTTAGCACAAGTGGACCAACTGGATCACGTTCACCCATCTTGCAGTGATATAACGTTTTGCTTGTATCATACCTTTCCTGTCGAGCATGTCCTTCGAACAATTTCTTGAGATGCTCGATCATCTCATAAGCATCCATCAACTCATGTTGCTTCTGAAGCTCAGTGTTCATAGTTGCTAGCATGAGAAAACTCACGTCCAAAGCATCATCTTGATGCTTCTTGTAAGCATCATGCTCTGTACGTCGTGCAGTATCAGCTGGTGCTGCAGGAATGGACTTTTCAATGACATATAGCTTGCGCTCTTGTTTGAGGACAATCCTCAAGTTCCTATGCCAGTCAAGGAAATTAATTTCACTCAGCTTGTCCTTCTCAAGGACTGTTCGTAGTGAAAGACTACTTGTATTGTTGTTGTTTGCCATTGATATCTACAATTTATAGGTGTAAAAAATAATAAGTCAAATTGCAAAGTTGATATTATGTAATTGATAATAGTATATTGAAAATATACCTCTCACTATTTTACTCAAATTAATAGCCCTCACCATTAATTCAGAAAGCATTTTCTATTAAATCTTTCTAGTGAGCCAAGATCCATATTTCATTATGCCTTAAGTTAGTTTTGGCTATTCTTTCAAAACATAATTATTTAGGTAGACAACCCCTTGTCAATTATATCATATATAACTCTTGGATAGTTTGGTAAACAACATTTGTTTCTAGTCCATCTAATGGTACCTACCAAACTCCATGCCTCTAAGTCCACAATCCTATTGAGATAACTTAGTTAAGTCGGGCCCAATAATTTTAACAGTTTGGATATCACAATTATCCTATCGCATCTTACCTAGATAAATAGGGTACTTTTCTTTGGCAAACCTACATCTATTGATCAAGGTGTTGATGAGTGTTATTCATTGGAAGGCATCTGATTTAGACTTAATAATTTAATGAGGGATTTCTTAATAAATTTAGATCTCACCAATTTTAATCTTATTAATCATGCACATTATTTATCATATCATTTACAAGCATAAATAAAGTGCAAAATAAAATGTGTCACAGTTATGGCCCAATCCACTGTCAAACTTTTCAAGCTAATGAAAGATTGAAGGTCAATCTAAGATGGTAAAAGATCTTAAAATAAGTAGCTTCCTTGGATCTTCCTCATGCATGTGCCTCCTCTCCATCATCATCTTCCATCGTGTTCTCCATCTTGTCATCTTCATCGAATATAGATTATTACATGACATAAAGAAACCTCGAGTTACATTCAAGGGGATTTAGATGAGAAGAGAATATTACATTAGAATTTATAGAAAGGCACGACATGCAGGCCGTATTTCAAAACCAAAAACCACTAACCTATGGGTCAAAAGGCCATAACTGTGCACCATGCATATCACAATAAGTACATAACAGTGTATATATAATTAAATAAAACTATATACAAAATATTGGGGTCACGACCATCGTGCGCTACGACGGGGGGGGGGGGGGGGTCCAAGGGGGGGTCTCCCCCTGGCGGTGGTCTGGCATTTGAGCTATTGAAGAATCATATATTTTAATCCATATGAATCTCTAAAATAGTTTCAGAATCATATATTTTAATCCACTAAAACACCCATAATAACAATACACCCAGTACATATCATATATGTCTTGTTTCAATTAATCATATTAAACCGAATATTCATGCTTCTAATCCAATTAGAACATAAGTTGTATACTATTATTACGCCATTTAAGATACAATTAACAGAACATCATATATATGCATATCTATTATTGATATTCATAATACCAGAATATGCCTATTTACAGAATATTATATACTCAATTTCATATAGGTAAAATTGTATCATCATATATCATATATATCAAAAACAATATAATCAATTTCAGATCGATAAAATTGTATCATCATATATCATATATATCGAAAACAGTAAAACACGTAATCTGAATTAATCGTTTCTGTAACGACCCCAAAATTTATACAATTTAACTCTCGATTTTAGTCGTTAATAATACATTCAACCTCAAACTTTACATTATTAAATGATAATACAACCATTGAAATTTATGAAATAATTAAAATTTTCTATTACAAATTATCCTCGTTCCCAAAACCTTCAAACTTAACATCTATATATCTCAAAATCAATTTAATACTATAATAGTTTACATCGCGAAACGATATTACAATTCAACATTAATACATCATTCAGAACTTTAAACATGGCTCATATAATACTAACACAACCAAAGTGTATAAATATTCAAGTATCACATGTGATTCATGTCTTTCAAGTAACACATAACTTTACCTCGAAATCTTGACCTGTAAAAATAGTTATTTAAAAGGTTGAGCTCGACAGCCCAGCAAAATCTAACAGTTTTCATGCATCACGTAGCATATAATAACATGCTCAACATACATCTCTTAAACATTAGACTATCATAACATACAGACTACAGTTCACATAACAAGTATAAAGATTGAGTTCCTTACCCAATCAACGTAGTCATAAGTTGACTTTAACGTTTCATGCTATAAACATAAATATAACACATCATGTTATTTGCAATAAAGACTTAAAATAGTTAATCATCAAGTTCACTTAGCAAATAGGAACTGAAAGACTTGCCTTGATCGTTGTTTACCAATAATAGTTTAACAGCTTACAGTTATCTGCACTTCACGTGCCCTACACAATTATATAATCATACACATCAACTATTAGTCACATAATAACACATAGTAATTGTAATGTAAACTCTACTCCACATCTCATAATCTTTCCTATTAATTAGCATACAATGTTCAATTAGATTGTGTTAACTTTTCGACTTATGTAATATTCAAAATTCATATAAGTGTTTAAGTCTTGCTAGGAATACTTATGGATTTTATATTAAACCCATTCCATATCTTATAATATTCATTTTATTTGACTTAAAACACTTTTTACGTTTATTAACACTTATCACGGCGTTTCGACGTTTATTCGTCACACGCCCGATTTGCCTCTCTTGTGTATGTTTACTATGCTTCTATAACTTATCTAATACATCATTATATTAATATTAAGTATCATTATATATACTAACATTCATATTTTATAACTTAGAACAACATCTTTTATCGTCAAGAGCACTACACTAGCATACGTGCATGCCCGACGCCCTCCGATTGCCCTCGAAAACACAACTGTCCTAAATATAGCCATTTTGATTCTTCATAACGATTTCAAATTGAAAAACTTAAAGAATAAAAGTTGTAGGTCTATTCGTCCTCGTTCTGGATCATCTTGAATCACCTCAATTGGAGTTCGTATGAAAAAGTTATGGCAATTTTAGTAAAACATGTCCTGTCAGATTTTTTTTCCAAAATTGGCTAGGCAGACTACCCCCCCGTCGGGGCGGGGGTTTTTGCACTAGGGGTCCCGCCGGGGCGGGGGTCCTTGCTGCAATTTTGCGATTTCAGCTCTAGAACACTACGAAAAGCCAAATTAGGCCTCCAAGCTCCATTCTAGCAACCATACCAACCTACCCAAGGTGTAATAGGTTTACAGAAACATAATCTAATGTTTTCTAACACGTTTCTAGCCATATAAACAACATAAACATCCAAACTACAACCATTAATTTTTACTATTTTTGCTAAAGCTTCACTTTTTGAAAGTTTCAGCGAAAAATCATCACTGTGATTTTGTTCTCAACCAAAACAGTTAATTCAACATACTATGCTTATGTTTATTCATCCTCTTTCAAATTCAATAGTCAATTTACAAATTAAATAACTAATTAAACCTTGATTTTACTTTAAACTAAGCCATAATCGTATACATATATATATATATATATATATATATATATATATATATATATATATATATATATATATATAAACTCACTATAATATGATTTTCTTCACAAATTACATACATAACATGAATTCATTGACTATACTCATATATAAACTTATGAAAATAGTTTCACAACAACTAATTACCATATAAACTATATATAACAATTAATTCAACCTCTACAAAGATTTTACAGAGATTTTTTTTTGGAAGAGAAGACAACCACAACTTTTAAAATTTTAAAAGGGTAAGAGGATACCTTATATGCTAGAAGGTAAAAATTTTCTTCCTTTGATCAACAATACTTTTTTTCCCCAATTCCTTTCTCAAAATCTCTCTAGGATTCTCACAAGTTATCTCTCACTTTTTCTCTGTATTCTTCTTCTTCTCCTCTTTTCTTCTTCTGAGTCTTTCTTCCCCTAACTCTAACTTACTAACATATAACGTATGGTAATAATATATGTATTAATTATATAATATTAATATATGTATAACTGACATCAGTTATCTAACTTTTAAAAATCAAAAGCCATAAGACTTGTTTGGCTAGCTAATAAAAAAAATAACCCATTAAATCTTACACCTTGTTTGGTAAAACACAATTAGATTAAAGACTTAATATGCATTAAGCCTTGTTCGACAAAACTAAATTAAGCTCCTATAATTTATTTTAATAACTTCTTTATACAAAGGTTATTTGTCACACTTTTATTTAATTAAATTTTAATAATCAATTTAATTAATTCTAATAACAATTTATTAAATTACTTTGACACATAAACCAATACAACATAATTATAACTTTCTTTATAATTATAATTTTGTTTAATCAACTAACACATTATTTTAATTACAAATTAAAATTAAAATATAATAATTCATTTAATCATTATAAACTCTCTAACTTAATTATTAAATTAAATTAGTATATTATCTCATAACAATTAATTTTCTTAACTCCTTAATTATTTACTTAACAAATAATTAACCAATCAAGTCAAATCAAATTAAATATTTATTCAATAATAAACACATCCATTAAATATTCATATAACTAAATAAATATTTAAAATTATAATTTAAAATTCTGGATTGTTACATCCTTCCCTCCTTATAAGTATTCTGTCCCTAGAATCACAATTCAAACAATTCATTTGTCACATTCTTTCCTCTTTATAAGGATTCCGTCCTTGGAATCACCGAAACCCTACCTTATTCAGGTTTTTATCAAATCTCTTCTGTGACGAACGAGAATTCTGTAATTTATTTTAATATTTATTGAATTAAATAAATATTTTCGATGATTTAATTATTAGATTTAATAATTAATTGATGCAATTGTGGTAGATTAATTTAATCATATGTGTTACATTATTAAATTAATGTAGAGAATTTTTATTATTCAAGTATGAGATTAATTGAGCTTATTGAATTAAATGAATATTTAATTAAGCATGATGTTATTTTAATTAAATTAAATTATTAATTAGAAATTTAATAAATTGACATTATTTATTAATGAGATATTTATTTATGTGACTATGTGAATTTATGAGAAATTATTATATTTTATTTATATTAAATTAAATAAGATATACGAATTATTGTGCAATTGGGTGTGACACTTATTAATCTATATAATAAAAGAGTTTATTAAATTAATTGAGTTTAAGCCTTTAAGGCTAGCCAAACATGGCCTTAAGGGGGGTTACTAGCAGTTACCCATGACTGGGTTAACTGACTAGTATGCGCGTCAGTTCTTTGCAATTATATTACGTATTCTTTTTCTATTTCTTTCTCTAAGTCTGATAAGCATCACAGAGAGAAAAGATTGAGAATTTCAGAGAGGATTGAGAAGTCTGGGAGATAAAGTGAGTGTGTAATCAACAGGATTTTGAAAAAGGGACATTTGGAATCACTCTTCTAGTTTGTATTCTGGGTAATTTCTCCCAAACCCAATTTCTACATTTACGTCTTTTAGTTTTTATAAATTGGCTTTCAAAACTTCTGTTAATCTCTGTAATTTGGGAATTGTACTATTATATGGATTTATGTGATAGTAAGAATAGCATAACATGTTTTATATATATATATTACATGATTTCATATCATCAAGTTCATGAAAATATGTCGTACGTATGTTTTTCAAAATAAACAGAGTACGTGATATGGCCATATGGCCATATATGTGATAATTGATGTATTGATTATATATTATCCCTAAAATTTACACCCTTATATTATTGAGCATGCCAATACGAAGAGATCAAGCCTTAAACAAACGGATTCGGTGTTATAACGAATCCGTATTGTTAAATTATATATTTTATATTCAAAAACCACCAAGAACATCAAAGTCAGGGAATTCACATGTTTTAATTATGTGATTATGTGTTTTAATTGGTTAAAACTACTTTATAGATGTTGTATTATGATTATGCATGAATTATAACATGTGGGTATATGTGATTTGGTGAAATTAGTGTTAAAAATGTGTTGATTTCGCTGAACTCTGTGTTCTTCGCGAACTGAGATTCAGTTTCTGGGGTCTCGCGCCGCGGCGCCAGCTCTAGAACTAATTTCTCGCGCCGCAACGCCACAGCGCTCGCAGCGCCACAGCGCTCGCAGCGCCACAGCGCTCGCAGCGCCACAGCGCTCGCAGCGCCAAGACTCGAGCCACGACGCCACAGCGCCGCAGCGCCAAGGGCCCGGCCACAGCGCCACCGCGCCGCAGCGCGACTCCTTAGCACATTAGTGGCGCCGCAGCACCACTCTCCAGAAAATGTCAGAAATGTATTTTTAAAATGTTAAAGTCTAACAAGTGTTAGTGGATTGATGTAATGAACATGTAATCATGTTAGAGGTATTATGAGATGATAAAATAGTTGTTTAACATGAAATAAAATATTATATGTGAATTGAATTATTAAATACATAATTAGTTTGATAATTCATGAAGTATAAATTATGTGACAACGTGATAATTTGACTAAGTTTAGTCAATAATTAAAGTAGACAACGAGAATGAGCTCATGTTGATTAATTATTAATTAACAAGTATTGTGTATATGATTGGTATGTAGGATTTAATTCAAAGAACGTGCTTAGTTAAAGTGTAATCTACGCACGAGGCAAGTATCCTACCCCTAACTCCATTCTATTGAGCAAGTTTATTTAAACTTAAACGTTACTTTTATGTCGAGCAAGTTTCTTAACCTTACTTTTTAATATCTTTTAAGATTATTAATTACCTTGAATAAGTTATCATTCTATTATTCAAGTTCAAGTATGATATTACAGATTATTTATCTTTCCAAAGCATGATTTAGTTATACAATAATTGTTCTATTGTATACGTTTGAGATTATTATTCAAATTGAATATCGTTATTGTTGAACCTTTTTAGACTAGTGAACCTTATTGATTCAACTAGTCCATAGTTGATGAGCGTTCTAAATTTCAGAACCTTTGATGAAATTATCCAAACCAAACTTCCTTTGGTGCGGACTCGAATGTCAAACTGAGATGAACAACCCTGTATAGGGGATTAATTATGCTTTAGCGTTAAGATATTGTGCACAGTATGGTACTAAGGGCTGATCCCCCTAAGTACGAGAAGAAGGTCCATAGTCTTATGGCTGTTAAAGGTTTCAAGTATAACCCTTGTTAACCTAGGACATAGTTCAAGGTCTTATGACCCTCAGAATTCTTTTGATTCTTGTTATTCATTCTCGATTCAAAAGTTGAGCTTTTATTCAGATGTCTTTGATTTATTCGCATGTTATTATAATGTTATTTCATTATTATACTTGTGGGCATTTGTGCTCACTCTTGCTTAATAATAACATTGCAGTTAAGAATGAAAGAAGCGATGAACCCTCCACTAGTAAGGGCAAGGGCAAAGTTAGCAAATGATGAAGACCTGTTATTTTTTTTAACTGATGTATTTGTTTAAGACTTGAGTTATGTTGATGTTAAGACTTATTTGTTTAGAATTCCGCACAGATGTTTTAAGGTTAGAGTAACCTGGGATTTATTTATGATTCAGTTGATGCAACCCTTAAGGGAAGAGATTTTATTATGATTTCTATCTATTGTATGGTTTGATTTTATTTATGGGTAGATAGATAGATGATGCTTGTACAGTGAACACCAAATCCCGTGAAATCGAAGTACCCGGATTTGGGGGTGTCACATCTTCGTTGAATAACTTCAACACATGACCTTAATATAGGTTTTATATTTCCTACTACATTCATTACCTAACAAATTCTAGGTTTCATTTCATAACTTTCATTTGAACTCAATTATTTTCTGAGTATTCTATATATTTTAACCCATTCATTTCCTTTTCTAAGGATCGTTATCATCAACACTCGGGATATTACCTTCACCCTTGCTTCTAAGAATTTCGTCCTCGAAATTTTATCTATTAATCTTTATTCATTCAATCTATCAAAATAGATTTTACGTTAATATTTTATTCATTTATTGTGTTCTATAACAAATACTATGTGTTGTTATGTGACTAACAATTGATGTGTATGATTATATAATTGTGTAGGGCACGTGAAGTGCAGATAATTGTAAGCTGTTAAACTGTTATTGGTAAACAACGATCAAGGCAAGTTTTTCGGTTCTTATGTTCTACGTGGACTTGATGAACTGTTTTAAATTGCATGATATGTTATATGTGTTGTAAGCGAGCATGATATGTTATACACGTTGAAATCATGAAATATTAAAGTCAATTTATGACTACATTGTTTTGGTTAAATAATGATGATTAAGGAACTCAATCTTTATATTTGCTATGTGAATTAAAGCATGTATGCCATGTTACTTTAATTATTATGATATGTATGTTAAGCATGTTATTATATGCTATGTGATGCATAAAAACTGTTAGATTTTGCTGGGCTGTCGAGCTCAGCCTTGCAAATAACCACTTTTGCAGGTTCAAGATTCAAGGTAAAGTTATGTGTTACTTGAAAGACATGAATTAGACGTGATACTTGAGGATTTATAAACATTAGTTGTGTTATTAGTATTTGAACCATGTTTAAGGTTTCGAATGAAGTATTAATGCTGAGTTGTAATATCGTTTCGCAATGTAATCTATTGTAGTATGAAAATGATTATGAGTTATTTAGATGTAAAGGTTGAAGATGTTGGGAACGAAGATAGATTATAATAGAATATTTTAATTATTCCACAATTTTTTTTTTCGATGGTTGTATTATCATTTAATGATGTAAAATTTGAGGTTGAATGTATTATTAACGACAGAAATCGAGAATTTAACTGTATGAATTTTGGGGGATGTAACAATCCAGAATTTTAAATTATAATTTTAAATATTTATTTAGTTATATGAATATTTAATGGATGTATTTATTGTTGAATAAATATTTAATTTGATTTGACTTGATTGATTAATTATTTGTTAAGTAAATAATTAAGGAGTTAAGAAAATTAATTGTTATGAGATAATATACTAATTTAATTTAATAATTAAGTTAGAGAGTTTATAATGATTAAATGAATTATTATATTTTAATTTTAATTTGTAATTAAAATGATGTGTTAGTTGATTAAACAAAATTATAATTATAAAGAAAGTTATAATTATGTTGTATTGGTTTATGTGTCAAAGTAATTTAATAAATTGTTATTAGAATTAATTAAATTGATTATTAAAATTTAATTAAATAAAAGTGTGACAAATAACCTTTGTATAAAGAAGTTATTAAAATTAATTAAAGGAGCTTAATTTAGTTTTGCCAAACAAGGCTTAATGTATATTAAGTCTTTAATCTAATTGTGTTTTACCAAACAAGGTGTAAGATTTAATGGGTTGTTTTTTTTATTAGCTAGCCAAACAAGCCTTATGGCTTTTGATTTTTAAAAGTTAGATAACTGATGTCAGTTATACATATATTAATATTATATAATTAATACATATATTATTACCATACGTTATATGTTAGTAAGTTAGAGTTAGGGGAAGAAAGACTCAGAAGAAGAAAAGAGAAGAAGAAGAAGAAAAGAGGAGAAGGAGAAGAAGAAAAATCCTAGAGAGATTTTGAGAAAGGAATTGGGGAAAAAAGTATTGTTGATCAAAGGAAGAAAATTTTCACCTTCTAGCATATAAGGTATCCTCTTACCCTTTTAAAATTTTAAAAGTTGTGGTTGTCTTCTCTTCCAAAAAAAAATCTCTATAAAATCTTTGTAGAGGTTGAATTAATTGTTATATATAGTTTATATGGTAAATTAGTTGTTGTGAAACTATTTTCATAAGTTTATATATGAGTATAGTCAATGAATTCATGTTATGTATGTAATTTGTGAAGAAAATCATATTACAGTGAGTTTATATGAATATATATATATATATATATATATATATATATATATATATATGATTATGGCTTAGTTTAAAGTAAAATCAAGGTTTAATTAGTTGTTTAATTTATATATTGACTATTGAATTTGAAAGAGGATGAATAAACATAAGCATAGTATGTTGAATTAACTGTTTTGGTTGAGAACAAAATCACAGTGATGATTTTTCGCTGAAACTTTCAAAAAGTGAAGCTTTAGCAAAAATAGTAAAAATTAATGGTTGTAGTTTGGATGTTTATGTTGTTTAGATGGCTAGAAACGTGTTAGAAAATATTAGATTATGTTTCTGTAAACCTATTACACCTTGGGTAGGTTGGTATGGTTGCTAGAAAGGAGCTTGGAGGCCTAATTTGGCTTTTCGTAGTGTTCTAGAGCTAAAATCGCAAAATTACTAAAATAGCTATAACTTTTTTATACGAAATCCGATTGAGGTAATTCAAGATGATCCAGAACGAGGACGAATAGACCTAAAACTTTTATTCTTTAAGTTTTTCAATTTGAAATCGTTATGAAGGGTCAAAATGGCTATCTTTAGGACAATTTTGTTTTTGAGGGCAATCGGAGGGCGTCGGGCGTGCACGTATGCTAGTGTAGTGCTCTTGACAATAAAAGATGTTGTTCTAAGTTATAAAATATGAATGTTAGTATATATAATGATGCTTAACATTAATATAATAATGTATTAGATAAGTTATAGAAGCATAGTAAGCATACACAAGAGAGGCAAATCGGGCGTGTGACGAATAAACGTCGAAACGCCGTGATAAGTGTTAATGAACGTAAAAAGTGTTTTAAGACAAATGAAATGGATATTATAAGATATGGAATGGGTTTAATATAAAACCCATAAGTATTCCTAGCAAGAGTTAAACACTTATATAAATTTTGAATATTACATAAGTCGAAAAGTTAACACCATCTAATTGAACATTGTGTACTAATTAATAGGAAAGATTACGAGATGTGGAGTAGAGTTTACATTACAATTACTATGTGTTGTTATGTGACTAATAGTTGATGTGTATGATTATATAATTGTGTAGGGCACATGAAGTGCAGATAACTGTAAGCTGTTAAACTGTTATTGGTAAACAACGATCAAGGTAAGTCTTTCAGTTCCTATTTGCTAAGTGAACTTGATGATTAACTATTTTAAGTCTTTATTTCAAATAGCATGATGTGTTATATTTATGTTTATAGCATGAAACGTTAAAGTCAACTTATGACTACGTTGATTGGGTAAAGCATGCTGATTGAGTAAGGAACTCAATCTTTATACTTGTTATGTGAACTGTAGTCTGTATGTTATGACAGTCCAATGTTTAAGAGATGTATGTTGAGCATGTTATTATATGCTACGTGATGCATGAAAACTGTTAGATTTTGCTGGGCTGTCGAGCTCAACCTTGCAAATAACCATTTTTGCAGGTTAAGATTTCGAGGTAAAGTTATGTGTTACTTGAAAGACATGAATCAGATGTGATACTTGAATATTTATACACTTTGGTTGTGTTAGTATTATTTGAGCCGTGTTTAAGGTTCTGAATGTTGTATTAATGTTGAATTGTAATATCATTTCGCGATATAAACTATTGTAGTATTAAATTGATTATGAGATATATAGATGTTAAGGTTGAAGGTTTTGGGAACGAGGATAGTTTGTAATAAAAAATTTTAATTATTTCATAAATTTCAATGGTTGTATTATCATTTAATGATGTAAAGTTTGAGGTTGAATGTATTATTAACGACTAAAATCGAAAGTTAAATTGTATGAATTTTGGGGTCGTTACAGTTTCACAAGTAGTTTTGATACCACTGTTGGGATTTCGACACATAAAACGCAGCGGAAATAAACAATTTAAAGTGCAATTTAGAAACCCTAAAACAGGATCCATGCGAAAACCATAATAATTTAGTGATTAGAAATTTATACCGATTATTGAAGGTGAAATTGATGCGATCAAATCTCCAGTGGAATCCAAACGAACCGCGCCTCTACGGTATCCACACGAACGCCCCGCGAATCGTCGTACGATCTGCAGTAAAAGGAACTGCGGTACTAGCCACCAAGGATGAGAATTTTTGAAACTGTTTCTCTCTAGTCTCTCTCTAAGAGTGGCTAGGGTTTTAGGTTATGATTAACTTCCCTAAAACGCTGATATATCATATATATAGCAGTAATTAGGAATTAATCAAAATCCTAATCTAATTAAAATAAAATTTGAATATATATATATATATATATATATATATATTATATCTTAATTAAGTCTTACTTAATTAATATAAATATATATATACAAATCTTCCTTTTTAATTTAATTTGTGATTTAAATACTATCAATCATATTGACATATTTAAATATTTACAATTTAAATTAATTCCCTTTTAATTACGTTCTATGTGTGTGACCCTATATGTTATTATTACGTTGACAATAATTTTAAAATCATATTATAAAATTATAAATAGTGAGCGGCATCTAGTAATGCATCACTGTTACCCAAGTAATAATAAGATCGATGATTCGATGCAACCTTTTCGTGACCAATGTTTCAATGTAATTTAATCCTTTTAACCTTGACATCCTAGATTAAACTCGAGTCATGGAATATGTCATACTTTTCATAATTTAATCTGAATTTTCTTGATCAATGAGTAGACTATATGTAACAAATCACTATTTGAGCATGACCATGCATTTCATAGTCCTACTCAATCAAGAGGCCTATGGATATCACCCCTAATATATAGGATGGTTAAATTCCATCTAGATCACTCATATTCCTCACACGATTCATGATGTACCCAATAATCATCTTTATTGTCCACCCTATTAAAGGTGACTTTTGATGATATCAAAGTACATAAATTTCCATGTAGTAATATAGTTATTTCAGGTCGAAGGATCATTACATCATTGTCACTATGAGAATCGCTAATGACACTTCGCATAATGCTCCACATAGGATTCTCATGGTGGGTCTGTCCAGTACATCGTTTTCTAACACGTACCTATGCATTGACTTAATATCTCATATATTTATGACCAATGAGATTTAGTCATCAGTCAATCATCATACTAGTCTCAATGCGTCATTGTTGTCCCATCAACAATGATACTCGATTAGGGACATTTAAGAGCAATGATACTAATTATAATTACACAATCTCATGTTCAAGTCACATACTTGAAACAATATAATTTGTATCAGTACTCTAAGGAATTTAATTATGTTAACATTTATATAACGCAATAAATAAAACTATAATAAAATCATTCATTTATTCAATCAAATATAATATCGAAACGTTAAGCAATTATGTCAAATAATTGGCCTCTAGGGCACTAACTCTAACACGTTTCACGCTTCTTCTCAACCTACCACAAGACTCAAATAGAGCGTTCTTTTTTTTTCTTCTGAAGCTTATATACCCCACTTTTCCCCCCAAACTTAGGTTCCTGCCTAATTCGTCGTCTTCACTGCCTATCCTTGTCATTCTTTCATTTAAACTAGCATATTCCTTTAGAAAATCCTTATGTATCAATTTGAACTATTCTATCCACATAAGTGTTATTGACGTGCTAACCTTTTTATACCAGTGTTAAACATGCAAAAGATCCAATTCATAACTCAAAATTACATTACAGTTCTAATATTAGGTACTGTACTTGTCTACTTAATCCCAACATCATCATTGGCCAAAATAAAATGAACTACATCAAACTGCTGGACATATGCACTATAACACAATGCTTAACTAATTTTTTTTATATATGGTAAACATAACGTGAATGCAAACTAAATAAAAACTATTTACAATCCTATACTACTATGCAACTAAATGACTACATGAATGCAAACATTTAATAATCCTAAAACTAAACATGAAATAACATATGCAAACCTAACTAATGAAATTAAACATGCAAACATAAAACTTAACTAACTAACTCCCCCAAACTTGAAAACTACAATGTCCTCAATTTATAGATAAAGCAAGAAATGTGTGAGGACTTCCCTGTAATCTTCTAAGCGGGAGGAGGTGGTGGAGGTTGTTCTTCATCTAAATCACTGGGTGGAAACCTTGGCATCGGGGCTGGCTGCTGGTATGAGAATTATGCATTTGGATTGAAACTCTAGAGCGTCACATTCAACGAGGCAAAATATAGATTCATGGTGTCAAATATATGGTCCTGCCTCACTGCAAGTCGTCGCATCTCTCTTCAGGTATCCTTATTGTACCCATCCATTTGTTGTTGAAGGTTCAGTAACTGAGGGCTAGATATAGCGTCGGGCTGTGGTGTTACCTCTGTTCCTTGCTCTCCCATCGTTGCATCCCCCCTGAAACTCATCGTCCTCCGAGGTGTCCTCAGCATCAACCTTATCCTCCGAGACTGATGGAAATATAAACCTGACTCCTCTAGGGTGCGACTCGCCACCAGGACATACCGAGTACTGCACAATCATTCTCATGTCTAACGTCTGAAGCGACATCTGGGTGGTCTCATCATCGGACCATCAAACTCCGGGCTATCTACACAACCCACAAATGAGCGATGGGTGTGGTAAGCCGCCAGAGAATGGTCGTCGCAGGCATCTTCGGATGAAAAGGTTGAGAATATCCCCCACATCTATGATAAAATCTTGGACAATGTCATATAACAACAATGCCTTCTCCTTGGTCACATCTGACGTGTGAGTAGATGGAAACAGTTTGGTGCACACGAACGCGTACCAGATCTTTTTGTATCGGCTAATATCCTTACTATGGAAGATAGTGCCCCCTTTTCAGCCCTTGATCCATGTGGTACCCGGATTTGTCATTTCCTTTAAAATAGGCTCGTAATCAGGATCATTATAATGTAGGTGAGTGTACTGACAATGTCTAGGAACTCGTAACTGGTAGTACGTATTGATGGCGTCGACACTGAATGAAACTAATCTACCCAACACAAATGTGTTGAATGGGGCCTTATCCTCTGCGTTGGCATAGAACTCCTTGACCACATTCACAATTGCAACCTCGGGCTCCGCTGTGAACTTATTCCAACCTTTCTGATAGATTTGTTGTATTATTTCATCGTCACGTTTTCAGGTGCCTACCCCCGCTCTGGTGTGAGTGCCTTTGTTATAAGGTAGTTGTAACGGTCGGCGGCGACGACACTTACAAATTTACGTTTGTCAAAGGTCTGTGTTGGTTGCGCGGACCCTGAACTTTCTCCCCTTTGTCGTTTTGATGCAGGTTTAGGTGCCATTGAATTGGAATTGGTGAGCTTCGATTAACAAATTCCCCCAAACTTCACTCAAGCGAACCGTCGGATACTTGGTGTGCAAGACGTGCAATTCCCCCAAACTTAGTGATTTTGTTTCAAATATGGTGATAGATATTGAGGAATTGGAAGACCACTACTCACTCTCAGTATGAACCCTACCCTTAACTTCTGAATTGGTGTAGATTGAGATGGTGCAAATGTGTGAAGGTGTGGTTTTATAGATAGGAGATGATGGAGAGAGTTATGGGGTGAAGTAGTGGGGAAGTGTTTGAATGTAGTGGGGAGATGGTGATTAAGTTGCTAAACCGTGTGTTAGAAGTGTATAGGTGTATAGGAGTAGTGGGAAGTTATAGTGGAGGAGTGGTGAAGAAGCCTTGTAACTGCTGAAATTGCCCATCCAAATTCTGTACCCCCGCCCCGGGGGGGGGGGGTAACATGCCTTAAAGGCCCGCCCCGGTGGGCATGTGTACTGTAATTGATATCCAGACCCCCGCACTGGCGGGGGAATTGTTCTAAAAGGTGCCTACCTCGGCGGGGTAGTGGTCTGCTAATGGACTTTATTTTTCTCATTCCTTGTCTTCTTAGCATATCCATTAGCTTCTTAAGTACCTGAACATCATTAAAACATGAATAGAAGTTAATATTAAGCAAATTGAGCATGGTAGGTAAGATTATCTAAAAAATTAGAACTTAAATAACTACTTAATGAACTTATTCTATAGTAATTATTATTCTAAACTACAATTTGACTAATCATGAATAAAAAATACTAAGAATAAAAGTAAAATTGGATTGCCTCCCAATTAGCGCTTGATTTTTAAGTCGTTCAGCCTGACTACTTCTTGTTTATGGCGCGTCGACAAGTGTGATTGCGATGACATCCTGTAACAACCCAATATTTTCTATATAATTAAATCAAAAATTTTACGTATAATTTTTTTTTAATTTAAGGATGAGGATTTGTACAAGATAATGCGTGTATATAATTATGTAATAGATAAAAATATATTTATTACATAAATGTTTGCAAATAATTTTATTTTAGAATGATTGATTATTATAAAGCATATTCTTATAATAATTAATTTTATAGTAGAAATATTTTTATTAGTTATTTTCCATGAAAATATAATTATATATTATTTAAATAATATATGAAATGATTTTTAGAATTATTATAATAATTATTTATTTTATTATATGAATTTATGCAAGATTAATTAAGTTAATTATTTTTAACTTAATTAATAATGTTATATATGAAGAATAAATCAGATATGAAATCCAAACCCTAATTTTGGATTTTTATCAATGAATAAGAATAATAATATAATAATATTATATTTTAATTTTTCAGTGCTATAATTATGTACTGTATATTTGTACACTGATAATGATTGGTCAATTATGGGGTATTATGATAAAACCCTAATTTAAAACTCAGGATGAGTTTGACACTGTTATATAACTGTGTTATATGGTGCATGCATGTTATGTATTATATGACTTTTTGATTAATTAGGTATACCCTAATTAATATTTAAAAATATTAATTTCTAGAAACCCTAATATTTATTTTGTAAACCCTAATTTATTTAAATTGTAAACCCTAATTGTTGATTTGGAAAGCTTAATGCTAATTAGTGTATCTTAAACCTAATTAGTAAGGTGTTAAGTAATTAAAAACCTAATTAATTAAGAAACCTTAATTTTGTATGTTAGAAACAAAAATTTATTATTTTATTTTATAATTAAAACCCTAATTTATAATTAGTAACTCAATTTGTGATATGGGTAATACTAATTGCTAAGTATTTGCACTAATTGTTAAATTAGTAAGTTTAATTATAATTATTAAATTATTAAACTTAATGTTTAATTTCTAAATATTAGAAAACCTACACTAATTAAGAAATCCTAATTACATTTTTGGAAACTAAATTGTTATTTATTTTATTAAATCCTATTTTTGGAAATCCTAGACTTTTGCTAAAATGGCTCAAACCCTAAACCCTAAACCAAACCCTAAACCTTAAGGGTTTGTGACAAGATTACATAAATGCCATTAAAAATACAAACAAAAAGACCATTTTGCCCTTATTGTATAATTGAGGCTTGCTTGCAAATCTTGCTAAAATTGGAGTTGTTGAACAACTTATACCACCCCATGTGACACCTAACAACACAAATCAGCAGCACTCCAGCCAATTCATGTATCTAGACTTATATAAATAGAGATCAAGAGAGAGAAAGTGTATAATTTAAGCCATTTGATCACCACACCCATCCAAGTCTCTCTCTCTCACAAAACCCACGAACTTATATAGTAAAATCAGTCACAAAACAAGCCCCACGATTTCCCTTAACAGATCATCATGCTAGAATCAAGAATTGAGGCATAAAGGTATAAAATCCTAAGTCAAAATTTTGATCCTGTATGCTATGATAGATTTGTTGTTTTTATGTTTAAACATGTCATATGTAGTGTTATTAAGTGATCTGGGTTGATAGATGTTGGATCCATAAGATCTATAAGCTCAGATCTAGTGTTTTTGTAAATCTGGAAAAATTTTAAAACCTTAGTCTGACAACGAATGTCAGGTCTTATATCTCTGTGATCTTTAGTTATTTTTGTGATTTGAAAGTTTGAAGTTGTAGTCTGTAATGTTATGAGTAATTTGCAAGTTGGTTCATGATCATTGAATGCGTAAATCAGAAGTTATTCACGGTCAAAGTTCGTTGACCGAACACGAATTTAGTTTTCTGGGTAACCCAGAAAACTGAAGAACGTGTTCGGGCACTGACTTTGACCGACATTGCTTTTGTTTCTGTAAAGTTGTTTGGATCAATATTTGTATCTACATTATAGTATGTCATGAGTTCTACAAGTTCATAGTACTTTCGAACCTTAACAATTAACATATCAATTGTGGTAATCGGTCAAAAGTCATTGACCGTTAAGTCTTACTGCCTGGGTAACCCAGAAATGTTGAGGCAGTGGTCTGACAGGTACTTTAGAGACTTAGATCTTGTAATGTAATGATATCTGGACACTATAAATGACCAATTAAGATACCCTGGTAGTTAGTCTACAAGACTCGACGTCTAGAACACCTGTGACATAAACCGATTAACTGGAATAAGGCCACCAAGGTCGTTGACCGGTATTGACTAAATTTTTCTGGGTAGCCCAGAACTTGATGAACAGCCCTGACAATCATTTTAAAGGCTCAGATCTTGCATCTGAGTTGTTGTATGACCAAAATAATTCCGAATACTTGTAGTTCTACATTTATACTACACTATCAATGCTTTAGATCGACCATAGCATGCAGGAACAAAGAAATTATAAGTGGTCAAAGTTGACCCCTCGAGCACTGACCTGTCAGTGTTCTTGGGCTCAAGAACACCTAAGGCGACACTTTTCTGTCGCCAAAGGCTTTAGCGACGGACTTAGTAAATTTTAATTAATTAATTTTCGAAAAATGATTAAAAATAGAAAATAAATTCTAAAAATTACAAAAATAGTTTTAAAAATTATTTTAAATTTTGAAAATTAGTTTTTAATTATTTTGAATATATTTCATAAATATTTAATATTTTTGGAATATTAAAAGTATTTAATTTATTTAAGTATAATATTAAATAAATTATTTAAAAATAATTTTAATACATGAAAAATCATTTAAAATTATATTATGATATAAGAAAATAATTTAAGTTATTTTTGATAACTTTTAATATTTTGTGATAAATTTCATTAATTAATTAATATTAATGATAATTAAGTTATTTATTTAATGTATTAAATAAATTATGGAAAATAGAATTAATGATATAAAAATTATAGAAAAATGATTTAAAGGTTATTTAAGTTATAAAAAAATGACTTTTGATATTTTGTCATGAAAAATATTAATATTTTTTTTAATATTAAATGATATTAAATTTATTTAATACTTATATTAAATAAATTAGTTTAAAAATGATTTTAATATTAGAAAAATCATTTTAAATGAAAATAAATAGTTTAAAAATATTTGAAGTTATAAATTATAACTTTCAATATTTAAAGTTAAATTTTATTAATTAATTATTATTAATGATATTAAAGTTATTTAATAATTATATTAAATAAATTAGTTTAAAAATAATTTTAATATTAGGAAAATCATTTTAAATGAAAATAAAGTGTTTAAAGATATTTTAAGTTATAAAATATAACTTTTAATATTTAAAGGATAATTTCATTAATAAATGATATTAATTTAATATTAAATGATATTAGATTTATTTAATAATTATATTAAATAAATAGTTTTAAAATGGTTTTATTAATTTTAAAAATCATGTAAAAAGGATATAAAGGAATTAAGAATATTTTAAGTTATAATTAATGACTTTTAATATTTTAATAAATAGTTCATTAATACTTTAATATTAATGACAATTATTTAAAAAATAATTTTAATTCTTTTAAAAATAATTTAAGGGTGATATTAATACTTTAAAAGTATTTCGAGTTATTATAAATAACTTTAACCTTTTGGCAATGGTTTCATTAATAGTTTAATATTAATTAAATATTAATGATAATAGAATTGTTTAATATTTAAATCATTTAATAATGATTCCGATGTTTAAAAATTCATGATAAATTATAATAAATATTTTTAAAATTATTATATGTCATTTAAAAATAATATGACTAATATTTACGGATGTGGAATTATAGGATAGAGTCTTAGACTCGATAATTACCCGATAAAGCTGTCGGTACGCCGACATGTTTCAGAAATTGATCTGAACTTAGATATTTTGACTGTATAAGTGATTATTTGTGAATTAGTGGTTGTTAAACATGTGTAACAATGTGATTAGGTTATGTGCTAACTGCAATAAGCAGTGTTATGTGTTATAGTATATTGTTCTAATCAAACGAATGATCTGATTAATGGTAGGTCGTGATATAAGCGATAAATTTTTATTGCGAATTGTAAGCAGCGCATCAGGCAAGTATCTTACCTTTGCATTTTCTTTATGCAATGGACATGAGTAAGAATATTTCTAAATTATATTATAACTGTACAGATTATGAACCTTATATTATATAAGCTCATTGATTATCAACATGTTAGTATATGATAATTCATATATATATATATTCTGTTCGTTAATTTCTAGAAATGGTTAAACAAGTGTCCCCGCTTGGATAATCATTGTATTTCATCACATGTTAATATACCTTTGTCAATTACTCGTATACATATATGTTGAATTATAGATTATTGTTGAATAAGATAAAACCTTTGATTTAGAACCCAAACAAGTATGAACATCCCTACACGGGAAAACTTTTATGCGCCCAAGGCGGAACAGAGTGAACGATCCTATCGTTCGTGTAATGTAGTATTGATCAATACAGGGCCCATGGGAAGTACAACCTAACGCCCGTAAGTTATGACGGTTTACATATGAATTTCGGTTTAACCTTTTCGAAAATAAAAACAATGTTCATAGCATGTCACCTAAACCCTATTTATAGTCAATACGTAGTTTTAAAAATTTGAAAGATAGTTGTTATATTATTAATATCGGTTCAGAATACTTCACAACTATTGACTTGTTGTAGAAGAATAGTACAAAGAAAATATTTAAATTCTTTCAGATATATATATATATATATATATATATATATATATATATATATATATATATATATATATAATTACTATTACTTGCTGGGCACTCAAATGCTCATCCTTGCTTAATTTAAATGTTTTCAGCTAAGTGTGAACGATCAGAGAGCTCTGCTAAGAACAAGGAAAAGGGAAAGGTCGCTGAATGAATGAATGAACGTTATCTTATGTAATAGTTTAATGTTATTAAGACAAGTATGATATATATATATATATATATATATATATATATATATATATATTATCTATCATGGTTTGTAATGAATGTTTAAAGGTTACGTACTTGGGATTAGACTATGATAAATGTAAGTTAAGTTTGATATTTATATTATTGTTATTATTATTAGTATTATTCCGCTCATAGAAATGGTATCGTGATGAACCGAGTTCTGGTTTCAATTACTTGAGTTCGGGGTCTTCACACATCCCAATTGGACTCTCCACCCTAATAATGCTTCAACCGTTGACCGTTGACCTTGAAAGTCTCCAATGGGTTTCTACTGTATAATTCAATGGCGCCATGTGGAAAAACTCTTTTTATGGTATATGGGCCCGACCACCTCGATTTTAGCTTTCCTGGGAACAACCGCAATCTTGAGTTGAACAATAGTACTGATTGCCTCAGTTCTAATGCAATCTCCATTTCTTTACCTTTTCTTTGTAGAACTTTAAGTTCTCACAGGCTTGAAGTCTGAATTCATCAAGTTCATTTAATTGAAGTAGCCTCTTTTCACCGGCTGCTGCTTGATCGAAGTTGAGTTTCTGAATTGCCCAGTAGGCCTTATGTTGTAACTCGACAGGTAGGTGACATGCTTTCCCGTATAACAACTGATATGGTGACATCCCAATTGGTGTCTTGTAAGCAGTTTTGTAAGTCCATAATGCATCATCCAATCTGAGAGACCAGTCTTTTCGATTCGGATTCACTACCATCTCTAAAATTCTCTTCACCTCCCTGTTCGACACTTCAGCTTGCCCACTTGTTTAGGGATGATATGTCGTTGCCACCTTATGGTTGACCCTATATGTTTCCAAAAGAGCTGTGAACGATTTGTTGCAAATGTGACTACCCTCATCACTTATAATAACTCTTGGCGTGCCAAATCTTGTAAAAATATTCTTTTGTAAGAACTTAAGAACAACTTTGGCATCGTTAGTAGGGAGTGCTACGGCTTCAACCCATTTTGATACATAGTCAACTACAAGCAAGATGTACTGATTACTAAACGATGATGGAAATGGCCCCATAAAATCAATGCCCCAAACGTCAAAAATTTCAACTTCTAAGATAGTATGTAGTGGCATCTCATTCCTTTTCGTTATGTTACCCATCCGTTGACATTTATCATAGCTTTTTATGAATTGGTGGGCGTCCTTAAATATTGTAGGCCAATAGAACCCTACTTAAAGAATTTTCGCTGCTGTTCTCTCACTTCCATAATGTCCTCCGTATGCAGACGAATGACACTAGTGCATTATATTTTTCACCTCGCTATAGGGCACACACCTTCTAATCATCTTGTCGGCGCACTGTTTAAATAGGTACAGTTCATCCCACATGTTCCATTTGACGTCATGTAGGAATTTCTTGTCCTACTGTCGTGTAAGATCAGGGGGAAGGATGTTGCTCACCAGATAGTTAGCAAAATCCGTATACCACAGAAATTCTGCATTGACTCCAAACAGTTGTTCATCTGGGAATGACTCATTAATTACACACTTATTTTCTTCATCTTTACCCAGATTTTCCAGCCTTGATAAATGGTCTACAACTTGATTCTCCGTCCCCTTTATATCCTTTATTTCCAAATCAAATTCCTGTAGAAGGAGGATCCATCTGATAAGTCTAGGCTTAGCATCCTTCATTGAAATTAAATAACGGATTACCGAGTGATCAGTATACACCACAACCTTTGTCCTAATTAAATATGCTCAAAATTTATCAAAGGCATATACTACTGCAAGTAACTCCTTTTCTATAGTTGTACAGTTTAATTGGGCATCTGTAAGGGTTTTACTTGCATAGTATATGGCATGGAATATCTTGTCTCGGCGTTGACCCAACACAGCCCCTACTGCATAATTGCTTACGTCGCACATTAACTCAAACGACATATCCCAATCCGGTGCGACAATAGCTGGAGCTGCAGTCAACTTATTCTTCAATAGCTCAAATGCTAACTTGCACTCCTCATCAAACTAAAAAACTGAATTCTTCTCTAAGAGACTGCACAATGGTTTTGCAATCTTAGAGAAGTCTTTTATGAATCTCCTATAGAACCCGACATGTCCTAGAAAGTTTCGGATTCCCCAAAATTATTCCTTCTTCGACCATAAAGTGGCACTTTTCCCAGTTAAGCACCCAATTAGTCTCTACGTAGCGCTTTAAAACAATGACTAAGTTTTCTAAACAGACATCGAAACTATCCCCAAAGACTAAAAAGTCATCCATGAAGACTTCCACATTTTTCTCCACCATGTTTGAGAAGATAGCCATCATACACCGTTGGAAGGTAGCAGGTGCATTACACAAGCCAAATGACATTCTCCTGAATGCGAATGTGCCGTATGGGCACGTGAAAGTGGTTTTCTCTTCATCTTCAGGAGCAATGACTATTTGATTATATCCCGAATAGCCATCCAATAAGTAGTAAAATTCGTGCCCTGCCAATCTATCCAACATCTGATCGATAAAAGGGAGAGGAAAGTGATCTTTGTGGGTTACCTTATTCAGCTTCCTATAGTCCATGCAAACCCTCAAACTAGTCACTGTCCTCATCGAAATTAACTCATTGTCGTCATTTTTTACTACTATCATTCAGCCCTTTTTCGGCACACATTGAACAGGACTAACCCAAACACTGTCTGAAATTGGGTAGATGATTCCCGCATCCAACCACTTCAGAATCTCTTTCTTCACCACTTCTTTTATGATAGGATTGAGCAGTCTCTGCTGCTCCACTGTTGGCTTTGAATCCTCTTCCCTTTGAATTTTATGCATGCAGAAGGACGAACTAATTCCCTTGATGTCTGCAATAGTCCATCCAATAGCCGATTTGTATTCCCTTAGCACTCTCAGTAACATATTTTCCTGTATTTCGTTAAGCGTAGAAGCGATAATAATAGGTAAAGTATTAGAAGTGCCTAAGTATGCATACCTGAGGTGATTAGGAAGTGGTTTTAGCACAAGTGCATGTGGCTCCTCCAATAAAGGTTTCATCCTTGTCCTGGCTTTCTCTTCCATGTGTAATGGCTCGAATGGTGCTTTGAATCTACTAACTCACGGCAAGGAATCCTGTATATTCAAATAATCTACAAACTCTGGATCATCCAAATCTTTGTCCCCCAGTATTATCGTTTCCAATGGATCATTAGCCAAGCTCTTATCCATGTCTTCATTGATTATCTGATCAATGACATCCATCCTAAAACACTCCTCTTCATCCGTAGGGAATTTCATGACTTTGAATACGTTGAACTTCACTTCCTGATCTTGGACCCTCATAGTTAGTTCACCTTTTTGCACATCGATGAGAGTCCTACCCGTAGCCAAGAACGGTCTCCCTAAGATGATGGGAATGTTCTTATCTTCCTCAAAATCCAGAATTATAAAGTCCGCGGGGAATATAAATTTGTCTACCTTTACTAGAATATCCTCTTCAATGCCTCTTGGGTATGTGACTGATCTATCCGCCAACTGTAGAGAAATATTGGTAGGTTTCGGAGATGGTAATCCCAAATCAGTGTATACGGATAACGGCATAAGGTTCACACTTGCCCCCAAGTCACATAAACATTTATTGAACGTCGTGTTCCCAATCGTGCATAGGATAGTAAAACTTCCCGAATCTTTTAACTTTGGTGGTAACTTTTGCTGTAAAACTTCACTGCACTCCTCTGTTAATGCCACAGTTTCAAAATCCTCCAACTTCTTTTTCCTAGACAGAATTCCCTTCATGAATTTAGCATAACTGGGCATCTTCTCTAAGGCTTTTGCGAAAGGGATGTTAATATGAAGTTTCTTAAAAACTTTTATAAATTTTGCGAACTGCTTATCTAATTTCTATTTTTGAACTCTCTGCTGAAACGACGGTGGAGGATATACAACTGGCTTGTCACTTAACTTTGTCTGTTCAACTTGCTTTTCCTCTCCCTGTTTCTCTTCAACCACTTTGTTGTCATCAACTTTGTCATATTTTATAACAGAATTTTCTACAATTTCTCCTTCTAGATGTTTTTCGCTTCTCAAGGTGATTGCCTGACACTGCTCGTGATTTCCCTTCGGATTCTTTTCGGTGTCACTTGGTAGAGTCCCTTGCGGTCTATTGTTCAATGCTAAGGCCAGTTGTCCCATCTGATTTTTTAGATTCTTGATGGCTACTGCTTGTGACTTTATAACAGCCTCGTTGCTCGTTATATACTTTGACAACAACTCCTCTAAATATGTTTTTCTCTCTTGATACTGAGTTATTGATAAGTAGATTTTTTATGTATTTATCCGGTATCTTTTACTTGAATTAGTTGCTTATATTCATGTGTCTTAGTTACTTTTCATGCATTTTATGTTTATTTTGTAGATTTTATGTTTGGAAGTGGTGTGAGCGATTATTGTAAGGAAACGCAAAGAAAATGCAAAGAAAAGGCAATTCGGATATCATTTGGGCTTTCATGTTACTTCATGTTCTTGGTTTGGAACTTAGCTTACATTGTAGAGCGTCTTCATAGCTTTTCGGAATATCTTGAATCTCTCTAATCGGAGTTCAGATGCAAGAGTTATGATCGTTGTACCGACGGACATCAAACTACGCTGTTTTGGTTCGCCATTTTCATAGTAGTCCCTTCCAGCTCGATTTCAACCTTCATCTGGTCAGAATTTCTATATCATCAAAGAATGAAAGTTGTAGAGCTCGTCGATATCTTCGATTTGATAGGTGGCAGGCCCCGTAACTCTTCCCGAATCAAAAGTTATGACCATTTTAACAGAGCACACTGCAGCAGAAAATCACCCGCGCGCGGCCGAGCGACCCTGAGACAAAAAATGCGATTTTCTGCAAGTTTCTGCAAGTTGCATTCCCACCTGCGCGGCCGCGCGACTTCGGGCGATGACTAAAGATGACTTTTCACTAAACAGAGCAATTGAAGCGTGATTGAGTGGGGGATTCAATTAGGGCATATATTAGACATATTCTCATCATGTAGCTACTTCCATCTTCTCTCTTTTCATAGTAGAAACTAGGGTTTACACCTTGGGAGAGATTCCAACGTAGGAGAAAGTCATAACGTCTATTTTTCTCTACTTCTTCTTGGAGATCTCTGTCATCGTGGATATTGATTATTGTTTATGGGATTTCTTTGTGAATTTAATAGTTAATCTTTGATTTCTAGTCAGCGATTGGGTTTGATCGTTCTATCCTTCATACTTTGATTGCTTGTTTATTGATTATGCTTAACATTGATCCCATAATGACTTTTGGTTCAGTCATGAACTAAACCCTATTATGGAATTCTAACGGATTTTAATATGTAGGTTGGTTGTACATCTAAGTGTTAGATTTGTTTTGCATATCATATGGGTTATATATCATGGTTGTTTTACATGTATGAATGACTGATAATCATTCGTTTTAGTATTGGTATGGAATTGGAAATGAACATATAAATATGGATTGTAATCATGATAGCATGCGAATATGGGGCTAGAGTAAGTCTTGCATATTTTGTGAATCAGATAGGAATATACTGTTTCACCGTATGAGCTAGAATAAGGGTTGTGCTTAAAATCAATAGGATTGCAATTGCGCATAGGAATATGGTAATTGTGATGGTATTGGTGATTACATAGATTCTAACATCTGTAGATGATATGTGAGTTAGTTATAGTGCATTGGAAAATTGTTATAACTCTCTTTGTGCTTTTGGCTATTATCCTGTGGTATGTGAACACTTCTTGCATGACATATGGCGATTAAGCGAAATATTGAATGAAGTTAGGATCTCATTGTTTCCACATTATATTTAGTCCATTTATATTTGTATTTTTAGTTAGTAATCATAATTAGTTCAAATCAACAATTGATGTCATTAGTCTTAGCATATAAATATAGTGAGTTAATTAATGCATAGTAGTCTAAGGTTAACAACTTTCTCTGTGGGATCGATACTTTACTTACTCTGTATTACTTGTTGACCCGTGTATACTTGCATGAGTTAGAGCTCTTTTATAAGAACTATAAAAGAGGCAACAAGTTTTTGGCGCCGTTGCCGGGGAAAGGCGCTAATTTAGATAATTATCATTAGTTTAAAGCTAAATTGTATGACTTAGACAATTCTGTTCATTTTTTATTTCTATTTTTATTTTTATTTTGTTTTAGGTTGCAGGTACCATGGGTGACTTTTCTTATCAAGGGCCTTATGCAAATAGGATTCAACCAAGGGACACAAGAACTGAAGGACACAATGTCAGAGTTGGACAAGTACAGTTTGGGGGTGATTACCTCAACAACTATGTTTATCCCAATTATCCTCAAGATTGGGGGTATCACCCAGATTCTGAATGGAGTTATAACTATCGAGACCAATACTGTGCCCTAAGTCCAACACATCCATCGAATTTCTCATATCCACCTCCAATGCAACAAGAAGAAAATTCAAGGTTAAATAAAGTCATGTCAAACAGCATAGCAGACCATGAAGAGATGATGATGAGTCAGGAGTTATCAATCCAAAATCTTAACAGACAGATGGAACAACTCATTAATTCGTCAATGAATGGTCCTCAATACATGGAATTCAAAACTGAAAAAGATAATTCAAAAAGGGAGGATTTGTGGTTCAAATTTGTAGCATCAACTGAGGAGGAGATGATTGAATAAGAGAGGTCAATTCAAAATCTACCGAATCAGATGGATCAAATGTTCGAAGCCTTGAACAGTCGCCATCCAAACAATTGGTGCTATGACATGGACGATGAAACTGATGAAGAACCAGAAGTGTACATACCACTGAATGAACTAAAAGGAGTGGACAGTGAGGAGACAACTGGGGGCATGGAAAATGAAGAACATGAGCTGACTTGTATAATACCCTAAGTGCCTTCTCAATTAGAGTTGAAAAATTCAGTGAACTTTGCACACCCATGTCCCCTTGGTAGTCACATCCAAAGCAATAATTTCTGCGATTATGAGGCCTCTTACAAACCATGGTGGGCTACGAAAGAGATAATAGAAGAAGAGAATCCCGTTGAATCTTTCATGCCTCAATGCAAAAATCTATTCACAGATACAACGGGAGAAGCACCTGGCATTGCAATGGAACTAGGGACATCATGTACAGGAAATATGCTAGGTGGCTTCAATTCACAAATTCTCATGATGGGGAATCTACCAAAGCACATAGCGGTTCTAATGGATGGAGGGTTCTTATCTTATCGTAGAGGAATTGGATAGCGGTGTCAAGAAAAGAGTCCAGCTAACGGACTATAAACCGAGCGCTAGATGGGAGGTACCCTATCCAATCTTTCTCTATCCTTATTTAATTCTTATTTACATTTCCATATTTAGTAAAGGTTAGATAGTGGTAAGTATGAATAATAGTTTGATTGTTTCTCCTCTCAGGTTAAATCCAATTGCTATAAGCATTCATGATCAAACAGAAGTCAAACCAAACTAAAGCAGAACCAGAGTTGCAGAAGCCGCGCGGCCGCGATGCAGAAGTGGCTTGAGGACGCGCGCCCGCGCGAGCACCCGGCTGGATAGACTTTGCACACTGCAAGTTGCGCGCCCGCGCGAGGATTGCATAGGAGGAGCGCACGGCCGCGCACGATGCCTGATTGATGCTGAGTTGTTTATTTTAATTTCCAATTTTAAGCATTCGGATAGTTAGAAGCCCACACTCAGTCTCCAACTATAAAATATCTCAAACTTAACCATCGCCTGATATACCATCGGATCATGAGGAGGCAAACGAAGATGACATTGCCACTTAGGGGAGTATTCTTTCACTTTTAATTACAATGAGGGCATTGTTTATTTTAAGTTTGGGGGTATTGGGTTGTAGTGAGTAGTTGTTGCATATAGTTAGTTGCATATAGTTTAATTGCATGTTTAAGTTGCATGGTACGGGTATTTTAGTATGAAATTTTTTATTTTATTTTATTTTATTTTTTAGTTTTCTTTTGTCTTGTTTACTTAGTATGTGTTTAGTTGCATAACATTGCATAATCCCAGGCTTTTAGTTAGTTGAATTCTAATTTGGCCAATGATGACATAGAAATTTGATAGATTTTTGAATTTAGTGGATATCTTGAGCTTAGTTGTAATTTTATACAGGATATAATTCATGCTTGCTATTTAGATGTTACTAGGTAGCACGACAATGTTCCTATTTGCTTGTTGGTTAAGATTAGCATGCTTGTATTTTGAGAGGAAAATGTTGTTTTTAATGATAGAATTGTGTAGGAAGTGAGTAATGACTATGAAGACACTTAAACTCAAGTTTTGGGAACGCATGGGTATGCTTGCTATATAATATATATAATATATATATATATATATATATATATATATATATATATATATATATATATAATATATAAATTTTTTTTTTGAATAATTACCGTGGCTAGTCTTGTTTCGGGGCCTTTGTTACTTGAGTAAGTACGCCCGAGGGGATTGTCTCTACACCTAGCGCCCTAAGGTCTTAATGGTCTGGGAGTCGTTGGTTGAAAGCTTGCTAAGGGGTAGCACTGTTAGCCTAATGGAATGAGATATTGCACAGTCAGGGGAAATATATATATAAAAAATAAAATCAAAATCAATAAACACCGCGGGAAAGTGTGAAAATCGCCCTCGCGAGTAAAAATAAAGCAGAATAAACCCATTGTTGAACCTTAATTTGTATGGATAATAAATTCATTACCCAACAAAATGAAGAATGTTCTATCATTTTAAACTCCAAACAAAAGAAACTCAATCATTCATGAGTAAAGGGCAACTCAAACTCCTAAAGTAAGCAGGAAACATCAGGCGTAAGTAGGAATGCAGCTGCAGTCCATAAAAGTAGTGGATGTTTGCATTATCATTACGTTACTCTGTCAAAATCCCAAGTGATCTTAAATGTAGATAATAACTGGCTAAGCAATCAAAACCTAAAACATTAAACGATCTTAAAAACATTAAACCATTGTTTTACTAAACGCACTAAAAACGTATTGTATACATTCAGCTCCAACTAAAATCAATAATTGTAAGATAGTTTATTTTAATACATTGTCAAGAGGAACGAAAGTAACTGCATCATGAACCTCCTTGGAAAGAGTTGTTCATTATGTTATTAGGCTGCTTAGTGTCCTTTTCAGTTTTTACAGTCATGCAATCACACGAATTCCATATATTTAATACCATACATAAAGAGTTTTAGCACAAAATAAATATGTTTTTTTGATACACAAAATACTCCCACTATTCCTATGACGCCCCAAAATCTGGGTATCTTCCAACTCGACAGATGGTGCTACTTGGTGCTACAGTTCACACATACATTCAATTGAAATACCTCAAATGAGTGAATATGTCTTCTATATATTAAAAATTAATATTTTCTTTCCCATGTTCTTTGTAACCATTACATATGTTCTTTGTCATAATATCAAATAGTTACAAAGTTCATACTATGCTATTACAAGATAACTACTTGTCTGCCCTTTATCCTTACTGGATCCTTCAGTTCGTTCGGTCTTAGTTGAATTCATATGGTTCAAGCAAGAGTGAGTATAACTAGCTCAGCAAGTATGACAATTTCATTTAAGCAATAGATTTGAATCATATGAATCGTATATCTTCTATAACTGAGTCAATAGTTATGAAGTACTATAGATAATTCAAAATAGCACTTCTTTTTTCTTTAAAACGTTTAACAATGAACAACATTCGTTAAACCTTGATTTTGGTCCAAGACCTTGAGCATTTAATTCTTTCTTTAAAAAAGGACAACCCGACACCAAGTCCGTAAGTCCGGCATTTCTTACGAGCACGTCTAGGTGATCAGCCTATAGTACTCTATGTTGTACAACACTACTTCTTTAAACGTATTTACATTTAAGTTTTGGCAACCTCATGTGCTTGTCGTTTGACGACAAAATATTTCTTTATTCATACTTAGTCTTTATTTGAAATCCATACCAAAATATTTAGCAAAAGATAACAACATTGACAATATTTAGATAGATTATAAGGAAATCCACAAAACACATTAAGTCTAGCCGAATGAATTGGCTTCGACTTCGTTATATATCAATTCATGTGTAAGATATATGAATCACAAAGCCTGTCCAAAAGAACATAGACAAGGGTTTAGAACACTTGCCTTCAGCGTCTTCTACAGTTAATACACTTTTCTTTTGAGTCTTTAAGGATTCTACAATACATAATCACATAACATAACACATTAGGTCATAAACAATCAAGTATGGTCACTAATCTATCCTCACCTTCTTCTAAATCTAATCATTCAATAGATTGGTTATCATTCGTTACGGTTTATCGTATTACTTTGTGTTTACATTCAAGTAATCTTTCGTCAACTTTTAGTTGTTAAACTTAAGGTTATTATCATCCTTAATGATGTTACTTTTAGTTAATTAAGGTCATAATTCACCTTCAATCAACTTCTACATTCTTTACATTCATTTTCATTTTTCACTATCTCTTCCCTAGTGCTAGCGCTGTGGTGCTTGCTTCCTTTGTAAGGCTCGCGATGCGGCGTGAGTTAGCAGTCTCTATGTCTTGGCCTTGACTCTGCGGCGCCAAATCCTATACTATGGGTCTCGCTGCGGCGCCACTTAATAGTGGGCGAGGGTTCGGCCTAGCGCTGCGGTGCCAACTTTAGAACCTTGGGCGGCGCTGCGGCACCGGCTCTGCCTCCGAGATTTCTAAGTTTTTTTTTCCACTGCAATCCTTTTCGGGCTCATAACTTACTCATAATAAGTCGAAATTGGCTCGTTCAAAATCTGTTACCTCACATATCATGTGTACTACGATTTCATTAGAAAATGTTACATTTTTGAATCCGTTAACACTGAATTCATCGATTAAGTTCTTTATTATGCATTCGTTAAACGTTCGTGAACGTTCATAGCTCATTTATTTGTTTTAAGTCGGAATTCTACCATTCTCGAGTCCACAACTCTAAAATGCAAAGTTATACTATACTCCATCGAAAACTAAGGCTTCTGAGTTAAACGGTGACTTTTGAATTTCATTCCGAGAATTTCACGATTTCAACGATTATCGTCTAATCTCGTAAATTTTGCCATAACTTCGTTACTTAAAATTTTTGCACCGTTCAAAATGGATTCATTCCATACATCTATCATCCTAACCAAACATATATCACCTAATCCTATAAACGATGGTTTTAAACTTGTCCATCAACAACAAATGACAATTTTTTTCAAATGTTCTTCATTAGTTCATAACTCTATGATTATGATTCTACTTACAACCTGATTTATTAATGCTTAAGTTCACTAATAGCCATCCTTGTTACTCCTTATGATACACGCTCCACCAATAATCATTTCTCTATCAAACTACCAATGAAAAGATGAAGATTAGTGGTTTAGAGGTTCATTACCTTTGATGTTCTTAACTTGATTCTTCTTCTTTTCTTCTTGAATTAGCAATACTCTTCTCACTTTCTCTCAATATAATTGCTAAGATGTTGGTGGAATTTAACAAAGCGCAAATGACAATCCATGCTCTCTATTTATAGGATTTCCAAAGTGAGGGTATAAGGGTCATAATCCCCACCTCCTTACTATTCCACCTCCTCAACTAAAATCCTATCTCTTGCTTGGCCACCAAGTTGGCCAGCCATGACTCATCTATGGGGGGGCCTACATCGGTTGCCCCATGGGTTTTTCTCACCCGGTGACCCATCGGTTCGATCCACGGGTCCGATTCTTGGTTCGGGCTTAGGTTTAATTAATTTTGGGCCTAACATTGGGCTTTCATTACTTATCTTTGGGCTTTAATATAATTCCATTTGGGCTTGCCAAATACATACACAAATCCTACAAGTCCATTACAATTAGCTTAAGGCTTTTAACATATAGTCCTCGTATTCTTCTCGTATACTAATTCGTATAATCATTCATCATATACGTTATGTCATCCTTCGTATATACTAGTACAATACCTCGTATCATACTCGTATTCATTGCCTCGTATAATACTTTCTTATTATACGAACGCCATTCATTCAATTCTTCATTTTCCTTAACATTCTCAAACTTAGTACGCAGGCAAAAAACTGTGTTTGTCATTACTGAATTATTATTACATAATCCATCCTTCCTTATCATTCTATAGTTACGTATTTCCTGAAAGTTCAAAAATAATTCCCGAGCAGAAATGGATGAATAGTATTTTTCGGAGAATTTATCGGAAAGCTTTTATTTTCGTCTTGGAAATTCAAACATCTTAATTCTATCACGCAGCCAGAATACTACGATTTTATGCCACTTTTAGGTTATAGAACAACCCCCCCCATCTTGCTTACTCGTTATAAATAACATATATTATAATTTTATTCATTATTTATTCAAATAAAATGATTTTCCAATTAATCCGATTTTCTCGGTCGTTACAATTCCAAAAAAAAAGATTATTATTTTTTGAAAAAAATAAAAAAATCCACAAAAAGAATCCTCTTTTTATCGAAAATACTAAAGAATGACATAATGTTCTCAAGTTTGACATCATAATTACATAATCACCGCAACACTGCTAAATAACCAACTTTTTATTTTTTAGAGTAAACATAGAACAAAAAAACAACCTTTAATATTTGCAAATTTTCAAATAAGACTTTCTTTGTGGAATTGAGGGACGATCAAGTAAAGATTAAAGTTGTCTTCACAAAAGAGGTAGGATATTACAGAAGGATATTAAAAAATAACTTTGAAATTCTAGGATGGCTAATAGGATAGGAATATGCAATATACATTAAGAATGCTCACATCTTTTAGAATTAAAATGGGATAGTCAAAAAAATTTAACAAAACAAACAATTTTGTCAAAGACTCGTATTAACACTTTCAAACAAATACTGAAATAAGAAAATAAATTGATTTTTAAGGTAATAAAAGAAAACAAATGAACAAACAGAGATGCACTTCCATCAATTAGATGCACTTTAAGTATAGTATCAATAAATTATAAAACAAACACACACACACACACACACACACACACACACACACACACACACACACATATATATATATATATATATATATATATATATATATATATGTAGGATTGTTAAAAACAAATCAAAGCATACAATCTAATTATAATAACAGTGGAAGCATGCAAAATAGCAATATAAATTTTTTTCAACAATCCCATTGTGAAGTCGTATGTAAACTCATTAATTGAGAAAGGATTGTAGACACTCGAAAATTTTTGTATTCCTATTACTAACCTTGCAGGAGGGAAAAGTCGTCTTCCATAGATAACCCTGAAAGTCAATTCAGTTGTAGTCCAGGAGAAAACCTCGGGATACTCAGTCTTTACCATCTCGGAGACAACCCCGAGATAGTCAGTTCCAACCCCAGAGACAACCTCGGGAGTTTCAGTTTCAACCTCGGAGATAACCTCGAGGAATGCAGTTCCAGTTCTGGAGACAACCCCAAAATCCTCAGTTCCATCTCGGAGACAACCCCGAGATACTCAGTTCTATTCTGGAGACAACCCCGGGAGATATAGTTCAAACCTCAGAGATAACCCTGAGGTATGCAGTTGCAGTTCTGGAGATAACCCCGAAAATGCTTGTTTTAAACCCTTGCGATCAGCTTTAACCTCGGTGATAGCCCCGAGGCACTCAGTTCCTAAACTCAGAAATAACCCTGGGAGGACAGGCATACCTCAGAGACAACCCTGAGGACATTCAGCACTTGCAGTAGCCCAATCTCACAGATAACCCTGAGCAACGACTGCTAAATCAGCCCATAACCGGAGATAACCCCGGTGAGGGCAAAATTGTCATTTTACCACCTCGATCCCACATTCATGCCGTCTCAACATTTCAACCTACATGCTACATAGAAGTATCCCATAAGAACCATAACTCCAATCCCAAGTGACTACTACACAAGACAACACACCAGATGGAATTTGAAGAGCTGAAGACCTTGGCATGGACCCATCTTCTTGACTTCGTACAACCTCCTATTCCATGTCATTGTGTAGCGCTCGACAACATCATGCCATTAAAGGTCTTATACACCTCGATTGGATGCCCGGATTGAAGTTTTAAAGGTTCGAGTGGACAACATGTTGCACGAGTGCACGTACTTCGAGACGGTGGGGCTCGTAGTGCCCGGGGCACCCCGGGTAGTCGAAGGTACACCTGCGACTCCCCCCTCTATAAATAGAGGACTTAGGGTGGACATTTTGAAAGAGAAAAAGGCGAGAAAGCCCAGTCCAATTTGCTCTGTACACTATAAATTGTGTATTTTCTCATTTCAAATACTTGTGAGCTTATATTTGGCTTCTTTTTACCTGTAGGAACTGAGTGTTTATCCATTTAAACCAATTGAAGCCTTTTTTGGCAGTCTACTGTAAGCCTTCTTACATTACTTAAAGCCTTTCCTCCACTTCTTGCACACACTATTATTCACGTTGAGAGTTGCGTGTGTGTGTATGCCCGGGCCGCCGATCCGTGGTTTTTTTTATTGCTATTATACATATATATATATATATATATATATATATATATATATATATATATATATTTACATTCTTGTCTGGCCTGGAGTTCACTTCGTGGCCATTTATTACTTTCATTTACATTTCGTCCCGCTTGGAGTTTACTTCGAGGCGGTTGATCGTTTATATATATATATATATATATATATATATATATATATATATATATATTACAGCTTTTGTATATATATAACTGTTTATAGCTTTCATACAAATTGCTACATCATGTGAGCCTAGGAATCATGTGATCACAGATTCAGTCTACTGAATCTAGATTCGGTTCCCGTGATGGACATTTTCAGCTGTACATGGCTTGCAATTTATTAACGATGTTTGAATTTCGTTAGAAGGCTCTCATGCCCACAAGAAGTTCAGCACTGCCTTTTTCATCTTATTTTCTCGAAGATGCTTCGCATCTCGAAAATAAAAACAATCAAGCCGAACATATAATAAAATAGAAGTATCAAATGCCTCAATTACTATTGAGCATAAGGGTCTGAAAAAACCTCTTTTACAAAATATCACTGCTATATCTTGTTAAAACTGAACTTTTATACAAAATTCAAACCTTTTGTATATAGGTGCAAACGAGGCATAACACTACTTCCAGATAATTGCACATTGACCCACACACACACACACATTCAGATAATGGTTTAAATTGAAAAGTGGCGGTCGCCGTGGTAACACGGATGTCGAGGGGTGCTTAACACCTTCCCTCCGCATAATCAAGCCCCCGGACCCTAACAAATCTCAGTTTCACAGACCAGTCAAAATAGTGTCACATCACTAGGTCAATGTACAAACCTTTTCTCGGTTGAGTTGGTGTAACCATTTAAAAATACCAACTGGTGACTCTTACAAGTCCCAATCGTCGACATATATATGTCGGACCTTTTCATAACTTATTTTTTCAAACAAATCTCACCTAACATGAGAACAACAAAAGATAAAAACAAAAAAGGATAAATAAAAATCCCGACGTCGATAGGTGGCGACTCTGCTGGGGACATCCAATAAGAGGGCAAAAGCCGCTATTACAAACTTTTCAAAACCATTATCTGCTTGTGTGTGGATGTTGTATTTACATTTGAATGAATGTGCATGAATGCATTTACTTATTGCACCTAGTGCTTCGCACCATATCTGCTTGTGATATTAGTGCTTCGCACATGTCATCATTTCCATACAGTGAGACACGTTGTATGTGAATATATGTAGTGTGGTTCCTCCACCAGGAAGCTATCCTGTCGGTGTTTGATTACTGGACTCGTAGAAAGACTAATTCCAATGAGGCTCAGGAAAGGCACCACCCAGATTCGCTGTAACGTCCCAAAAAATCGAACCTTTTGTAAATACTTTAATAATGAATAAAATAATATTATTTATTATTATTATGTGTTAGTAGGATGAATGTCGTTCTATAACCTAAAAACGTTGGAACATCGTAGTATTTTAACTATGTGAAGGAATTAAACTGTTTAAATTTCCAAGACGAAAATAAAAGCTTTTTGAGAAATTTTCTGAAAAATACTATTCATCGTTTTCCGCTCGGGAATTATTTTTGAACTTACGAGAAATACGTAACGTTATAATATCGAGATGAGATGGATTATGTAATAATAATTCATGTATGGAAAATATAATATTTCGTATGTGGACTTAATTTGAGAACGTTAAAGGATTAAAGACAAAAGGAAATGGACTTGTGGATTATGTAGGATGTATATGACCAATATGAATCGGATGTGCAAGCCCAAGTAATTGTTAATATGAAAGACATAGCAATTTAAAGCAAGTCCAAAAGATTAAGCTAACCAAATTAAACCTAAGCCCATGTAATGATTCAATGGGTAAAACTAGATCCATGGGGCAACCCATGGGTGAACTTGGAGACCAAAACCTTTATGTGGTGGCCAAGTATTTGATGTAGGGAGAAAGTATACTTGGGAGCTAAGGAAGAAATAGTAAGGAGGTTATTAAAGGAGGTGGAATGTCTTAATGACCTAATTGCCCTAACTTTGGAAGCTCTATAAATACAAAGCCTTTGTATTCATTAGTTGTTTGTTTATTTCATCCAAGCTAAATAACTTAAGTGGTAGAGAGAATAAGCACTTTTAAAGCTTAACTTCCATTGTTAGATTTCAAGAAGAGGAAGACTAGTCATCAAAGGTAATAATCTTATGATCCTATATCTTCCATCTCTACCATTGTAGGGTGATAAGAAAAGTGTAACTTAATGAACATGTATGTTAAGAATCCTTAAAAGATTGGATAAACAATGGACTTAAGACATATAAGTCTTGAATAAGTAACTTGAACCTAATTAAGTTTTGAACTTATAAAGAATAACTATGAACTTGTCATACGATTTCCTGAAGAAGTGGGTATGATTAATAAGATGTAAGAATATTAGTTAAGGACTTAATTCATCATGAGTTATGAGAAATGAATGTATATATAATTTATACTAAATAAGTTATAAGCTCACGAAGAACACATAATGACTTAATCATGTTAATAAGTTGTTGAAATATGTATGTTAAGATGTCTAGATAATGAATTGAATCCATTTGGAATGATGAACAAATCCTAAGAAATGAAATGTTGCCGGAATTCACGCTATTGGACGATAATCGTCGAATTTGTGAAATTCTTGGAGTGGAAGTCGAATTTTGTGTTTGGTATCAAAAAAGTTGGTTTTCGATGGAGACAAGTCGTATTTAGCATTATAGAGTTTCGGACTAAAAAATTACCGGATTCCAACTTAAAACGAAGATACGAGCGTTGAAACGTTCACGAACGTTTATCATTTTCGTTAAAAATGGACTAATAGGTGAATTTTTAACTAACAAAGTCAAATAGATAAAATTCTTGTATAAACATATAGAGCATATAATTTGTGAAGCGTAGGCTCTTGAACGAGCCAATTCGGACTTATAACGAAGAAGTGACGAGCCCGGGAGTTTCACAAAATTTTAAGTCTGTAAAAATTTTTTGGTGCACAGAGCTGGCTTCGCGGCGCCAGCCTAAGGCATAAAATCCCGCGCCGCAGCGCGAGGCCAAGGCATGAGGGAGGTACTATTAGTTGGCACCACAGCGCGGTTGTATCAAAGAGGACTCGCGTCGCAGCGCCGAGTCCAGTCCTTAGCCACTGTAGAGTGGCGCCGCAGCGCGGCGTAGAGAAGAAAGGACGGCGTAGCAGCGGCAACCTTAGGATCTAGACCATAAAGAAAGTTTATATGTGGAGCATGAATGGTAATTAATGAACAATTAAATAAGGATCTTAATGTAACATTGTTAAGACATATTTAAGCCTTAAGTATGATCACCTAGGGTTAAAGAAAGTCAGTTGCGTGTGAACATAAGAATGACGTAACGGAAAGCCAGAACCAATAAATAATAAATCTAATACATAATTAGATTGAGAAGAAGGGTAAGATTCTTTAGGAACAATGCATGTTATTCATGACCTAATGTGTTATGTGATATGATCATCTACTGTAGAGACCTTAAAAACTTAAAGTGTACGTGTTATACCCGTATCAGACGCTAAAGGCAAGTACTCTAACCCTTGTTTCAGTTCTAGCTGGACAAGCTTTGTGATTCATGTATTATTACGCATGAACTAATGTCTGATGAAGTCGAAGCCAATTCTTTCGGCTAGACTTACGATATTTTGGATTTCTCATGATCTATCAAAGTATTGTCAATGATTTACCAAACTAATAATTGTGTGGTTTTTCAAAAGGAGACTGAGTATGCTAAAAATGTTTTGTCGTCAAACGATAGGCACGTGAGGTTGCCACAACTTAAATGTATACACGTTTAATGAATGTAGTGTTGATCAACATAGAGTACTATAGGCTGATCTCCTAGACATGCTCGTAAGCTATGCCAGACTTACAGACTTAGTGTCGGGATGTCCTTTTCAAAGAACCTATGAAATGCTCATGGTCTTGGACCGGAATTAATGTTTTACTGAATATTGTCATTGTAAAATGTTTTGAAGGAAAATAAGTGTTATTTTGAATTATCAAAAGTACTTCGTAACTATTGTTCAGTTATCGAAGATATAAGATTCCTATGTTTCAAGCATGCTATTTTAGTAGAATTGTTGTACTTGCTGAGCTAGTTAGGCTCACTCTTACGTGAACCATATGAATGCAACTAAGGTTGAACGGACCGATGACTTCGGCAAGGATAAAGGGAAGGCTAAGGCGAACCCGTAGATTACTTATGTAATAGTATAGGTTTGTAATGATAATATTTGATATCATGACAAGAACAAATGTAACAGTTATAAAGAACCTGGGGAAACGTTAATATTGTTTTGAATATATATAAGACATATTCGTCCTTTTGAGGCGTTTCAATTGAATGTTTGTGTGAACTGTAGAACCATCTGTCGAGTTGGAAGATAACCAGATTTGGGGGCGTCACAGGTTGGTATCAAAACCTTATGTTATAAAACTTAAGGGGGGATTTAAACCTTAAGTCATAACCTTAAGAAAAGTAAAAGAAATAAAAGATGAAAATTAACCTTATAAAAATGCATTATATATGTATTGTGTTTTTATTATTCTACTGACATTTACTAATCAAACTTATTGTGTTGTTGTAGATGTCAGGAGAAAATAGAGATGTACAGGTAGTTAGCGAAGGGTCGGTTAATCAGGTAGAGATCATACCGAACCCCATAGCAGTAAAGCTAGAAGTAGTGGTGGTTGAGTCTGGAGACTCAGAGAGCCTAGACTTTATGTCCGTGTTTGACGGCATGTTGGAGGAAGAGGTGGAGGCAGTATCCTTCAACCTTGTAGCAATAGCAGCGGAGATGGCTCCGGGGGAGTCGATGATGTCACTTTTCATGTTAATATTGGATAGAAACATTCATTACTACCAGGAGGTTAAGGAGCTAAAAGCAGAGCTCCAGGCTGTCTTAAAGGGTAAGACAGACGTGGAGTCTATGTGGGAGCAGAAGCAGGAGCAGGAGCATGATGAGAGAGTTTTGGCCAAGGACCAATTCCATGAGCTGAAACAGGAGGTCTTTGAGCTCAGGAGGGAGCTAAAGACCAAAAAGTAGAAGATAGGGAGAATATCCTATATTCATAGGAGTTCTCATGCGGACTTCCAGCAGCAGGTAGCTGGTTATCCCATATAGGCAGGGCAGACGCGACATACTATCAACCGTGATATTATTGCTAGTCTTGCTAAGGTAGATTTTGATAACGCCTTAAGGCAAATGTAATCTATTAGTAGATAGAGTAGTTTAGATATGTAAATATGGTGTATCTAGTAGTGTCGTAAAACCCTCTTTTGTATAACAAAGGGTAGTCTTTTGTAAATCCCAATTTTTGAAAAGCAATTGTGGGTAAGTAATGTAATCAGCTTAGGCTGTGTAATGTAACCGATGTGGTATTATACTACAATAAATGAATCAGTATAAGCCTTTTACGGAACATATTGAGCAATGGATGTTTAAGTTATTGTTTAATTTGAATAATAACTAACTAATAGGAAATGAATAATAACGAAATGTGTTGTTTGTTGTAACAGCAAAATGCCGCCAAGAAGAGTACCACGTAATCAAGGAACTAATGTAAATCAACCGGAGGGAGGTCCGGTTAACCACATGCAGGAGTTTGTAAATCTCTTAATAGCAACATTTAATAGAACTGGGGCTAACATCCCCGTAAATCTTGGTATAGTACGAGCTACTACGTTTAAGGATTTTAAAAGCGTGGGTCCACCGGAGTTTAAAGGAACTATGGACCCTATCGAAGCCCAAACGTGGGTGAAAGAAATTAAAAAGGCATTTGTGATAGCAAATGTCGACGAGGCCCAGAAGGTTGCCTTTGCAACCTATATGATGAAGGGAGAGGCCAACTTTTGGTGGGAGGCCAATCAAGTCAGGGTTGAGATTGAGAATCTAACGTGGGTGAGGTTCAAGGAGATATTCTTCAAGAACTAATTTCCCACGAGCATGAAGGGGAGGATGGAAATGAGTTTTCTTAAATTAAAACAAGGGGATATGATGGTTCCCCAATACGCCGCCATGTTTAATGAACTGGCGAGGTTCGCTCCACACCAAGTGGACACCGAGGTGAGGAAGGTGAGATGGTTCGAGCAGGGCTTGAAACCCTAGCTCTATAACTGTATTTCTATGTTCCAAAGTACTTCGTTTGGGACCATTTTAGAGAAGGCGATAATCGCTGAAGGTGGTAGTGAGGCTCTGAGCCAATACCACAAGGATAAGAAGAACAAAGGGAAAATGGATGGTGGAGTGAAGGTCGAAGGAGCTAGTGGGAGTGGTGAGGGATAGAAGAGGAAAACGTTTAGCTCTGGGAATACCAAAGTGAAACTAGGAGACCTGAAGATGAGGATGGAGCCTGCAAGACCTGTGGGAAGACTCACTTAGGAGTCTGTCTCATGGGAAGGCCATATACTACAATTATGGACAGGAGGGGCACATTGTGCCTAACTGTCCAAGTCCAAAGAAGAACCACAGATGCTTTATGTGTGGGTCAACTGACCACATGGCAAAGAACTGCCCGAAGAAGGGGACGGACGGGAATAAGGGCGCCAATAGTGGTAAGTTAACTATTGGTGGTCCAGCGCAGCCGGGTAGGCCGATGGCCTATACCTTTAATATGACCGTTCAAGATGCGATGGCATCGGGGGACGTAGTCGCAGGTATTATTCCGATCAACGACCTAAATGCATATGTGCTGTTTGACTCGGGTGCTACTTGTTCGTTTATCGCATGTGATTTTACTAGACGATTAGGATTACTTCCCGAAAAGTTACTAATACCTTTCAATATTAAGGTAGCAAACGAAGAGATAATTCCTGTTGAGGATATTCATAGAAGTTGTTGCGTAGACATACGGGGTTGTAAATTATTGGTCGATTTGTTACCGATAAAGTTAGGAGAATTCGACGTAATTCTCGGAATGGATTGGTAATTTGACCATAGGACAATTATAGATTGTCAAAAGAAATGCGTAAATATTAAAATGTTAAAACAACCTCAGGTAATATTTTACGGTAATAGATCGTCGGGACGTTTGTGTTGTCTTACCATGACACAAACTAGGAAACTATTAAGGAAGGGGTGTGTAGGTTATCCGTGCCATGTTGTTGATACCCAGAGAGTGAGAGCGACCATGGAACAAATACCTATAGTGAGATAATTCGTGGATATATTTCCAAGTGAGCTGCCGGGTCTTCCGCCAGACAGGGAGACCGAGTTTGTAATAGACTTTGTGCTAGGAGTGGCACCAGTGTCCAGGGTTCCGTATCGTATGGCGTCAATGGAGATGAAGGAGTTGATGGTGCAGTTGCAAGAACTGTTGGACAGGAAGTAAATTCAACCGAGTGTTTCGCCGTGGGGAGCATCGGTACTGTTTGTTAAAAAGAAGGACGGATCGTTAAGACTTTGTATTGACTACCGAGAGTTGAACACGTTAACAATAAAGAATAAGTACCCATTGCCCAGGATCGACGATCTTTTTGATCAGTTGAAAGGGGCAAAGTATTTTTCGAAAATAGATTTGTGGATGGGGTATCATCAGTTGAAGGTTAGAAACGAAGATGTACCAAAGACGGCTTTCAGGACTCGTTATGGTTATTACGAGTTTCTAGTGATGTCATTTGGGTTGACTAATGCACCAGCTGCATTTATGGATATGATGAACAGAGTGTTCAAACAATATTTGGACAATTTCATCGTGTTTTTTATCGATGATATTCTAGTCTATTCTAAGAAGCCAGAAGATCATGCAGAACACCTAAGAATAGTGTTGGAAACACTAAGGAAGGAGAAGTTATATGCGAAATTCACAAAGTGTGAATCTTGGTTAGAGAGGGTACAGTTTTTAGGACATGTCATTGATCATGAGGGGATTTCAGTAGATCCAGCGAAAGTGGAAGCCGTGATGAATTGGGGACAACAAAAAATGCCAACTGAAGTGCGGAGTTTCCTAGGGTTAGCGGGATACTATCGGAGATTCATTCAGGATTTTTCGAAGATAGCTACTCTGTTGACTAACTTGACAAGGAAGACAGTGAAATACGCGTGGACAGAGAAATGCGAGGACAGTTTTCAAGAACATAAGAAGAGATTTAGTGAAGCAAATGTTTTGTCATTACCCGATGACATAGGAAATTTTGTAGTTTATAGCGATGCTTCGCATAGAGGACTTGGTTGCGTGCTCATGTAGCATGGTAAGGTCATTGTGTATGCATCAAGACAGTTGAAGGATTATGAGAAAGTTTACCCTACTCATGATCAAGAACTGGCCGCAGTAATTTTTGCCTTAAAGATATGGAGACATTATCTTTACGGAGAAAAATGTGAGATATACACGGACCACAAGAGTTTAAAATATATTTTCACACAGAAGGAGTTGAATATGAGGCAGAGGAGATGGCTGAAGTTGATAAAGGATTATGACTATGAAATCTTGTATCACCTTGAGAAAGCCAATATAGTTGACGATGCCTTAAGTAGGAAGGGTCGGGAGAAGTTGTCTATGTTAACGGCTCAAACTGAGTTAATAACAAAGATGGCTAGGATGGAGTTAGAGGTAAAGTTGCCGAGTGAAATGGGACAGAGACTGTTTGCGACAGAGATCCAATCTACCATCGTAGAGAGAGTCAAGGAGGTGCAGCTCAAAACTGATGAGTGTGGCCAGATGAAGAAGCGGTTAACCAATGAAAAAGATATTAAATATATTCATGATAATAAAGGATTATTAAGATTTGAGGGAAGAATTTGGGTTCCAAATGAGTCAGAATTAAAGGAGCAAATTTAATAAAAGGCTCACAGTTCGAGGTACTCGATTCATCCTAGTAGCACCAACATGTATCAAAACCTTCGATAGAGATTTTGGTGGCCGAACATGAAGAGAGAAATAGCCGAGTATGTGAGTAGGTGCTTGACTTGTCAGAAAGTTAAGGCCGAACATCAAAGACCCAGTGGCTTGTTACAGTCATTGGAAATTCTGGAGTGGAAATGGGAGCATATCACGATGGTCTTTGACTTCCGACTACTCAGAAGAGGTATGATGCGATTTGGGTAATAGTGGACCGGTTGACGAAGTCGACTCATATTTTGCCAATTAGAAGTAAGTATAACTTAGACCAGTTAGCTAAACTTTATGTTAAGGAAATTATTTCCAGGCATGGAGTACCAGTTTTGATTGTGTCTAATCGTGACCCACGATTCATGTCAAACTTTTGGAGAAGTCTGCAAGAATAGTTGGGAATGCAGCTGAAGCTGAGTACGACATATCATCCACAAACCGATGGACAGAGCGAGAGGACAATTCAGACGTTAGAAGATATTTTGAGATCTTGCATCATGGATTTCAAGGGTAGTTGGGATGATCATCTACCATTAGTAGAGTTTGCGTATAACAACAGGTATCATGCAAGCATAGGTATGCCGCCTTACGAAGCCTTATACGAAAGAAAATGCAGAACACCATTATATTGGGATGAAGTGGGAGAACGCCGAATGCTAGGACCAAAATTGGTGCAGCAAACAGTGGATATAGTGAAGCTAATACGGATGCGAATGGTAGCAGCTCAAGACAGACAAAGGAAGTTTACAGATTTGCATCGAGTAAATAGGGAGTTCGAGGTAGGCTCATACGTATTTCTAAAGGTATCTCTCTGGAAAGGAAAGATACGCTTTGGAAAGAAGGGAAAGTTAAGTCCCAAGTTTATAGGACCTTTTGAAATATTAGAAAAATGGGAGGGGTAGCTTACATGGTAGCGTTACCTCCAGACCTAGAACGAATATATAACGTGTTTCACGTATCTGTATTACATCCATATAAGCCTGATTACAAACACGTAATAGAGTATGATTCGATTCATATCGAGAAGGACTGAGGAGATGCCGGTTCAAATCATCGATCGAAAAGAGCAAGTTCTACGGAACAAAGTTATAACGTTTGTAAAAGTGTTATAGAAGAACCACGATGTCGAAGAAGCAACATGGGAATTGGAAGAAAAGATGAAAAAGAATTACCCTCATCTGTTTGTGTAAATTTTTTTTATGTTAGTGAGATTCTGGGGACAGAATCCTTATAAGGGGGAGAGAGTGTAACGCCCCAGAAAATCGAACCTTTTGTAAATACTTTAATAATGAATAAAATAATATTATTTGTTATTATTATGTGTTAGTAAGATGAATGTCGTTCTATAACCTAAGAACGATGGAACATCGTAGTATTTTAACCATGTAAAGGAATTAATGTGTTTGAATTTCCATGACGAAAATAAAAGCTTTCCGAGAAATTTTTTGAATAACACTATTCATCATTTTTTGCTCGGGAATTATTTTTGAACTTTCGAGAAATATATAACGTTATAATATCGAGATGAGATGGATTATGTAATAATAATTCATGTATGAAAAATGTAATATTTCGCATTTGGACTTAATTTGAGAACGTTAAAGGATTAAAGACAAAAGGAAATGGACTTGTGGATTATGTAGGATGTATATGACCAATAGGAATTGGATGTGCAAGCCCAAGTAATTGTTAATATGAAACCCATAGCAATTTAAAGTAAGCCCAAAAGATTAAGCTAACCAAATTAAACCTAAGCCCATGTAATGATCCAATGGGTAAAACTAGATCCATTGGGCAACCCATGGGTGAACTTGGAGACCAAGACCTTTATGTGGTGGCCAAGTATTTGATGTAGGGAGCAAGTATACTTGGGAGCTAAGGAAGGAATAGTAAGGAGGTTATTAAAGGAGGTGGAATGTCTTAATGACCTAATTGCCCTAACTTTGGAAGCTCTATAAATACCAAGCCTTTGTATTTATTAGTTGTTTGTTTATTTCATCGAAGCTAAACAATTTAAGTGTTAGAGAGAATAAGCACTTTTAAAGCTTAACTTCTATTGTTAGATTTCAAGAAGAGGAATACTAGTCATCAAAGGTAATAATCTTATGATCCTATATCTTCCATCTCTACCATTGTAGGGTGATAAGAAAAGTGTAACTTAATGAACATGTATGTTAAGAATCCATAAAAGATTGGATAAACAATAGACTTAAGCCATATAAGTCTTGAATAAGTAACTTGAACCTAATTAAGTTATGAACTTATAAAGAATAACTATGAGCTCGTCATATGATTTCCTTAAGATGTGGGTATGATTAATAAGATGTAAGAATATTAGTTAAGGACTTAATTCATCATGAGTTATGAGAAATGAATGTATATATAATTTATACTAAATAAGTTATAAGCTCACGAAGAACACATAATGACTTAATCATGATAATAAGTTGTTGAAATATGTATGTTAAGATGTCTAGATAATAAATTGAATCCATTTGGAATGATGAACAAATTCTAAGTAATGAAATGTTGCCGGAATTCACACTATTGGACGATAATCGTCGAATTCGTGAAATTCTCGGAATGGAAGTTAGATTTTGTGTTTGGACTCAGAAAAGTAAGTTTTCGATGGAGACAAGTCGTATTTGGCATTATAGAGTTATGGACTCGAAAATGACCGGATTCTAACTTAGAACGAAGAAACGAGTGTTGAACGTTCACGAACATTTATTGTTTTCGTTAAAAATGGACTAATAGGTGAATTTTTAGCTAACAAAGTTAAATAGATAAAATTCTTATATAAACACGTAGAGCATGTAATTTGTGAACCTTAGGCTCTTGAACGAGCCAATTTGGACTTATAACGAAGAAGTTACGAGCCCGGGAGTTTCACAAAATTTTAAGTCTGTAAAAATTTTCTGGTGCACAGAGCTGGCGCCGCGGCGCCAGCCCAAGGCATAAAAGCCCGCGCCACAGCGCAAGGCCAAGGCATGGGGTACTGTTAGTTGGCACCGTTGTGTGACGCCCCCAAAATAGGTATACAACACCCATTCTGAGTCGCCAAATACATGGTACAAAAAGCAAACTACAACTTCAATAATACAATTGTCGTGCAAAATACGACAACACATACTGTGAGTTTAAATACAAATATTGTCTTCTGGACAATATCCACACTCAAATAAATCCTCATTACAATTATTCAAACACTATTTTACAGAAATAGTGAGGACTGCTAAAACATCTTTCTAGAACCATCACTCCATACCCCGACTAGATCCTGCTATGTTCTCACCTCCTGAGAAGAAAATTGGAACAAAAAGGAAAAGGGTGAGCTCAACTAGCCCAGTAAAGAATATTATGACTAAGATAATATACAACAAATTATCGTTAGTCTTCAACAGGGAAAAATCTGATAAAATATAATCGACAACAAGTTTTAGATCAACAACTGCAGCGAAAACAGCAAACCATTAGAAGAGTCAAGTAGAGAAAGAATTCTACTATCTTCTAAGATTTAAAAGTCCATCATCAATATTTTATCCCTGTAACATCAATTAATAATCATCTTTAACCAAATATTCATCTTTGCACTACAGGCCAAAGATATTCATTTGTATCATCAGTCGGTCATGTTCATCTCAACACCTGTTCATCTTTGCACTACAGGCCAAAGATATTCATCAAGTAATTATACATCTTTGCACTACAGGCCAAAGATATTCAGTAATATCATCATTTAGGACTGAGGATGATGAAAAATATCTTAAAGAGAACGAATCCAGTGAGACAGAAGGACAAATATTAGGGATTCGTATAACAGTTTATCCAAGATCAATAATACTTCATAATAATCAATTGTGAAGCAGAATTCAAAAATAAAGATCAAAACATGGATACAATCAAAGATAGTAACCATAATAGACATCTTGGACAAAAAGGAAAAATTTTATTTTTCGATGAATAGTGCCGTATTCGTGAATAGTGCCGTATACGTGAATAGTAACCCCCGACACAAAAAGTTCCAAATTTGATAAAAACTCATATCAATATTTCAGCATAATGATATTGAAGAAAATAATATCATTTAAGAAGAAAATAGTATCCCTTACCTCAAAATATCAGTACTTCTGGTCGGAATACCGGTATAAGGCTGAAAGAAACTTGCTCTGATGAATAGAAACTTTCAAAGTATCTAAATACTCACAAAATGCACTCAATAATCTAGAGAGAGAAAGAGAGAAAACTTGTTTCTGGTGTGATTTTCAATTCTAACTTAGCCCTCTATTTATAGGAAAATTTTGGTAGGTTTGACCTGCAACCTGATGGCTTTACCTGCTACTATTCCCACCCACCACATTTGAAATATAATTCAGCACATTTCTTCACCAACCACAAGTGGGGCCCACCAATTTTAGAATTTTCCACCAAAATGATAAACTCCGAAAATTCAACAATTTCTGAACCAGTCATCTTGTAAAATTCGTAATAAATCATACGTTCATTTTTAACGGTTCAAAATTTGTGGACATATACTCAACTTATATATGTATAACATATCCAAAAATTACCACGATCCAACGATCGGATTAAAAATTATAACCCCCGCAAACTATCTCAAAAACCCTGATTTTTAATACCTCCATTCCGACAAAAATACTGACAAAAACCTCAACATTAACTCCTTCATTTTTAACCACAAAAATATATCTCTCATTTATATCCACATAAAATAAATATTTCCTTATCATATGAATCAATAATTAATTATTCACAAATAATATTACAGAATCACATTTATGACAACCAGGCCGTTCCCAGGAAAGAGGTGGCTTTCCAATAAGGATTTCTCCTTACTAGCGCGCAATTAGATGACCAAACCTCTCCTTAGACAGAACTTTCTAGACATTGCCAATAATGCTATCTAATAATACTATTCAAATAATATGAATTATTGATCTGATAATGGGAAATACTGTGCAGCAACAATTATTGAATAACAATAATACAAAATTTCAACGTAGCAATTATTGAATCAATAAAATAAAATATTGAACAGTAATTACTGTAACAATTATTGAGTAGTGCCTTCTTACGTAAGAATCAATAATTTCAAAAATACTATGCAATACCGTGTGCTACTGTGCAATAACGCGTATTATTGTATTTTAACCACCGGGTATTCCTACAGTGTTAACGGTAACAACTACGCCGTTATTTGTAAAAACTCAAATTTGTCGTTTTCTTCATCCGACAGTTATTCGTTATGGGGCCCACAAATAGCTGCGCCGTTGTACGAATATTCCCCGACAGAAAGAATATTCCACGACCAAACGAATATTCCCCGACAACAATGATTATTTTATAACCACTTGCTTATTTTGAAAAAAAAAAATTCATATTTCACCCAATACTTTAAACTTTTATCAATTTAACCATTTACTAAATAGTAATTATAAGAAAAATTGAATACTTTTATTTCATAAAATTCGGGGTCTTACACTTTGCGCGGTCATAACAAAGGTGACTTGCGCCGCACCGCCGAGTCCGGTCCTTAGCCACTGCAGAGTGGCACTGCAGCGCGGCATAGAGAAGAAAGGACGGCGCCGCAGCGCCAACCTTAGGATCTAGACCATAAAGAAAGTTTCTATGTGGAGCATGGATGGTAATTAATGAACAATTAAATAAGGATCTTAATGTAACATTGTTAAGACATATTTAAGCCTTAAGTATGATCACCTAGGGTTAAAGAAAGTCAGTTGCGTGTGAACATAAGAATGACATAACGGAAAGCCGTAACCAATAAATAACAAATCTAATACGTAATTAGATTGAGAAGAAGGGTAAGATTCTTTAGGAACCATTTATGTTATTCATGACCTAATGTGTTATGTGATATGATCAACTACTGTAGAGACCTTAAAGACTTAAAGTGTATGTGTTATACATGTATCAGACGCTTAAGGCAAGTACTCTAACCCTTGTTTCAGTTCAAGCTGGATAAGCTTTGTGATTCATGTATTCTTACGCATGATCTAATGTCTGTTGAAGTCGAAGCCAATTCTTTCGGCTAGACGTACGATATATTGGATTTCTCATAATCTATCAAAGTATTGTCAATGATTTACCAAACTAATAATTGTGTGGTTTTTCAAAAGGAGACTGAGTATGCTAAAAATGTTTTGTCGTCAAACGATAGGCACGTGAGGTTGCCACAACTTAAACGTATACACATTTAATGAATGTAATGTTGATCAACATAGAGTACTATAGGTTGATCACCTAGATGTGCTCGTAAGCTATGCCGGACTTACGGACCTAGTGTCGGGATGTCCTTTTCAAAGAACCTATTAAATGCTCATGGTCTTGGACTGGAATTGATGTTTTACTAAATATTGTCATTGTAAAACATTTTGAAGGAAAAGAAGTGTTATTTTGAATTATCAAAAGTATTTCGTAACTATTGTTCAGTTATCGAAGATATAAGATTCCTATGTTTCAAGCATGCTATTTTACTAGAATTGTTGTACTTGCTGAGCTAGTTAGGCTCACTTTTGCTTGAACCATATGAATGCAACTAAGACTGAACGAATCGATGGCTCCGATAAGGATAAAGGGAAGGCTAAGGCGAACCCGTAGATTACTTATGTAATAGTATAGGTTTGTAATGATAATATTTGATATTATGTCAAGAACAAATGTAACGGTTATAAAAAACCTGGGGGAACATTAATATTATTTTGAATATTTATAAGACATATTCGTTCTTTTGAGGCATTTCAATTGAATGTTTGTGTTATAGCACTGTGTAGCACCATCTGTCGGGTTAGAAGATACCCTGATTTAGGGGCGTCACATTCGCTCCAGTTGAAAGACCGGATTAACTTCCCGTCAAGTAAATTGCGATGATATGGGAACCTTCATGCCAAAAAGCCGTGAGAGTAGCCTAAGATAGGTCAGCCTCTGATAAACCAAACGCGTAGGAAAGTCTCTTTATACTTTCCCATTTCAATTTCTTGTAATTTCATTTCCATGTCAATCTCAATGTAATGGAAAATATAAGGAAAATGTGTACATGCATTCCCTTTATATCAAAACTTGACATGTTATCTTGTCAACTGACATCCGTTTCATAGGACGATACTCCTAAATGGACACATTACGGAATATTTCTACATTCACTAAGACTAAACTACGTAAGTCTTTTTGTAGGGATATAATTAGTCAAGTAACCCGTTCAAAATCCAAAAAGGCAACGAGCCTACAGCCAAGCATGGCTACACCTGGCCAGTCTAATCCTACTCCTGTCTCTCGTGAGGAGTTTGAAGGATTAAGTAACCAGATTATAGAGTTGGTTATTCTACTTAAAGAACTACACAAATCCACTCAGGGTCCATAAATATCCATACATACAGAATCCTCTGCACATAGAGGAACTCAGGGACCGGACAAAGAAATTCTTGTACCTAAATCTCAGTAGGACAAAACCAACAAAACCCCTGAAACCACCCATCTCAAAGAAGATCCAGACACCAGTGATATCAAGAAGAAAGTCCTACAAATGGAAGAGACCATTCGGTCTTTCAAAGGGACTGAAGCACATGGGAGTGTTTCATGTTCAGACCTTTGTATCTTCCCTGGGGTTCATTATCAAGAGAAATTCAAGACTCCCGATTTTGAAATGTATGATGGATTGGGAATGCAGCTATTTCAAAAGAGTCTGACTGGTGAAGCTAGATCATGGTATACCAGATTGGACATTTCAAAAATTCATAGTTGGGAGGAGCTAGCTCATGCTTTCCTCAGTAAGTATAGTTTCCAAACTCAAATGGCTCCTGACCGGTACCAAATTACCAAAGTCAAGAAACAAGCCAATGAGTCTTTCAGAGAGTATGCTCAAAGGTGGAGGCGCCTGACTGTTCAAGTTATTCTCTCTATAACAGAGTCTGAAATGGTAATGACTTTCATAAATATTCAAGAAGCTCCTTTCTATGAGAGAGTTTTAGCTGGTATTGGCAAACCATTCTCTGAAATGATCAAACATGTAGAAATGGCCGAGATTGGATTGAAGTCTAGAAAGATTCAAGACCTTGTCACTCTCAAAGTTGTAGCTGAGCACATCCATTCTGGAAGTTATGGAAATAACCCCCAGAGGGTCCATAAGAAGAAAGAGGAGGATGTTTCCTTGATACTACAAGGGCAAAAAGGCAGTCAAAGCCTCCCTATTCAGAGGAGAAACTACTCCCCTTTTCTTGCTCTGTCTTCAAACCCTCCATTACCAAAAGGTGGAGAAGTCAGACGCACTCGAGTGTTCACACCCTTGGGGACTCGCTCGAGAATATTCTCAATCTTCTGACAACTCAGAAGAAAATTACCCATCTTCTTCCACCGGCCAACCCGAGTGGGAAGGGTTTCAATGCTAGCCAGAAATGTGCTTATCATGCTGGAGCTCCAAGCCATGATACTCAGGATTTCTGGGCCTTGAAGCACAAGATCCAGGATTTAATTGACAATGGTGAGATCGTGGTGACTAAACCCGACCAACCCTATGTGCAAGACAACCATCTTCCTCAACACAAAGAAGAGGAGGTTAACATGATTAATTGGAGTAGTGGACAAACTTCCCACTCCATTGGTGGATCTTCCCAAACTAGCAAGGATAGTGCTGACAAGTGGGATTATGCATAGTTTCAGTTTATGATGGAACGAAAAATGATGGCTCTGCGCGAGCAAGCTAATCAATTAGCAGAACTAGTGATCCATCAGCACCAAGTCACACGTCAATTATTTAGCCAGGAGCATGCTAGCATCCTTCCTCTTGTTAGAAACACTCCACCGCGTACTCTAGAAAATGAAACAGTGGAGGATAAAATTGTAAAAAGAGCAAACGCCAAAGCCCGTCAGAACTTAGCCAACAAAAGGGAGTTTACCTATTTAGGCCAACCGATGGAAGAGATATTACAAATGCTGATCAATGAATAAAGAATCACAGCTCTACTATCTCCAATCAACCCACGTTCAAGACGATTTAATTTCAATGGAGTGTGCCAATACCGCTCTCATTCTCGCGATCACAGCACTGAAGAATGTTGGGCACTCCGCCACCTTATTCAGAATCTAATTGACAGCGGTGTCCTGCAAATGACAGACAATGCCACTGTATTACTGGAGAGTGGGGATGCATTTCCTACAAAGTGGAAGGAAGTCGTAGCAGTTATATCTTCTAAGACAGATTCAGCTACCCCTTCACATACAAGTCAACCTGTTCAGCTTAAGGGTATTGAAAATCATTTGAAAGTGGCTGCGCCTAAGCCAGTCATCTTGCCATTCAGACCACAATATCCTGTTGTTAGCCTATAGAAAGTTCCATGGAATTATGGAGAGGTTGAAGGATCCACATCTCACATAATTGCTGCAGTGTCGAAAGAGAATCCACTATATCTTTCCCAACGGGTGATAAAACCCGCCATCAAATCAAAGGGGAAAGTTCCCATGGAGAAGATTGAAAAATTCCTCCATACTATGGGACATAATGAGGACAAGGTGGTTTTAAGCTTGAAAGAAGCTCCACAACAGGTTTCTATACTGGACTTGGTATTCTCCTCAGAGGATCACCAGAAGGTCTTACTAAGAGTTTTAGAAGAGGCTCACTTGCCAAAATCAGTGGATGTTAAAAAGTTCCTGTAGACACTCAAAATTTTTTGCATACCTATTACTAACATTGCAGGAGGACATGATCGTCTTTCAGAGATAACCCTGGAAGACAGCTCAGTTCAATCCCAGAGACAACCTTGGGATATTCAGTATTACCATCTCGGAGATAACCCTGAGACATCTAGCTCAGTCCTGTAAATACCACCGGAAGTTTTAAGCTCAACCCTAGAAATAACACCGGGAGTTTTAGTTTTAACCTCGGAGATAACCCCGAGGAATGCAGTTCAAATACCGGAAATCACACCGGAGAAGACCGTGTCATCTCGGAGATAACCCCGAGATACTCAGTCTCAGTCCTAAAAATAACACTGGGAAAGACATCGTCAACCTCAGAGACAACCCCGAGGCATGCAGTTGCAGCTCTGGAGATAACCCCAGAAATGCTTGTTTCAAACCCATGTAATCTGCTTCAAACACTCGGTAATAGCCCCGAGGCACTCATTTCCCAAGTCCGAAGATAACCCCGAGAAGTCAGGCACATCTCAGAAACAACACTGAGGACGGTCAACACCTGCAACAGTCCAATCTCAGAGATAACCCTAAGTAACAACTGCTAAATCAGCTCAAGCCGGAGATAACCTCGGTGAGGGGTAGAACTGTAATTCTGCCAACCCAATCCCACTTTGCGTCGTCTCAACATTCATACATACATATACAAAAATGTCCTACAAGAACCAAAGAGCACTAATCCCGAGTGACTACTGTACAAGACAACACACCAGATAGAATTTAAAGCTTGAAGACCAAGGGCATGGTCCCATCTTTCTGACTTCGTACAACTTCTAATCCCATGTCATTGTGTAGCTCTGGACAACATCATGTCGAAAAAGGTCTTATACACCTCGATCAGATTCTTAAATTGAATTTCTGAAAGTTCGAGCATACATTACATTGCACGCGTGCACGTACTTCGAGACGTCGGGACCCACAAAACCCAGGGTACCCCGGGCAGTCGCAGGCGCATCTGCGGCTGCCGCAAGTACACCTGCGGCTCCCCCCTCTATAAATAGAGGGTTTGGGGCGGCCATTTGAAGAGGAGAAAAGGCGAAGAAGCCCTGTCCAATTTGCACTGTAGACACTATAAACTAGGTGCTTTGTCATTTTAAACACTTGTGAGCTTATATATTGCTATATTTTTACCGGCGGGAGCCGAGTGTTCATCCCTTTAAAGATATTGAAGTCTTCTTTGGCAGTCCATTGTAAGCCTTCTTACACTTTCTAAAGCCTTTCTCCACTACTGTGCACATATAGTTCTTCACGTTGAGAGTAGTATAGCGTGTGTATGCCCAGACTTTGGTCTGTGGCTTTAATTTCTTTTTGTATATATATATATATATATATATATATATATATATATATATATATATATATATATATATATTATATATATATGGACTAACATTATTCAGATATGCCTCGATTGAGCCTAGATTTTACATCCGGAGCATTTATTTGCTTATATATATATATATATATATATATATATATATATATATATATGAACTATTATCGAACTATGTTCGATGAGCCTGAATTTTATATCCGGTGCGTTTACTACTTTTATATCTATATATATAACAATAAATCGCCGAAATGATAAACCGAGTCAGGATCGATATATATATATATATATATATATATATATATATATATATATATATATATATATATATTTACATTTCGTCCCGCCTGGAGTTTACTTCGTGGCGGTTGATCGTTTTTACTGCTTTTTTTACATTTCGTCCCGCCTAGAGTTTACTTCGTGGCAGTTGATCGTATTTATTACTTTTTTTATATTTCTGATCCCCCGTAGAGGTGCTTCGTGGTGGTTGATCATGTTTCTATATATATATATATATATATATATATATATATATATATACCACTTTTATATATTTACATTTCTGATCCCCCATGGAGGTGCTTCGTGGTGGTTGATCATGTTTCTATATATATATTTACCATTTTTATATATTTACATTTTCGATCCCCCATGGAGGTGCTTCGTGGTGGTTGATCATGTCTGTATATATATATTTATAGCTTTTATATATATAACTGCTTACTGCTTTCATATAAATAGCGGCATCATGTGAGCCTAAGAATCATGTGATCATAGATTCAGTCTACTGAATCTAGATTCGGTTCCCGTTATGGACATTTTCAGCTGTAAGTAGCCTGTAAATTATTCATGGTGTCTGAACTTCCTTAGATGGCTCTCATGCCCACAAGGAGTTCGGCACTACTTTGTACATTATTTTCTCGAAGATGCTTCACATCTCGAAAATAAAAGTAATCAAGCCGAACACATAATAAAATGGAAGTATCAAAGGCCTCAATTACTATTGAGCATGAGGGTTTGAAAAACCTCTTTTTACAAAACATCACTGCTATATCTTGTTTAAAACTGAATTTTTACAGAAATTCAAACCCTTTGTATATAGGTGCGAACGAGGCATAGCACTACTTTCAAATAACTGCACATTGACCCGCACACACACACACACATTCATATAATAGTTTATTGAAAAGTGGCGGTCACCGTGGTAACACGAATGTCGGGGGGTGCCTAACACCTTCCCTCCGCATAAGCAAGTCCCCGGACCCTAATGAATATCGGTTTCACAGACCCATTTAGCAGTGTCACATCACTGGGTCAATGTGTCAACCTTTTCTCGGTTGTGTTGGTATAACCATTTAAAAAACCAACTGGCGACTCTTATAGTCAAATCGTCGACATATAAATGTTGGACCTTTTCACAACTTGTTTTTTCAAATAAATCTCACCTAGCATGAGAACACCAAAGAACAAGAACACAAAAGGGACAAATAAAATCCCGACGTCGACAGGTGGTGACTCTGCTGAGGATCCCAGTAAGAGAACATAAGCCACTATTACAAGCTTTTTAAAACTGTTATATGCTTGTGTGTGGATGTTGCATTTACATTTGATGGATGTGTACGAATGCATTTACTTACTATACTTAATGTTTTACACTATATCTGCTTGTGGTATTAATGCTTCGCACATATCATCATTTTCATAAACGTTGTATGTGAATGTATATTGTGTGGTTCATCCATCAGGAGGCTATCCTGTCGGTGTTTGATTACTGGACTCGTAGGAAGACTAATTCCAACGAGGCTCAAGAAAGGCACCACCCAAATTCGCTCCAGTTGAAAGACCGGATTAACTTCCCGTCGAGTAAATTGCGATAATTTGGGAACCTTCACTACTAGAAATTTAACCTATAGCGACGACCTATAGCGACAGTTGGGACGGAACCCTCTCTATAGGGTATATATAGCGACGGTCATCGTATGGCCGTCGGTATAGATGGTTTTTTAAGAAAAAACCCACCCATTTTCCCCCAAATTATTTCACTTTTCCCCCGAATCATTTTCCTCCTCTCCACCCAGGACCACGCCGAGATGGTGCTCTTGCAACATCTTCTCCACCCAGACCAAGGTTTAGCTCTGTTTCTCCTTCTTGCAAGCTAACAAATCTAGAGCCAAACTTGAAAAACAACTTTATGGGAGAAAGCATCCATGGATGGGGAAGATGGCAAACAACAAGCACATCTAGTGTTAGCCCACAAGCTATTCCTGCTAACTCAGCCCGATGTTGACGATATCGAGAAAGTTGGCCTCCGTGATGAAGTCTTAGCGGCCGTCATAGCTGACGGTATTATTTTCACAATTGTCTGCTCTGATCTATTGATTTGCACCAGTTTTGAATTCAGGGTTTTTGAAATTACAATTTTTGGTTGCAGATATGGCCCCATTGTACGAAACCTTAGCCTCGAGTTCTGTGCTAAAATTGGAGAAGAAGATTCTCGATTCGATGCGTGCTAAGATCGACGATGAGTTCAAGAAGCTCGACGAGAAGTGAGTATCTTTATGTATGTAGATAATGCCTAAATTTAGTTTATCTTTTTTTTTTCCACTGAATTTGAATTGAATGGTGGGTTGATGATTTGAACTGTAGGTGCTACTTTATATGCTAGCTAATCCATTTTTTTGTTAAATTTTAATAAGAAATTAGTAATCTTTGTTCCTGGGATTTTGTTTACTTTTGTGTAATTTGGCAATTTTGTGCTGTTAAATTATTATGTTGTGTTGCACTTGAGCAGGTATTTAACCTTTTCTGTTCGAATCTCCAAATGATGGTAGCTCAAACTTCTAAAACCTAGCTTAAGCTGAAATCATGCTTATACGGATACATCCAGGTTCCTACACCTAGAAGCAAATTCTCAATGTGTTCACAAACCAACATGACATGCGGTGCACCAAATTTCGTAGGCATGAGGTTTTGATTTCAGTATTTAGATACATGTGTCCGCTGATCTCAACTGCAACTACTCTAAAAAAAATTGTATGCAGAGTAGTTATACTATATTTTTGGAGTCCAATTGCGCTAGAATTTAGTTTACCTATGAAACATTACTTGAATGAATTGAAAATTCTAAATTTGGTTTGGCCTTTTTACTACAGTAAATAAGGGAGGCATTGGTTGTTTGTTTGTTTCTTCTACTTCTTCTTCCGTTTTTATTAAATGGTTGCATTTCAAAATATGATCCGGATACATTATGAATATGAGTCTACTACTTCCTGCAAGTTATTTTTTGATGATTAATCCATAAAAAAGGTTAAATTTCATGCAGATGCTTCAGGTTGAAGAACAACAATTCCTTGGCGAGGCTACATGTGCTTTGTCTGAGGTATTGACCATTTGTATTAATCTCTCTTGCAATTGTTAACTTTGTCCATTGTATTAAACTGAGAAGAGGGGAATGCTTTGGGGTGGGATTGTTAACTTCATTAGTTAGACATCCATGCTTCCCAATATTATCTCTCTTGTATTAACCTAAGAAATATATATTGAGATGTGGATTAATTTTATTTCTTGCTTAGTTTATGAGCTCAATTTTATGGGTATGCTTGTTTTGCTTTTTAGGTATTATTGTTGTTGCATTTTCTCTGTAATGTGTTAATTACGTGAAAAACAATTTCTTTTGGTTTAGCTCATTTATTGATTGTGTGAATTTTGGTAAATTTCCTACTTGTTTACTGTTTAAATTGATCAAACATTGCTTATGGGTGTTTTGAGCTCATTTTTGTAATGGTGTTCTTTTTAGTTTTTGAAAAATTGTCAAGGTCAGAAGTTTGATATTGTTTAGTTTTATTTGATATTGTTGCTTTCCTATTATTTTTATTATGCTGGAAATTCTGATGGGGGTATGGTATTGGTGAATGTTTAGGTATTGGAAATCAAAATGGTCAAAAATCAGAAGTTTACTCGAGTTGATTCCTTAGAGCTAAACAAGAAGACAATATCACTAGTTTCTTGTAAGCACTCTTATCTTTCCCCCAAATTTGTGCATATCTATTTTGGCTATTTTTCTTACTCTTTCAATTGAAGTTGTTATCGAACTTGCCTTTAAATTGGTTAACTAATCCCTATTTTCTTTTAGTTTACAATCGGTATATTTGCAGATACGTAATATGAATTTTATTAAATTGCAGGACTGCTAGTGGAACATTTCAAGATGGCTGTTTGCTATTGAATCAGAAAGGTTTGCCTATCATTTTGGAAGGAAATGAATCCCTTGTAAGTTCGGGTTTGATTCAAATTTGTTAGTTGAATTGAATCCAATTTAGAACATCATTAACTGATATGCGATATATTGACTGACAACATGCCTGTAACATTTGGATCTCATAATATATCATTTATGTCTTTATGAATTTATGCTTTTGTAGATGCATTTTAGAATTAAGTAGAAGAGAAGTGGATTTATTTGCCATTTAGATGACTGTTGAAAAAATACAAGAGCGGGGTCAGTTGCTGACTACACAAAATGAAATGTTAAAGGTCTTAACTTGTTTGAATCTGTTCATTTCTTGTTATTTTTCTTAATCTATATGTTTGATTTTATTTCATCTTCTAGTGAGTTAAATGTTTCCTTAATTTTCTATCAAGGTCTTGTGTTAAAATTCCTTTTATGTTTCCTACAGGTGGACAAGACCAATTTACAAAGGAAGGTTGCAGAACTGGATGATATGGTTAAGAAACTGTGTTAAAATTCCTTTTATGTATGGACGTGGCACTGAAAGTACGGCAGTGGTCATACTGAGAAGAAATATGAAGGAGGGTTGATGGAACATTTGTATTGTGAAAGATTGTATTGTTAATGATTGTAATGTTGTAAAATATCTCTTCTTATATTGTAATGTTGTAGTGTGAATGATTTTAAATGATGTATATAATATTTTTTATATTTTATTTTAAATTGTATTTGTGTTTGTTGAATAAATGTGCATTATTAATTATTGTTATTTTAAATATAAAAAGGCTATAGCGACTGTCATCGACCGTAGCTATAGTGTTCTATAAAACACATCCCTATAGCGACGGTCACCGAGCGTCGCTATAGACATCTATAATTACGGTCATGGTCGTAGCAATAACTCTCAGCGACCATTAGTAAAGAGCAAACACACGATTTTGCCATGACCTATAACTAGGGTCGGTGACCGTCGCTATAGGCTAAAAGACCGTCGCTATAGGCTTTACGGACGGGTTCTATAGCGACGGTCGGCAACCATCGCTATAGGCTGATTTTCTAGTAGTGCTTCATGCCAAGAAGCAACGAGAGTAGCTTAAGATAGGTCAGCCTCTAATAAACCAAACGCAGAGGAAAGTCTCTTCACACTTTCCCATTTCAAATTACTCGCAATTTCATTTACTTGTAATTTCATTCCATATCAATCTCAATGTAATGGGAAATATGAAGAAATATGTGCACACACATATTTACAAAGTATTAACATGCTATCATGTATTACAAATAGCTTACATCCGTGTTGCAGGATAATACTCCTAAAACGGATACGTCATATAGCATGTACACATTTATACATTCCCTAAAACTAAACTACATTAGTTTTTCGCAGGGAAATAATTGTGCATGTTACCCACTCTAAATCCAAAAAGGTTACGAGCCTACAGCCAATTATGTCTTCATCTGACCTGGCTAATCTTAATCATGTCTCCCGTGAAGAGTTCGACGGATTACGTAAACAAATCACAGATTTGGCTGCTCTGCTTAAAGAATTACACCAATCTACTCAGGGTACAAGGATGCCCATACATACTGAATCCTCTGCACAAGGAGGTACCCAAGGTCCGGATAAAGACATTCCAATACCTGAGCTTCAGTTAGATATAACCAATAAAATTTATGATACCACCCATCTCAAAGAAGAATTAGACACCGGTGATATCAGAAAGAAGGTCCTTCAAATGGAAGAGATCATCCGTTCTATTAAAGGGATTGGAGCACATGGGAGTGTTTCATATGCAGACCTTTGTATATTCCCTGGTGTGCATTATCCAGAGAAGTTTAAGACTCCTGACTTTGAAAAGTATGACGGGTTAGGAGATCCTTACACATATTTGAAGGTAGCTCTTCCAGAAAAGTCAGAAATGGTTATGACCTTTATAGACATACAAGAAGCTCCTTTCTATGAGAGGGTGTTAGCTGGTATTGGCAAACCATTCTCTAAAATAATTAAGCATGGGGAGATGGCTGAGATTGGATTGAAGTCAAGAAAAATTCGAGACCTAGCTGCACTCAAAGCTATTGCAAAACACATCCAATCCGAAAATTATGGAAACAACCCCCGGAGGGTCCATAAAAAGAAAGAGGAGGATGTTTTCTTGCTACTACAAGGTCAGAAAGGCAGTCAGAATATACCTATCCAAAGGTGAAATTACACTCCCTTTCAAGCATAATCTTCCAACCCTCCATTACCTAAAGGTGGAGAAGTCAGACGCACTTGAGTGTTCACGCCCCTGGGAGACTCACTCGAGAACATTCTCAATCTTCTGACCACTCAGAAGAAAAGTACTCATCTTCTTCCACCAACCAACCCGAATGGGAGGGGTTTCAATGCTACTCGAAAGTGTGCTTATCATGCCGGGGCATCGGGACATGATACTCAAGATTGCTGGGCCTTGAAACACAAGATCCAGGATTTGATCGATAGCGGTGAGATTATGGTCACCAAGGGCGATCAACCCCATGTGCAAGACAACCCTCTTCCTCAACACAAAGAAGAAGAGGTCAATATGATTAATTGGAGCAATGGACAGAGTTCCAATTTCAATGGTAGATCTTCCCAGGCTAGCAAGGATGGTGCTGACAAGTGGGACTATGCAAAGTTCTAGTTTATAATGGAACAGAAAATGAATGCTCTGCGTGAGCAACTTAACCAATTAGCAGAACTGGTGGTTCATCAGCACCAAGTCACACGCCAATTATTTAGTTAGGAGCATGCAACTCTCCTTCCTCTTGTTACAAACACTCCACCGCATACTCCAGAAAATGAAACACTAGAGGATAAAATTGCAAAAAAAGCAAGTGCTAAAGCTCGTTGGGATTTTTCCCACAAAAAGGGAATTTACATACCTAGGCCAACTGATGGAAGAAATACTGCAGATGCTGATAAATGAAGGAAGAATCATATATAAATCTGCTACATCTAATTAGCCTGCGTTCAAGACAGTTTGATTTCCATGGAGTGTGCTAGTATCACTCCCAATCTCGCGGTCACAGCACAGAAGAATGCTGGGCACTCCGCCACCTTATTAAGAATTTAATTGACAGCGGTGTCCTGCAGACGGCGGACGATGATGCTGTGACACTAGAAAGTGAGGACGTGTTTCCTGTAAGGTTTTGTGAAAAACAAAGTAGCAATCAAATTACAAAAATAGCGGAAGCAAAGTAAAATCAGATTTTAAAATTTTTCACAAACCAATTACTCGGATCATCCTTTATGCATATTATTAATTAAACGAAGAATAAGAAGTTATGAAATCATACCCTTGTAAAAATAAGCTTCCTCAGGTATGAGTTCACCTCTTACTTCTCCGCGATCTCCTTGAATCTCCCGGTAGATTCCTTCCTTTGATCAATCTAAGCCACCCAAGTGTATGACCTCTAGAGGTGATCCACCAAGGAAGAAGAATTTTCAAGAAGAAGAGTGTATTGGCTCAAACCTTAATTTTTCCTATCTGTATATATAAAAAGGGGCGTATTCTCCAACTACTGGAATTACATATATCTGATGTCTGATATAAGACTCCTCTTATAAAGATATCAGGTAGCCCTATTAAAATAAGGTATTATTTATTTAATTAAATTCTATTAAATAAATAGGCTCCCTAATCCTATTAGGGATAATTAATTAAACTCTTTTAACTGATTTTCCCTCCTAATCCTATTAGGAATAAATGAGAGTACTTATATTAAATTAATTTCTAAACTCTTTTAGAAATTAAAATAATAATAATTATAATAATATTAATAAGACTCCTCTTATTATTTTATATTTAATATTTCTAAAATATTAAATAATAAATATTAAGCTATTTAATATATTCTATGACCATAAATTAAATTAAATATACTTAAGATATTATTACGATTATGCCATTAACTTATTAAATAATTATTCTTCCTTTTATGGTGCGACCCTTTAGGTTCTCCATATTAAACCGGTTGTGAATAAATCTAGAATAATTCTAATCTTATTTAAATAAATAAATTAAATTATTTATTTATTTAAATAAATAATATTTATTCTACAATAGGGATAAGCCTCCCTAGCGATCAACGACTTTTCAGATAATATAGATTTCAACATTAATTATAAAAGAACCTTTGAGTTAATAGTTACCGTACAATTCAATCATTCCACCATACAATGTCCCGATTAAATATAAGACATGGAATTACTGTCAAGTCTTATTTTATTTAATTATATGTATTTCGATTCCTAAATGAACAACTCCTGATGAATGCAAATTAGAAACTACTTTCTAATTTCATTCCACCTTGACCAACGATTCCTGGGTTGTCATTTATCGAATCACATAGGATATTTCTCTTCTTTTACTAGAAGTGGTAGATTCTTTATTGATCATTCACTATCTTCATATATAACTTATAACACCCAAGCATACCCTTTGATACACTCTAAGAGTCTTAAGAAATAAGTCAAAGTGTAATTCATTAAATATAAAATACTATGATGATCTCAAGTCTAAGGATTATTTGTACTACTATCACTACAGAAATTCCTATTGACAGGCAAGTAAAATTCCATTAGGTATTCCTTAGCGAGTCACATTCAGTGAACTTATTCTCTAATAAGCACCTATATACTTGCTTTAGTGTCTCCACACAAATGATCATGAGATCAATCATCCTCATCCAATGAGCAAGCAACGTACGTACCAATTTATCCGAATTCACTAATCTCCTTTTTAGTAATCTACTGATTGGGAACATTTTAGTTTTAAGCTATCTAAGAATTTAGATCTCATTAGCACGATCTCATCATGATTTTAAAAGTAGTGCTTAAAACTATGGGTTTATCACATATTATTAAAGCAGCACCATGTAGATAATAAATGCCTTTAATAAATAATTCTTTTATTAATAAACAAATAAGATTAATTACAAAGTATATACTTTATCATCATACATGATTGGCTTGTATGCATACTACTTTTAATCTCCCACTTGCACTAAAGCCAATCGTCGTGGTATCTCATACCCATCTTCTCTAAGTGACGATCAAACTGCTGTTGTGATAACACTTTAGTAAATGGATCTGCAATATTGTCTTGAGAGTCCACACGCTCCAAGGTGACGTCTCCTCTTTCAATGATTTCTCTAATCAAATGAAATCGCCGCAACACGTGTTTGGATTTCTGATAAGACATAGGTTCCTTAGCCTGCGCAACAGCTCTAGTGTTGTCACAGAATAAAGGCATTGTTCCTGTAATACTAGGAACCATACCAAGTTCGGTAATGAATTTCTTCATCCAAACAGCTTCCTTTGCAGCTTCACTTACAACTATGTACTCTGCCTCTGCCACTGAATCAGCAACTGTTTGCTGTTTGGAACTCTTCCAACTCACTACGCCACCGTTTAAGGTAAACACATACCCCGAAACGGATTTACTATCATCTTGGTCTATTTGAAAACTTGAGTCTATGAAGCCCTCTAGTTTTAATTCAGACCCACCGTAGACAAGAAACATATCCTTAGTTCTTCTTAAGTACTTTAGGATATTTTTCACTGCCTTCTAGTATTCTTTTCCTGGATTCGACTGATATCTGCTTGTTACACTAAGTACATGAGCGACATCTGGTCTATTACATATCATACCGTACATGATAGATCCTATTGCTGAAGCATAACGAAACTTACTTATACGGTCTCTCTCCTCAGGTGTCTTTGGGGCCTGTTTCTTGGAGAGATGTATTCCATGGCTCATCGGCATGAGAACTCTTTTGGAATCTTCCATGCTAAACCTCTTTAGTATTGAGTCAATGTACATTCCTTGGGACAAGCCAAGCATCCTTTTTGATCTATCTCTATAGATCTTTATCCCCAAAATATAGGATGCTTCTCCCAAGTCCTTCATGGAGAAGTGTTTAGATAACTAGATTTTAATTGATTGTAGCATAGAAATTTCATTCCCTATCAGTAATATATCATCAACATATAGTATGAGGAATGAAACAGCGCTCCCACTAACCTTCTTGTACACATATGGTTCATCCTCATTTTTGATAAAATTAAACTCTTTGATTGTCTCATCAAAACGGATGTTCCACCTACGAGAAGCTTGCTTTAATCCATAAATGGATCGTTGTAGCTTACAGACTTGATTTGTTCCAACCTTTGAAATAAATCCCTCTAGCTATGTCATATACACATCCTCCTCAAGTTTCCCATTGAGGAAGGTCATTTTCACGTCCATGTGCCAAATTTCGTAGTCATGGTAAGCTGCAATCAGGAACAAATTCCAAATGGACTTGAGCATTGCTACTGGTGAGAAGGTTTCGTCATAGTCAACTCCTTGTCTTTGTTTGAAACCTTTTGCGACCAGTCGGACCTTATAGGTCTCTACCTTGCTGTCTGGTCCAGTCTTTCTTTTAAAGACCCATTTACACCCAATAGGCTTAATGCCTTCAGGTGGTGAAACCAAAGTCTATACTTGGTTTTCATACATGGAGTCCATCTCGGATTTCATGGCTATGTTGAAAGTATAAAATGTTAAAGTCAATGTATGACTACGTTGATTGAGTATTGAATGTTGATTGATTAACAAACTCAATCTTTATACTTGTTATGTGAACTGCAGCATGTATGTTATGTTAGTCCAATGATTATGAGATAGATGTTGAGCATGTTATTATGTGCTATGTGATGCATGAAAACTATTAGATTTTGCTGGGCTGTCGAGCTCAACCTTGCAAATAACCATTTTTACAGGTCAAGATTTAAAGGTAAGGATATGTGCTAAGTGAATTATAGAGATTCATATTTGCAAAGATTACTTATGTTTTATGAGAAATGTATTTAATATTTTGAATGTAACATGTTGTTGAATTGTAAGTTGAGCTATCTAGTGAATATCTTACAAAGTGAAAGGAAGTCGTAGCAATCATATCTGATGAGACAGATTCAACTACTCCCTCACATATAATCCAACCAATTCAACTCAAGGGGGTTGATAATCCTTTGAAAGTGGTTGCGCCAGAGCCCATTATATTGCCATACAGGTCATAATATCCTATTGTTAGCCTAAAGAAATTTCCATGGAATTATGGAGGCGCTGAAGGATCCACATCGCACATAACTGCTGCAGTGTCGAAGGATAATCCAATGTATCTTCTCCAACGGGTGATGAAGCCTACCATCAAGTCAAAAGGGAAGATTCCCATGGAGAAAGTGGAAGAATTTCTCCGTACTATGGGCCATAATAAAGCCAAGGTGGTTTTAAGCTTAAGGGAAGCTCTACAGCAAATTTCCATACTGGACTTGGTTTTCTCTTCTGAAGATCACAGGAAGGTCTTGCTCAGGGTTTTGGAAGAAGCCCAACTACCTAAGTCAATAGATGTTGAGAAATTCTAGCATCTGGTGGAACACATTTTTAACAACAATGTGATATCTTTTACTGATGATGATATACCTCCAGAAGGGACCGGTCATTGCAAGTCATTGCACATTGCGATTTTGTCCTCCGAATATATGGTGGGGGGAGTCTTGATAGATGGAGGTTTGTCTTTAAATATCTGTCCTTATACCACTTTGGTGAAGATGAACATCAATCTCAATCGAATCCGAAACAGCCATACGGTTATCAAAGCTTTTGATGGATCCCGATGAAACTCTGTCGGAGAGGTTGAGCTACCACTGGAGATTAGTCCATATACATTATGCGAGTCTTTTCACGTTCTCAAAATAGATACAGGATACAACCTGCTCCTGGAAAGGTCATGGATTCACATGGCCAGGGCAGTCCCCTCCACTCTTCACCAACAACTTAAATACATTATCAACAACAGCCTAGTCACTGTCAGCACTAAGCCGGAATGTCCTGAACAAGGTGACATGCCACTCATCAGTTTCAATTCAGAAGTTGAGCCGGTCAGTTTTCATGCCCTGGAGGTGAGCAACACTCACTACCATCCTGTTGGGGTGCCACCTTCCATACCCCAAATTTTGGCCGAAGTAATGTCGGCTACTGAAGAAATGATGTCGTTGGGATATCAACCTAGATAGGGGTTGGGCAAAGACAACCAGGGCATCAAGCGTCCCATTCAATGTCCCAGTCAAATAGGGACAGTCAGACTAGGTTATATTGATAGTTCCAGTCGCAGGAATCTTCATAAGCACAAACAGATTCCTTCAACTTCAGCCACACGGCGATTATCCCTACCTACAGTTCCTGAGCCTTTGCAGTCTCCGGTAAAGGTGTCGACCCATGTAATGTCCATGTTATTTCCTAAACTGATACCGGTAAAGGTGAAAGAAGTTCTAGTTCCAGATCCAAAAGTGGAAGAAGAGGAACAGAGACATAAACAGGACACCGATAGGATGATGTCAAACATACGCATCATTGTCCATGATGAACATACAAAGAGATACACCCCAGACGATGATTGCCCAGACGTAATGGTCATCATTCGGGAGAAGGAGGATGATGACAGTCCCTCCATCACTGCAATCCATTATGACTTCACCCTTGACAATTGGAGCAGCACTCCTTTCATTGGTCGACAAGGGTAAAACGAGCAGAAACTCCTTCTGCCCTGTAGATAATAATAACTGCTTACTTTTCTGTACAATATTAGCAGTTGTTTTGTCTGTACATGCTAACACTTTGTATGATTGAATAGTTTCATATATTAAGTGAAAGCATATTTTGTTTTAGGACCTTGAATTTAGATGTGCCTATACTTGCTGATAAGGTGCCTTTTCTCCATAAGGATTGTAACCTTGATGAAAAGTTGGACTCAAACTTGATGGAAATACAAGAGGACATTGAGATACCTCTGGATATCAAAGAATGGGTCGAAGATAAACCTAAACCCAACTAATCCATATTGGTACAGACCTCACTCCAAACCAAAGGAATGACATGGTTACACTATTAACCCAATTCCATGATGTGTTTGCATGGTCTCATGAAGACATGGTGGGTATATCCACTGACATTGTCATTCATCACCTCCCCATCAAAGAAAGATTCAAGCCAGTCAGGCAGAAGCTCAGGCGATTAAAACCTTAGTGGAGTTTAAAGGTTAAAGAAGAAATTATGAAATAATTTCAAGCAGACATCACCATGGTGTCTACATACCCTAAATGGCCATCAAACATAGTCCCCGTGCCTAAACTAGAAGGAGAGGCGCGAGTTTACGTGGATTACTGGTATCTGAATAAAGCTTGCCTTAAAGATAGCTTTCCCGTGCCATTTATCTACATTCTCGTTGATAATACTACTCAATACGACATGTACTCCTTTGCTGACTGCTTTGTAGGGTATTATTAGATTATGGTTGCTGAAGAGGATCATGAGAAAACTACATTCATCACTCCTTGGGGAAACTTTTGCTATATACGGTTATCATTCGGCCTCATCAATGTCGGAGCTACCTACCAGGGAGTCATGATAGCTCTTTTCCACGATCTAATGCATAATGAGATAGAGATCTATGTGGATGACATCATTGTCAAGTCCCGTAGGGAGGAAGACCACCTAGACCATCTCAAAAAGCTCTTTAATAGGTTGTGTAAGTGCAACTTGAAGTTGAATCTAGACAAGTGCGCCATTGGCGTTAAATCAGGCAAGTTGCTAGGATTCCTAGTCAGCCACAAGAGGATTGAGCTGGATCACACCAAAATCCAGGCCATCACGGAAATGCCCATTCCTCATACAGAGAAGGAAATACGAGGATTTTTTGGAAAGAATCAACTTTATTAGCAGGTTCATCTCTCAATACACAGCAACCTGTGAGCCTATTTTCAAGTTGTTAAGGAAGAACTCCTCCATGAAATGGAATGATGAGTGCCAGAAGGCCTTCCTTATAATCAAAGAGTAGCTAGTCAAAGTTCCTATTTTGGTACCACCCAGGGATGATGTTCCCCTGTTCATATACCTGTCCATAAGTGACAATGCCATGGGCTACATGCTGGGATAGAAAGATGATAGAGGCCAAGAGCGAGCTATCTACTACCTCAGGAAAAGATTCAGCAGCAGTGAACACAAGTACACTCTGATTGAGAAAACTTATTGTGTTTTAGCATGGGCTTCCACGAGGTTACAGCATTACCTCCATGGTCACACAACCCATCTCATATCCCGTATAGATCCTCTCAAGTACGTGTTCAGTAAACACATGTTGAATTGTCGATTGTCCAGATGGCAGTTGATCCTACAACAATTAAACATCGTCTACGTGACGTAAAAGTCTATTGAAGGTCAAGGAATTGCGGATCATGTGACGCTCCCAAATTCAGGTTCTCTAACCTCAGATTCGGTGCTCACGACCTATTATCATCATAAGCATTATATAACTATTACGGAAATAATAAACATACATTGTTCATTATAATAAAGTTTCATAACATGGTCCCAAGGTCTTCTTAACCTTAACTTAAACACACCATTCATATTACAAAAGATTTACAAAAGAAATCCCATTAGATAATAATAATTAACATTCATTCTAAACTGTTCCTGGATCTTGCCCTTGCCCTTGCCCTTGTCCTTCGCATTGGATCCTTCAGGCTTAGCTGAAATAAATGTCATGATATAGCAAGGGTAAGCAACTAATTTGCTTAGCAAGTTTATGTACAAAGGAGATATATCACGACTGGAAAGAAGTTTTTCTTTCAATGTTTAACAATAGTGTTAGATTGTGAAGGAACATGAATTAATAATCAACAATTGAATATTCGAATAACTGAATAACATGCACTGAGTGGTTTTGAAATAACCGTAAACATTTGCCAAGGTTCTCAGTCATTTAATATTATCATGTCTTGATAATGTTACTATTAGATAACAACTTAATATCATTACTCTTGATAATATTTAATTCACCTCTTAGTATTATTAGTTCCCTAATAATACTTTCATTCGCTTACTAATATTATTAACATCTCAATAATATTTTAATACATTACTAATATTATTAATCCTCTTAAAAATATTTTAATTTAATATTATTACCTTAATAATATCTTACTTATGCTTTAGTATTATTAATCATTTAATAATACTTTTAATCATTTACTAATATTTTATTCATTTACTAATATTATTAATCATTTAATAATATCTTATTCTATTACTAATATTATTAATCATTTAATAATACTTTAATCATTTATCAATGCTTAAATCAAATATTATTAACCATTTAATAATATTTTAAAGAAATTTTAATCTTAACATTTTTATTTACTTATCAACATCATATTCTAATATAATTAATATCATAATAATATTTTAATAATTTATTGGATTAATAAACAATTTATTCTAATTGTTCACCCTTTATTAAACCTCTTATTTAATATCCATAAAAGGTCATAAATAATATTTCTTATCATAAATTGCCAAAATGCTTTAAGATAGTCAGGATATGATATATTATGAGTATTCAAGCATAAAAATCATATTTTTCTTATTAAAGACATCATTTAACTACTTATTTTCTTTTATTCATAACTTAATCATTTTTAGGAAAAATAGCAAACTGATTCTAAAAATTCTCATCTCTAGAATTTGACAGAATATGAACCTACAAGGATCCCCAAATTTTTTTGGAATTTTAGAAAATGATCTACTATTTTTAAAGTTCGCAAAACACTCGGATCTTGTTTCATTTTTTCATAAATTGAGTTTTGCTCAGAAAAATCTAAAATTTTCAGGGTATGGTCTCCTAACATATATGAACCTATTGTAAACAATTCGGAATTTTTCAGTGTATACACAGTGAGATATTCGAAGGTAAATATTTAGGAGTCTTTTACGGAAATAGTCATTACGCACAATCTATAACTCGAAACGCGTCCGTTCTTTTTCCTACATGTAGATAACTTCTCAAGGTACCTCTGTGATTTTTCCCTGAATTTTAAAAGACATAAAACTATCCGAAATAGTCCCAAGAAAAATGGGACATAAGCTATTTTAGGGTTTTTGAACCCTTAACATTCCAAGTGGACTGTTTTGGGGAAAATAGCCCCAAGAGTTTCAAAACTTGCTAGATTTGTGTTCTATCACTTGGGTTTACTAGATAACTCATGTATCTAGCAACCCCCTTCGACGAATAACAAATATAAGTTGGAAAACTTGAGTTACACAAGATTTAGTGGAAGAAAACAAGAGTTTTCACCCTTGGAGAACATATGCTTATGTTCTTCCTCTAAGCCCTTGATCTAACACTCAAGATATTTAGTTTCATACATGATGATATGAAAAACTAGGGTATCTTGAGTATTTGTTCATAAGCCCAACAAAACTCAAGCTATAAAACATAGTAGAAGAAGAAAATGAAGGTTAGGTTATACCTTGATTTAATGGCAACCTTCCTTGATTTACCTAAGTAAGTGATTAACTTAGGATGCATGAACAAACTAGCACTCCCCTCTCTCTCTCTCTCTCAATAGCCAAATCTCTCTCTCTTTTCTCTCTCTTGAAGTAGCTAGCTTGGGAGAAAAATTAGAAGAAGAAGAATGAGAGAAATATAAATGATATAACAAATGAATGGGGTGATTAACAAATATCCCCCATACTTTTATTGTCCCTTAGATAAAAGGCTTCACCTTATCTCTTTCAAATAAGCCTAATCATGTGGTTAAGGGTGCTAAGTGAATTTTCTACCAATGGGAGCATGACACACTTGTCCTTGTGTTTAAGATTTCTACTTATGGAACATGATTAGCTTAATATTCTTGCCTTAAAAAGGCTAATGTGGCCAGCCATATATATGCCCACTAATTCCTTCATTTATCTTTTATTTTAATGCATAAATTAGATAAATCAAAGGTCTAAAATACCCTTAATCAAGTGGGCTAAGTTTGGGCTTACATTTTATTTCTTTTGGGCTTCTCCTTTAATTGTTTTGGGCTATGTAATAAACATAGTCTAGCAATTTTAAATATATGATACCCAAATTGATTATTTAGGGTTTCCATTTCCAATCATATGAAATTTAATTATTTATACATGTGACTTTAGCTTATAACCTAATTAGGTTTACAAAAATTAGGTTTAAAATTATTAGTCACTTGAAATAATAAGATTATCCACTTAAGTTAGTATACATATTAAATACTAACCTCTCATTATCACCATAACCCTTAGGTTATTTAATTGTCTCACTTAATGTATAATTAGGTTACGAAGCTTTCATTTTTAATGGAATATATAAATGTATATATCCATAACTATAGCATACATGTTAATTGACCCATGCTCCGCTTCACATATGTTATCACATATTAAATCACTGTATAACACAAGATTTTAAATATCAATAATGTACATACATATATAGTGACTTAAAATTCACGGTTATTACATCCTCCCCCCTTATAAGAATTTCGTCCCCGGAATTACCTATAGGGTTACTCAAAAAGATGTGGATAATTTTCCCTCATCCTTTCTTTGAGTTCCCACGTAGCTTCTTCAGCATTCTGGTTCCTCCAAAGAACCTTTACAGAATGTATAACCTTATTTCGCAATTTCTGTTCTTTTCTATCAAAAATTTCAACCGGAATTTCCTCGTACGACAAATCCTTTTCAACCTGAATAGGCTTGTACGATATCACGTGCTTGTAATCAGGCTTGTATGGTTGTAGCACTGACACATGAAACACATTATGAATATGTTCCAGTTTAGGAGGTAGAGCTACCTCGTACGCCAATTCGCCTATCTTCCTCAAGATTTCAAAAGGTCCAATAAATCTCGGACTCAGTTTATGTGACGAACGAGAATTTTATAATTTAATTTTAATATTTATTGAATTAAATAAATATTTTTCGATGATTTAATTATTGAATTAAATAATTAATTGATGCAATTGTGATAGATTAATTTAATTATATGTGTTACATTTATTAAATTAATGTAGAAAATTTTTATTATCAAAGTATGTAATTATGCGAGCTTATTGTATTAAAAGAAATATTTAATAAGTATATTGGTATTTTAACTAATTTAATTATTAATTAGAGATTTAATAAATTGACATTATTTATTAATGAGATGTTTAATTATGTGACTATGTGAATCTATGAGAAATTATTATATTTTATTTATAATAAGTTAAATAAGATATGAGTTTATTTTATAAAGAAGTGTGACATTAATTAAACTATATGATAAAGCTTTATTAAATTAAAAAGTTTTTTTGAAACCTATTCTAGCTAGCCAAACAAGGCTCTAAGGGGAGTTGGTGCAGTTAACCCATGATTGGGCCAACTGACCACTCTGCGCTCAGTTATCTGATTATTATATCATACGTCTTTTAATTCTTTCGTTTTCCTAAGACTAAGATAAACAATAGAGAGAGTTTTTAGAGAGAGAGATTGTGAGGTGTTGAGATAAAATTGTTTGATTTAAGAAGAGTTGAGAAGAACCTCATTCCCTACTAATCTATACTCATTCTCAGGGTAATCTCCTCCTTCCCAATTTCTAAATTACGTCTTTTAGTTTTCATAAAATGGGTTGCATAGTTTTGGTTTAAACCTCTGTAATTGGGTTAGGAGTAATGATTATGAGTTATATATATGTTATATTATATCAAATTATGTTTAATTACATATATGTTGTAAACCATAACATCAAATTCATGAAAACATGTCGTATTATTGATGACTTGTTATTTCAAAATATACAGAGTTTGGGTTTTGGCCTTATGGTCTTATACGTGAAATTTTATGTAGTGATCGTATATTATCCCCAAATTTTATACTCCTATATTATTAGGCACGTTGATACGAAGAGATCAAGCCTTAATCGAACGGATTCGGTGTTATAATGAATTCATAGTGTTAAATTTATGATTTTGTTCATAACTTCAAGAACATCAAGAACAGAGGAAAATTTTATGTTTTAATTCTGTGATTATGTGTTTTAATGAGTTAAAATTACTTTACAGATATTGGGTAATGATTATATGTGAATATTAACGTGTGGGTATGTTAAATTAGTGAAATTAATTATTATTTAGTGTCCTTTTCGCTGAACTCTGTGTTCTTCGCGAACTGGGAAACGAATTCTGGAGTCTCGCGCCGCGACGCCAACTCCAGAACTCAAGACCTGTGCCGCAGCGCCACCGTGCCATAGCGCCACCGTGCCATAGCGCCACTGCGCCAGGTCTCAGACCGCAGCGCCGTAGCGCCGCAGCGCGAAGGTCATGCATAACAGTGGCGCCGCAGCGCCACTCTCTAGAAAGTTCAAGAATGAGATTTTTTAAAATGTTTAAGCCTAATAATGTGTTAGTGAATTAATGTAATGAACATGTAAACATGTTAGAAGTATAATGTGATGATAAAATAGTTGTTTAACATGTAAATAACATAATTACATTTGAATTGAATTATTGAATACATAATTAGCTTGATAATTCATGAAGTACAAATTATGTGACAAAGTGGTAAATTGATTAAGTATAGTCAATAATCAAAGTAGACAAAGAGAATGGGTTTATGTTGATTAGTTAAGTTATAATTAACTGGTATTTTAAATGTGAATGGTATGTAGGATTTAAATCAAAGAACGTGCTTAGTTAAAGTATAATCTACGCACGAGGCAAGTTTCCTAACCCTATTTATCATTATTGTTCAAGTTTATTATTTACCTCGAGTAAATTATCATTACTATCATTCAAGTTCAAATGTTATATTAAAGATTGATTATCTTTTCAAAGCATGTTTCAGTTATACAATAATTGTCCTATTGTATACTTTTGAGATTATTATTCAAATCGAATAGCAATTATTGTTGAACCTTATTAAACTAGTGAAACCTTAATGATTCAACTAGTCCTTAGTTGATGAGTGTTCTAAAATTCAGAACCCTTGATGAATTATCCAAACCAAACTTTCTTTGGTGCGGACTCAAACGTTAAACTGAGATGAACAACCCTGTATAGAGGAATATTTACGCTTTAGCGTTAAGATATTGTGCACAGTATGGTAATATGGGCTGATCCCCCTAAGTACGAGAAGAAGGTCCATAGTCTTATGACTGTTAAAAGTTTCAAGTATAACCCTTGTTAATCTAAGACATAGTTCAAGGTCTTATGACCCTCAAAATTCTTTTGATTCTTGTTATTCACTCTTGATTCAAAAGTTGAGCATTTATTCAGATGTCTTTGATTTATTCGCATGTTATTATACTGTTATTTCATTTTTATACTTGTGGGCATTTGTGCTCACTCTTGCTTAATAATAACATTGCAGTTAAGAACGAAAGAACTGATGAACCTTCCACTAGTAAAGGCAAGGGCAAAGTTAGCAAGTGACGAAGACCCGTTGTTTTATATGATGATGTATTTGTTAAGACTTGAGTTAATGTTATTATTTAAGACTTATTTGTTTATGATTCCGCATAGATGTTTAACGTTAGTTTAACCTGGGATTGTATTTATTATTCGGATGATGTAATCCTTTTAAGGAGAAGATTTTAAGTCTATCTATTGTATGGTTTGCATTTTTATGGGTAGATAGATAGATGATATTTGTATCGTGAACACCAAATCCTGTGGAACTGGAAGTACCGAATTTGGGGGTGTCACAGGTTGGTATCAGAGCTGTAGGTTATGAACCTTAGGTGGGGGATCAACCTTAGGTAGTAACCTTATAGAAAGAAGATAGTAAAGGAAAACTCTTATCGAGTTTTATGAAATGAATTTTTGGGTAATTCATTGAAGATAATAAAATACATTATGTGTTTATGTGTTAATTTATGTGCTCGTTAGTACGACTTAGTAACTAAAACTTAAACTTTTGTTGTCAAGATGACGAATGTTGGAGAAGCTAGTCAAGCTGGGGAGGAAGAACCCCGATTACCTATAGTACCTACAGAGAAGGAGCCCCGAGACATACATGTTATTAGAGAACAGTTAGTTCAGAGGGAGTCGTCTCCATTGATCACCGTTGTTGGTCAGGAGCATGAGCCCGACACTGATCCTGAGGAGGATCCTGAGGAGGAGTTTGATGAGGAAGAGGAAGAAGAGGAGTTACCACGGTACACCGTTGATGCAGAGATGTATGACACGTTATACGACCGTAACGTGGAATTACAAGACGAGGTTCAGGAATTGACTGAGTGAGCGACTATTCAGCAGTCTACTTTAGAGAAGAAGGAGAGGGAGATTTCGACTCTTCACTCACGATTGGGAGATGTAGAATGGGATTTGGTCCATGAGAAGGGTCAAATCGAAGATAAGACCGAGGAGATAGAGAAGCTGAAAAAGGAACTGAAAGAAACCTCCGGAAGACTGAAAATATCAGAGGAAGGATGGGTAAGAGAATCACGTCGAGCTGATCGTGCAAAAGATGATAGTCGCGCAAAGAAGGCAAAGTTTGAAGAGACATACTCCACACTTAATCATGCAAGGGATGAGGCTCAGAAATGAGTTTTTAGATACCCCATCCAGTTCGAAGGACTTCTGACGTATATGCTGGATCGCAGGACGATGTCTCGTATCTTGGATGAGGAGCGTGGCAAGGCTATTCAACACCTTGATAGACAGGATTAGAATCCGTTTAATTATGTGAAAGACTTAATTAGTTTTTATATGTAAATTCTGATGTGTTTATGAACGAAGGAATATGTTAATATTTTAAATCCTATGGATTCTTTATTTCAGGATAGTTGATGTAAATAGCAGTTATGCTATAGTTTGATGTTAAAACTTTGAGTTGAATTTAATATATTAAGTTGTTTGAGATGATGTGATAAATGAGTATGTCAAATTGTTGAGTAATGCCTTAACTATTTAGAGAAATAAATAAAGTCCTAATAAGCATTTATTTTATCAGAAATATGTCTCCAAGAAGAAGACAACAACGTCAACCGGCTCAGGAAGAGTCAACCAATAATAACAATAACGCCAACAATAATCCTGTTCAGCAGTTGGTGAACTTATTGACGGGAGCAATGAACAATCAACCTCAAGCTCCACCAAACACAACGTTTAAAGACTTCAAGGCGGTTGAACCGCCAGAGTTCAAAGGTTCCAGGAACCCAATCGAGGCTCAAACGTGGGTCATGGAAATGGAGAAAGTATTCGACGTTGCTAGGGTTAGAGAAGACCAGAAGACCGCTTTCGCAACGTTTATGCTGAAGTCTGAGGCTAGCTACTGGTGGCAAGCAAACAAAGTGCGAGGAGGTGAAGGTGTAATTGCGTAGGAGAGATTTAAGAAATGTTTTTCGAAATGTACTTCCCAACTAGTTCGCAGAATCAGATGGAAGTTCAATTTCTGGAACTGAAGCAAGGAAACATGACCGTACCTGAATACACGGCTAAATTCGATGAGTTGGCAAGGTTTGCCCCGTACCAAGTACACACTGACGAAAGAAAGGCCAGAAGATTTGAACAAGGACTAAAGCCTTGGGTTTACAATAAGGTGTCAATATTTCAGATAAACACATTTGCCGAAGTACTGGAAAAGGCCATCCTCGCTGAAGGTGGGAGCGATGCGGTGACCAAGTACAATCAAGAGCAGAAGAAGAAGAAGAGTGAAGGTGAAGGAAATAACAAGACTGGTGGGAGTAACATTGGGGGTACTCATAATCAGAAGAGGAAGTGGACGGATAATTCGTCAGCTGGAAGTCAACAAGGTGGGCAGAAGAAGAAAATTGAAGCGTGCTTAAACTGTGGAAAAGCTCATCTGGGAGTTTGCATGAAAGGGAAGCGAGTGTGCTACAATTGTGGTCAGGAAGGCCACATAGCACCAAACTGTCCAAACCCAAAGAAGAGTGCTTGTTTTAACTGTGGTTCTAAGGATCATCTAGCAAGAGATTGCCCCAAGAAGGGATCAGGAGGAGCAGTGCAAGGAGCTAACCGTGGAAATAGCAGTGGTAATACCTTAACCACTATCAGACCACCTGCAACAAACTGACCGACCGCTAGAACTTTCAATATGACAGTGCAGGACACAATCCAGTCTCGTGAGGTGGTGTCAGATATCATTCCGATCAATGAAATTAATGCTTATGTTTTATTTGATTCGGGTGCTACTTGTTCCTTTATATCCGAAGACTTTGCTAATAGTTTAGATTTGCTTATGGATGAGTTGGAATATCCCGTGAATATAGAAATTACGAATAAAGAGATAATTCATGTTAAGTACGTGTTTAAGAACTGTATGGTGGACATTAAGGGTAATATCATGAACGTAGATCTTATCCCTATTCGGCTTGGGGAATTTGATGTTATTTTGGGTATGGATTGGTTATCCAATTGTGGGGCGGTAATTGACTGCCAGAAGAAGCGTATTAACCTTATGACTCCGTCAAAGGTTGTGTTTTATGGTAGCAAGTCGCCTAGACAAGCGAGTTGTCTGACGATGATGCAGGCTAAGAGGTTGTTAAGACAAGGCTGTGTAGGATACTTAGCTTACATAGTCGACAGTCGAAAAGAGAATCCGAAGGTAGAAGAAATACCGATTGTAAGGGACTTCGTCGACGTATTTCCAGACGATTTGCCAGGACTTCCACCAGATAGAGAGGTAGATTTCGTGATCGATTTGGCGCCCAGAACCGCTCCAATATCGAAAACACCATACCAAATGGCACCAGTAGAGATGAAAGAACTGATGGTTCAACTACAAGAATTGCTGGACAAAAAGTATATTCAACCGAGTGTATCGCCATGGGGAGCGCCGATGTTGTTTGTGAAAAAGAAAGACGGATCGATGTGGCTCTGCATTGACTACAGAGAATTGAACAAGGTCACGATTAAGAATAGATATCCATTACCAAGAATCGACGATCTGTTTGATCAATTAAAGGGAGCAAGATACTTTTTCAAGATAGACCTGAGGAGTGGTTATCACCAACTGAAGGTGATACCAGAGGATGTACCGAAGACAGCGTTCAGAACGCGATACAGTCACTATGAATCTTTAGTAATGTTGTTTGGTCTAACGAATGCTCCTGCAGCATTTATCGGACTAATGAATGGTGTGTTCAAGCCATTTTTGGACAAATTCGTGGTGGTATTTATAGATGACATTCTGGTATATTCCAAAACCAAAGAAGAACACGAAGAACATCTGAGATTAACGTTGGAAGTATTGAGAAGGGAGAAGTTGTACGCTAAATTTTCGAAATGCGAATTCTGGATCGAGCGAGTACAATTTCTTGGTCACGTGTTCGATAAAAACAGAATTTCGGTAGATCCATCCAAAGTAGAAGCCGTGATTAATTGGGAACAGTCGAGAACGCCGTCAGAAGTAAGAAGTTTTCTTGGATTGGCGGGATATTATAGAAGATTCATTCAAGATTTTTCCAAGATCGCAACTCCGTTAACGAATTTAACTCAAAAAGCTGTGAAATTTGTTTGGACGGAGAAATGTGAGGAGAGCTTCCAAGAATTAAAGAAGAGGTTGAGTACGGCACCTGTGTTATCTCTTCCGGATGATACATGCAATTTTGTTATTTTTAGTGATGCGTCGCATAAAGGACTTGGTTGTGTGCTAATGCAAAATGGTAAAGTCATCGCGTATGCATCACGACAGTTGAAGGATTACGAGAAGGGGTATCCGACCCATGATTTGGAGTTAGCTGCAGTTATTTTTGCTTTAAAAATTTGGAGGCACTATCTCTACGGGGAGAAGTGTGAGATATATACGGACCACAAGAGTTTGAAATATATTTTCACACAGAAGGATTTGAATATGCGTCAAAGGAGATGGTTGGAATTAATCAAAGATTACGACGGTGAGATTTTATAACATCCGGGTAAGGCGAATGTGGTTGCCAATGCATTAAGTAGAAAGGGTCGTGAGAAATTGATGATGTTGACTGCTCAGGAGGAGCTAATCACAGAAATAGAGAAATTGGAATTGGAAGTGAAGTATTCAATGGAGATTGATGAGAAGCTATTTCAGATGCAATCTGGTACAACTCTACTAGATAAAGTGAAGGAGGCTCAGTTTCAGGATGATGAATGCAAAAAGTTGACAAAGAAGATATCTGAAGGAACCGAACCGAGATTTAAGATGGATAAGGAAGGAATACTGAGATTTGAGAGTAGAATTTGGGTACTGCCAGTACAAGATATTGAGAAAGATATTTTAAGCGAGGCTCATAGTTCACGATATTCGATTCATCCTGGAAGTACCAAAATGTACCAAGATCTTCGACAATATTTTTGGTGGCCGAATTTGAAACGTGATGTTGCAGAATGTGTTGCCAAGTGTCTGACCTGTCAAAAGGTAAAAGCAGAACATCAGAGACCAAGTGGATTACTTCAACCGTTGGAAATTCCAGAATGGAAATGGGAGCATATTACAATGGATTTCGTGGTTGGCCTTCCAACGACTCAGAAAGGCTACGACGCAGTATGGGTTATCGTTGACCGACTGACAAAATCTGCACACTTCCTTCCGATCAAAATAAGATTCAACTTAGATCAGTTGGCCAGGTTATACGTAAAAGAGATTATTTTGAGGCACGGAGTTCCGGTATCAATTGTTTCAAATAGGGATCCACGCTTCACATCAAATTTCTGGAAACGTCTTCAGGAATGCATGGGTACGCAATTGCGAATGAGTACAACTTACCACCCTCAAACAGATGGATAGAGTGATAGAACGATTCAGACATTAGAAGATATGCTAAGAGCCTGTGTGATGGACTTTAAAGGAAATTGGGATGATCACCTACTATTAGTAGAGTTCGGCTACAATAACAGTTACCACGCTAGTATTGGCATGCCGCCTTATGAAGCTTTATACGGCAGAAAGTGCAGAACTCCGCTTTACTGGGATGAAGTTGGTGAGAGACAATTGCTAGGGCCAGAATTGGTACAGCAGACAGCAGAAATAGTCAAAGTGATCCGAGCACGACTGGTAGTGGCTCAAGATCGACAAAAGAAATACGCTGACCCACATCGTAAAAATATCTAGTTTGAATCAGGTAGTTATGTTTTCTTGAAGGTCTCTCCCTAGAAAGGAAAGATCAGATTCAGAAAGAAAGGGAATTGAGCCCAAGATTCATTGGACCCTTTGAAGTACTAAGAAGAATCGGAAAAGTCGCGTACGAGGTAGCCTTACCTCCATCACTCGAGAATGTCCACAACGTTTTTCATGTTTCTGTGTTACTACCCTACAAACCCGATTACAAGCATGTAATTGAATATGAACCCCTACATTTTGAGAAAGACTTATCTTACAAAGAAATCCCTGTCCAAATTGTTAACCGAAAAGAACAAGTTCTGAGAAATAAAGTAATACCTTCTGTTAAGGTAATTTGGAGGAACAACAATGCTGAAGAAGCTACGGGGAAACTCGAAGAGAATATGTTAAAGAATTATCCTCATTTATTTACTTAATTATGTGTATGTGATTCTGGGGACAGAATCTTTGTAAGGGGGGGAAGAATGTAACGGGTCGAATTTATTGAGTAGTGATTCTGGGGACAGAATCCTTTTAAGGGGGGAAAGATGTGACGAACGAGAATTTTGTAATTTAATTTTAATATTTATTGAATTAAATAAATATTTTTCGATGATTTAATTATTGAATTAAATAATTAATTGATGCAATTGTGATATATTAATTTAATTATATGTGTTACATTTATTAAATTAATGTAGAAATTTTTTATTATCAAAGTATGTAATTATGTGAGCTTATTCTATTAAAAGAAATATTTAATAAGTATATTGGTATTTTAAATAATTTAATTATTAATTAGAGATTTAATAAATTGACATTATTTATTAATGAGATGTTTAATTATGTGACTATGTGAATCTATGAGAAATTATTATATTTATTTATAATAAGTTAAATAAGATATGAGTTTATTTTATGAAGAAGTGTGACATTAATTAAACTATATGATAAAGCTTTATTAAATTAAATGATTTTTTTGAAACCTATTCTAGCTAGCCAAACAAGGCTCTAAGGGGAGTTGGTGCAGTCATGATTGGGCCAACTGACCACTCTGCGCTCAGTTATCTGATTATTATATCCTACGTCTTTTAATTCTTTCGTTTTCCTAAGACTAAGATACATAGCAGAGAAAGTTTCAGAGAGAGAGAGAGAGATTGTGAGGTGTTGAGAGAAAATTGTTTGATTTAAGAAGAGTTGAGAAGAACCTCATTCCCTACTAATCTATACTCACTCTCAGGGTAATCTCCTCCTTCCCAATTTCTACTAAATTACGTCTTTTAGTTTTCATAAAATGGGTTGCATAGTTTTGTTTTAAACCTCTGTAATTGGGTTAGGAGTAATGATTATGAGTTATATATATGTTATGTTATATCAAATTGTGTTTAATTACATATATGTTGTAAACCATATCATCAAATTCATGAAAACATGTCGTATTATTGATGACTTGTTATTTCAAAATATACAGAGTTTGGGTTTTGGCCTTATGGCCTTATACGTGAAATTTTATGTAGTGATCGTATATTATCCCTAAATTTTACACTCCTATATTATTAGGCACGTTGATACGAAGAGACCAAGACTTAATCGAACGGATTCGGTGTTATAATGAATTCATAGTGTTAAATTTATGATTTTGTTCATTAACTTCAAGAACATCAAGAACAGGGGAAAATTTTATGTTTTAATTCTGTGATTATGTGTTTTAATGGGTTAAAATTACTTTACAGATGTTGGGTAATGATTATATGTGAATATTAACATGTGGGTATGTTAAATTAGTGAAATTAATGATTATTTAGTGTCCTTTTCGCTGAACTCTGTGTTCTTCGCGAACTGCGAATCGAATTCTGGAGTCTCGCGCCGCGGCGCCAACTCCAGAACTGAAGACCTGCGCCGCAGTGCCACCGCGCCACAGCGCCAGGTCTCAGACCGCAGCGCCGTAGCGCCGCAGCGTGAAGGTCATGCATAACAGTGGCGCCGCAGCGCCACTCTCTAGAAAGTTCAAGAATGAGATTTTTTAAAATGTTTAAGCCTAATAATGTGTTAGTGAATTAATGTAATGAACATGTAAACATGTTAGAAGTATAATGTGATGATAAAATAGTTGTTTAACATGTAAATAACATAATTACATTTGAATTGAATTATTGAATACATAATTAGCTTGATAACTCATGAAGTACAAATTATGTGACAAAGTGGTAAATTGATTAAGTATAGTCAATAATCAAAGTAGACAAAGAGAATGGGTTTATGTTGATTAGTTAAGTTATAATTAACTGGTATTGTAAATGTGAATGGTATGTAGGATTTAAATCAAAGAACGTGCTTAGTTAAAGTGTAATCTACGCACGAGGCAAGTTTCCTAACCCTATTTATCATTATTATTCAAGTTTATTATTTACATTGAGTAAATTATCATTACTATCATTCAAGTTCAAATTTTATATTTAAGATTGATTATCTTTTCAAAGCATGATTCAGTTATACAATAATTGTCCTATTGTATACTTTTGAGATTATTTTTCAAATCGAATATCAATTATTGTTGAACCTTATTAGACTAGTGAAACCTTAATGATTCAACTAGTCCTTAGTTGATGAGCGTTCTAAAATTCAGAACCCTTGATGAATTATCCAAAACAAACTTCCTTTGGTGCGGACTCGAACGTTAAACTGAGATGAACAACCCTGTATAGGGGATTATTTACGCTTTAGCGTTAAGATATTGTGCACAGTATGGTACTAAGGGCTGATCACCCTAAGTATGAGAAGAAGGTCCATAGTCTTATGACTGTTAAAGGTTTCAAGTATAACCCTTTTTAACCTAGGACATAGTTCAAGGTCTTATGACCCTCAGAATTCTTTTGATTCTTGTTATTCACTCTTGAATTCAAAAGTTGAGCTTTTATTCAGATGTCTTTGATTTATTCGCATGTTATTATACTGTTATTTCATTTTTATACTTGTGGGCATTTGTGCTCACTCTTTCTTAATAATAACATTGCAGTTAAGAACAAAAGAACTGATGAACCTTCCACTAGTAAAGGCAAGGGCAAAGTTAACAAGTGACGAAGACCCGTTGTTTTATATGATGGTGTATTTTTTAAGACTTGAGTTAATGCTATTGTTTAAGACTTAGTTGTTTATGATTCTGTACAGATGTTTAAGGTTAGTTTAACCTGAGATTGTATTTATTATTCGGATGATGTAATCCTTTTAAGGAGAAGATTTTAAGTCTATCTATTGTATGGTTTGCATTTTTATGGGTAGATAGTTAGATAATATTTGTATCGTGAACACCAAATCCTGTGGAACTGGAAGTACCGGATTTGGGGGTGTCACAGTTTACCTTTCTTTCCAAACCTTATCTTCCCTTTCTAGGGAGATACTTTCAAAAATGCATAGCTTCCCACTTCAAAATCTCTCTTCTGGCGATGTAAATTTGCATACTTCTTCTGGAGATCTTGAGCTGCTACCAGTCGGGCTCTTATCACCTTAATGATCTCTACAGTCTGCTGCACCAGTTTTGGTCCCAACAGTCGACGTTCACCCACTTCATCCCAGCATAAGGGCGTTCTACATTTCCTTCCATACAGTGCTTCATACGGCGGCATTCCGATGCTGGCGTGATAGCTATTATTGTATGCGAACTCTACTAATGGAAGATGATCCTCCCAGCTACCCTTGAAGTCCATCACACAAGCTCTGAGCATGTCTTCAAGTGTTCGAATCATTCTCTCGCTTTGCCCATCGGTCTGCGGATGATACGTGGTGCTCATCCGTAGTTGCGTCCCCATTCTTTCTTGAAGACTCTTCCAGAAGTTTGACGTGAATCGTGGATCCCTGTCCGACACAATAGATACTGGTACGCCCTATCTCGAGATAATTTCTTTGATATACAATTTGGCTAGCTGGTCCAAACTATACCTGATCTTGATCGGCAAAAAGTGAGCCGACTTCGTAAGACGATCTACAATCACCCATATGGCGTCGTGTCCTTTTTACGTTGCTGGAAGTCTCACCACAAAATCCATCGTGATGTGCTCCCACTTTCACTCTGGAATTTCTAAAGGCTGTAGTAATCCGCTCGGTCGTTGATGCTCTGCCTTGACTCTCTGACAAGTTAGACATCTGCTGACGCATTCGACAACCTTTCTCTTCATGTTTGGCTACCAAAAGTGTTGATGTAAATCTTGATACATTTTTGTGCTTCCTATGTGTATCGATTACCTCGTACTATGCACTTCTTGCAAAATCTCTTCTCTTTGTTCTGGTACTAGCGATACCCAAATTTGCCCTTCGAATCTCAGCAGTCCGGTGCCATCAACCTTATATTTCAATTCATCCCCTTCAGCTAACCGCTTCTTGATGCTATCACAATCTTCGTCCTCCTCTTGAGCCTCTTTAACCTTATCTAATAGAGTCGGGCTCGCTGTCACTGTAAATAATTTCTCGTTGGTCTCCATCGGATACTTAACCTCTAAGTCAAGTCGTTCAAAATCTTTCACCAATTCCTCTTGCATGGTTAAATTCAGTAACTTCTATCTGCCTTTTCTGCTCAGGGCATCTGCCACTACATTTGCTTTTCCTGGATGGTACAGAATCTTACAATCATAATCCTTGATCAATTCTAGCCATCGGCACTGCCTTATATTTAGCTCTTTCTACGTGAAGATATACTTCAGACTCTTCTGATCCATATATATCTCACACTTCTCGCCATACAAATAGTGCCTCCAAATCTTCAAGGCAAAAACTACTGCTGCTAATTCCAGGTCATGAGTCGGATAACCCTTCTCATAGTCCTTCAGCTGACGTGAAGCGTACGCAATGACCTTGCCATACTGCATCAGTACACAGTCAAGACCCTTGTGTGACGCATCACTGTACACTACAAATCCTCCCATATTGTCTGGTAAAGTTAACACAAGTGCCTGACTGAGCCTCTTCTTCAATTCCATGAAACTCTCTTCACATTTCTCCATCCAAACGAACTTCACTGTCTTTCTGGTAAGGTTGGTCAACGGTGATGCTATCTCTGAAAAATCTTGGATGAATCTTCGATAGTATACTGCTAATCCCAAGAAACTCCTAATTTCTGTGGGCGTCTTTGGCTGTTTCCAGTTGATAACCGCTTCTACTTTTGCTGGATCCACCGAAACACCATCCTTGTCGATACCGTGACCCAAAAACTGCACTCTCCGCAACCAAAACTCACACTTGGAGAACTTTGCATACAACTTCTCCCACCTTAACGTCTCCAACACTATTCTCAGATGTTCAGCGTGCTCTTCCTCTATCTCTGAATATACCAGAATGTCATCGATGAACACGACAACAAACTTATTCAAATAATGTTTAAACACTTTGTTCATCAAGTCCATCAATGTTGCTGGCTCATTCGTCAATCCAAAAGACATTACCAGAAACTTAAAGTGTCCATAACGAGTTCTGAATGTCGTCTTTGGAACATCCTCCTGCCTCACCTTCAGTTGGTGATAATCGGTCCTTAAGTCAATTTTTGAAAAATATTTCGCCCCCTTCAACTGATCAAACAAATCGTCGATCCTGGGTAACGAGTACTTGTTCTTAATGGTGACCTTGTTCAACTCCCGGTAGTCGATACAAAGCTTTAATAACCCATCCTTCTTCTTTACGAATAAGACTGGTGCTCCCCACGGTGATACGCTCGGTCGAATATATCCCTTATCTAACAATTCTTGTAGTTGAATCATCAATTCCTTCATTTCTACCGGAGTCATACGATACGGCGCTTTGTATACCGGTGATGTCCCTGGTGCCAAATCGATAACAAACTCTATCTCTCTATCTGGTGGCAATCCCAGAATCTCGTATGGGAAGACGTCAATAAATTCCCTTACAATAGGTATCTGACCCAGTTCACCCTCGACTCTGCGGGTATCCACAACGTGAGCCAAATAACCTATACAACCCTTCCCAAGCAACTTCTTTGCTTACATCATCGTCAGACAACAAGATTATCTCGACAATTTACTGCCATGAAATACCACCTTTGACTTATTCAGAGTCTTTAGGTGTACGCACTTTTTCTTACAGTCAATGACCGCCCCATGAATTGATAACCAATCCATCCCGAGGATTACATCAAACTCTCCAAGATGAATCAGTATCAAATCTACGTTAAGCTTAAACCCTCTTACATAAGCACATCAGTTCTTATGGATGTAGTCTACAGGGATAATTTCTTTGTTTGCTACTTCTACATTCATTGGGTGTTCTAATAGTTCACGAGGTAGACTTAATCTTTGAGCAAATTCATTAGATACGAAAGAACATGAAGCTCCCGAATCGAATAACACATAGGCATTTATATCGTTGGTCAGAATTATACCTGACACCACCTCCCTGGATTCCACGACATCTTGCACTGTCATATTGAATGTCCTTGCTGTCGTCTTGTTTGGTTGGGCTGGTCCTCCACTGGTTGTCCTAGTGTTATTGCCCCTGTTGCCGTTTCTGCCATCCGTGCTTTTCTTCTTTGGGCAATCCTTGATCCGATGTCCCAATTCACCAAAGTTAAAACAACCTCCCTTCTTCACCTTAGAACAATTGGGTGAGGTATGCCCTTCTTGTCCACAGGCATAACATACCATTTTTCCTTTCCAGCACTCTCCCGAGTGACCCTTTCCACAGTTTCCACACACCGGCTTCTTTTGTTGCACACTACCTTGCTGACTCTCCAAATTACTACCCCCACTGCTCCATTTTTGCTTCTTGTTATTGCTACCGCCACTGCTAACATTCTGATTCCCACCTTCTACTTTCTTCTTGTTCTTCTCCCGATTGTACTTTGAGACCGCATCGCTTCCACCTTTCGCTATGAGAGCTTTCTCCAACAGAGTTGAGAATGACGTGATTTTTAGAACTGCTACCTTACTATAAATCTATGACTTTAGTCCATTTTTGAACCTTCTTGCTTTCCTCACCTCCGTGTCTACCTGATGTGGAGCGAATCTGGCCAATTCATTAAACTTTGCGGTGTACTCTGACACTGACATATTTTCCTGCTTCAATTCCAAAAACTTGATCTCCATTCTCGTTTGTGTACTCTCAAGGAAGTAGTTCTCAAAGAACAACTTCTTGAACGCTTCCCAAGTCACGATTCTAGTCCCGGCTTTGTTCTGGTTGGCCTCCCACCAATAGTTAGCCTCACCCTTTATTAAGTAGGTAGCAAAAATTATTTTCTGTTCTTCTGCTACTCTAGCAATTATGAAGGCCTTCTCAATCTCCTTCATCCACGTCTGGGCCTCTATCGGGTCTGTTGTTCCTTTAAACTCTGGCGGTCCTACTGCCTTGAAGTCCTTAAAGTTGGCTAATTGGTTTCCCGCCTGATTTCCCCCAGGTTGAGCTTGATTCCTCATGGTTTTAGCCATCATGTTGACAAAGTCTTTCATTGGGTTTGGTTAAGTTCCCATTGCATTATTAACTGACTCTTCAATCTCTTGGTTCCTTAGTACTCGTCTGGGCGGCATTATCTAGTTAAACGAAATTCTAACACATTACTCGGGTTTTATTATCATATAAGTACTTAGCTTGTAATATGCTACTGTATCCGAATAATCACATGATCATTATGTGAGAGTCTTAAATTACCAAGATTTTGGAAGTCTTTCTCCCTCATTAGTGGGTTAAGTTTGTTTAAAGAAAAAATCCAAATCAGTCTACTGGATTCACATAACATTAAATAGACAATTTACTATATAAATTTTCCAACACTTATCATAATAACGCATTTATATTCGTATATCAATCTTCGGTGTCTTACATGTTCAATACAGGTATATTTTGATAAATGCTACTATCCCATTTTAAACATAAAAGATGGGATTAACTCAAAATGATACTTCTCTACAAACACAAATAGGGATACAACCTAACTACCTACTACCTCACACCTGCTGAGATTTACATCATCATAAAACCCTATTACACAAAAAGGTACTACTGCATCTATCTACAACTGGGTCATCACATAATCATCACTGGTGGCCCTGCTGGGTGACCTGAATCGGCTCGACTCTCCTATCTCGAACTGCGCCCTCTTAGTCCCACTGCACTGGCCCTCATACGCTGCGTCTAGCGCCAGTCCTAAAGTCTCGGCCCGGACCTTAATGGCTTGCAGTGCTATCTCCAATTGGTCCACCCGCTGGGCTGACTCATAAAATGCCTCCGCCACGCGAATCTTGTCTGCAATCTCGACGTCAAACTCGCCCCGCATCGCCAGATGCTCTATGCTCAGCTCTTCGAACTTTGCCTTTTCATGCTCTAGCTGTACCCTCAGCATCCCAACTTGTAACTGGGACTCATCCAACTTTCCCTTCTGCTCGACTACCTCCATATGGGCTTGATAAGCCGCCTCCTTGTATTGACCTTCTGTGAACTAGAGTGTGTGGTTTTCAACCTCCAGTTCTCCCACCCTGCCGTCCAATTGACTAATTCTCCTCAACAAATCCTTTATCAGAGGACCATGAGGGGCTTCTTCTATGACCTCATGCTTAATGGGATCCTGATCTACTGAGTGACTGCACTGGCACTCGTCAGACATCCTACAAACACCATAAATAAAACCAACATCAGTACCACAATAAAATATATTCATTGATAAAATGAAATAATATTTTATTAAGTACAACACAAGCTCGATGAATTTCCACAATCCATCTCCTAACATACTTTATAAGAGTTTTTCTACTAAGGTTATAACCTAGGTTTCGCATTCCTAATGTTTATAACCTACGGCTCTGATACCAACCTGTGACGCCCCCAAATCTAGGTTCTCTAACCTCAGATTCGGTGCTCACGATCTATCATCATCATAAGCATTCTATAACTATTACGGAAATAATAAACATACATTGTTCATTATAATAAAGTTTCATAACATGGTCCTAAGGTCTTTTTAACCTTAACTTAAACACACCATTCATATTACAGAAGGTTTACATAAGAAATCCCATTAGATAATAATAATTAACATTGATTCTAAACTATTCCTGGATCTTGCCCTGCCCTTGTCCTTCGCATTGGATCCTTCAGGCTTAGCTGAAATTAATGTCATGATATAGCAAGGGTAAGCAACTAATTTGCTTAGCAAGTTTTTACACAAGGGAGATATATCACGACTGGAAAGAAGTTTTGCTTTCAATGTTCAACAATAGTATAAGATTGTGAAGGAACATGAATTAATAATCAACAATTGAATATTTGAATAACTGAATAACATGCACTGAGTGGTTTTGAAATAACCGTGGACATTTGCCAAGGTTCTCAGTCATTTAAACTGAACCTCTTAATAAGTTTTGGTATTCAAGGGGATCAGTCTTTCATACCCCGTGATTTATGCATAAACACTTAATATTCCTGCATCGATATCATGCCTTAATCAAATTCGTCCTTTTCTCAGTCAAGAGTTCTTATCATATCAATTTAATAAGAACAGTTTTTTAAAACACATTTGATTTTACAAATTTAAACATGCTTGATCTAGCTAATACAATTAGCATAGATCTATCTCATAAACAGTTCATATATGAAAGAACTTTAATTTAATTCACAGTTCAATAATAATAGAACATGAATTCAATTGCACAAAGTGCGAATTTCAATAATCAATATATATGTGAATAATCATCAATAATTATTCACTAACATGCTTTGAAGATAATAACTCGAGTTTGAGTTAGGAAACTTACCTCGTTTGTAGATTATGGCTACGTAATTAATTTATATCCACTATGCAGTTAAGTTATCTTCCTTTGAGAGACCTATAGTTAATCATTCAATTAGTCATAGTATAACATTAGATTATGTAATCACATAAATATTATACATTACATTTAATTCTTATAAACATTATCCTGTCTTGATAATGTTACTATTAGATAACAACTTAATATCATTACTCTTGATAATATTTAATTCACCTCTTAGTATTATTAGTTCCCTAATAATACTTTCATTCACTTACTAATATTATTAACATCTCAATAATATTTTAATACCTTACTAATATTATTAATCCTCTTAATAATATTTTAATTTAATATTATTACCTTAATAATATCATACTTATGCTTTAGTATCATTAATCATTTAATAATACTTTTAATCATTTACTAATATTTTATTCATTTACTAATATTATTAATCATTTAATAATATCTTATTCTATTACTAATATTATTAATCATTTAATAATACTTTAATCATTTATCAATGCTTAAATCAAATATTATTAACCATTTAATAATATTTTAAAGAAATTTTAATCTTAATATTTTTATTTACTTATCAACATCATAATCTAATATTATTAATATCATAATAATATTTTAATAATTTATTGGATTAATAAACAATTTATTCTAATTGTTCACCCTTTATTAAACCTCTTATTTAGTATCCATAAAAGGTCATAAATAATATTTCTTATCATAAATTGCCAAAATGCTTTAAGATAGTCAGGATATGATATATTATGAGTATTCAAGCATAAAAATCACTTTTTTCTTATTAAAGACATCATTTAACTATTTATTTTCTTTTATTCATAACTTAATCATTTTTAGGAAAAATAGCAAACTGATTCTATAAATTCTCATCTTCTGGATTTTGACAGAATATGAACCTACAAGGATCCCCAAATTTTTCTAGAGTTTTAGAAAATGATCTACTATTTTTAAAGTTCCCAAAACAATCGGATCTTGCTTCATTTTTCATAAATTGAGTTTTGCTCAGAAAAATCTGAAATTTTCTGGGTATGGTCTCCTAACATATATGAACCTACTGTAAACATTCGGAATTTTTCAGTGTATATACAGTGAGATATTCGAAGGTAAATATTTAGGATTCCTTTACGGAAATAGTTATTACGTACAATCTATAACTCGAAACACGTCCGTTCTTTTTCCTACATGTAGATAACTTCTCAAGGTACCTCTGTGATTTTACCAGAATTTTAAAAGACAAGCAACTGTCCAAAACAGTCCCAAGAAAAATGGGACATAAGCTATTTTAGGGTTTTTGAACCCTTAACATTCCAAGTGGACTGTTTTGGGGAAAACAGCCCCAAGGGTTTCAAAACTAGCTAGATTTGTGTTCTGTCACTTGGGTTTACTAGATAACTCATGTATCTAGCACCCCCCCTTCGATGAATCACAAATATAAGTTGGAAAACTTGAGTTACACAAGATTTAGTGGAAGAAAACAAGAGTTTTCACCCTTGGAGAACATATGCTCATATTCTTCCTCTAAGCCCTTGATCTAACACTCAAGATACTTAGTTCCATACATGATGATATGTAGAACTAGGTTATCTTGAGTATTTGTTCATAAGCCCAACAAAACTCAAGCTATAAAACAAAGTAGAAGAAGAAAATGAAGGTTAGGTTATACCTTGATTTAATGGCAACCTTCTTTGATTTACCAAAGTAAGTGATTAACTTAGGATGCATGAACAAACTAGCACTCCCCTCTCTCTCTCTCAATAGCCGAACCTCTCTCTCTTTTCTCTCTCTTGATGTTGCTAACTTGGGAGAAAAATTAGAAGAAGAAGAATGAGATAAATACAAATAATATAACAAATGAATGGGGTGATTAACTAATATCCCCCATACTTTTATTGTCCCTTGGATAAAAGGCTTCACCTTATCTCTTTCAAATGAGCCTAATCCTGTGGTTAAGGGTGCTTAGTAGATTTTCTACCAATGGGAGCATGACACACTTGTCCTTATGTGTAAGATTTCTACTTATGGAACATGATTAGCTTAATATTCTTGCCTTAAAAAGGCTAATGTGGCCAGCCATATATATGCCCACTAATTCCTTCATTTAGCTTTTATTTTAATGCATAAATTAGATAAATGAAAGGTCTAAAATGCCCTTAATCAAGTGGGCTAAGTTTGGGCTTACATTTTATTTCTTTTGGGCTTCTCCTTTAATTGTTTTGGGCTATGTAATAAACATAGTATAGCAATTTTAAATATATGATACCCAAATTGATTATTTAGGGTTTTCATTTTCAATCATATGAAATTTAATTACTTATACATGTGACTTTAGCTCATAACCTAATTAGGTTTACAAGAATTATGTTTAAAATTATTAGTCACTTGAAATAATAAGATTATCCACTTAAGTTAGTATACATATTAAACACTAACCTCTCATTATCACCATAACCCTTAGGTTATTTAATTGTCTCACCTAATGTATAATTAGGTTATGAAGCTTTCATTTTTAATGGAATCTATAAATGCATATATCCATAACTATAGCATACATGTTAATTGACCCATGCGCCGCTTCACATATGTTGTCACATATTAAATCACTGTAGAACACAAGGTTTTAAATATCAATAATGTACATACATATATATTGACTTAAAATTCATGGTTATTGCAGATCAACTGGCTGCCGCACCTTCAGGGGATTTCAAACCCTTGGAGACATACTTCCCCGATGAAGGGGTAATGGCAATTCAGCAACACCATCAGTACGATGCACGCCAATCATGGAGGATGTATTTTGATGGAGCTATAAATATGGAAGGTTCTGGGGCTAGAGCAGTTCTAGTATCCGTTACGGGGGAGCAGCATCCCGTCACCGTCAAATTACAGTTTGCCAACACTAACAATACAGCTGAGTATGAAGGGTGTATCATGGGGCTAAAACTTGCCCAATCAATGGGCATCAAATAGTTAACTGTCTTTGGAGATTTTGAGTTGGTAATCAGATAAACCACATGAATCTATCATTCCAAAGGTCTACACTTGCTGCCTTACCATCGGTAGTTTCTATAGATGGCTTCAGAGTTTGAAGAAATATCCTTCCTCTACATTCCTCGGAATAGGAATGATTTTGCGGATGCACTAGCAACCTTTGTAAGGTTTTGTGAAAATCAAAGTAGCAATCAAATTGTAAAATTAGCGGAAGCGTAATAAAATTAGATTTTAAAATTTTTCACAAACCAATTACCCGGATCATCCTTTATGCATATTATTAATTAAACGAAGAATAAGAAATTATGAAATCATACCCTTGTAGAAACGAGCTTCCTCTCACCTCCTACTTCTCCGCGATCTCCTTGAATCTCCGAGTAGATTCCTTCCTTTGATCAATGTAAGCCACCCAAGTGTATGGCCTCTAGAGGTGATCCACCAAGGAAGAAGAATTTTCAAGAAGAAGGGTGTATTGGCTCAAACCCTAGTTTTTCCTATCTCTGTAGAAAAAGGTGCGTACTCTCCAACTATTGGAATTACGTATATATTAATATCTGATATAAGACTCCTCTTATAAAGATATCAGGTAACCCTATTTTAATTAAAATAAGGTATTATTTATTTAATTAAACTCTTTTAATTAAATGGGCTCCCTAATCTTATTAGGGATAATTAATTAAACTCCTTTAACTAATTTTTCCTCCTAATTCTATTAGGAATAATTGAGAGTACTTATATTAAATTAATTCCTAAACTCTTTTAGAAATTAAAATAATAATAATAATAATAATAATAATATTAATAAGACTCCTCTTATTAATTTATATTTAATATTTCTAAAATATTAAATAATAAATATTAAGCTATTTAATTTATTCTATCACCATAGATAAAATTAAATATACTTAACATATTATTACGATTATGCCATTAACTTCTTAAATAATTATTCTTCCTTTTACGGTGTGACCATTTAGGTTCTCCATATTAAACCGGTTGCGAATAAATCAATTAGAACAATTCTAATCTTATTTAAATAAATAAATTAAACGATTAATTTATTTAAATAATATTTATTCTACAATAGGGATAAGCCTCCCTAGCGATCAACGACTTTCCAGATAATATAGATTTCAAAATTAATCATAAAAGAACCTTTGAGTTAATAGTTACCGTACAATTCAATCCTTCCACCATACAATGTCCCAATTAAATATAAGACATGGAATTATTGTCAAGTCTTATTCTATTTAATTATATGTACTTCGATTCCTAAATGCACAACTCCTAATGAATGCAAATTAGAAACTACTTTCCAATTTCATTCCACCTTGGCCAAGGATTCCTGGGTTGTCATTTATCGAATCACATAGGACATTTCTCTTCTTTTACTAGAAGTGGTAGATTCTTTATTGATCATTCATTATCTTCATATATAATTTATTACACCCAAGCATACCCTTTGATATACTCTAAGAGTCTTAAGGAATAAGTCAAAGTGTAATTCATTATATATAAGATACTATGATGGTCTCAAGTCTAAGGATCATTTGTACTACTATCACTATAGGAATTCCTATTGACAAGCAAGTAAAACTCCATTAGGTATTCCTTAGCGAGTCACGTTCAGTGAACTTATTCTCTAGTAAGCACCTACATACTTGCTTTAGTGTCTCCACACAAATGATCATGAGATCAATCATTCTCATCCAATGAGCAAGCAACGTACATACCAATCTATCCGAATTCACTAATCCCCTTTTTAGTAATCCATTGATTGGGAGTATTTTAGTTTAAGCTTTCTAAGAATTTAGATCTCATTAGCATGATCTCATCATGATTCTAAAAGTATTGCTTAAAACTATGGGTTTATCACATATTATTACAACAGCACCATGTAGATAATAAATGCCTTTAATAAATAATTCTTTTATTAATAAATAAATAAGATTGATTACAAAGTATATGCTTTATCATCATACATGATTGGCTTGTATGCATACTACTTTCAATCTCCCACTTGCACTAAAGCCAATCGCTGTGGTATCTCATACCCATCTTCTCTAAGTGACGATCAAACTGCTGTTGTGTTAACGCTTTAGTAAATGGATCTGCAATATTGTCTTGAGAGTCCACACGCTCCAGGGTGACGTCTCCTCTTTCAATGATCTCTCTGATCAAATGAAACCGCCGCAACACATGTTTGGATTTCTGATGAGACCTGGGTTCCTTAGCCTGCGCAACAGCTCCAGTGTTGTCACAGAATAAAGGCAGTGGTCCTGTAATACTAGGAACCATACCAAGTTCGGTAATGAATTTCTTCATCCAAACAGCTTCCTTTGCAGCTTCACTTGCAGCTATGTCCTCTGCCTCTGTCACTGAATCAGCAACTGTTTGCTGTTTGGAACTCTTCCAACTCACTGCGCCACTGTTTAAGGTAAACACAAACCCCGAAACGGATTTACTGTCATCTTGGTCTGTTTGAAAACTTGAGTCTGTGAAGCCCTCTAATTTTAATTCAGACCCACCGTAGACAAGAAATACATCCTTAGTTCTTCTTAAGTACTTGAGGATATTTTTCACTGCCTTCCAGTGTTCTTCTCCTGGATTCGACTGATATCTGCTTGTTATACTAAGTGCATGAGCGACATCTGGTCTAGTACATATCATACCGTACATGATAGATCCTATTGCTGAAGCATAAGGAATCTTACTCATACGGTCTCTCTCCTTAGGTATCTTTGGAGCCTGTTTCTTGGAGAGATGTATTCCATGGCTCATCGGCATGAGACCTCTTTTGGAATCTTCCATGCTAAACCTCTTTAGCATTGAGTCAATGTACGTTCCTTGGGACAAGCCAAGCATCCTTTTAGATCTATCTCTATAGATCTTTATCCCCAAAATATAGGATGCTTCTCCCAAGTCCTTCATAGAGAAGTGCTTAGATAACCAGATTTTAATTGATTGTAGCATAGGAATATCATTCCCTATCAGTAATATATCATCAACATATAATACGAGGAATGAAACAGCACTCCCACTAACCTTCTGGTACATACATGGTTCATCCTCATTTTTGATAAAATCAAACTCTTTGATTGTCTCATCAAAACGGATATTCCACCTACGAGAAGCTTGCTTCAATCCATAAATGGATCGTTGTAGCTTACAGACTTGATTTGTTCCAACCTTTGAAACAAATCCCTCTGGCTGTGTCATATACACATCCTCCTCAAGTTTCCCATTGAGGAAGGCAGTTTTCACGTCCATCTGCCAAATTTCGTAGTTATGGTAAGCTGCAATCGCAAGCAAAATTCGAATGGACTTGAGCATTGCTACTGGTGAGAAGGTTTCGTCATAGTCAACTCCTTGTCTTTGTTTGAAACCTTTTGCGACCAGTCGGGCCTTATAGGTCTCTACCTTGCCGTCTGCTCCAGTCTTTCTTTTAAACACCCATTTACACCCAATAGGCTTAATGCCTTCAGGTGGTGAAACCAAAGTCCATACTTGGTTTTCATACATGGAGTCCATCTCGGATTTCATGGCTTCTTGCCACTTCTCTGAGTCTTTATTACTCATAGCCTGTTCATAATTCAATGGATCATCATCATTTATGATGCGTACCTCATCGTCATCCTCTATGACAAGTCCATACCTTTCAGGTATCTTTGGTACTCTTCCAGATTTACGAATAGGGTATGGTACAGAAGGAATCTCTACTTGGTTAGGTACCTCACTTTGATCTGTAGTATTTTGTGGTTCTTGAACCTCTTCAAGATATATCTTACTCCCACTGACCCCTTCAAGGATAAACTCCTTTTCCAAGAAGGCAGCATGTTTCGCAACAAACACCTTTTGATCAGTTAGATGATAGAAATAATACCCCGATGTTTCTTTAGGGTATCCCACAAATCTACATTTGTCAGATCTAGTCTGTAGCTTATCGTTTTCAAACTTTTTAACATAAGCTGGACAACCCCAAGTCTTAACATGCTTAAGATTTGGTTTCCTCCCTGTCCATAACTCATATGGGGTCTTGGGGACGGATTTTGTAGGTACCTTGTTAAGTAGGTATGCAGCCGATTCTAGGGCATATCCCCAGAAGGAAACTGGAAGGTCGGTAAAGCTCATCATGGATCGAACCATGTCCAACAATGTTCGATTTCTCCTTTCAGATACACCATTCATCTGTGGCATCCCTGGTGGAGTCCATTGTGAGATTATACCATTTTCTTTGAGACAATTGAGAAACTCACCACTTAAATATTCTCCTCCTCGATCAGATCGAAGAATCTTAATACTCTTACCAGTTTGCTTCTCTACTTCACTTCTGAACTCTTTGAACTTTTCAAATGATTCAGATTTGTATTTCATTAAATACACATATCCAAATCTTGAGTGATCGTCAGTGAATGTAATAAAATAAGAATACCCTCCTCGTACATTCGTTGTCATAGGTCCACATACATCTGTGTGTACCAACGCTAACAACTCTGTAACTCTTTCTCCTTTTCCACTAAAAGGAGATTTAGTCATTTTTACCATGAGACAAGATTCACAAGTTGGATATGATTCGTAATCCGATAGCTCTAGGAGCCCATCTTTATGCAACTTGGATAATCTTGTTTCATTAATATGACCGAGTCTACAGTGCCACATGAAGGTATAATTAACATCATCTCTTTTTCTTTTCTTAGTTTGTTCAATTTGAAGTATATTTTCATGCAAGTCAAGTATATAAAGTCCATTTCGCAAATTACCAACACCATATAAAACATTATCATTATAAATAGAACAACTGTTGTTCTTTATTATAATATTAAAACCATCCATATCCAATACAGAGAATAATGTTTCTAATGATATTTGGAACAAAATAACAATTATTTAAATTAATGAACTTGCCCGTAGGCAGTGCTAAATAATAAGTCCCTACAGCTAATGCAGCAATCTTTGCTCTATTTCCCACTCGTAGGACGACCTCATCCTTGCTCAGCTTTCTACTTCTGACCAGTCCCTGCATATTATTACATATATGAGAACCACAGCCGGTATCCAATACCCAAGTAGAAGATTGACTTTCAGAAAAATTAATTTCAATCATAAACAAACCTTGATTAGGATTCGAAGCTTCTCCAAGCTTCTTCTGCTTTTGTTCCGTAAGATAATCCTTGCAGTTCCTCTTCCAGTGACCCGGCTTATTGCAATGGAAGCAAATTCCTTTGCTAGCTGGATCAGGTTTCTTTTGATCCTTCACTTTTGCCTTTCCCTTAGCCTTCTTGGATTTCTTCTTTTCAGAAGATACCTTGGGCCTCTTCCTTTTCTTGGAAGAATCATCCACCAGTAAGACATGGTTCTTCTTGGATGGGAAGTGACCTTCAGCAGTTTTCAACATGTTAAGTAACTCAGGCAAGCTGACGTCCAACTTATTCATGTGAAAATTCACAACAAATTGTGAGAAGGTGTCAGGGAGTGACTGCAAGATCAAATCTTGACTCAACTCCCCATCCATGACGAACCCAAGCTGTCCAAGACGTTCAATCAAATTGATCATCTTTAAGACATGAGTCTCAACGGTAGTGCCCTCGGTCATCCGAGATCGGAAGAGCTCCTTAGATATTTCATATCTAGCAGTCCTACTTTGCTCACCATACAGCTCTTGTAGGTGCAGCAGTATAGTAAGAGCATCCATGTTTTCATGCTGACGCTGAAGCTCGTTACTCATGGATGCGAGCATGATGCATTGAGCCACAGATGCATCATCTTGCCATTGTTTAAAAGTAGCAATCTCTTCCTCAGAGGCTGTCTCTGTAACTTTTGCAGGTACGGGCGAATTTAGGACATAAGAAATCTTTTCAGCAGTGAGAACAATTCTCAGATTCCTTAACCAGTCCGTGTAGTTCGGTCCGGTCAGTTTGTTAGCATCAAGTATGCTACGCAGTGAAATTAGTGAATGTGACATTTTCAAAATTCTGCATGTAAAAAGACAATATTTTAGCAAACATTCATTTAATTAATTACCAAAATAAATTAGGTCTTATTTTATATTGGTATCTCCCACTATTTTCTTCAAACTATATTACCCTCGTTTATATAGTTCGGCAAAATCTAATTAAAGTTTTTGCTAGTGAGAATAAGGATCCCATTTCAAATATATATAGCCTTGTGGTGACACAACAAACTATATATAAATAAATAGGTAGACAACTCCTTGTCAATTACATCATCATGTAACTCCTTATGTTTTGCCTCTTAGATTATTTTGATCAAGTGGTGGTACATCCGAATCAAAATTATCTAAGTTAAGTCCAACCTAGCACTTCCATATATTCAAAAAGAAAAATAGTGTCCTTGTGGTGACACAACAAAATAATATTGTTCAATTTTCTTTATAAGCATCAAATGTGATAAATTAACATCTTAAATACTTAATACTTGCCTTGTGGTGACACAACAAACTCATATTAAATATTTAATACTCTATTAATTTTATCATGCTAGAAGGCGACGTTCGATATTCTAAATATCTTTGAACGCTTAAGACTTAATATATAAAAACTTTGAGGGATTTGTTATTATTTGTCTCATCTTGTTTAGCGCGCATGCAAATATATATATAAAATACGCGTCATATTATTAAACTTGCAAAGCATGTTTGCATAATATATAATATATATAATACTAGCATGCACATATAGAATACTATATTCTACCCAAATTGATTACGGACTTTTATTCTAGTTGGTTCACTAGAGCCACCAAGTGAACCTAAAGGTCAAACCCTAGGGTGCAAGAATAAACATTTAAATATAACTATTACATCTAAACCCGGGCTCCATTACAAACGGGTCTTCGAGCGCTCCTTTCTCCTTGATCTCCGGTTCTTCAAAAAATTCTAACTAATCCTATTACATTAAACTATTTAATTTAAATAGAACCTTTGATCAACAGTCAAGGGGAAGTACATAGAAGAGAGATAGAATTTACATCAAGAAGAAAACCAGAAAAGACGAGGTACGCAGACCCCATTTAATAAAATCCATTCATTCAAACATCTAACCAAAATAAATCCAATCACATTGGTCAATAGTCCATAATCAATCCCATTTATTTTCATACATATCATCATATGTATCAATAAGTAAAATCATTCTATATATATGAGTATCATTTAATGGGCAATATCAAATTGCATGAAATCCAATTTTAAGATTAAAATAAACTCTTTTATTTTAATTATAAAATTATTAAAATTAATATATATATATTGATTCACGTGATATGCCTTAGAAATTCATATGAAATCCTTTTACAACTTAATACTTCCATATGAAATCATAAGTAATCAAGCATGCAGATTACTCCTCCATGTGAAAAGGAACAAAGGCATATCACGGAATTATATATATAATATTACATATCAAGTACCTTATCCAAAGGAAAACATGATTCCTTGTTTTTTTTTTAAAAAAAAAAAAAAAACCACAACCGCCTGCAACAAAACAAGTTGCAACAGGACTCAACTTTTGACGAAAAAAAAAAATCCACGCGGAAAAAACATGACCCAGGCCAACGTGGTTAACAAAAAAAAAATAAAAAAATTTCGTGAATTGCAGTGGCAAGTGGCAACACGGTTTGCACTTCAAGTTATCAAGATCATCCATGGAATAAAATAAAAAGGTTTTCCGAAAACCTTTTCGGCAAATAAAATATATATATATATATATATATATATATATATATATATATTTTATAAAATAATAATTTTTTACAACAATTTATGCCCAATAAATTATTCTAAATACATACCCATATATATATGAAATCAAAATAATTAATAATTCGCATAAAGTTTGGCTCTGATGCCACTGTAAGGTTTTGTAAAAATCAAAGTAGTAATCAAATTGCAAAATTAGCGGAAGCGTAATAAAATTAGATTTTAAAATTTTTCACAAACCAATTACCCGGATCATTCTTTATGCATATTATTAATTAAACGAAGAATAAGAAATTATGAAATCATACCCTTGTAAAAACGAGCTTCCTCAGGTACGAGTTCACCTCCTACTTCTCCGCGATCTCCTTGAATCTCCGAGTAGATTCCTTCCTTTGATCAATGTAAGCCACCCAAGTGTATGGTCTCTAGAGGTGATCCACCAAGGAAGAAGAATTTTCAAGAAGAAGGGTGTATTGGCTCAAACCCTAGTTTTTCCTATCTCTGTAGAAAAAGGGGCGTACTCTCCAACTATTGGAATTACGTATATATTAATATCTGATATAAGACTCCTCTTATAAAGATATCAGGTAACCCTATTTTAATTAAAATAAGGTATTATTTATTTAATTAAACTCTTTTAATTAAATGGGCTCCCTAATCTTATTAGGGATAATTAATTAAACTCCTTTAACTAATTTTCCCTCCTAATTCTATTAGGAATAATTGAGAGTACTTATATTAAATTAATTCCTAAACCCTTTTAGAAATTAAAATAATAATAATAATAATAATAATATTAATAAGACTCCTCTTATTAATTTATATTTAATATTTCTAAAATATTAAATAATAAATATTAAGCTATTTAATTTATTCTATCACCATAGATTAAATTAAATATACTTAACATATTATTACGATTATGCCATTAACTTCTTAAATAATTATTCTTCCTTTTATGGTGTGACCCTTTAGGTTCTCCATATTAAACCGGTTGCGAATAAATCAATTAAAACAATTCTAATCTTATTTAAATAAATAAATTAAACGATTAATTTATTTAAATAATATTTATTCTACAATAGGGATAAGCCTCCCTAGCGATCAACGACTTTCCAGATAATATAGATTTCAAAATTAATCATAAAAGAACCTTTGAGTTAATAGTTACCGTACAATTCAATCCTTCCACCATACAATGTCCCAATTAAATATAAGACATGGAATTATTGTCAAGTCTTATTCTATTTAATTATATGTACTTCGATTCCTAAATGCACAACTCCTAATGAATGCAAATTAGAAACTACTTTCCAATTTCATTCCACCTTGGCCAAGGATTCCTGGGTTGTCATTTATCGAATCACATAGGACATTTCTCTTCTTTTACTAGAAGTGGTAGATTTTTTATTGATCATTCATTATCTTCATATATAATTTATTACACCCAAGCATACCCTTTGATATACTCTAAGAGTCTTAAGGAATAAGTCAAAGTGTAATTCATTATATATAAGATACTATGATGATCTCAAGTCTAAAGATCATTTGTACTACTATCACTATAGGAATTCCTTTAACAAGCAAGTAAAACTCCATTAGGTATTCCTTAGCGAGTCACGCTCAGTGAACTTATTCTCTAGTAAGCACCTACATACTTGCTTTAGTGTCTCCACACAAATGATCATGAGATCAATCATCCTCATCCAATGAGCAAGCAACGTACATACCAATCTATCCGGATTCACTAATCCCCTTTTTAGTAATCCATTGATTGGGAACATTTTAGTTTAAGCTTTCTAAGAATTTAGATCTCATTAGCATGATCTCATCATGATTCTAAAAGCATTGCTTAAAACTATGGGTTTATCACATATTATTACAACAACACCATGTAGATAATAAATGCCTTTAATAAATAATTCTTTTATTAATAAATACATAAGATTGATTATAAAGTATATGCTTTATCATCATACATGATTGGCTTGTATGCATACTACTTTCAACCTTGGCCTCCTTGATCAACATACACGACAAGGAAGACATGCCAACCCTCACATTTGCCCAACCAAAGGCTCCAGCCTATGGGAATTACATTGGAGAAGTATCGGATGAGCTACCTCCCATCCAACACCCTTGATATTAGAATATCAAGGATTAATTGCAAGATGGATCTACACCCGCTGAGGTGAGTCCGACTGAAAGAAGGCGGATCCATCGACTGGCTATGAAATTCTACCTGAGCAGGGATGCACACTACAAAAGAGATGCAGGATTAGATCTCCTCAGATGTCTGAACAAGGACCAAGCTTAGAGGCTCATGTATGAGATCCATGGTGGAGTATGTGGCCCAAATATGAGCGGCCCCCTACTTGTTAAGAAAATCTTCAGAACAGGGCATTATTGGCTCTCTCTCAAGGTTGACTGTGAGGACCACGTCAGGAGATGTTATCAGTGCCAAATTCATGGGAATATTATCCACGCCCCTCCGAGGGAGCTCCACAATATGAGTTCACCTTAGCCCTTCTCAATATGGGGAATGAACGTGATCGAGCCCATCGAGCCCAAAGCCAGTAATGAGCATTAGTTTATCTTCACCGTGGTCGACTACTTCACCAAGTGGGTAGAAGCAGCCTCCTTCCCCAGGGTTACCAAAGAAGTCATCATTGCTTTCATCAGAAACAATGTCATTAGCCGATATGGACAACCAGAGGTAATTGTATCAGACAATGCTAAGAACCTCAACAACAAAATGATGGAGGAGTTGTGCAGTAAATTTCACATCAAACATCTCAACTCCGTCATCTACTGTCCAAAGATGAATGGTGCTGTTGAAGCGACTAACAAAAACATCAAGAAGATCATGTAGAATATGTCCACCAACCACAAATGGTGGCCTAACTTATTGCCTCTAACTTTGTTAGCATACAGAACATCAATGCGCACTTCCATTGGGGCAACCCCTTATGCATTAACCTATGGGATGGAATCAGTGCTCTCCATAGAAGTGGAAATGGAATCCCTCAGAGTGTTGATAGACGCTCAGCTGGATGAAGACCAATGGGTATAAGATAGGTATCACCAATTGTCTCTAATAGACGAAAGGCGTGCCGCTGCTATCTTCCACAGTCAGTTATATAAACAAAGGATCGCCAGGTCCTACAACAGGAAAGTCCAGCTAAGGTAGTTTAAACAACATGACTTGGTTTTGAAAAAGATCATGGACAACCAAGATCAGTCTAAGGGAAAATTCGCCCCGAACTAGGAGGGCCCGTTTGTTGTCAAGGAGGTATTGACAGGAGGTGCTCTCAGATTACAGGAAATGGATGGCGATGAATTTCCTTAGCTTTTCAACGCATACACCGTGAAACGGTACTATGTCTGAGGTTACCATCAAGTAAACATCTTAGTTTTGGATCATCAGATCTCCCCAGTCTTTTCAGGTTTTCTAACCCTCCACTACATATAACTTCTCTTCACACTCATCTACCCCATTAGGGATAAATACACTTTTCTAACCAGCAGCCTGGTTACGGATCGCTAGATCCTTCTCTTCACTTGGTTTTGAACCCTTACTCAACTCCTGTTATCCCACCAGGGATTGAACCTTTCACACCTGCAGTTTTACCCCACTAGGGATAAGACTTTCACACCTGTAGTTTGTCCTGTACATGGGATTAAACTTTCTCACCCGCAGTTTGACCTGAACATGGGATCAAACTTTTTATTGGCTGCAAACCGTCCTGAACATGGGGTGAACTATGCCGACCTGATCTCCTTGATACACGAGAGTACGTAGGCAGCCATATTTATATGGTCCAGTCATAATAAAATAAATAAAACAAAAACATTTCTAGACCCTTTTCCTTACAAAAATAAAAATAACAAAAATATCTCTACACCCTTTTTGCCACATACAGTGTTGAACCTCTTACACCGGGTTCGAACTACGCAGACCTGATCTCCTCTTCAACAGGAGTACATAGGCAGCCAGTCATGGTTCGGTCTAACTCCCTACCAAAACACAACAACTTGTCAACGGTACTAGGATCATCATTCAATCCACCACATTTCATCAGCTTCAGACCAAAGGGATGGAACTTCCTGACCTCCCCATGCAAATAGGAGAGTCAGCGACCATCTAAGTTATGGTTGTTCCTCAAAGAGAAACACCAATCCATAAGAGATGGAACTAACTGGTCTCCTCTTAAATAGGAGTATTGGCGACCATCTGTGGTGCGGTCGATCTCGGAGAGTAAAGTCACACTCCTTTCCACATCTCCATACAGAAACCAGTCCCAAGACACCAAAAAATGGTAGGGAAAACACACAGATTAACGATCCATTCTGAAATATCCTGAGACAACTCAATATCCATCCATCGAGGAGGAATTCAGAATACATCTAGATCACAAGCTCTGAAGAAACGGGAAAATATCAAGCAAGCAACAAGGCATAACTAAAAGGGAAGTGATCAAAAAAATATATTTCCCTACTATATATAATGTTGTTTGATATATACAATATGAACTGTACATGACAAAATGGCTAAGCTAGTCTGTGCAGGAAAATACAAGCCCATCTACAAATCAGTGTATATACGAGCTATCAAGCCCAATATGGCATCTCTCTCAGAAGAAGGAGGTAACGATGTGGTCTCCTGCACAAGGGTATCCACACGAGCTAACAGATCTATAGCCATATGCATGGTGATGCAGTTCTCATCAATATACGTGCTCATCTCTACGATCATGCCAGTAGTAAGGGACCTCATTGTGGTACTATCTGTAACGACTACATCCCGGGCAGATATAGCGACATCCCGCTCAACTATCATAGCATCTCTGGCTGATTTGGCCTCATCTCACTCCTCAATAGCGGTGTCTCTATATGCTAAGGCATCGTCTCTCTCTAATAGAGCGGCATCTCTCTCATCAAGAGTTGTCAACATCAAGGCTCTAGCCTGATCTCTCTCGAAGGTCATCAGATGAAGACTCTGCTCGAAGTACTGTGCTGAATGTTGGATTACGACAGTACTAGTACTGGGAGAATCCACAAGAGCTGCTGGCAACCCAGTGAATGGCTCCTCCTCAATGTGGGAATCAACGTCCTCCATGGGCTCTTCACCATCTGAATCAATACCCGGCACTGTGGATACAGTCGCAACTGATGAAATCTCTGTCTTCATCCACGCAGAATACTCTGATGAATAGCCCGGATGGCTAACAAAAAAATCAGCTATCTCACGCTAATCCCAACAAGCATACACCCTGGATCGGTCTTCTGCTAATAAGTGGTGAGAAGCTAAACAATGACCTAACGCCCCATCAGAAGGATGAAAGTCCTGGAACTGGTCAAACTGTGACATCACGGCCAGTGGGTGGTAGGTAGTCATGCTCCTCAAACCAGCCAGAGGGAGATAATCCATGCCAGGTGCATTAGTAATGAAGCTATAGGGTGAGCTGAGCCCTAAACACAATAGAATGCCAAACGGATCTCTAATCCTTGACAAGATGACCGACCAAGACATAGTGTCTGTACACTCTGAAGGCTGAAAGGAGTAAGACATAGCTATATCATGGGTAAAGCAGTACCCGTGTCGGCGAAAAGTGCCAATCGTTCTCAAGTGTGACATAAACCACGCATATAACATGACCGAACTACCTATAAAGACCCTTGCAGGGTATGTATTGCAGAACGTGGCCGACCTCAAAATCTCCGCCACGATCATCGGGATGATGGTATGACCCTCCCTGAGAGCTCTCATTGCCATAATGAAACATATGTCTATCTCATCCATATACCGTGGCATGTATACATACACCACTATGCACATCACAAGTACATTCACTCTGGCCAAATGCCACTGATCCTTTGGTGAGGTGAAATCCCCAGAATGTCATGCGTAGCTGTCCACCGAGCCAAATCTATCTATCAGGAAGCGCTGGGGCAATACATGGCCGGATGTAATCTCATCCTCTACTACTCTACGTCGTAACCCAGTGAGGGTCATGAATTGTCGGTGCATATCTCCGACAGCCATATGAGTACAAGGTCTGTCTAAGGGCAAAGCCGTCAACCGCTCGTACTGTAACGCCCGAGAAAATCGAATTTTTATGGCAATTAAATTTTTATTTGATTATGTGAATTAAATGAATTTAATTGATTTATTTTGTGATTAAGCCATGTGAAGGTCATTCTATGACCTAGAATATGTCTATATGGTTAGTAATCTGGCTACATGCTATAATTATTTATTTAGAATTTTCGAGATGAAAATAAATAATTTCCGAGAAATTTCCATAAAAACACTATTCATCCGTTTCTGTTCGGGGAGTTATTTTGAAATTCTGAGAAACGCGTAATGATAGAATATCGAGATAAGATGAAATATCTGATAATATTTCATTTATGGCAAACGAAGTTTTCGCCTGCGGACTTAAAACCTAAGGGTTGAGTATATTGATTTTTGAGAAGGAAATGATATGCGTAGAAGGAATTGAGTTATGGATAAAGCGTGTGTTATACAAGTTTGATACTATTTAGTATCTATGTATAATACGATGAGTTAATATGAAGTACAATATGATTATTGTATGGATATTATACGAAGAGAATACATGAATTCTACGTATAGAATACGATTCGTATTGTAGAATTAAGTTAAGACTTAAGGTTAATTCATTTGAGTTGGATTAAGTTTAGTCCAATTAATTGAATGAGTAAGCCCAGGGGATTAATGGGTTAAGCCCAAGTCAACGCCTAATGATAGATTGCTTAAGCCCAATGCATGAAAAATTGAACCGTGGATCGAACCGGTGGGTCACCGAATGGGTAAAACCCATGGGGCAACCCATGGGGATGACTCATGGGAAAGGGTAGGCTGGACCCTTGGTGTGCAAGCCAAGCATAATGCTTGGTCACCAAGCATTTTACTTGGTGACCAAGTGTGAATAGTAAGGAGATGGGAAGGTGTAATGTCTAGATTGCCCTCCATTTCATTTTCTATAAATAGAAAGCTAAGGTTGGTCATTTGAGAGTTTTTTAATTGCTCAACCTAGATTATTTGAGAGGGAAAGAGAGCTAGACTCATCCAATCATACACTTTGGAAGCTTTGACTTAGAGTTTTCCAAGAGATTTCATAAAGAGTTCTTAAAGGTAATATTCCTTAATTCTACTTTCATCTCTTTTGGTTTTCTTTTATCATGGAGAATCATAGATGGGTGGGGTATGATTTGTATGGTGGAATAAGAGTGACTTACCATAGATTCAATCTCTATAAGTCATGTAATAATAGAAATCATAAGGTTTGATATAGTTTTAAACCATGAAAATATTGATTGTTGAGATTAATTGTTGATAAACAATTAAACTCCATCAATACAATAATATGTGCATCTTGTTTGGTTAGGATGTAGATATAAAATCCATGGAGTATTCTATGTGATTTGGCTTAGAGAACATTAATAATGAAGTTATGGCGAATTTTACGAAAATAGACGTTAAACGTCAAAAAATGTTAAAATTCCGGATTGGTAGTCGAAAGTTGCCATGAGACTTGAAAATGTTTTTTTCAATTTCAACACGTGAGATAGGATAATTAAGAGTTGTAGGTTCAAGAATCATCAGATTTCGACTTAAAACGAAGAAAACGAGCATTGAACACTCATTAACGTTTACGAACGGTTAGAAAATGAACTCAATAGTGAATTTTGAGTTAAAAAATTCAAAAGCGTTGAATTCTTATATCAACACGTAGAGTATGTCATTTATGACGTGTAGGCTTTTGAACGGACTTAATCGAGCTTATAACGAAGAAGTTACGGCCCCGGGAATTTCACAAAATTTTCTAAACTGTTGAGAATTCTGGTACTGAGGTCTGGCGATGCAGCGCCAGACATAGTGTTAAATGCCGCGCCGCAGTACCGGCACAGTAAAGTTGGCCACTGCTAAATAGCGCTGCCACGCCACTGTTAGTATTAAGTCTCGCGCCGCAGTGCCGAGACCGACACCCAGACACTGCTAACTAGCGTCGCAGCGCCAGTTTAGTACTAAGAAGCCCACGCCGCAGCGCGAGTTCAGGGCTTGTGATAGAAAACTTAAGTTTTAAACTTCAGTTGTTCCAAGACCTATATGAATTGAGTTTATATACTCAATAAATGTACTAAGACTAATCCTATACTACCTATACTAATGTATATGGTATTGAACTTAGGAATCGAATGCATGTTAATAAGTTATGAATGATGAACAAAGCTGGTACCTTATCAACAATGTTAGAGTCCGGTGAATAACGTAAGTTGATTAATAAACCGGGACGAAGGGTAATAAGTCGAGTTGACTTTAATAATGATATTAAGTTAACAAAGATATAGAAGAGAAAGAAGTTGGTATGAACAATGTGAACAATTGTTTGATACCTAATTACAATGTGCTATGTGAATATATCATGTAGATTCTATAAAGGCTGTGGTCAGTCGATTAAGTTATTTGAAGACGCTGAAAGGCAAGTTTCTTAACACTTGTCTGACTTTCAAGTTAGCCAAGTTTTATGTGATTCATTGTACTGAATTACATGACTGATTTTAAAGAAAGGGTCGATGCCAGATTTAATTCAGCTAGACTACTCGTAAGATATAGATCGATTGATATTCATATCTTTCTATATAAAAATGTTAACGCTATCCTATGCCAAGAAATTGGTACAGACATGAAGGTAAGGTTTGTCTATGAACAAACAAAAGTATTTTTCATCGATATTTCGATGGGCACGTGAGTTTGCTAAAATGTTAAACGTAAATACGTTTAACGAATGAATGTTGATCAACATAGAGTACTATAGGCTGATCACCTAGAAATGCTCGTAAGTAATGCGGATGTACAGCCTTAGTGATGTCCTTTTCAAGTATGAAAAATGAAAGCTACTGTTCATGGTCTATCGACCGGTTCAGAATTCCTAATCTACTCTATACATTGGGAATTGATGATATGAAATGTTAAAGTATTATTGTTTCATAATACTTCATAACTATTTGTTCAGTTATGTAGGAATTGTTATATAATTCACGAATGTGGTATTACTGTTATCCTTTGATAAACTTGCTGAGCTGTCATGCTCACTTCTTGCGTGAATTATATAATTGCAGTTAAGGATGAACGTACTTAGAAAGCTAAGAGAGATAAGGGCAAGGCTAAGATGGATACTTAACCATCGTGTAATAGACTAGTATGTTTGTATATATTATACATTATGAACAACGAATGATGTAATCGGTTTATGAACTTGGGAAGGATTATACTTTGATTGTAATAAGAAGATAGTAATTACATTCATTTTGTTGTATTTCAATGGAATTGTTGTATGAATGCTAGTACAGTAGAGCACCATATGTCGGGTTGGAAGATACCCAAATTTGGGGGTGTCACACGTACTACTCCAATGTAAGAGTCAACTCCTAGGTACCAAATCAGAAAACCTGTCTCTACGGTATCCAATGCTCCAACATACCCTCCACAAAGCCTGCGGGAACCTAAAACATCAAGAGGGTCATAGAATGCTGTAAAAGCTTATCTACAGTCACCTTATCTGTAGGTGACATACTATCATACCACGACCTTAGACGGGATGCCACCAATACTGGTGGGGTATGATCTATGCGACTGACTATCGAAGAGGACATCTGTGTAGGCCGTATCAAAAGACCATCCAGGGGTCAATGCTGAATATCTCTGGACATACACACATATGCATAACATGATAAATGCATGACAAATAATATATGGCAATATGATATAGGGAATGGAAAATAGTACATACATTCATACATCATCATCTATATATGTGACACCCCCAAATCCAGGTACTTTATTTCCTCAAGACTTGGTGTTCACTTAATCAAAACATTCATTTCTAACTACCCAATCAAAATAAAATTGAATAATAAAAACCTGCCCATACAGGATATAATATGGAATCAACAGGAGTATAACAATAAGAACTGTCGAAATAGGCTCATCAAAAGTGAATAGTACTCTATCAATAATAATCAAAAACTGAAATCCCAAAATATGGAAAATATACATCACTAAGGGTCGTAAGACCATGAACTACGTCCACAGTTGCAAGTAATCTTTCAACTCCAACTTTAACAGTCATAAGACTATAAGGACCTCGTACTTAGGGGGATCAACCCTTCGTACAATGTATTGTGCACAACCATTTCAACGCTAAGCGTAAACCTCTATTTAAAGAGTTGTTCATCTCAGTATTTAGAATACAAGTCCGCACCAAAGTAAGTTTGGTTTGGATAAGATTTCAAGGTAATTTGAAATTCAACGAACATCAACTACGGAGTAGTTGAATAAAATTCATGACATTATACTTATAGAATAATCGTAATTGAATTAATCATAGTAACTAAAATCATGCTTTAGGAATAATCTAATAGCATACAATTTGAATACCATAGCATACCTTGCTTGAACAATACTTAGCCAAGGTTAATTAGAATTGAATATTAAACATGCATAGAAATCTAGTTATGCATGCTAACCAATAATTGAATTACAAGAATAACTTGTTCAACATCAAATAGTTCAATAAGACAAAGGATTAGAAAACTTGCTCAATTGTAAAAGTAGAGTTAAAGAACTTGCTCAATTATAAAATAGAGTTAGAAAACTTGCCTTTAGCACAAGCTACACCCTTACCACTTGAATTTCAATACCCTAAACATATGTCATCGTGACATAGTTAGTCATTATCACATAACTAATACATTCATTCACGTAGGTTTGATTATTCAATCACATAATCAAATTATAACACAAGTTAATCCTTAATAACATTTATTCACAGTATAGAAACACTAAAATTAATATTTTATAGTACTACTATTATCATATAGTGTTTCTTAAAATTTCGTGTACAAAAAGTACATTGTCAGACCATTCTGCTAACTCGCGCAGCAGCGCCACAGTTTACACTGTGGGTCGCGTTGCAGCGTGGTGATGGCGCTGTGGCGCGGTGAATACACTACGAAGCCACGCTGCGGTGTGGTGATGGCGCTGTGGTGCCAGTAACATACTGCTGGGTCGCGCCGTGGCGCGAAACTTCAGTGTCGACTAACAGCTTCGGCAACCGTGCAAGAAAAAGCCAAATTGGCCTAAAAGCTCGAATCTAATAGACTGATTATCATGTAATTTACATATAAACTTCATATAAACATATTGTGAAGACTTCTAACATGTTTCTATTCATAAATTAACACAAACCTCAAAGTTATAACACCCAATTTCAACGATTTTGGCAAAAACTCCATTGTTGATATTTTTTTATGAAAATCAACACTGTGATTTTGTTTTTCAATCAAAACAGAAATTTCAAAATATCATAGTTATAATTATACATACTCTATCAATTTCCATAAACAATTTATCAATTTAACAACTAATAAAACCTTAATTTCTATTTTAAACTAAGCCATGTTCATATATATATGTTCATGTAAACACTGTAATATATTTTCTTCACAATTTGCATACATACATAAAGAAATTGATTATAATCATACATACATTCAAGAAAATAGTTTTACAACAACAATCATCATCTAAAGCTATATACATAAGAAATTCATCATCCATAATTATTTACAGAGAACTTTTTGGAGAAGAAAACTAAACTTTAAAAATAAAATACAAGGATTAATATCCTACCTTTGATTAAGAAGATGATACTCTAGAAGAAAATAGTTATGATTTCCATCTTCTTTTCCCCAATTCTTTTCTCAAATTCTCTAAGTTTCTCTCAACTTTTCTCTCTATAATTTTTTCTTCTTCTTCTCTTTTCTTCACTGAGCCTTCTTCCTAACTCTAGTCTATCTAACGTAGGAAAAATTATAACGTATATGATATAATATCTATTAATGATATAATATAAATATAGATATAATTATATCAGTTATATTTTTGTTTGAAAATCAAAAGCCATAAGGCTTGTTTAACTAATCAAAATAAAATAACCCATTAACCTTTATACCTTGTTTGATAAAACATAATTAAATTAAAGACTTATTATGCACTAAGACATGTTTGGCAAAACTAAATTAAACTCTTTTAATTTATTTTAATAATTCCTTTATAGCAAGGTTATTACTCACCTTAATAAATTAATTAAAACATTAATCTATTAAATTACTTTAGCACATAATTTAATATCACATAACTATAATTTCTTTTATAATTATAATTCTATTTAACCAACTAATATTTTAAATTACAATTTCTCATTTAAAATATTATAATTTATTTAAATCACTATAAGCTCTCTAGCTTACTTATTAAATTAAATTATTATATAATCTCATAACAATTAATTTTCTTAGCTCCTTAATTATTTATTCAACAAATAATTAACTAAACCACATCAACTCAATAAATATCTAATATTGCAAATAAATATTTAATATTTAATATTTAATTATTTATTTAACAAATAAATAACTAAACCACAGCAACTCAAATTGAACAATTATTTATTCAACAAATAAATATATCCATTAAATACTTATATAACTCAAATAAATATTTCAAATTAAATTAAAAGAATTTGGAATGTTACATCATTCCCCTCTTAAAAGGATTCTGTCCTTAGAATCACAACTCAAACAAATCATTCGTTACATTCTTCCCTACTTATAAGGATTCTGTCCCCAGAATCGAAGACACAGATTAAACAAATAACTCAGGATAATTTTTCATCATTTTATCTTCGAGTTTTCACGTAGCTTCTTCAACGTTGTGGTTTCTCCATATCACTTTCACAGAAGGTATAACTTTATTCCTGAGCACCTGTTCTTTCTTGTCAACTATCTGGATAGGAATCTCTTCATAAGACAAGTCTTTATCAAACTGCAACAGTTCATACTCGATCACGTGCTTGTAATCGGGCTTATATGGTCGTATCACCGAAATATGAAAAATATTGTGAATGATTTCTAACTCTGGAGGTAGAGTTATCTCGTAAGCCCCCTCTCCAACTCTTTGTAGCACCTCGAAGGGTCCAATAAACCTCAAACTTAGCTTTCCCTTCTTACCAAAACGAATTTTCCCCTTCCAAGGAGAAATTTTTAGGAATACATAACTTCCTACGTCAAATGCATGATCTTGCATGTGTTGATCAGCATACTTCTTCTGTTGGTCTTGAGCTGCTACCAATCTTGTCCTGATGAGTTTGACAACGTCAGCAGTTTGTTGCACTAGTTCCGGTCCTAGCAGTTGACGTTCACCGACTTCATCCCAGCATAGTGGAGTTCTACACTTTCTACCGTACAATGCCTCGTAAGGCGGCATGTCGATGCTCGCGTGGTAACTGTTGTTGTAAGCGAATTCCACCAATGGTAAATGTTCTTCCCAACTACCTTTGAAATATATGACGCATGCTCTAAGCATATCTTCCAATGTCTGAATTGTTCGTTCGCTTTGGCCATTTGTTTGTGGATGATAAGCCGTACTCATTCGCAAATGTGTCCCCATGCATTCTTGTAGTCTCTTCCAGAAATTTGACGTGAATCGCGGATCTCTATCGGACACAATTGATACTGGCACTCCATGCCTCGAAACGATCTCTTTAATATACAATCTTGTCAACTGATCAAGATTGAATCTAATCTTTATTGGTAGAAAGTGTGCTGACTTTGTCAGTCTGTCCACTATCACCCAAATCGCATCACATCCTCTCTAAGTAGTTGGAAGACCCACCACAAAATCCATCGTGATGTGTTCCCACTTCCATTCCGAGATTTCCAACGGTTGAAGTAATCTGCTGGGTCTTTGATGTTCGGCTTTTACTCTTTGACATGTCAAGCATTTTGCTACGCATTCTGTAACGTCCCTTTTCATATTCGGCCATCAAAAATGTCAACGCAAATCTTGATACATTTTCGTGCTTCCTGGATGAATTGAATATTTTGAGCTATGAGCTTCAGTCAAAATTTATTCTTTCAGCTCTGGTGTTACTGGAACCCAGATTCTTTCCTCAAACCATAGTAGTCCTTCGGTGTCGATCTTGTATTTTGCATCACTACTCTCAATCAGATTCTCTTTGATTTTTCTACACTCTTCATCTTGTAGTTGAGCATTCTTCAATTTGTCCACTAACGTTGTACCAGCTTCTATCTAGAATAGTTGTTCGTCAGATTCTTTTGGAAATTTGATTTCCAACTCCAGTTTTGTCATTGCTGAAATGAGCTCCCCCTGAGTTGTTATCAGCATCAACTTCTCCCGACCTTTCCTGCTTAAAACATCTGCCACTACATTTGCTTTGCCTGGATGATAAAAGATTTCACAATCATAATCTTTTATCAATTTCATCCACCTTCTTTGATGCATGTTCAAATCCTTCTGAGTGAAGATATACTTCAGACTTTGTGGTCTATGTAGATCTCACATTTCTCTCCATAAAGATAGTGCCTCCATATCTTCAGAGCAAATACAACTGCAGCCAATTCCAAATCATGAGTCGGATACCCTTTCTCATAATCTTTCAGTTGTCTTGATGCATATGCAATAACTTTGCTGTTTTGCATAAGGACACAACCCAACCCTTTGTGTGAGGCATCACTATACACCACAAAATTTCCTGTATTATCTGGTAATGTCAACACAGGTGCCACACTTAGCTTCTTTTTTAAATTTTGGAAACTCTCTTCACATTTCTCCGTCCAAACAAATTTTACAGTTTTCCTTGTCAAATTTGTTAGCGGAGTGGCTATCTTAGAAAAATCTTGAATAAATCTTCTATAATAACCGGCCAGGCCCAAGAAACTCCTCACTTCCGAGACAGTGTTCTTGGTTGTTCCCAATTGATCACAGCTTCCACTTTTGACGGATCCACTGAAATCCCATCTTTGTTAATCACATGCCCCAAAAATTGTACACGGTCGAGCCAAAATTCGCACTTAGAGAATTTTGCGTACAACTTTTCCTTCCTTAGTGTTTCCAATGTCAAACGTAGATGTTCCATGTGTTCTTCTTGAGTTTTGGAATACACCAGAATGTCATCAATAAATACCACTACAAACTTGTCTAAGAGTGGTTTAAGCACCCTGTTCATCAAATCTATGAACGCAGCAGGTGCATTGGTTAAACCAAAAGACTTCACCAGAAACTCGTAATGTCCATATCGAGTTTTGAATGTCGTTCGTGGTATATCCTCCTTCCTCACTTTCAATTGGTGATACCCACTTCTCAAATCTATTTTCAAAAAATATTTAGCTCCCTTCAATTGATCAAACAAGTCATCTATTCTTGGCAACGGGTATTTATTTTTAATAGTGACTTTGTTTAACTCCCTGTAATCATCGCAAAGACTCATTGATCCGTCCTTCTTCTTCACGATTAAAACTAGCGCTCCCCACGGCGATACGCTTGGTTGAATATATTTTTTGTCCAACAGTTCTTGCAACTGTACCATCAGTTCCTTCGTTTCTACCGAAGCCATTCTATACGGGGCCTTCGATATCGGTGATGTACCCGGCGCTAAGTCGATCACGAACTCAATTTCTCTGTCAGGCGGAAGTCCTGGCAAATCCTCTAGAAAGACGTCTTCGAATTCCCTCACTACTGGTATTTCATCCAGTTTTACATTCTTCTTCTGAGTATCGACTATGTAAGCTAAATAGCCCACACAGCCTTGACTCAACAATTTCTTAGCCTGCATAATCGTCAGACATTTCATTTGTCTAGACGACTTGCTATCATAAAATACTACCTTTGACGGAGTCATAAGGTTTTCACACTTCTTTTGGCAGTCAATTACTGCTCCGTATTTGAACAGCCAATCCATTCCCAAAATTACATCAAATTCCCCGAGTTTAATCGGAATTAAATCTACCAACAAGATATTCTCCTTAATGTTCACCCTACAGTTCTTATATACGAATCTAACAGAGATTACTTCCTTATTCGCAATTTCTATGTTCAAAGGAAAATTTAGTTCTTCTCTAGGCAACTCTAACCTCTTAGCAAATTCATCAGATATAAACGAGCAAGTAGCACCCGAATCAAATAATACATATGCATTAATATAATTGATTGGGATAATACCTGACACCACATCTTTTGATTGCACAACATCTTGCACAGTCATGTTGAAGGTTCTGGCTGTGGGTTTGTTTGATGCTGCAGGTCATGCAATGGCCCATATACTTCCATTGTTACCTCCATTGCTTCTGGTTGCCACTCCCTCCTTCTTTTTAGGGCATTCACGAGTAAAGTGATCCTTAGATCCGCACGTGAAGCACGCATTCTTCTTCGGTTGAGTACAATTTGGGGCGATGTGACCTTCCTGTCCACAATTGAAGCAAACTCGTTTCCCCATCAAGCATGCACCCTTGTGAAATTTCCCGCATGTCGCACATGCTTCAAACTTTTTGTTTTGTTGGTTACACTGATGGTTTCCAGCAACCATGTTCCCATTCCACTTCCTCTTCAAGCTGTTGTTGCTGTTGTTGTTGTTGTTGTTGTTGTTGTTTCCACTGCTACCACCTCCATTCTTTATCTCATTCTCATTCTTCTTCTTCTTTTGTTCCTAATTGAATGTTGTCACTGCCTCGCCTCCACCTTCAGCTAGTACTACTTTCTCCATCACTGTTGTGAATGTCTTCAATTGGAACAGGGAAACCCTACTGTACAACCAGGGCTTCAGTCCATATTCAAACCTTTTTGCCTTACGCTCGTCTGTGCTGACCTGATATGGCGCAAACCTCGCCAATTCGTTGAATTTTGCGGCATACTCAAATACCGTCATCGATCTCTACTTCAATTCCAAAAACTGAACCTCTAACTGATTCTTCGAACTCTCTAGGAAATAGGTCTAGAAGAACAACTCTTTGAACCTATCCCAAGTCATCACTCCTGGCCCTTCACGAGTTTTATTGGCCTGCCACCAATAACTAGCTTCTGCTTTTAACATGAAAGTTGCGAAAGCAGTCTTCTGATCATCCCCTACCCTAGCGACATCGAACACCTTTTCTATCTCCATAATCCAGGTCTGTGCTTCGACTGGATTCATGGACCCACGAAATTCAGGTGGTCTAACCGCCTTAAACTCCTTGAACGTTGTGCCTTGGTTTTGAGGTTGATTCTGTAACGCTCCTGTTAGTAATGTCACTAGTTGTTGAACGGGATTACCATCAATATTGTCGTTATTGGTTCCTTTCGTGGTTCTCTGTCGTGGTGGTTGACGTCTGGGAGACATTTTCTGTTAAAACAAAACATCTATTAGACTATTACTCAGCTTCTTTAAGTATTTTCTAATTAACTTGCCTCCATAACAGAAATAACCACATAACACTTTGAATAAAGTAAAAACTTTTATTTATTCATCATTACTTCGAAAAACATAAAAATAATAGCATCATTGCTATTTACATTCCTTTACTGAACTACAAAAGTTTCAGGACAACATCATAATCATGTCCCATAGGTTGCATAACACTTGGGATTTACAATTTATTTAACCTTTCACTCATCGTACAACAGCTACGGTGTTCTATTAAGATACTTCTTAACCCTATCACGTTCTTCCTCCATGACTCGAAACATTGTTCTGCGATCTAAAACGAATGATGGTAGCGTCTCAAACTGAATCGGATATCCCATGACCCGATCTTGAGCTCGATTAATTGCGGTGTTAAATACTTTATCCATCTCTTCCATCTTCATCCTCTTTACCTGCACGTCTCTCGCCGCTCTTCCAGTTCATTGATAAACTTCATCGTATGCATCTTCAGCTCTTGCCCTCTTAGCAACTTCTTCTCTCAGCTTGCTCTTTAGTTCAGCAACCATCTCGTTCAATTGTTCTTTTTCTCCTTCAGTCTGTATTAGTTTCACCTCGGTGTTTATTAATCGTTCCTCACGATCGTGGATCTCGCCATCTTTTTGTGTCATTGCAGTTTGTTGTTCAGCTACTATCTCCTGCAACTCCTCAACTGTATCTTGAAGTTCCACGTTATGGTCATGCACCTCATCATATATACGGCCCGCTATCGAGTTAAGTGGAATCCTTTCCTCCTCGTCATCCTCATCCTCCTGAGGTAACTCAACGGGATCCTCCTCGTCTGTCTCCACATCAACATCCTCATCTTCAACTACTGTGACCAACAGGGCTGACTCCCGTGGTAGTAGTTGTTCCCAAACTACCTGAATGTCGCGAGGCTTCTCCTCTATAGGCACTTGAGGTCCCTCCTCCCTAGCCTGACTGGATTCTCCGACATTAGTCAGCCTGACAACAAAGTTTTTTTTTTAAAACTTTTAATTAATAATTATTACTACTCGACACTCACGAGTACAAAAATTATAAACATATAAGCACATAAGTGTTTTATTACTTCTTTCTTAAAACTCGATAAGAGTTATCTCCACTATCTTTTCAAAGGTTGCTTCCTAAGGCTTTTTCTCCCCACCTAAGGTTCATAACCTAAAGCTTTGATACCAACCTGTGACACCCCCAAATCCTGGTACTTTATTTCCTCAAGACTTGGTGTTCACTTAATCAAAACACTCATTTCTAACTACCCAATCATAATAAAATTGAATAATAAAAACCTGCCCATACAGGATTAAACTTAAATAAAAATATCCCAGGTTATCTAACCTTTAATTACAAACATTCAAATGCGAAATTTAAAATCTATTACATCACATCATATTTAAAAGTATGTTATCATAATGATAAAGATAAAATTACAAGTCTTCATCACTTGTACATTTTTTCCTTTCCTTTAGTAGACAAAGGTTCACCTACCTTCTCTTCTTTAATTGCAATGAGTTTATAAATATGTAAGAGTGTGAGCAAAGCAATTGCTCACTGGATATAATATGGAATCAACAGGAGTATAACAATAAGAACTGTCGAAAAAGGCTCATCAAAAGTGAATAGTACTCTATCAATAATAATCAGAAATTGAAATCCCAAAATATGGAAAATATACATCACTGAGGGTCGTAAGACCATGAACTACGTCCACAGTTGCAAGTAATCTTTCAACTCCAACTTTAACAGTCATAAGACTATAAGAACCTCGTACTTAGGGGGATCAGCCCTTCGTACAATGTATTGTGCACAACCATTTCAACGCTAAGCGTAAACCTCTATTAAAAGAGTTGTTCATCTCAGTATTTAGAATACAAGTCCGCACCAAAGTAAGTTTGGTTTGGATAAGATTTCAAGGTAACTTGGAATTCAACGAACATCAACTACGGAGTAGTTGAATAAAATACATGACATTATACTTATAGAATAATCGTAATTGAATTAATCATAGTAACTAAAATCATGCTTTAGGAATAATCTAATAGCATACAATTTGAATACCATAGCATACCTTGCTTTAACAATACAAAGCCAAGGTTAATTAGAATTGAATGTTAAACATGCATCGAAATCTAGTAATGCATGCTAACCAATAATTGAATTACAAGAATAACTTGTTCAACATCAAATAGTTCAATAAGACAAAGGATTAGAAAACTTACTCAATTGTAAAAGTAGAGTTAAAGAACTTGCTCAATTATAAAATAGAGTTAGAAAACTTGCCTTTAGCACAAGCTACACCCTTACCACTTGAATTTCAATACCCTAAACATATGTCATCGTGACATAGTTAGTCATTATCACATAACTAATACATTCATTCACGTAGGTTTGATTATTCAATCACATAATCAAATTATAACACAAGTTAATCCTTAATAACATATTTATTCACAGTATAGAAACACTAAAATTAATATTTTACAGTACTACTATTATCATATACTGTTTCTTAAAATTTCATATACAAAAAGTACATTATCAGACCATTCTGCTAACTCACGCCGCGGCGCCATAGTTTACACTGTGGGTCGCGCTGCGGCGTGGTGATGGCGCTGCGGCGCGGTGAATACACTATGAAGCTATGCTACGGCGTGGTGATGGCGCTGCGGCGCCAGTAACGTACTACTGGGCCGTGCCGCGGCGCGAAACTTCTGTGTCGACTGACAGCTTAGGCAACCGTGCAAGAAAAAGCCAAATTGGCCTAAAAGCTCGAATCTAATAGACTGATTATCATGTAATTTGTAAAACCCCAGATTTTATGAATAAAGATTTAATTTTTCAAAATATTTTTTAAATATTATGTTGTGAATTTGTGATAATGTTATAGTTGTGGGTAGTATTTATAAATTTTGCAAAGTATGCAAGTTGTTGTATTATATTCGATTGGTCGGGGAATATTATTTTTATCGGGGAATATTCGTACGACGACACAATTGTTGGTGGACCCCACAACAGAATTATTGTCGGATTGAGAAAACGACAAAAATATTTTATGAAAATAACGTCGGAAGTTTTACCGTTAATACTGTTGAACTACTCGGTAGTAAAAGTACAGTAATACGTGTGGTTGCATAGTAGCATACGACATTGATTATTGAGGCTTACGTGATTAGTCACTCAGTTTGATTCAATTATTGTCAATTAATAATATGAATTATTTAGCGATAATAAAAATTTTTTTTATTCGTATTATTAACGTAATAAAACAGAAATATCTATTTATATAAAACAGAATACTTTATTAAAGTTATTCTATAAATAGAATATATTATATTTTATTTAAAAGATTTTTCTTTAAATATGTTCCATCAGATTAAAGTAAATCAATCTGGACCGTTCATGGATTAGTTATCATGCATTCTATTTTCCTATAAATAGAAGTTCATTCCTTCATTATTTTCTTACGAATTCACTGAACTCTAGAGAGAGAAACTATAGAGAGAAACTATAGAGAAAAAGAAGAAAAGTATTCTGCTACTTAACTACTTCTTTATTTCAGTTCTTCTTTAAAATGGTAAGGGATATTATTTGTTGTACCCGTAAGGGGTGTTATTTCTTTTGTATTCATGAAGAGAACTTTTGTTATTCTATTTCTTATTATTTTGTTGGAATAACCTGTATACGCGGGCTACCCTGTACTTGGTGACATTCTTCTATTATTTTGTCTTTATTATTCTGTTGGAATATTCTGTCAGTGTGTTTTACACCGGACCTAGTTCCGCCTTTATTATTATTCTGTTGGAACATCTTATCTATGTGTTTTACACCGGGCCTGGTTCCGTCTTTATTATTATTCTGTTGGAACATCCTGTCTGTGTGTTTTACACCGGACCTGGTTCCGTCTTTATTATTATTCTGTTGGAATATCATGTCTGTACATTTTACGCCGGAACTGGTTTCATTATTTATTATTCTATTGAAATAACCTGTCTGTGCGGTCTATCGCATGCATGGTGATTTCTTTTGTTATTCCATTCTTTATTATACTCAGTTGGTTAAAACTTTGACTTCTATACTTTATGAAATTAGTGGAATATCTTTGATATTTGCGCTTCATCTAGTATGTTTTCATGGAAATATTCTTCTAAGAATTTTGAATTTTACTCCACAAAGCAGTATCATATTGACAATTTGGACGTTGTTAATTCCTGGATAAATTAATTCTTGAACTTGTTTTATTGAATTCTTATATCATTGTCATCATCCTCATGTTTATATTTTGTTGAAAGTCATATATGGCCTATAGTGCATAGATGGACTTGGTATGATTATGACCAGGGATTAATCGGTGTAATCATGACCGTAATATTACAAATGATGTGGAAAAAGTCCTCATTGGCCCGTAGTGCATTGGTGGACAGTTTTTGGTATGATTATGGCTATTGATTCTCTTTGGCCGTAGTGCAGAGATGAATTATTTTATGACATGATTAGGACCGTTGATGAAAACATGATTATCTTTAGCCGTAGTGCATGGATAATTTGTGGTCGTGATACTAAAGAATATCCTTGGCCGTAGTGCAGGGGTGATTCAATGATGTGGATTATTTATTAAGCTGAGTCCCAGCGATAAAAGTCATGAAAAACCTTTTAAATCATAAAAGATAGTAGATTTTATTCTCTACTTGACTCTTTTAATGGATTGCTTGATCCGCTGCAGTTAAACTTGATGTCTATTGTATTTTATCAGTTTAACATTGTTGAAGACTAATGATAATTTATTCTGCATTATCTTAGTCATAATATTTCTTACTGGGCTAGTTGAGCTCACCCTTTCTTTCACAGGTTCTCTTCAGGAAATGAGAATATAGCTGGGACGAGTCGGGAAACGTAGTGATGGACCAGATGATAGCATTAGTAGTCCTCACTATTCTATGTAATAGTGTGATAATAATTGTAATGAAGACTCCTTTTGAGTATGGATACTCTCTAGAAGACAATATTTGTATTCAAACTCACAGTTTATGTTTTGTCGTATTGTACACGACAATTGTATTAGTAAGTTGTATTTGAATTCTGTACCATATATCTGGCGACCCAAGATGGGTGATGTATACCTAATTTTGGGGGCGACACAGTTGGTATCAGAGCTTAGGGATATGATCCCTAGCTAGGATGTGAAAATAGAACTAGGAGGGGAGAGACGGGGAATTCCTTCGCTAGTATGACCTACCTAGGTTTACTTGTTATTGAATTGGTCGGTCAGAGTATAGAGATAATATGTGATATGTTAATTAACCCTTATTTTGTAACAGTATTTGAAAATGGTATATGAAAATGTTGAGATAAGCAATGGAGCACAGGAGACCGTTGAGTCTCCACAGATCAATAATCAGGACAATGTGCAACAAGATGGCGATAATCCTCCTATAAATAACAACACTGATCAATTGACGAACGACGGTACGTTTAGGAGTTTTTTAGAATTCATGCAACATCAGGCGAAGGGGGCTCCTGTTCATAATGCAAGTAAAAATAATGGCAACCCACGGTTGGTCACCGCTAAGCAGTTCAAGGAGCTGGAACCACCGGAGTTTTTGGGAAAGCAAGAACCACTTAAGGCGGAGACGTGGTTAAAGCAGATCACCAAGATATTTGATATCTTGGGATGCTCAGAGGAGCAAAAGGTTCCCTTTGCCACCTTTATGTTGCATGAAGAGGCAGATTACTGGTGGGAATCTATAAAATGTACCCAGCCTGACACACTCAAGATGTCTTGGGAGAAATTCTAGGAGCAGTTCAACGATAAGTACTTTTCCGAAAGCATTCGTCACATGAAAGAGGTAGAATTTATCAAGTTGGAGAAAAACAACATGACCGTGTCGTAGTACGAAGCCAAGTTTGCTGAGTTTTCCCGATTTGCGTCCCACTTGGTTGATAATAAAGAAAGAATGACGTGGATATTTTTAAGAGGTTTGAAGCCGGAGATACGTCAATATCTTATTTCTCATAAATTGTGTTTGTATTCAGATATTGTAAATAGGGCTCAGTTAGTAGAGCGTGATAACGAGTCAACGCAACCAAAAGAGAGCAACCGGCAAAATGATAATACCGGTGATGACAGTCATCAAAGCGGTGACAATAAGCATTGAGGGAATCAACATGCCAGAAATGGTAACCACTTCGGTGGTAATCATGGACAAAACAATAAGAATGGACATTTCAAGAAGAAAAGGTTCAACAATGACGTGAAGACGTCAGTACCAGCACCCATTTAAAAGGAAGAAGAACGACCACCGGTCGTATGTTTCAAATGTGGACAGGAGGGACACATCCGTCCAAACTGTACGCAGCAATCCAAATCGTGTTTTAATTGTGGAAGAGAAGGTCACTTAGATCGATTTTGTCGTATGGTGAAGTCAAGTCCAGCTGGGATAGTGATGCCAAAGGATGTTTCAGACAAGCCAAAGTTGGTAGCTTAAGAGAGAGCATTTTTTTTCGTGACGAGGAACCTGAATAAAATTATCACGGGTATGTTAGTCATAAACTCTTGCAAAGTCTATACCGTGTTAGATACCGGTTCTACTCACTCTTTTATTTCACCTAGTTGTGTTCAATGTTTGAACTTAACTTCGGAGAAGTTAGACTTTGATATATCTGTTTAAACTCAGTTGGGAGAAACTTTCGTTACCTCCACTATTTATAAATCTTGTTCAAATCAACACTTTCACGTTACCTGTCGATCTTATTTCTTTGAAAATACTTGCATTGATGTGATTTTTGGAAATGATTGGTTAACTGCTCATCATGCTTTTCGTAAGGTTGTTAACTTTCATATTCCTAACCAACCTGTTATGCGAATTCAAGCAACCAAACCACTAAAGTCAATCATTGTCATATCAAGCCATAAGTAAAGATCTTTGTTCCTTTCGTTGTTAACTTCCTGGTGTGGAATGCACCGAATCTAGACTTTCTGTAGGAGACATTGTAAATGACGATGTCAAGTTGATAGGTATCAATGTGACGTGTTATCCAAGTCTGGGATGAGAGTAACAGTTTTGAATGATATTTCTATTGTTAATAAATTTCCTGATGTATTCTTGAAGACTTCTTAGCCTACCCCTAGAGCGTGAAACTGAATTTTGTATTGACCCCAGTACAAAACCCATTTCTTAAACCCTCAAATATTTCTTTTCCTAAAACGAACGTGTAATGTGCCAAAGACGTTGGCTTGAGCTGTTGAAGATTACGATCGTACCATTTAATATCATCATGGAAAAGCGAACGTGGTAGCTGACGCGTTGAGTAGAAAATCGTATGCGTTTACAAGTGCGAATATACGAACCCACGTGAAGATAACGAATATACGAGTAGAATTGACTTTAATCGATAAAGTTAAAGCCGCTTAAGCTACATACTCAGAGCTGATGAATGTGAAAAAGAAGGTTTAAGAGGGCGTTATTCTAGAAGCAAGAATCGACGAAGAGAGGAAATCTCAACCCTCAATTTAATTGGCCCATTTGAAATCCTTGATCGAGTAGGAACTCTGGCCTATAGACTCGTTTTATCGCCAAGTATGTCGCATGTTCATAACGTTTTTAACATATCGATGTTACGTAAATATGTGGACGACCTGAACCACATTATTGATTTAAAACTAGACGAGATTGTAGAAGATTTAACGTATGAGAAGATACATGTTAACATCTTGGATAAGAAGGATCATATTCGACGCTCAAAGGTTATACATCAAGAGTTAGAATTTGAAGTGAAGTCAAGGTATCCTCATCTGTTCGGCATACCAGGTACGTACGTAAATTTCGAGGGAGAAATTTCATAAGGAGGGGAGATTGTAAAACCCCATATTTTATGAATAAAGATTTAATTTTTCGAAATATTTTTTAAATATTATGGTGTGAATTTGAAATAATGTTATAGTTGTGGGTAATATTTATAAATTTTGTAAAGTATGCAAGTTGTTGTATTATATTCGATTGGTCGGGGAATATTATTTTTGTCGGGGAATATTCGTACGACGGCACAATTATTGGTGGACCCCACAACTAAATTATTGTCGGATTGAGAAAACGACAAAAATATTTTATGAAAATAACGACGGATGTTTTACCGTTAATACTGTTGAACTACCCGATAGTAAAAGTACTGTAATACGTGTGGTTGCATAGTAGCATACGGTATTGATTATTGAGGCTTACGTGATTAGTCACTCAGTTTGATTCAATTATTGTCAATTAATAATTTGAATTATTTAGCGATAATGAAGTTTTGTTTTATTCGTATTATTAACGTAATAAAACAGAAACATCTTTTTATATAAAACAGAATACTTTATTAAAGTTATTCTATAAATAGAATATATTATATTTTATTTAAAAGATTTTTCTTTAAATATGGACCGTCAGATTAAAGTAAATCAATCTGGATCGTTCATGGATTAGTTACTATGCATTCCATTTTCCTATAAATAAAAGCTCATTCCTTCATTATTTTCTTACGAATTCACTGAACTCTAGAGAGAGAAACTATAGAGAGAAACTATAGAGAGAAAGAAGAAAAGTATTCTGCTACTTAACTACTTCTTTATTTCAGTTCTTCTTTAAAACGGTAAGGGATATTATTTGTTATACCCGTAAGGGGTGTTATTTCTTTTGTATTCATGAAAATAATTTCTGTTATTCCATTTCTTATTATTTTGTTGGAATAACCTGTATACGCGGGCTACCCTATACTTGGTGACATTCTTCTATTATTTTGTCTTTATTATTCTGTTGGAATATCCTGTCTGTGTGTTTTACACCGGACCTGGTTCCGTCTTTATTATTATTCTGTTGGAACATCCTGTCTGTGTGTTTTACACTGGGCCTGGTTCCGTCTTTATTATTATTCTGTTGGAACATCCTATCTGTGTATTTTACACCGGACCTGGTTTCGTCTTTATTATTATTCTGTTGAAATATCATGTCTGTGCGTTTTACGCCGGACCTGGTTCCATTATTTATTATTCTGTTGGAATAACCTGTCTGTGCGGTGTATCGCATGCATGGTGATTTCTTTTGTTATTCCATTCTTTATTATACTCAGTTGGTTAAAACTTTGACTTCTATACTCCATGAATTTAGTGGAATATCTTTGATATTTGCGCTTCATCTCGTATCTTTTCATGGAAATATTCTTCTAAGAATTCTTGAATTTTACTCCACAAAGCAGTATCATATTGACAATTTGGACGTTGTTAATTCCTGGATAAATTAATTCTTGAACTTGTTTTATTGAATTTTTATATCATTGTCATCATCCTCATGTTTATATTTTGTTGAAAGTCATCTATGGCCTATAGTGCATAGATGGACTTGGTATGATTATGACCAGGGATTAATCGGTGTAATCATGACCGTAATATTACAAATGATGTGAAAAAAGTCCTCATTGGCCTGTAGTGCATTGATGGACAGTTTTTGGTATGATTATGGCTATGGATTCTCTTTAGCCATAGTACAGAGATGAATTGTTTTATGGCATGATCAGGACCGTTGATGGAAACATGATTATCTTTAGCCGTAGTGCATGGATAATTCGTGGTCGTGATACTAAAGAATATCCTTAGCCGTAGTGCAGGGGTGATTCGATGATGTGGATTATTTATTAAGCTGAGTCCCAGCGATAAATGTCATGAAAAACCTTTTAAATCATAAAAGATAGTAGATTTTATTCACTACTTAACTCTTTTAATGGATTGCTTGATCCGTTGCAGTTAAACTTGATGTCTATTGTATTTTATCAGTTTAACATTGTTGAAGACTAATGATAATTTATTCTGCATTATCTTAGTCATAATATTTCTTACTGGGCTAGTTGAGCTCACCCTTTCTTTCACAGGTTCTCTTCAGGAAATGAGAATATAGCTGGGACGAGTCGGGAAACGTAGTGATGGACCAGATGATATCATTAGTAGTCCTCACTATTCTATGTAATAGTGTGATAATAATTGTAATGAAGACTCCTTTTGAGTATGAATACTCTCTAGAAGATAATATTTGTATTCAAACTCACAATTTATGTTTTGTCGTATTGTACATGACAGTTGTATTAGTAAGTTGTATTTGAATTCTGTACCATGTATCTGGCGACCCAGGATGGATGATGTATACCTAATTTTGGGAGCGTCACATAATTTACATATAAACTTCATATAAACATATTGTGAAGACTTCTAACATGTTTCTATTCATAAATTAACACAAACCTCAAAGTTACAACACCCAATTTCAACGATTTTGGCAAAAACTCCATTGTTGACATTTTTTTATGAAAATCAACACTGTGATTTTGTTTTTCAATCAAAACAGAAATTTCAAAACATCATAGTTATGATTATACATACTCTATCAATTTCCATAAACAATTTATCAATTTAACAACTAATAAAACCTTAATTTCTATTTTAAACTAAGCCATGTTCGTATATATATTTTCATGAAAACACTGTAATATATTTTCTTCACAATTTGCATACATACATAAAGAAATTGATTATAATCATACATATATTCAAGAAAATAGTTTTACAACAACAATCATCATCTAAAGCTATATACACAAGAAATTCATCATCCATAATTATTTACAGAGAACTTTTTGGAGAAGAAAACTAAACTTTAAAAATAAAATACAAGGATTAATATCCTACCTTTGATTAAGAAGATGATACTCTAGAAGAAAATAGTTATGATTTCAATCTTCTTTTCCCCCATTTTTTTCTCAATTTCTCTAAGTTTCTCTCAACTTTTCTCTCTATATTTTTTTTTCTTCTTCTCTTTTTCTTCACTGAGTCTTCTTCCTAACTCTAGTCTAACTAACGTAGGAAAAATTATAACGCATATGATATAATATCTATTAATGATATAATATAAATATAGATATAATTATATCAGTAATATTTTTGTTTGAAAATCAAAAGCCATAAGGCTTGTTTGGCTAATCAAAATAAAATAACCCATTAACCCTTATACCCTGTTTGATAAAACATCATTAGATTAAAGACTTATTATGCACTAAGACATGTTTGGCAAAACTAAATTAAACTCTTTTAATTTATTTTAATAATTCCTTTATAGCAAGGTTATTAGTCACCTTAATAAATCAATTAAAACATTAATCTATTAAATTAATTTAGCACATAATTTAATATCACATAACTATAATTTCTTTTATAATTATAATTCTACTTAACCAACTAATATTTTAAATTACAATTTCCCATTTAAAATATTATAATTTATTTAAATCACTATAAGCTCTCTAGCTTACTTATTAAATTAAATTATTATATAATCTCATAACAATTAATTTTCTTAGCTACTTAATTATTTGTTCAACAAATAATTAACTAAACCACATCAACTCAATAAATATTTAATATTGCAAATAAATATTTAATATTTAATATTTAATTATTTATTCAACAAATAAATAACTAAACCACATCAAGTCAAATTGAACAATTATTTATTCAACAAATAAATATATCCATTAAATACTTATATAACTCAAATAAATATTTCAAATTAAATTAAAAGAATCTGGAATGTTACAATATACATCATCTATGTACAGCTAAAAATACAGGGAAATGAGACACAGATGCCCTACTACTAATAGAGGCCTATCAAAAGCTATAGCGAGAATGGGGCACAGCCACCCAATATCTAACAGAGACCTATCAAAAGAGATAACGAGAATATACATCAAAAGAAGACAATGGTGTCAATATCTATATCATCAATCCTGTTCACCTGATGTAACTCCTCTTGAGTCACTGGATCTCTATCAACAAGGAAGGATCTGCACCTGCAAAGCTATATGAGTCACTTGAGGGGCCAGTTCCTGAGCTGGAAGGATCAAAAGTATCTGCCTTTGAAGGATCTCTACCCAAGTGCCGGATGAAAAAATGTGTCCGGTCCAACTGTTGGGTCAAACAATCAATCTGTGTCACATGAGTCAGATCTTAGACACAGGTCAGCCAATCTGTCATCATCACAGATCCAGGAACCATATCCCCCATAAACTGAATGGCGTGCGTCTGGGCTCTAATGGTACGAGGGGACCACCAGTGATCGAATGGAGCCTGAGTATGTTAACCCTCTGACAAAGTATATACGTCCATACCCATCAATGGAATGTCATCGATGGGAGACTGCAACATAGGCCAATAACACCTGGCATGAGGCAAGATCGGTACACGAATCTCTCCTGTGGTGCTCCTAATATCACGCTCGCCTAAATAGAGCTCCCATCCTCCATCTGTGAAGAGAGGAATCCTACGGGTAGATATCACGTGCTCGACACCAGTCAGAAATCCATCCTCAAACCTAATGGTCAAATGTTCCCAAGAATAGGTAACCCAAGTGATGACATCGGCTGTCAACATCTCTAACTGTAAGTGAAAATGGGTGAAACCCTCCGCTACAGGAACCTCCGCCAAAATGGAGTGATGCCATCGCCGTCCTCGTGGATAGGTATCTAAACCTAACACACTTACAGGACGTAAACATGGAAGCCTCTCATAGGTCCAAAACTGCTAACACAAAGGCAAAATATCTGCTGTCAGTGAATAATCTTAACCTATACATGGGAAATCAAAAGAGAAATACTCACCAGGAGAAACGAGTAAAATCCTAGCTGTAGGCACTCGAAATTTTCTGTACACCTGTCACTAACATTGTAGGAGAGCAGATTCGTCTTTTACAAGGAAACCCTGAAAGACGATCCATATCCATGCCGGATACTACCGAAAGTTTAGCATCAACCCCGGATCGCAACCTGGGAGTAATAATCTCGGAGATAACCCCGAGGTATGCAGATACAATACCGAAACACACACCGGAGAAGACCGATTAATCTCGTAGATAACCCCAAGGTATCCAGTCTTAGTCCCAACCATGGGAAGAGCCACCAACCATGGTGATAACCCCAAGGAACTCAATTTTGGCGATAACCCTGGAAATGTTTGTTATAAATGCAACCAGCTTTAATCTCGATGCTCACAACGAGATCCACTGTACCAGCCCGGCGATAACATTGGGAAGACAGACACACCTCAAGGATGACAATGAGGACCTTCAACAAATTGCAGTAGTCCAATCTCAGCGAAGCTGAGCAACGTCTGTTTTATCAGCCCAATCCGGCGATAACACCGGTAAGGGGCAACATCGCCATCTGACCAACACGATGTCACGCCACGTCGCCTCAATATATCTACGCAACAATGTCCCACAAGACTAATCAATCCCGAGTGACTATTGCGCGGGGTAACGGATGAAAGTTGAAGCTAGAAGACCGGAGGGCACCGTCCCATCTTCAATGACTTCACACAAACTCTAATCCCATGCCATCGTACAACTATCGACAACGGCGGTCCGAAATAGGTCTTGTATACCTCAAACGGATGCCCGAATTGGACTTTTGAAAGTTCAAGTGGACATTACAGTGCCTGAGTGCACGTACTTCGAGACGACCCGAGCCGAAAAACTCGAGCCCACCCGGGTTGCCGCAGGTTCACCTGCGGCTCCACCCTTTATAAATAGAGGGCTTGGGGTGGCCATTTTGTAAGAGAAAACGGCGAGGAAGCCCTGCCCAATTTGCTCTGTACTCACCCCAAACTGAGTGCTTTCTCATTTAAAACACTTGTGAGCTCATATATAGCTTATTTTGTACCTACAAAAGCCAGTGTTTACCCACTTTAAAGATATTGAAGTCTTCTTTGGCAGCCCATTGTAAGCCTTCTTTCACACTTTAAATTTTTTCTCTTCATCTTTGTAAACACCCTTCTACACGTTGAGAGTCGTGTTGCATATTTTGCCCGGACTTCGGTCCGTGGTTTGTTTTTAGTTTGTATATACATATATATTTATATATATGGACTAACATTATCGAGTTATGCCTCAATTGAGCCTATACTTAGGTCTGGAGCGTTTAATTGCTTTTGTATATACATACACTTATATATATGAACTGCGTGTGGAACTCTGTTCGATGAGCCTAGACTTATGTCTGGTGCGTTTAATGGCTTTCTTATATATATAATTATATATGAACTGCTATCGAACTTTGTTCTGTGAGCCTAAATTTCACATCCGGTGCGTTTACTACTTTAATATATATATACTTATATATATTAATTGTTGTTGGACTTTGTCCGTTGAGCCTGGATTTTATATCCGGTACATGCTTATATATATATATATATATATATATATATATATATATATATATATATATATATATATATATATATATTTCGTCCCACCTGGAGTTTACTTCGTGGTGGTTGATCGTTTTTACAGCTTTCTGTACATTTCGTCCCGCCTGGAGTTTTCTCTGTGGTGGTTGATAGCTTTTACAGTTTTATTTACATTTCTAATCCCCCATGGAGGTAATTCGTGGTTGGTGATCATGTCTGTATATATATATTTACAGCTTTTATATATATACCTTCTTACTGCTTTTATATGAATTGCAGCATCATGTGAGCCTGGGAATCATGTGATCACAGATTCATCCCATTGGATCTATATTCGGTTCTCATGATGGACATTTTCAGCTGTGAGCAGCTTGTAAATTATTCTGCGGTGTCTGGATTTCCTCATATGGTTTACATACCCACGAGGAATTCAGCATCTTTTTGTGAATTATTTTCGTACAGATGCCTCGCATCTGTCAAATAAAATCAATCCAACCGAATACGGAATAAAATGGGAGTGTAAAAGGTCTCAATTACTATTGAGCATCAGGATTTGAAAAACCTCTTTTATAAAACATCACTGCCATATCTTGCTTAAAATTGAATTTTTACATAAAATTCAAATCTTGTGTACATAGGTGCGAACGAGGCCTCGCACTACTTCCAAATAACAGCACATTGACCCACACACACACACACATATTTAGATAGTAGTTTCTTGAAAAGAGGCGGTCATCGTGGTAACACGGATGTCGGGGGGTGCCTAACACCTTCCCTCCGCATAACCAAGTCCCCGGACCCTAATGAATCTCGGTTTCACCGACCTGTTTAGCAGTGTCACATCACTGGGTCAATATGCAAACTTTTTCTAAGTTGTGTTTGTACAACCATTTAAAAAACTAACTGGCGACTCTTAACAGTCCATCGTCGACATTATACATGTCGGACCTTTTTCACTTGTTTTTTCAAATAAATCTCACCCAAAATGAGAACACCAAAGGACAAGTAACAGAAAGGGACAATTAAAAATCCCGACGTTGATAGGTGGCGACTCTGCTGGGGACTCTAGTAAGAGGACTTAAGACGCTATTACAATTTTTTCAAAATTGTTATCTGCTTGTGTGTGGATGTTGCATTTACATTTTGTGATGAATGTGTACGAATGCATTTCCTTACTTAGTGCTTCGCACTATAAACTGCTTGTGATATTAGTGCTTCGCACTATAAAACTGCTTGTGATATTAGTGCTTCGCACTATAAACTGCTTGTGATATTAGTGCTTCGTACATGTCATCATGTCATACGGTGAGACGCGATGTATGTGAATGTATGTTGTGTGGTCCCTCCACCAGGAGGCTATCCCGTCGGTGTTTGATTACTGAACTCGTGAGAAGACTAATTCTCTGAGGCTCAAGAAAGGCACCACCCAAATTCACTCCAGTTGAAAGACCGGATTAACTTCCCGTCAAGTAGATTGCGATGATTTGGGAACCTTCATGCCAAAAAGCTGCGAGAGTAACCTAAGATAGGTCAGCCTCTGATAAACCCAAAACGGAGGAAAGTCTCTTCATGCTCTCATTTCAAATTACTTGTAAAGTACAATTACTTGTAATTATCTTCCATATCTATCTCCATGTAATGAGAAATATGAAGAAATGTGTACACATACATGCTATAAACAGTTGACATCCGTTTTGCAGGATAAAATTCCTAAGCTGGACACATCGTATGAGCATGTTATTATCCACCTTCCCTAAAGACTAAACTATGCAAGTCTTTTGCAGGGAATCAATCGGACCTACCACCTGTTCAAAGTCCAAAAAGTCAACAGGCCTACAGTCAATCATGTCGTCATCCGACCAGACTGAACTTAATCCAGTTTCTCGCAAAGAATTCGATGGGTTAAGCAAACAGATTACAGATTTGGTTGTTCTACTAAAAGAATTACACCAGTCTATGCAGGGTCAAAAAATACCCGTACATGCTGAATCCTCCACACAAGGAGGAACCCAGGTCGTTACAATACCTGAACTGCAGTTGGATCCGACAAACAAAACTCATGATGCTGCCCATCCCGCTGGATATCCAGACACTGGTGACATCAAAAAGAAAGTCCTCCAAATGGAAGAGACTCTTCGCACTATCAAAGGAATTGGAGCACACGGGAGTGTTTCATATGCTGATTTGTGTATTTTCCCGGGTATTTATTATCCAGAAAAGTTTAAGACTTCTGACTTTGAAAAATATAACGAGTTAGGAGATCCTTACACACATCTAAAGGTGTTTATTGGAGAACTTGGATCTTATGCAGAGGATGAAAAACTCAGAATGCAACTGTTCCAAAAAAGTTTAACTGGAGAAGCTCGTTTGTGGTACACAAGATTAGACAATTTAAAGATCCATAGTTGGGAAGAGCTAGCACACGCTTTCCTCACCCAATACAATTTTCAATCTCAAATGGCTCCCGATCGGTATCAAATTACCAAGATCAAGAAACAGTCTAATGAGTCTTTCAGAGAGTATGTTCAGAGGTGGAGACGCCTGGCTGCCCAAGTTAGTCCTTCCATGACAGAATCAGAGATGATCATGACTTTCATAGACATACAAGAAGCACCTTTCTATGAAAGAGTTTTAGCCAGCATCGGCAAACCATTTTCTAAAATGGTCAAACATGGGGAGATGGTTGAAATGGGATTGAAATTCGGAAAGATTCAAGACCTAGCTTCACTCAAAGCTGTTGCTGATCACATCCAATCTGGAAATTATGGGAACAACCCCCGGAGGGTCCATAAAAAGAAAGAACAGGATGTTTCCCTGATACTACAGGGTCAAAAAGGCAATCAAAACATGCCTATCCAGAGGAGAAATTACACTCCCTTTCAAGCACAGTCTTCAAACCCTCCAGTACCAAAAGGTGGAGAAGTCAAATGACCTCGAGTATTCACACCCTTAGGGGACACCCTCGAGAACATTCTCAATCTTATAACAACACAGAAGAAAATCACGCATCTTCTTCCACCAGCCAGCCCTAATGGTCGGGGTTTTAATGCTACTCAGAAATGTGCTTATCATGCCGGGGCAACTAGGCATGATACTCAGGATTGTTGGGCCTTGAAACATAAAATCCAAGACCTGATAGACAACGGTGAAATCGTGGTCACCAAACCCGATCAACCTCATGTTCAAGACAACCCTCTTCCTCAACACAAGGAAGAAGAGGTCAACATGATCAATTGGAGCAGTGGACAGAGTTCCAATTTTAGCTGTGAATCCTCCCAGACCCCCAAAGATGGTGATGACAGATGGGATTATGCCAAGTTCCAATTCACAATGGAACGAAAGATGAAAGCTCTTTGTAAATAAATTGAGCAATTGGCGGAACTGGTGACTTATCAGCATCAAGTGACTCGTCAGCTAATCAGCCAGGAGCATGCCAATCTCCTACCTATTGTTATGAATATTCCCTCTTCACTTTTAGAAAATGAAATGCTGGAAGACAAAGTGACGAAGAGAGCGAATGCTAAGGCCCGTCGGGATTTTGCCAACAAAAGGGAATTCACACATTTGGGCCAACCTATGGAGGAAATCCTTCATATGTTAATCAATGAAGGAAGGATTAGTTCCCTTCTACCTCCAATCAACCCCTGTTCAGGACGATACAACTCTGAGGGAGTATGTCAATATAATTCTCAATCTCGCGGTCACAGCACAGAAGAATGATGGGCACTCCGCCACCTTATTCAAAATTTAATCGACTGTGGCGTACTGCGCCTGGCAGATAACGACACTGTGTTACAGGCAAGTGAGGATTCGTGTCCTACTAAGTGGAAGAGTGTAATAGCAGTCATATCCACTGAAAGTGATGGGGTTAACAAATCACTTGTCATGCCAGTAATTCAACTCAAGGGAATTAACAATCCTTTGAAAGTGGCCGCTCCCGAGCCAATCAACTTGCCGTGCAGAGCAAAATATCATATTGTTAGCTTGCGCGCAGTTCCATGGAATTATGGAGAAGGTGAAAGATCCACCTCGCATATAATTGATGTAGTGTCGAAGGAGAATCCACCGTATCTTCCCCAACGGGTAATAAAGCCTGTCATCCAGTCTAAGGGGAAAGTACCCATTGAGAAGATTGAAAATTTCCTCTGCACTATGGGTCATAACGAAGCCAAGGTGGTTTTAAGCTTGAAAGAAGCTCCACAACATATATCAATCTTGGACTTGGTCTTGACTTCCAAGAATCACCAGAAGGTCTTATTAAAGGTTTTAGAAGAAGCCTATCTACCGACATCAGTTGATACAGAAAAGTTTAAACATCTGGTTGATCACATTTTTAACAACAATGCGATATCCTTCACTGATGATGACATACCGCCCGAAGGGATTGGTCATTACAAACCGTTGCACATTGCGGTCTTGTCCTCCGGATATATGGTGGCAGGAGTTTTAATAGATGGAGGTTCCTCTCTGAATATCTGCCCATACGCTACCTTGGTGAAGATGAATATCAATCCCAATCGAATTCGGAGTAGCCATACCATCATCAAAGCTTTTGATGGAGCCCGCCATAACTCGGTCGGAGTAGTTAAGTTGCCAATTGAGATTGGTCCTCATACATTCTGCGTATCCTTCCATGTGCTCAAGATAGATTCGGGATACAACCTGCTCTTGGGACGACCATGTATTCACATGGCAAGGGCAGTCCCCTCCACTCTTCACCAACTGTTGAAATACATCATCAACAATAGCCTGGTCACAGTCAACGCTGAACCGGAGATTCCTCAGAAAGGGGACATGCCGCTCATCAATACCAATAAGGATGTTGAGCCAATTAGTTTTTATGTTTGGAAATAAGCAATACCCAATACCATGCTATTGGAACGCCATTACCCGAACCCCAGATTTCTGCCGAGGTAATGTCGGCCACACAAGAAATGATGTCGTTGGGTCAAAAACCGGGACAAGGGTTGGGTAAAGATTCCCAGGGTGTCAAGTAACCTATTCGCTTAACCAAGCAAATTGGGACAGTTGGACTAGGCTATTCTGCCAGCTCTAGTCACAAGAATCCTCATAAGCATCAGCAGATTCCTTCAGCTTTGACCATGTGGCGTTTAGCTTCGCCTTAAAGCTCCGAGTCCGCACAACCTCCCGTAAAGGTGCCAGCCAATATAATGGCAATGTTATTTCCCAAGCCGGTACAGGTGAAGGAGAAAGAAATCTTTGTTCCAGATCTCGCAGTGAAGGAAGAGGAACGAAGAATCAAGTAAGACGTCATCAGGATGATGTCCGGCATACGCATCATCGTTCATGATGAGCATAACAACAGATACACCCCAGACGATGATTGCCCATATGCAATGGCTATCATTCGGGACATGGAAGATGATGATAATCCCTCTATCACTGCGGTTCACCCAGAATTTGCTCTTGCCAATTGGAACAACATTCCTTGCATTGGTCATCAAGGGTAAAGCGGGCAGAAACTCTTTCTGCCCTGTAGATATAATAACTGCTTACTTTTCAGTACAGTATTAGCGATTTATTTTGCCAGTATATGCTAACACTATGTATGATCAACACATTTCATATATACTAAGTGAAAGCATATTTTATTTCAGGACTCTGAATTTAGATATGCCTGTACTTGCTGATACGGTGCCTCTTCTCCACAAGGATTGTACCTTTGATGTAGAGATGAATTCAGCCTTGGTGGATATACCGAATGACATTGAGGTGCCTCCAGAAATTCAAAAATGGGTCAAAGACAAACTTAAACCCAACCTTGATCAAACCACTCCTTTCAATCTCGGAACCTTAGAAAACCCTAAGTTAATCCAGATTGGTTCAGACCTTACCCCAAACCAACGGAATGACATGGTTATGCTACTAACCCAGTTCCTGGATGTGTTTGCATGGTCTCATAAAGATATGGTGCGTTTGTCCACTAACATTGTCCTTCATCGCATTCCCATCAAAGAGGGATTCAAACCAGTCAAGCAAAAGCTCCGGCGATTGAAACCTGAATGGAGTTTAAAGGTGAAAGAAGAAACTGTGAAACAATTTCAAGCTGGCATCAACCTGAATGTGTCTACATATCTTGAGTGGATATCCAACATCGTGCCCGTACCTAAACCTGGAGGGAAGGTGCGAGTTTGCCTGGACTACCGGGACTTGAACAAAGCTTGCTTAAAAGATAGCTTTCCCGTGCCATTTATCCACATTCTCATTGACAATACTGTGTAATACGACATGTACTCCTTTGCAGATTGCTTCGCGGGGTATCACCAGATCATGGTTGCCGAGGAAGATCGTGAAAAAACTACTTTCATCACTCCTTGGTGAACTTTTTGCTATAGACGGTTGTCATTCGGCCTCATCATTGTTGGAGCTACCTATCAACGAGCTATGATGGCTCTTTTCCACGACTTAATGCATAAAGAGATCGAGATCTACGTGGATGACATTATTGTCAAATCCTAGAAGGAGGATGACCATATAGACCATCTCAGGAAATTGTTCAACAGGTTGCGTAAGTACCACTTGAAGTTGAATCCAGCTAAGTGCGCCTTTGGCGTTAAATCAGGAAAATTGCTAGGATTTCTAGTCAGCCACAAAGGGATAGAGCTGGATCCTGCCAAAATCCAAGCCATCACGAAAATGCCCATTCCTCAGACAGAAAAGGAAATACGGGGATTTTTGGGAAGAATCAACTTCATTAGCAGATTTATCTCCCAACTCACAGCAACCTGTGAGTCAATCTTCAAGCTGTTAAGGAAGAACTCCTCCATGAAATGGAATGAGGAGTGCCAGAATTCCTTCCTTACAATCAAGAAATAGTTAATCAAAGTTCCTATCTTGGTACCACCCAGGGATGATATTCCCCTGTTTATGTATCTGTCCGTAAGTCACAATGCCATGGGCTGCCTGCTGGGACAGAAGGACGATAGAGGCCTAGAACAAGCTATCCATTACCTCAACAAAAAATTCAGCAGCAATGAACACAAGTACACTCTGATCGAAAAGACGTGTTGTGCTTTACCATGGGCTGCCATGAGGTTACAGCATTACCTCCATGGTCACACAACCCATCTCATATCCCGCGTGGATCCTCTCAAGTACGTATTCAGTAAACCCATAATGAATTGTCGACTGTCCAGATGGCAGTTGATCCTACAATAATTTGACATCGTATATGTGACTCAAAAGTCCATCAAAGGTCAAGGAATTGCGGATCAACTGGCCGCCGCACCATCAGGGGATTTCAAACCCTTGGAGACATACTTCCCTAATGAAGGAGTAATGACAATTTAGCAACACCATCAGTACGATACACGCCAAACATGGAAGATGTATTTTGATGGAGCTGTTAATATGGAAGGTTCTGGTGCTGGAGCAGTTCTAGTATCTGATACGGGAGAACAGTATCCCGTCGCCGTCAAATTATAGTTTGTCAGCACCAACAATACGGCTGAGTATGAAGGCTGTCTTATGGGGCTAAAACTTTCCCATTCAATGGGCATCCGGCGGTTAATTGTCCTGGGAGATTCGGAGTTGGTAATCATACAATCCACCGAAATCTATCAAACCAAGGAACTACATTTGCTACCTTACCATCGGTAGGTTTTAAAGATGGCTTTGGGATTCGAAGAAATATCCTTTCTACACATTCCTCGTAATATGAATGATTTCGCAGCCGCGTTAGTAACTTTGGCCTCCTTGATTCGCATATCAGACAAGGAACACTTGCCAAGCGTCACAATTTACCTGGACAAGGCCCCAGCCTATGGGAATTACGTTGGAGAAGTATCGGATGAGCTACCTCCCGTCCAACATCCTTGGTATCAGCATATCAAGGAATATCTGCGAGATGGATCTACACCCGCTGAGGCGAGCTCGACTGAGAAAAGGAGGATCCACCGATTGGCTACAAAATTCTACCTGAGTGGAGATGCGCTCTACAAAAGAGATGCAAGATTGGGTCTCCTCAGATGTTTAGACAAAGAACAAGGCCAAAGGCTTATGGATGAAATCCATGGCGGAGTCTGTGGCCCCCACATGAGTGGCCTCCTCCTTGTTAAGAAAGTCCTCAGGACGGGACATTATTGGTTATCTCTCAAAGCTGATTCCAATGACCGTGTCAGGAGATGCTATCAGTGCTAGATTCATGGGAATGCTATACACGCCCCTCCGCAGGAACTTCACAATATGAGTTCACCTTGGCCCTTCTCAATTTGCGGAATGGACGTTATCAGGCCCATTAAGCCTAAAGCCAGTAATGGTCATCGATTTATCTTTACCATGATCGACTACTTCACCAAGTGGGTAGAAGCAGCCTCCTTCCCTAGGGTTACTAAAGAAGTCATCATTGCTTTCATCAGAAACAATGTCATTTGTCGATATGGACAACCAGAGGTGATTGTGTCCGACAATGCCAAGAACCTCAACAACAAAATGATGGTGGAATTATGCAGTAAATTCCACATCAAACACCTCAACTCAGTCATCTATCGTCCGAAGATGAATGGTGCTGTTGAAGCGGCTAACAAGAACATCAAGAAGATTATGCAAAAGATGTCCACCAATCACAAAAATTGGCCTGACCTATTGCCTCTAACTCTGTTAGCCTACAGAACCTCAATGCACACTTCCATTGGGGCAACCCCCTACGCCTTAACCTATGGGATGGAAATAGTGCTCCCTATAGAAGTTGAGATGGAATCCTTCAGAGTATTGATAGACGCTCAGTTGGATGAAGACCAATGGGTATAAGATAGGTATCACCAATTGTCTCTAATAGACGAAAGGCGAACCGCGGCTATCTTCAATGGTCAGTTATATCAGCAAAGGATCGCCCGATCCTATAACAAAAAAGTTCGGCTACGGCAATTTAGACAACATGACTTGGTTTTAAAGAAAATACTGGACAACCAAGATTAGTCCAAGGGAAAATTCGCTCCTGACTGGGAAGACCCGTTTATTGTCAAGGAAGTATTGGCAGGAGGCGCTCTCAGATTGTAAGAAATGGACGGCGATGAATTTCCGCAACTCATCAACTCAGACGTCGTGAAACGATACTATGTCTGAAGTTACCATCAAGTAAACATCCTGGTGGTAGACCATCAGGTCACCAGTCATTCTGGTTCTTTAAACCTTTACCACAAATAACTTTGCTACACTTGGCCCCTCAGGGAAACATACCTTTCAAGCCAGCAGCCTGGCTTTATCCTTTGTGTTCCTACAACTTAGGTTATCCCACCGTGGATTGAACCTCTTGTGTATACAATTTGGCTACCCATACATGGGATCAAACTTTTCACCTACAGTTTATCCTCAACCTAGGTTTAAACTTTCTCCTCCCCGCACTCTGACTTGCACATGGGATTACGCTTTTCATCTCGCCCTGCGGGGCAAACTACGTCGACCTGATCTTCTCTTCAATAGGAGTACGTAGGCAACCATTTCATATGGCCCGATCGCAATAAAACAAAAACAACAAAAACATTCCTACACCAATCCTGCCACATACAGCATTGAACCTCTTACACCAGGTTCAAACTACGCAGACCTGATCTCCTCTTCAATAGGAGTACGTAGGCAGCCATTCATGGTGCGGTCTCACCCCCTACTAAAACACAAACCCTTGTCAGTTTGTACTGGGATCATCCTTCAATCCACTACATTTCATTCGACTTCAGACCAAAGAGATGGAATTACCTGAACTCCTCCCAAATAGGAGATTCGGCGACCATCTAAGCGGCGATTGTACATCAAAGAGCAACACCAATCCATAAGAGATGGAATTAACTAGGCTTCTCCTGAATATAAGTGATGGCGACCATCTGTGGTGCGATCAATCTCAGAGAGGAAAGCCACACTCCTCTCCTCATTTCCATACATAAACCAGTTTCAAGACACCGAGAGATGGTAGGGATACATACAGATCGATGATCCATTCTAAACTATCCAGAGACAACTTAATGTCCATCCACCTAGGAAAAATTTAGAATACATCAAGATCACAAGCCCTAAAGCAGCAGGCAAAATATCAAGCAAGCAGCAAGGCATATCTAAAAGGGAAGTGATCAAAAATATATTTCCCTGTCATATATATAATGTTGTTTGATATACACAATGTAAACTGTACATGACAAAATGGCTAAGCTAGTCTGTGTAGGAAAATACAAGATCATCTACAAGTTAGGATATATGCGAGCTAACAAGCCTAACATGGCATCCCTTTCAGAAGATGGAGGTAAAGTTGTGGTCTCCTATATGAGAATATCCATACGACCCAACAGATCTGCAGCCATCTGCATGGTGACCATATGATCATCAATATATGCGCTCATCTCTACGATCATGCCAGTGGTAAAGGATCTCACTGCAGTGCTATCTGTGATGGCTACATCCCGGGTAGATATGGCGATATCCCGCTCAACTATCACTGCATCTTTGGATGATATAGCCTCATCCCGCTCAACGACGGCATCTCTACGAGGCAAGGCCTCGTCTCTCTCCAATAGAGTGGCCTCCCTCCCATCAAGAGCAGTTGATATCATAGATCGAATCTGATCTCTCTCAAAGGTTATCATATGAAGACTCTACTCTAAGTACTGTGTCGAGTGCTGAATCACAACAGTACTGGTACTAGGAGAATTCGGAAGAAATGCTGGCAACCCAGCAGTGGGCTCCTCGTCGATATAGGTCTCAATGTCCTCCATGGGCTCTACATTATCTAACTCGCGCTCCGATACTGTAAATACTGCTGCAGCCGATAAAATCTCTTTCTCCATCCACGCGGAATACTCTGCGAAATAACCAGGATGACTGACAGAAAAAGTCGCTATCTCGCGCCGATCCCAGCAGGCGTATACCCGAGATCGGTCCTCTGTTGAGAGATACCGAGAAGTTGAACGCTGACCTGTCGCCCCCTCAAAAGGATGAAAATCCTGGAACTGGTCGAACTATGACATCACGGCCAATGGGTGATAAATGGTCACTCCCCTCAAACCAGCCAGGGGGAGATAGTCCATGCCCGGAGCATGAGTAATGAAGCTGTATGGTGAGCTAAGCCCCGAACACAACAATATGCTGAATGGATCTCTGATATCTGCCAAGAATGTGGACCAGGACAGAGCATCTATACACTTTGATGGCTGAAAAGAGTATGGCATAGCTACATCATGGGTGAAGCAGTACCCATGTCGTCTAAAAGTGCCAATCGGTCTCAAGTGTGACATGAACCACACATATAGCATGACTGAACTCCTAGTGAACACTCCTGTAGGATATGTGCAACAATATGATGTCGACCGCAAGGTCTCTGCTATAATCATAGGTACAATGGTACGACCCTCCCTGAGAGCTCTCACGACCATGATAACGCCTATATCTATCTCATCAATATACCGCGGCATATACACATATGGCAATACACATAGCATCAATATGTCAACTCTGGCCAAGCGCCAATGAGCCTCCGATGCGGTGAAATCCCCGAAATGTCGTGAATAGCTATCCTCAGAGCCAAATCTGTCGTATAGAAAACGCTGGGATATCACGTGGCCAGATGTCAACTCATCCTGTACCACTCTACACCTCAATACTGTGAGAGTCATGAATCATCTACTCATGTCTTCCAAAGCCAGATGCATGCAAGGTCTGTCTAAAGGCAGCATCGTCAAACGTGCATACTCCTCCAGAGTAGGAGTCAACTCATGGGTGCTGAATTAGAATACCTGCCTATCCAGTAGCTAATTGTGACAACCCCAAAATAGGTTCATTCCATCCAACCTATTCTGAGTCGCCAAATACATGGTACAGAAAATAACTACAACTTTATTACAACAATTGTCGTGCAAAATACAACAACACATATGCTGTGAGTTTGGATACAAATATATACCAAATGTGACTCATGTTCCAACCGTGGACATCACCTCACAATAACACCTTACATAAAGGTATAGTCAAAAACTGTTTTAGAAATTAGAATCTTTGGGAAGTGCTCAAGGAAACCTTCGTACATGGGAGGCCACGCATCTAGGTTATGATAGATATCATATGGCCACAGAATTATCCTTGGTTGACCCAATAGACCCCAAAGAAAAACGAGAAGATTACTATCATATTCTTCCCAATGGTGAGTCTTCTCTTGACTTATCATTATCTCCACTGTCTCTAATTGAGAATTATACTTCAAACAAACACCAAGATTATATAGGTAGTGCCCATAGATATACTCAGCAAGTGGATGAGCACAACCCTGTCTTATGATGACACGAGGTTGTATGTCATTAGACATCTTGTATGATAGTGACAAAACACCCTTCCAACGTTGGGTTCGCTTCACCCTAGATGATTCCCCAAATATAACTACTAAATGATGACCAACGTTCTATTCCCTTGTTACCCCCACTCGACCCAGCTACACTCTTATTACCTGAAAGGAAATGTGAAGCAAAAGGGTGAGCACAACTAGCTCAGTAAAGAATATTATGACTAAAGATAATTCAATTATCAATAGCCTTCATCAACAATAAATCAGAGATTTAGAACATATGGTAAATGATAAAAATTTCAACCATAGTTGCAGCGGAACATGCAATCCATTAGAAGAGTCAAATAGACCATAAAGTCCATTATCTCTTCCATGTTAAAAATCCACCAACAATGTTTTATCCATGTAACATCACTCAATAGTTCCTTTCCACAATCATATGAATAACTCATAATCATAATTGTGACTATAAATTTTTCTTCGCACCCAGGACGAAGAATATTTTCATCACCTGTCTTTACCTGAAACATCAAAGATCATGGTTATACCAAATCACAGTTCCTGTTTATAATCATACTAACAAATCCATCTTTGCACTACGGGCCAAAGATATTCATCAACAAACCATCTTTGCACTACGGGCCAAAGATATTCAACAACAGTTCATCTTTGCACTACAGACCAAAGATATTCATCAACAGGCCATCTTTGCACTACATGCCAAAGATATTCATCAACAATTCATATTTGCACTACAGGCCAAATATATTCATATCTCAAAGAAATATATAATCATTTCAGAATTTATATAAACAATAATTATAACCATGTTGATCAATTCACCTTTGCACTTAAGCTTAAGATATTCAATTATAAATTCAATGGTCATGATCATACCAGTCACAATTCAACTTTGCACTACAGGCCAAAGAGAACCCTAGTCATGATCATACCAATAATCTATCCATCTTTACACTCCAGTGAAAGAGAATTTCAACATCAGGGTTATAAAAATGTTATATATGATGATAAAAATAATATGATCAACATATAGTTTTAATCTCAAGAGTAATATTCGTAACTCATGAATAGTAACCCCGACACAAAAGATAGAAATTCTACAATAAAATTCATACCAATATTTCGGTATAATGATATTGAAAGAATAACATTACTTAAATTTATAAACAATTTATTTTAATTGTTTACACTTTACTAATTAATGCATTTAATCATCATAAAATGCCAACTCTTACAATTTCATCATCAATAACCAAAACCCTCATAAAAAATCTGCATATACCTCATATAGGATTCTCAAGCCATAAAATCCTATTTTCCAATTTTCTTTCTTCACAAAACATATTTAATTCATTTACTCATAACTAGACCATTTTCATGAAAAATACCAAATCAGTTCCAAAAATATTTCTTTTCTGGAATTTAGCATAATATAGTCCCATAGTGAACATATATTTTTCTCAGAATTTTTAAAAGTCATTTACTATTTTTCATATGGCCAAAATAGCCGAATATTTAGACATTTATCAAAAATTGTACTTTTGTCTAAAAATTCTGAAATTTACAGAGTATACTTCTATCATATACATGTACTCTCAATAAAAATTTTATCAATTTTGGAGTTAACCACAAGAAATTATAAGCAGTTACTTTTAAAATAGTCTTTTCTCATAAAATTCATAACTCTCAATCTATACATCCAAAAATCACCATTTTTGGACACAATCAAGAAAACTCATCAAAATATCATTTCAAATTTTTCCAGAATTTTTGAAGATCAGAAAAATTACGAAACTGAAAATCATAACAACCCTTAAAATCCCTTAATATCCCTTACTATCCCTTACTATCCCTTACAATCCCTTACTATCCCTTACCTCAAAAGAGCAGTACTTCTGACTGGATATCGGATATGATGCTGAAGGAAACTTGCACTGATGAATAGCAACTCACCAAGTATCTAAAAACTCACAAAATATGCTTCATAATATAGAGAGAGAAAGAGAGAAAGCTTATGTTTCTGGTGTGATTTTCAATTCTAACTTAGCCCTCTATTTATAAGAAAATTTTGGTAGGTTTGACCTGCAACCTGATGGCTTTACCTGCTACTATTCCCACCCACCACATTTGAAATATAATTCAGCATATTTCTTCACCAACCACAAGTGGGGCCCACCAATTCTAGAATTTTCCACCAAAATGATAAACTCCGAAAATTCAACAATTTCTGAACCAGTCATCTCGTAAAATTCATAACAAATCATACGTTCATTTTTAACGGTTCAAAATTTGTGGACATATACTCAACTTATATATGTATAACATATCCAAAAATTACCACGATCCAACGGTCGGATTAAAAATTATAACCCCCGCAAAATATCTCAAAAACCCTGATTTTTAATACCTCCATTCCGACAAAAATACTGATAAAAACCTCAACATTAACTCCTTCATTTTTAACCACAAAAATATATCCCTCATTTATATCCACATAAAATAAATATTTCTTTATCATATGAATCAATAATTAATTATTCACAAATAATATTACAGAATCACATTTATGACAACCAGGCCGTTCCCAGGAAAGAGGGGGCTTTCCAATAAGAATTTCTCCTTACTGGGGCGCAATTAGATGACCAAACCTCTCCTTAGACAGAACTTTCTAGACATTGACAATAATGTTATCTAATAATATTATTCAAATAATATGAATTATTGATCTGATAAAGGAAAATACTGTGCAGCAACAATTATTGAAACAACAATAATATAAAATATCAACGCACAATTATTGAATCAATAAAATAAAATATTGAACAGTAACTACTGTAACAATTATTGAGTAGTGCCTTCTTACGTAAGAATCAATAATTTAAAAATACTGTGCAATACCGTGTGCTACTGTGCAATAACGCGTATTACTGTATTTTAACCAACGGGTATTCCAACAGTGTTAACGGTAACAACTACGCCGTTATTTGTAAAAACTCAAATTTGTCGTTTTCTTCATCCGACAGTTATTCTGTTATGGGGCCCACAAATGGCTGCGCCGTCGTACGAATATTCCCCGACAGAAAGAATATTCCACGACCAAACGAATATTCCCCGACAACAATGATTATTTTATAACCACTTGCTTATTTTGAAAAAAAAATCATATTTCACTCATAACTTTAAATTTTTATCAATTTAACCATTTACTGAATAGTAATTATAAGAAAAATTGAATACTTTTATTTCATAAAATTCGGGGTCTTACAATCTCCCCTCCTTATGAAATTTCGTCCTCGAAATTTACGTACCTGGTATTTCAAAGAATTGAGAATACCTTCCTTTCATTTCAGATTCCATCTTCCTTGTCATCATAATTTCTCCATTGCTCATCTCATGTATTTCAAATATCATTCTAGAATACAGCTTCAAAACAAGGGTTAATTTAGCAAATTAACATATCACATAATATCCCGATATTATGACTGACCAACAAATAAGCTTAGGTAGGACACACTAGCGAAGGATTTACTCATCTCTCCCCTCCTAGTTTTATTCCCCGATCTCCGCCAGAGATCATATCCCTAAGCTCTGATACCACCTGTGACAAATGTCCCATCAATGGACAGCACCTCACAGTGGTACCTATCAGTTTGCCACCGCAGAACGGCGTCCCCTACGGAGAGTCTGGCTTCGGTGCATCCCCCATCAATAGGAAGTCACCAGCGAGAGGCTCGGGGCTCTTTACTTATAGCTCTGATACCAAATGTAACTCTCGTGGTGCTTCAACCACAGCACCTCACAATGGTACCTATCAGCTTGCCACCGCAGAACGGCGTCCCCTACGGAGAGTCTGGCTTCGGTGCATCCCCCATCAACAGGAAGTCACCAGCGAGAGGCTCGGGGCTCTTTACTTATAGCTCTGATACCACCTGTGACAACCCCAAAATAGGTTCATTCCATCCAACCTATTCTGAGTCGCCAAATACATGGTACAGAAAATAACTACAACTTTATTACAACAATTGTCGTGCAAAATACAACAACACATATGCTGTGAGTTTGGATACAAATATATACCAAATGTGACTCATGTTCCAACCGTGGACATCACCTCACAATAACACCTTACATAAAGGTATAGTCAAAAACTGTTTTAGAAATTAGAATCTTTGGGAAGTGCTCAAGGAAACCTTCGTACATGGGAGGCCACGCATCTAGGTTATGATAGATATCATATGGCCACAGAATTATCCTTGGTTGACCCAATAGACCCCAAAGAAAAACGAGAAGATTACTATCATATTCTTCCCAATGGTGAGTCTTCTCTTGACTTATCATTATCTCCACTGTCTCTAATTGAGAATTATACTTCAAACAAACACCAAGATTATATAGGTAGTGCCCATAGATATACTCAGCAAGTGGATGAGCACAACCCTGTCTTATGATGACACGAGGTTGTATGTCATTAGACATCTTGTATGATAGTGACAAAACACCCTTCCAACGTTGGGTTCGCTTCACCCTATTTGATTCACCAAATATAACTACTAAATGATGACCACCGTTCTATTCCCTTGTTACCCCCGCTCGACCCAGCTACACTCTTATTACCTGAAAGGAAATGTGAAGCAAAAGGGTGAGCACAACTAGCTCAGTAAAGAATATCATGACTAAAGATAATTCAATTATCAATAGCCTTCATCAACAATAAATCAGAGATTTAGAACATATGGTAAATGATAAAAATTTCAACCATAGTTGCAGCGGAACAGCAATCCATTAGAAGAGTCAAATAGACTATAAAGTCTATTATCTCTTCCATGTTAAAAATCCACCAACAATGTTTTATCCATGTAACATCACTCAACAGTTCCTTTCCACAATCATATGAATAACTCATAATCATAATTGTGACTATAAATTTTTCTTCGCACCCAGGACGAAGAATATTTTCATCACCTGTCTTTACCTGAAACATCAAAGATCATGGTTATACCAAATCACAGTTCCTGTTTATAATCATACTAACAAATCCATCTTTGCACTACGGGCCAAAGATATTCATCAACAAACCATCTTTGCACTACGGGCCAAAGATATTCAACAACAGTTCATCTTTGCACTACAGGCCAAAGATATTCATCAACAGGCCATCTTTGCACTACATGCCAAAGATATTCATCAACAATTCATATTTGCACTACAGGCCAAATATATTCATATCTCAAAGAAATATATAATCATTTCAGAATTTATATAAACAATAATTATAACCATGTTGATCAATTCACCTTTGCACTTAAGCTTAAGATATTCAATTATAAATTCAATGGTCATGATCATACCAGTCACAATTCAACTTTGCACTACAGGCCAAAGAGAACCCTAGTCATGATCATACCAATAATCTACCCATCTTTACACTCCAGTGAAAGAGAATTTCAACATCAGGGTTATAAAAATGTTATATATGATGATAAAAATAATATGATCAACATATAGTTTTAATCTCAAGAGTAATATTCGTAACTCATGAATAGTAACCCCGACACAAAAGATAGAAATTCTACAATAAAATTCATACCAATATTTCGGTATAATGATATTGAAAGAATAACATTACTTAAATTTATAAACAATTTATTTTAATTGTTTACACTTTACTAATTAATGCATTTAATCATCATAAAATGCCAACTCTTACAATTTCATCATCAATAACCAAAAACCTCATCAAAAATCTGCATATACCTCATATAGGATTCTCAAGCCATAAAATCCTATTTTCCAATTTTCTTTCTTCACAAAACATATTTAATTCATTTACTCATAACTAGACCATTTTCATGAAAAATACCAAATCAGTTCCAAAAATATTTCTTTTCTGGAATTTAGCATAATATAGTCCCATAGTGAACATATATTTTTCTCAGAATTTTTAAAAGTCATTTACTATTTTTCATATGGCCAAAATAGCCGAATATTTAGACATTTATCAAAAATTGTACTTTTGTCTAAAAATTCTGAAATTTACAGAGTATACTTCTATCATATACATGTACTCCCAATAAAAATTTCATCAATTTTGGAGTTAACCACAAGGAATTATAAGCAGTTACTTTTAAAATAGTCTTTTCTCATAAAATTCATAACTCTCAATCTATACATCCAAAAATCACCATTTTTGGACACAATCAAGAAAACTCATCAAAATATCATTTCAAATTTTTCCAGAATTTTTGAAGATCAGAAAAATTACGAAACTGAAAATCATAACAACCCTTAAAATCCCTTAATATCCCTTACTATCCTTACTATCCCTTACAATCCCTTACTATCCCTTACCTCAAAAGAGCAGTACTTCTGACTGGATATCGGATATGATGCTGAAGGAAACTTGCACTGATGAATAGCAACTCACCAAGTATCTAAAAACTCACAAAATATGCTTCATAATATAGAGAGAGAAAGAGAGAAAGCTTATGTTTCTGGTGTGATTTTCAATTCTAACTTAGCCCTCTATTTATAGGAAAATTTTGGTAGGTTTGACCTGCAACCTGATGGCTTTACCTGCTACTATTCCCACCCACCACATTTGAAATATAATTCAGCACATTTCTTCACCAACCACAAGTGGGGCCCACCAATTCTAGAATTTTCCACCAAAATGATAAACTCCGAAAATTCAACAATTTCTGAACCAGTCATCTCGTAAAATTCATAACAAATCATACGTTCATTTTTAACGGTTCAAAATTTGTGGACATATACTCAACTTATATATGTATAACATATCCAAAAATTACCACGATCCAACGGTCGGATTAAAAATTATAACCCCCGCAAAATATCTCAAAAACCCTGATTTTTAATACCTCCATTCCGACAAAAATACTGATAAAAACCTCAACATTAACTCCTTCATTTTTAACCACAAAAATATATCCCTCATTTATATCCACATAAAATAAATATTTCTTTATCATATGAATCAATAATTAATTATTCACAAATAATATTACAGAATCACATTTATGACAACCAGGCCGTTCCCAGGAAAGAGGGGGCTTTCCAATAAGAATTTCTCCTTACTGGCGCGCAATTAGATGACCAAACCTCTCCTTAGACAGAACTTTCTAGACATTGACAATAATGTTATCTAATAATATTATTCAAATAATATGAATTATTGATCTGATAAAGGAAAATACTGTGCAGCAACAATTATTGAAACAACAATAATATAAAATATCAACGCAACAATTATTGAATCAATAAAATAAAATATTGAACAGTAATTACTGTAACAATTATTGAGTAGTGCCTTCTTACGTAAGAATCAATAATTTTAAAAATACTGTGCAATACCGTGTGCTACTGTGCAATAACGCGTATTACTGTATTTTAACCAACGGGTATTCCAACAGTGTTAACGGTAACAACTACGCCGTTATTTGTAAAAACTCAAATTTGTCGTTTTCTTCATCCGACAGTTATTCTGTTATGGGGCCCACAAATGGCTGCGCCGTCGTACGAATATTCCCCGACAGAAAGAATATTCCACGACCAAACGAATATTCCCCGACAACAATGATTATTTTATAACCACTTGCTTATTTTGAAAAAAAAATCATATTTCACTCATAACTTTAAATTTTTATCAATTTAACCATTTACTGAATAGTAATTATAAGAAAAATTGAATACTTTTATTTCATAAAATTCGGGGTCTTACAATCTCCCCTCCTTATGAAATTTCGTCCTCGAAATTTACGTACCTGGTATTTCAAAGAATTGAGAATACCTTCCTTTCATTTCAGATTCCATCTTCCTTGTCATCATAATTTCTCCATTGCTCATCTCATGTATTTCAAATATCATTCTAGAATACAGCTTCAAAACAAGGGTTAATTTAGCAAATTAACATATCACATAATATCCCGATATTATGACTGACCAACAAATAAGCTTAGGTAGGACACACTAGCGAAGGATTTACTCATCTCTCCCCTCCTAGTTTTATTCCCCGATCTCCGCCAGAGATCATATCCCTAAGCTCTGATACCACCTGTGACAAATGTCCCATCAATGGACAGCACCTCACAGTGGTACCTATCAGTTTGCCACCGCAGAACGGCGTCCCCTACGGAGAGTCTGGCTTCGGTGCATCCCCCATCAATAGGAAGTCACCAGCGAGAGGCTCGGGGCTCTTTACTTATAGCTCTGATACCAAATGTAACTCTCGTGGTGCTTCAACCACAGCACCTCACAATGGTACCTATCAGCTTGCCACCGCAGAACGGCGTCCCCTACGGAGAGTCTGGCTTCGGTGCATCCCCCATCAACAGGAAGTCACCAGCGAGAGGCTCGGGGCTCTTTACTTATAGCTCTGATACCACCTGTGACAACCCCAAAATAGGTTCATTCCATCCAACCTATTCTGAGTCGCCAAATACATGGTACAGAAAATAACTACAACTTTATTACAACAATTGTCGTGCAAAATACAACAACACATATGCTGTGAGTTTGGATACAAATATATACCAAATGTGACTCATGTTCCAACCGTGGACATCACCTCACAATAACACCTTACATAAAGGTATAGTCAAAAACTGTTTTAGAAATTAGAATCTTGGGAAGTGCTCAAGGAAACCTTCGTACATGGGAGGCCACGCATCTAGGTTATGATAGATATCATATGGCCACAGAATTATCCTTGGTTGACCCAATAGACCCCAAAGAAAAACGAGAAGATTACTATCATATTCTTCCCAATGGTGAGTCTTCTCTTGACTTATCATTATCTCCACTGTCTCTAATTGAGAATTATACTTCAAACAAACACCAAGATTATATAGGTAGTGCCCATAGATATACTCAGCAAGTGGATGAGCACAACCCTGTCTTATGATGACACGAGGTTGTATGTCATTAGACATCTTGTATGATAGTGACAAAACACCCTTCCAACGTTGGGTTCGCTTCACCCTAGATGATTCCCCAAATATAACTACTAAATGATGACCAACGTTCTATTCCCTTGTTACCCCCACTCGACCCAGCTACACTCTTATTACCTGAAAGGAAATGTGAAGCAAAAGGGTGAGCACAACTAGCTCAGTAAAGAATATTATGACTAAAGATAATTCAATTATCAATAGCCTTCATCAACAATAAATCAGAGATTTAGAACATATGGTAAATGATAAAAATTTCAACCATAGTTGCAGCGAAACATGCAATCCATTAGAAGAGTCAAATAGACCATAAAGTCCATTATCTCTTCCATGTTAAAAATCCACCAACAATGTTTTATCCATGTAACATCACTCAATAGTTCCTTTCCACAATCATATGAATAACTCATAATCATAATTGTGACTATAAATTTTTCTTCGCACCCAGGACGAAGAATATTTTCATCACCTGTCTTTACCTGAAACATCAAAGATCATGGTTATACCAAATCACAGTTCATGTTTATAATCATACTAACAAATCCATCTTTGCACTACGGGCCAAAGATATTCATCAACAAACCATCTTTGCACTACGGGCCAAAGATATTCAACAACAGTTCATCTTTGCACTACAGACCAAAGATATTCATCAACAGGCCATCTTTGCACTACATGCCAAAGATATTCATCAACAATTCATATTTGCACTACAGGCCAAATATATTCATATCTCAAAGAAATATATAATCATTTCAGAATTTATATAAACAATAATTATAACCATGTTGATCAATTCACCATTGCACTTAAGCTTAAGATATTCAATTATAAATTCAATGGTCATGATCATACCAGTCACAATTCAACTTTGCACTACAGGCCAAAGAGAACCCTAGTCATGATCATACCAATAATCTATCCATCTTTACACTCCAGTGAAAGAGAATTTCAACATCAGGGTTATAAAAATGTTATATATGATGATAAAAATAATATGATCAACATATAGTTTTAATCTCAAAAGTAATATTCGTAACTCATGAATAGTAACCCCGACACAAAAGATAGAAATTCTACAATAAAATTCATACCAATATTTCGGTATAATGATATTGAAAGAATAACATTACTTAAATTTATAAATAATTTATTTTAATTGTTTACACTTTACTAATTAATGCATTTAATCATCATAAAATGCCAACTCTTACAATTTCATCATCAATAACCAAAAACCTCATAAAAAATCTGCATATACCTCATATAGGATTCTCAAGCCATAAAATCCTATTTTCCAATTTTCTTTCTTCACAAAACATATTTAATTCATTTACTCATAACTAGACCATTTTCATGAAAAATACCAAATCAGTTCCAAAAATATTTCTTTTCTGGAATTTAGCATAATATAGTCCCATAGTGAACATATATTTTTCTCAGAATTTTTAAAAGTCATTTACTATTTTTCATATGGCCAAAATAGCCGAATATTTAGACATTTGTCAAAAATTGTACTTTTGTCTAAAAATTCTGAAATTTACAGAGTATACTTCTATCATATACATGTACTCTCAATAAAATTTTTATCAATTTTGGAGTTAACCACAAGAAATTATAAGCAGTTACTTTTAAAATAGTCTTTTCTCATAAAATTCATAACTCTCAATCTATACATCCAAAAATCACCATTTTTGGACACAATCAAGAAAACTCATCAAAATATCATTTCAAATTTTTCCAGAATTTTTGAAGATCAGAAAAATTACGAAACTGAAAATCATAACAACCCTTAAAATCCCTTAATATCCCTTACTATCCCTTACTATCCCTTACAATCCCTTACTATCCCTTACCTCAAAAGAGCAGTACTTCTGACTGGATATCGGATATGATGCTGAAGGAAACTTGCACTGATGAATAGCAACTCACCAAGTATCTAAAAACTCACAAAATATGCTTCATAATATAGAGAGAGAAAGAGAGAAAGCTTATGTTTTCTGGTGTGATTTTCAATTCTAACTTAGCCCTCTATTTATAAGAAAATTTTGGTAGGTTTGACCTGCAACCTGATGGCTTTACCTGCTACTATTCCCACCCACCACATTTGAAATATAATTCAGCATATTTCTTCACCAACCACAAGTGGGGCCCACCAATTCTAGAATTTTCCACCAAAATGATAAACTCCGAAAATTCAACAATTTCTGAACCAGTCATCTCGTAAAATTCATAACAAATCATACGTTCATTTTTAACGGTTCAAAATTTGTGGACATATACTCAACTTATATATGTATAACATATCCAAAAATTACCACAATCCAACGGTCGGATTAAAAATTATAACCCCCGCAAAATATCTCAAAAACCCTGATTTTTAATACCTCCATTCCGACAAAAATACTGATAAAAACCTCAACATTAACTCCTTCATTTTTAACCACAAAAATATATCCCTCGTTTATATCCACATAAAATAAATATTTCTTTATCATATGAATCAATAATTAATTATTCACAAATAATATTACAGAATCACATTTATGACAACCAGGCCGTTCCCAGGAAAGAGGGTGCTTTCCAATAAGAATTTCTCCTTACTGGGGCGCAATTAGATGACCAAACCTCTCCTTAGACAGAACTTTCTAGACATTGACAATAATGTTATCTAATAATATTATTCAAATAATATGAATTATTGATCTGATAAAGGAAAATACTGTGCAGCAACAATTATTGAAACAACAATAATATAAAATATCAACGCAACAATTATTGAATCAATAAAATAAAATATTGAACAGTAACTACTGTAACAATTATTGAGTAGTGCCTTCTTACGTAAGAATCAATAATTTTAAAAATACTGTGCAATACCGTGTGCTACTGTGCAATAACGCGTATTACTGTATTTTAACCAACGGGTATTCCAACAGTGTTAACGGTAACAACTACGCTGTTATTTGTAAAAACTCAAATTTGTCGTTTTCTTCATCCGACAGTTATTCTGTTATGGGTCCCACAAATGGCTGCGCCGTCGTACGAATATTCCCCGACAGAAAGAATATTCCACGACCAAACGAATATTCCCCGACAACAATGATTATTTTATAACCACTTGCTTATTTTGAAAAAAAAATCATATTTCACTCATATCTTTAAATTTTTTATCAATTTAACCATTTACTGAATAGTAATTATAAGAAAAATTGAATACTTTTATTTCATAAAATTCGGGGTCTTACACTAATGATCTATCATCCCGTTTACAAATCCTGTGGAAACCTGAAAAGTCAAAAAGGTCATGGTATGCTACAATAAATGATCTACAGTCACCCTGTCTGGTGGTGACATGCTATCATACCACGATCTCATACCCGACGCCACCACTGACGGTGGGGTATAATCTATGTGGCTAACTGTCGATGAAGACATCTGTGCTAGCCATGTCATAAGACCATCCAGGGGTCAATACCAAATATCTCTGGACATACATACATATGCATAACATGATACATGCATAACAGATAATAAATGGCAATATGATATAGGAAAGAAAAAAATAGTGCATACATTCCTAAGTATATCATCATCTAATACATCATCTCTGTACAGCTACAAATACAGGGAAATGGGGCACAACCACCCAATATCTAACAAAGGCCTATCAAAAGATATAGTGAGAATGGGGCACAACCACGCAATATCTAACAGAGGCCTATCAAAAGATATAACGAGAATATACATCAGAAGAAGACGATGGTGTCGATGTCCACATCATCAATCCTATCCACCTGATGTAATTCCTCCTGAGTCACTGGATCTCTATCAACAGGGATGTCAGGCCTATATAGAGGAGGATCTGCGCTGACAAAATCGAATGGGTCACCTGAGGGGCCAGCGCCTGAGCTGGAAGGATCAAATGAAGCCGCCTCTGTCGGGTCTCTGCCCACATGTCGGATAAAAATATGTGACTGGTCCAACTGCCGGGTCAAACTATCAATCTGGGTCATATGAGTTGGATCTCGGACACAAGCTATCCAATCTGTCATCATCAAGGATCCTGAAACTATATCCCCCATAAACTGTGTGGCGTGGGACTGAGCTCCAATAGTGCGAGGGGACCACCACCGATGGAACGTCTCCTGAGATGGACCCTCTGACAATGCAAAACCGTCAACCCCCAACAATGGGATATCAATGGTGGGTGACTGCGATACAGGCCAATAACGCCTGGCAGGAGGCAAGATTGGTATACGAATCTCCCCTGTGGTGCTCCTAATAGTACGCTCTCCTAAATAGAGCTCCCAGCCTCCATTTGTAAAGAAAGGAACTCTCCTGGTGGAAATCACATACTCGACTCCAGTCGGGTATCCATCCTCAAAACCCACGGTCAGGTGTTCCCCAGAATAGGGAAGCCATGTGATATTGTCGGCCGTCAGCAACTCCAGCTGCATACGGCAATGAGTGAATCCCTCAGCTACAGGGACCTCTAGCAGAATCGAATGATGCCATCGTCATCCTCGGGGATAGGTGTCTAAACCTAACACACTCACGGGACGCAAGCATGGAAGCCTCTCATAGGCCCAAAACTCCCAACACAAAGGCAAACATCTGCTATCAGTTAACACTATTAACCTATATATTGTAAATGACTAGAGAAATACTCACCAGCAGAAATGGGTAGAATCCTAGCCAAGCCTCGGTCAAACCTTGTGAGTGCATATGCATGCCCCAGAGGAAATAGGCAAAGGTGTAGGAGCCCCAATCATACTCTCCAATACGGTCCACATCACGTGTAGCGCAGATCAAAGCAAAAGATACCGTATAAGTGTTATCTGCTATAAAGCAGCCTCTAATGATCATCAGGAACAATCGCCGCAGAACGCGATCCCTGATTCTGACATCAACAGGCATAGGCTCACTCAATAGCCCTCTCATAGCATCTACGCTCAAAGGACCTGAATGGACAGTCCTACCTTTGAGCGCCATCGTCGGAACTCCTAATAAGGATCTAATGGCAGTAGGGGTAATATTTGCCATACAAGGCACTGGCTCCCCTTCAAACTCCATACCTGTGATAAATCGCCAATCCATAGGCGTCATCATCACCTCGCAATCCAGCAGATGGAGTGACTGAGTCTGATGAAACCATCGCTCAGTAAATGCCCTGAGATAACTCCAGGGACAATGACGGGAAAGTATGGAGAAAAATGCCCCAAATCCCCACTCATTCACTACCGCTCTATAATCAGGATGAAGCGCCTGATACATGGTGTGAATGTTGAACCAGTTCCCTCGAGGCTGTGTAAAACCAGGAACCTGTATGAAATGCAGATCAACATCAAAACCCTTTAATCTTCATCAATAGGAAAGAACGAAGATCAAAGTCTAATGCCATACCTGGTTAGCATGCAAATACATCGATGGATGTCTGCCCAAGTCATCCAGCAACTCTGGGTTCACCACCTAAATGCTCAGAAGCTCCCTGCGAGGGATACGTGCAGCAGGAGCGGGATCCTTTATCGGAATATCCGCCTCCTCGTCCTCAACATCTAGAACATCTAACTGGACAGGACGTATCACGGCCTCCACCAACCGACGAGGCTGTCTGACAGAACGGGGACGAGGCACTTCAGAAGCCCTCCACCGTACACCAGAAGTGGTCCTATAGGAACTGCTCGGCTGATCCGGATCCATAGTATCTGGACAATAAGTCTCCAAATCACCTCAGAAAGGGTGTGGTATTTCCTTACCTAGAGCTTTCTCGAATGCATTTTATGACTATATGCATGCATGCATTTACTTTAACATATATAGCAGAGTTAAAATGCATGACTACCCAATGCCTACATTTGGAAAAATATTGCCATAGTCCTCTCTGAAAATAGGACTATCCACATGCATACAGGCATGTCTAGGTGGCCATTCAGTAGCACACCTACCCCAAAGTCATATATATAATATATGCATTAAAAATTAAAATCATCATGCATCAGGCCAACCTCAATATCTGGAGTACTTTGCCTTGCTACCTTATGCTCATTGGACCTCAAATAGGACAAAAAAATAGCAGAAAAGGTGCCAATTTGACTGTCTCAAAAGTTAAATTTTTTCACAGCATTATGTTCAACATGGTTTAATACTAACATTTACTATGTTGAATATTTTTTATCTAGTCGTTTGTGCATACATAATCACTACTATGTGTTTAGATGCATGTCATGCGATAACTCAAAATCCAACAGACAGAAATGAGAGAAAGTATAGGAATATGTTACCAGGATAGTGTAGAACACTCATACGGTGACAAAATTTATAAAAAGCAGCCCGAACTCAGCAGATCTGAAAGAGGCTCACGTATTTTCCTTCTCAACAAGTGGAAAGTGGCTTGTAAGACCAAGCAGCTGGAATTTATCATCCACGGTTGGCCGCAGGCCCATCTGCGGCTGCAGCAGGTGCACCTGCGGCACTCCCATGTGGGTCCTATCACTCTGGCTCGGTCCAGTTCGAGTTACAAAGGAGTTCTTACAAGCTGAAAAGGTCAAACCAGGGATAAAAATGCTACGCGATTGAGCATAATAGCCTGAAACCTTGGTTTTTCAGGATCCAATTGTGGCTTTCTTTTCATCCATTGGTATTTGCCCGAACACAGGGTTTACTATACCGATGATTCAAGCCTTTGCATACCACATTCGGCAATATCGTACAGAGGTCCGATGCCGCCAACGTAAGGTTGTCACCCCAATCTTTTCACACAAGAAATCTCCAGCGAGGGTTACAACGCATGCTCATCCGTTGACACACAAATTAACGAAGGTCAAGCAGCCTTGACGTTGTTTCAGTCGATGGCAAGTAAACCCATCGAAGCATGTAAAGTTGTTCAATCATTGCGTACGTTTATATTCATCACTCCCCATTGGATCCCCGACGGGGGTTACAATATGAAGTCACGATAGGGGGTTACAACGCATGCTCATCCGTTGACATAGAACTCAACGATGGTCAAGCAGCCTTGACATTATTACAGCCGATAGCGATTTAAACCTATCAGAGCTCTGGAGCTATTCGAGGTTTTCACACCCGGCCGCTCAGATCCCCGGCGGGGGTCACAACGTAATGTTCCATTGATTCAAATGTCAGCGGAGGTCAAGCAGCCTTGACAGTATATCCTACAGGATTTTTCAGCCGTTGATGCACATGTTGGTGAAGTACACGTCAACGAAGGTCAGGCATCCCTGACAGCATTTGCTGTTGGCAGTAAACCCAATAGAATCTTGGCATATTCTGGCGATACTAACCAGGAGAGGTCAATGTCATCAAAGAGGATAGATGATGTAATATGTTATACACATCCTCAAATAGATCAAGCTTTATCCCCAGAGATCTCTTACACAAAAGAGATACATCTGCAGGATCAAGTCATTATCCAGGAAGTTGGTGATAACTCCAACATTAACATCCTACCAGATTCAGATAACATATCAAATCTGGTCATCATTGCCAATCCCCAGTTGAAGCAACAGGGAGCCAGCAATCATCCCCAGCGTGTTGGGCTACAACCCCATACACATGCATCATACATTTGCATCATGTTGCTATCCATAGTATCATGTTTATCTTGTTGCATTTCAAGTGTCTAGGATTCTTTATCCTACCCATGCATCGCCATGCATGAGTATGATAAAGAGGGGCATCTGTAGACACTCAAAATTTTCTGTACACCTGTCACTAACATTGTAGGAGAGCAGATTCGTCTTTTAAGAGGGAACCCTGAAAGACGATCCATATCCATGCCGGATACTACCGAAAGTTCAGCATCAACCCCAGATCGTAACCTGGGAGTAATAATCTAGGAGATAACCCCGAGGTATACAGATACAATACCGGAACACACACCGGAGAAGACTGATTAATCTTGGAGATAACCCCAAGGTATCCAGTCTCAGTCCCAACCATGGGAAGAGCCACCAACCTTGGTGATAACCACAAGGAACGTAATTTTGGTGATAACCCCGGAAACGCTTGTTACAAATGTAACCAGTTTCAATCTCGACGCTCACAACGAGATCCACTATACTAGCCAGGCGATAACATCGGGAAGACAGACACACCCCAAGGATGACAATGAGGACCTTCAATAAATTGCAGCAGTCCAATCTTAGCGAAGCTGAGCAACGTCTGCTTTATCAGCCCAATCCGGCGATAACACCGGTGAGGGGTAACATCGTCATCTGACCAACACGATGTCATGCCACGTCGCCTCAACATATCTAGCAAACAATGTCCCACAAGACTAATCAATCCCAAGTGACTATTGTGCGGGGTAACGGATGAAAGTTGAAGCTTGAAGACCGGAGGGCACCGTCCCATCTTCAATGACTTCGCACAAACTCTAATCCCATTCCATCGTACAACTCTCGACAATGGCGGTCCGAAATAGGTCCTTTATACCTCAAACGGATGCCCAAATTGCACTTCTAAAAGTTCGAGTGGACATTACAGTGCCTGAGTGCACGTACTTCGAGACGACCCAAGCTGAAAAACTCGGGCCTACCCGGGTTGCCTCTGGTAAACCTGCGGCTCAGCCGCAGGTACACCTACGGCTCCACCCTCTATAAATAGAGGGCTTGGGGTGGCCATTTTGTAAGAGAAAACGGCGAAGAAGCCCTTCCCAATTTGCTCTGTACTCACCCTAGACTGAGTGCTTTCTCATTTTAAACACTTGTGAGCTCATATATAGCTTATTTTGTACCTACAAAAGCCAGTGTTTACCCACTTTAAAGATATTGAAGTCTTCTTTGGGAGCCCACTGTAAGCCTTCTTTCATACTTTAAAGTTTTTCTCTTCATCTTTGCACACACCCTTCTACACATTGAGAGTCGTGCTGCATATTTTTCCCGGACTTCGGTCCATGGTTTATTTTTAGTTTGTATATATATATATATATATATATATATATATATATATATATATATATATGGACTAACATTATCGAGTTATGCCTCGATTGAGCCTAGACTTCGGTCTGGATCGTTTAATTGCTTTTGTATATATATACACTTATATATATGAACTCCGTGTCGAACTCTGTTCGATGAGCCTAGACTTATGTCTGGTGCGTTCAATGGCTTTCTTATATATATAATTATATATGAACTGCTATCAAACTTTGTTCGGTGAGCCTGAATTTCACATCCGGTGCGTTTACTTCTTTAATATATATATACTTATATATATTAATTGTTGTTGGACTTTGTCCGATGAGCCTGGATTTTATATCTGGTGCGTTTACATGCTTTTATATATATATATATATATATATATTTACACTTCGTCCCACCTGGAGTTTACTTCGTGGTGGTTGACCGTTTTTACAGCTTTCTATACATTTCGTCCCGCCTGGAGTTTCCTCCGTGGCGGTTGATAGCTTTTACAACTTTATTTACATTTCTGATCCCTCATGGAGGTACTTCGTGATTGGTGATCATGTCTGTATATATATACTTACAGCTTTTATATATATACCTGCTTACTGCTTTTATATAAATTGCAGCATCATGTGAGCCTAAGAATCATGTGATCACAGATTCATCCCATTGAATCTAGATTCGGTTCCCGTGATGGACATTTTCAGCTGTGAGCAGCTTGTAAATTATTCTACGGTGTCTAGATTTTCTCAGATGGTTTACATACCCACGAGGAATTCAGCATCTTTTTGTACATTATTTTCGTACGGATGACTCGCATTTGTCAAATAAAATCAATCCAGCCGAATACGGAATAAAATGGGAGTGTAAAAGGTCTCAATTACTATTGAGCATCAAGGTTTGAAAAACTTCTTTTATAAAACATCACTGTCATATCTTGCTTAAAATTGAATTTTTACATAAAATTCAAACCCTGTGTATATAGGTGCGAACGAGCCCTCGCACTACTTCCAAATAATAGCACATTGACCCACACACACACACACATTCAGATAGAAGTTTCTTGAAAAGAGGCGGTCACCGTGGTAACACGGATGTCGGAGGGTGCCTAACACCTTCCCTCCGCATAACCAAGTCCCCGGACCCTAATGAATCTCAATTTTACCTACCCATTTAGCAGTGTCACATCACTGGGTAAATGTGCAAACCTTTTCTAGATTATGTTGGTACAACCATTTAAAAAACTAATTGGCGACTCTTAACAGTCCATTGTCGACATTATACATGTCGGACCTTTTTCACTTGTTTTTTCAAACAAATCTCACCTAAAATGAGAACACCAAAGGACAAGTAACGGAAAGGGACAATTAAAAATCCCAACGTCGACACTAGCCAAGCCACTGTCAAGCCCTGCGAACGCATGCGTATTCTCCTAAGGAAATAAGCGAAGGTGTAGGAACCCCAATCATACTCTCCGATATGGTTCGTCTCCCGCGTGGCGCTGATCAAAGCAAATGACACCGTAGAAGAGTTATCTGCTATGAAACGACCCCTGATGATAACCAGGAATAATCGCCGAAGAATGTGATCCCTGACTCTCACATCAGCGGGCATGGGCTCACTCAACAGTCCACTCATAGCAACTACATTCAAAGGACCCGTACGGACGGTCCTACCCTTGACCACCTCAGCCAAAACTCCGAACAAGGATCTGACGGCAGTCGGGGTAATATCTGCCGTACATGGCACTGGCGCCGCCCCAAACTCTATACCGGTGATAAATTGCCAATCCATCGGCGTCATCATGACCTCACAATCCAACAAGTGGAGAGACTGAGTATGGTGAAACCAGTGCTCAGACATTGCTCTGAGGTAACCCTAGGGACAACGGCGGGGTAGAATGGAAAAGAACACCCCAAAGCCCCAATCATGCACTATACCTATGTAATCTGGATGCAGAGCCTTATACATGGAGTGTATACTGAACCAGTTCCCTCGAGGCTGTGTAAAACCAGGAACCTACATCACATGCAAATCAATGTCAAAATCCTTACTCCTCCTCAATAGGAAAAAGGAAGATCAAATTCAGTTGTTACCTCGTTTGCATGCAAGTAAACTGAGGGGTGGCAACTGAAATCACCCAAAAGATCTGGAATAGCCACCTGAATGTTTGGGAAATCCCTACGGGGAATATGAGCAACAGGAGCTAGAGTCGCTACCGGTACATCTTCCTCCTCGTCATCGACATCTGGTACATCAACTCGGATAGGACGAATCATCGCCTCTGCCAGACGACGAGGCTGTCTAACTTAACGAGGTCGAGTCACTTCAGAAGCCCTCCTCCGCACACCTGAAGTGGTCCTGCGGGAATTGCTCGGCTGATTCGGATCTATAATATCTAGACATAAGTCTTCAAATCACCTCAAAAAGGGTGTGGTATTTTCTAAACCTAGAGCTTTTTAAAATGAATTTAATGACTATATGCATGCATGCATTATTTTAACATACACCTACAATAGAGTTAAAAATGCATGACTACCCAATGCCTACATTTTGAAATTTTTTACCATAGTTTCCTCTATAAATAGGACAATCCACATGCACAGAGGCATGACTAGGCGGCCATTTAGTAGCACACCTGCCCACAATCATTTACATACTATTTGCATTAAAAAGTCAAAGTCATCAATCCATAAGGGTAGCCTAATTACCAGGATTACTTTGCTTTATTACCTTTGCTCATTTGTCCTCAAATAGGATAAGAAATAGTAGAAAAAAGGTGCCAATTTGACTATTTCAAAAGCCAAAATTTTTCACATCATTATGTTCAGAATGGTTTAATACTAACATTTACTATGTTGAATATTTTTTATCAAGACATATGAGCATGCATATTCACTACTATATGTTTAAACGCATTTCATATAAAAAGTCATTTTCCAACGGATAAAAAGTCATTTTCCAACGGATAAAAACTAGAAAAAAGACATGCATACATTACCAGGACAGTGTAGAACACTTGTACGGTGATAGAATTTGCAGAAAAATGCCTGAACTTAGCAGATCTGAAGAAGAGCTCTTAGATTTCCTTTGCAGCGCAACTTGAAAATGACTTGTGAAAGCAACCAGCCCATTTAAAGACATCCACGCCTGGCCGCAGGTCCACCTGCGGCTGCAACAGGTGTACCTACGGCTCCCCTAGGTGGGTCCCACCCTTACGGCTCGGTCCAGTTCGAGTTGTAAAGGAGTTCTCACAAGCTGAAAAGGCCAAATTAGGGATAAAAATGCTACGCGATTGAGCAGAATAGCCTGAAATCCTGGTTTTCCTGGGCCAGACTGTGGCTTTCATATCATTCATTGGTATTCGCCCAAACACAGGGTATACTATATCGATGATCTCAGCAGTTGCAGATCACAATTGGTAATACCGCACAAAGGTCTAATGCTGTCAGTTTGGGATCGTTATTCTCAAGCAGATTCCCTGGCGGGGGTATCACGCATTTGCATCCGTTGATGCACAATCCTCGGCAGGGGTATCACGTATTTGCATCCGTTGATGCACAATCCCCGGTGGGGGCCATCACGCATTCTTAAGTACAGATCCCCAGTGGGGGTATCACGTATTTGCATCAGTTGATGCACATGTCAATGAAGGTCAAGCAACCTTAACATCATTTCAGCCGTTGGCAAGTAAATCGAATGAAGTGTCAGAAGCCATCCGATGATTTCAGCTGTTGATGCACACGACAACGAAGATTATACAGATCCCCGGTGGGGGTATCATGTATTTGCATTCGTTGATGCACAATCCCCGGTGGGGGCATCACATATTCTCAAGTACACATTCCCCGGTAGGGGTATCACGCGTTGTCATCTGTTGATCTTCAAAGTCCCCGGTGGTGGGGGTATCACGCATTTGTATCCATTGATGCACATGTCAACGAAAGTCAAGCAACATTGACATCATTTCAGCCGTTGGTAAGTAAATCCAACGAAGCGTTGCAAGCCATCCAATGATTTCAGCCATTGATGCACACGTCAGTGAAGATCCAGTAGATTCACCGGCGGGCGTGTCACGTGTTTTCATATGTCAAAGTACATATCCCCCGCGGGGGTATCATGCATCTTCATCTTCTAAAGTAACATGCCCCGACGTATCACGCATTTCCAGCCGTTGATGCACATGTCAACGAAAGTCAAGCAACCTTGACATTACTTCAGTCGATGGCAAGTAAACCCATCAGAGCATCAGAAGCCATCCGATGATTTCATTCGTTGATGCACACGTCAACAAAGGTCAAACAGCCTTGACATTTTCCCAGCAGGGATTTCATCCATTGATATACTTTTCATGGAGGGTCAGGCAATCCTGACAACACAGACTGTTGGCAGTAACTCCAATAAAACATCCTCATCAGGGAGGACCGATGATGGAATATGTTATACACATCCTCAACAGAAATAACGCACCCCCAAAGAGTCTCTTGTACATGAGAGATACATCTTTAGTGTAGGTCTGTACTAAGGATTAAAGGCTTTGGTGACAATCCCAACGTCAACATCCTGGAAGTTCGTGGTAACTTTGGATCATACGTCCAAGAAGTTTACCAGGGTGGTCATGAATAACAATGATCTCGGTAGAAGTCAAGGGGAGCTGGCAATCATCCCTCCATGTTGGAGAACAATCCAACAAACCACATACATTTGCATCATGCTACTGTACATTACATCATGATTATCTTGTTACATTTCAAGTGTCTAGTATTCTTTATCCTATCCATGCCATTGCATTGCATGAATATGATATAGAGGGGCATCTGTAGACACTCAAATTTTTTTGCATACCTGTTACTAACATTACAGGAGGACAGAATCGTCTTTTAGAGATAACCCTAGAAGACAGCTCAGTTCAATCCCAGAGACAACCCTGGGATATTCAATATTACCATCTCAGAGATAACCCCGAGACATCCAGCTCAGTCCCAGAAATACCACCAGAAGTTTCAACCTCAACCCCGAAAATAACACCGGGAGTTTCAGTTTCAACCTCAGAGATAAACCCGAGGATTGCAGTTCAAATACTGGAAATCACATCAGAGAAGACCGTGTCATCTCGAAGATAACCCTGAGATACTCAGTCTCAGTCCCGAAAACAACACCGGGAAAGACAGTGTCAACCTCGAAGACAACCCCGAGTCATGCAGTTACAGTTCCGGAGATAACCCCAGAAATGCTTGTTTTAAACCCATGCAATCAGCTTTAAACACTCGGTAATGGCCCCGAGGCACTCATTTCCCAAGTCTAAAGAAAACCCCGAGAAGTCAGGCACATCTCAAAAACAACACTGAGGACGGTCAACACCTGCAACAGTCCAATCTTAGAGATAACCCTGAGCAACGACTGCTAAATCAACTTAAGTTGGAGATAACTTCGGTGAGGGGCAGAACCGTTATTTTGTCATCCCAATCCCACTTTGCGCCATCTCAACATTTATACATATATACACAGCAATGTCCTACAAGAACCAAAGAGCGCCAATCCTGAGTGACTACTACACAAGACAGCACACCGGATAGAATTTGAAGCTTGACGACCAAGGGCATGGTCCCATCTTCCTTACTTCATACAACTTCTAATCCCGTGTCATTGTGTAGCTCTCGACAACAGCATGCCAAAAAAGGTATTATACACCTCGATCGGATGCCCAGATTGAAGTTCTGAAAGTTTGAGTGGACATCATGTTGCACGCGTGCACGTACTTCGAGATGGTGGGACACGTGGAACCCGGGCACCCGCAGGTGCATCTGCGGCAGCCGCAGGTGCATCTGCGGCAGCCACAGGTGCATCTGCGGCTGCCGTAGGTACACCTGCGGCTCCTTCCTCTATAAATAGAGGGCTTGGGGCAGCCATTTGAAGAGGAGAAAAGGAGAGGAAGCCCTGTCCAATTTGCTCTATACACACTATAAACTGAGTGCTTTCTCATTTTAAACACTTGTGAGCTTATATATTGCTATATTTTTACCGGCGGGAGCCGAGTGTTCATCCCTTTATAGATATTGAAGTCTTCTTTGGCAGTCCACTTTAAGCCTTCTTACACTTTCTAAAGCCTTTCTCCACTGCTATGCACACACAGTTCTTAACGTTGAGAGTCTTATAGCGTGTGTATGCCCAGACTTCGGTCCGTGGCTTTTATTTATTTTTGTATATATATATATATATATATATATATATATATATATATTTATATATATAGACTAACATTATCGAGTTATGCTTCGATTGAGCCTGGATTTTACATCCAGAGCGTTTATTTGATTATATATATATATATATATATATATATATATATATATATATATATATATATATATATATGAACGGTTGTCGAACTATTTTTGATGAGCCAGGATTTTACATCGGGTGCGTTTACTGCTTTTATATCTATATATAGCGATAAATAGCCGAAATGATAAACCGAGCCGGGATTGATATATATCATATGCGTTTATCGCTTTAATATATATATATATATATATATATATATATATATATATATATATATATATATATATATTCATTTCTGTCAGGCCTAGAGTTTACTTCGTGGCGGTTGATTGTATTTATTGCTTTATTTACATTTTTGATCCCAATGGAGGTGCTTCGTGGTGGTTGATCATGTTTCTATATATATATATTTACCGTTTTCATATATTTACATTTTTTATCCCCCATGGAGGTGCTTCGTGGTGGTTGTTCATGTTTCTATATGTATATTTACCGCTTTTATATTTTTACATTTCTGATCCCCCATGGAGCTGCTTCGTGGTAGTTGATCATGTCTATATATATATATATTTACAGCTTTTATATATATAACTGCTTAATGCTTTCGTATAAATTGCGGCATCATGTGAGCCTAGGAATCATGTGATCATAGATTCAGTCTACTAAATCTAGATTCGGTTCCCGTGATGGACATTTTCATCTGTAAGCAGCCTGTAAATTATTCACGGTGTCCGAACATCCTTAGATGGCTCTCATGGCCACAAGGAGTTCGGCACTGCTTTGTACATTATTTTCTCGAAGATGCTTCGCATCTCGAAAATAAAAGTAATCAAGCCGAACACATAATAAAATGGAAGTATCAAAGGCCTCAATTACTATTAAGCATAAGGGTTTGAAAAACCTCTTTTTACAAAACATCACTGTTATATCTTGTTTAAAACTGAATTTTTATATAAATTCAAACCCTTTGTATATAGGTGCAAACGAGTCATAGCACTACTTCCAAATAACTTCACATTGACCCACACATACACATTCATATAACAGTTTATTAAAAAGTGGCAGTCACCGTGGTAACACGGATAAGCAAGTCCCCGGACCCTAATGAATCTCGATTTCACAGACCCGTTTAGCAGTGTCACATCACTTGGTCAATGTGCAAACCTTTTCTCGGTTATGTTGGTACAACTATTTAAAAAACTAACTGGCGACTCTTACAATCAAATCGTCGACATATAAATGTCGGACATTTTCACAAATTATTTTTTCAAACAAATCTCACCTAACATGAGAACACCAAAGAACAAGAACAGAAAAGGGACAAATAAAATCCAGACGTCGACAGTTCCATCACCTGGTTAATCACATTTTTAACAGCAATGTGATATCATTCACTGATGATGACATACTTCCCGAAGGGATGGGTCATTGCAAGCCGTTGCACATAGTGGTTATGTCATCCGGATACTTGGTCGCAGGAGTATTGATAGATGTAGGGTCTTCCTTGAATATCTGTCCTTATGCCACTTTAGAGAATATGAACATCAATCTCAACAGGATCCGAAGCAGTCATACAATTATCAAAGCTTTCGATGGATCCCGACGAAATGCTGTCGGGGAGATTGAACTACCTGTGGAGATTGGTCCACATACATTCTGTGTATCCTTTCGTTTGCTCAAAATAGCTACAAGATACAACCTGCTCTTGGGAAGACTGTGGATTCATATGGCCGGAGCCGTCCCGTCCACCCTGCTTCAGCAGCTCAAATACATCATTAACAACAGCCTATTCACTGTTAATGCTGAGCCAGAATATCCTGAACAGGGTGACATCCTATTCATCAGTTTTACTTCAGAAGTTGAGCCTGTCAGCTTCCATGCCCTGGAGGTGAGCAACACTCACTACCACCCTATTGGGACGCCACCTCTTATACCCAGAATTTCTGTCGAGGTAATGTCGGCAAGTCAAGAAATGATTTCTTTGGGTTATTAACCTAGACAAGGGTTGGGCAAAGACCATCAGGGCATTAAAGCCCAATTCAAGTTCCCAATCAAATAGGGATAGCCGGACTAGCCTATTCTTCTAGCTCCATTCATAGGAATCCTCACAAACACAAATAAGTTCCTTCATCTTCAGCCATACAGCGATTGCCACAACCTACAGGAGCTGAATCTATACAGACTTCAGTAAAGGTTCATGCCGATGTGTTGACCATGTTATTTCCTATGCTGATACCGGTCAAAGGAAAATAAGTTTTGATACCAGATCCGGAGGCGAAGGAAAAGGACCGGAGGCATAAGCAGGACATTGCAAGGCGCTTATCAAACATATGCTTCATAGTCAACATGGACAGTACAAAAAGGGTCACCCCAGACGATGATTGTCCAGATATCATGGTCATCATTTGGGAGAAGGAAGACGACAACAGCCCCTTTATCACAGCCGTCCATCAGGACTTCACCCTTGGCAATTGGAGCAGCACTCCTTGCATTTGCCGACGAGGGTAAAAAGGGCAGAATTTCCCTCTACCCTATAGATAGCAATAATTCCTTACTTTTGTTGTACAGTATTAGCAGTTGTTTTGTCATTACATACTAACACTTTATATGATTGAACAGTTTCATATATTAAGTGAAAGCATTTTGTTTCAGGACTCTAAAGTTAGATGTGCCTAAACTTGCTGATGAGGTGCCTATTCTCCATGAGGACTGTAACTTTGATGTAAAGTTGGACTCAGACTTGATGGAATTACAAGAGGACTATGAGATACCTCAGGAGATCAAAGAATGGGTCGAAGACAAACCCAAGCCAAATCTTGATCAAACCACCTCTTTTAACCATGGAACCTCAGAAAACCCCAAACAAATCCAGATTGGTATGGACCTCACTCCATACCAAAGGAATGACATAGTTACTCTATTGACCCAATTTCAGGATATGTTTGCATGGTCTCATGAATATATGGTCGGTTTATCCACTAACATTGTCATTCATCGTCTCCCATCAAAGAGGGATTCAAGCCAGTCAAGCAGAAGCTCAGGCGATTAAAACCTGAGTGGAGTTTAAAAGTTAAAGAAGAAATTGTGAAATAATTTTAAGCAGGCATCATCATGGTGTCGACATACCCTGAATGGCTATCCAACATAGTCCCCATGCCCAAACCGAGAGGGAAGGTACGAGTTTGTGTGGACTACAGGGATCTGAATAAAGCTTACCTCAAAGATAGCTTTCCCGTGCCATTCATCCACATACTCATTGATAATACAGCTCAATATGACATGTACTCCTTTGCTGATTGCTTCGCGGGGTACCATCAAATCATGGTTGCTGAAAAGGATCGTGAGAAAACTGCATTCATCACTCCTTGGGGAACCTTTTGCTATAGACGGTTGTCATTCGGCCTCATCAATGCTGGAGCTACCTACCAGCGAGCCATGATGGCTCTTTTCCATGATTTAATGCACAAAGAGATAGAGATCTATGTGGATGACATCATTGTCAAATCCCGAAGGGAGGAAGACCACCTAGACCATCTCAGAAAGCTTTTCAACAGGTTGCGTAAGTACAACTTAAAGTTGAATCCAGCCAAATGCGCCTTCGGCATTAAATTAGGCAAGTTGCTAGGTTTCCTAGTCAGCCACAAGGGGATTGAGCTGGATCCCACCAAAATCCAGGCTATCACAAAAATGTCAATTCCTCAGACAGAGAAGAAAATACAAGGATTTTTGGGAAGAATCAACTTCAACAGCATATTCATCTCCCAACTCACAGCAACCTGTGAGCCTATCTTCAAGTTGTTAAGGAAGAACTCCTCCATGAAATGGAATAAGGAGTGTCAGAAAGCCTTCCTTACAGTCAAAGATCAGCTAGTTAAAGCTCCTGTTTTGGTACCACCCAGGGATGATGTTCCCCTATTCATGTACTTGTCCATCAATGACAATGTCATGGGCTGCATGTTGGGACAGAAAGACGATAGAGGCTAAGAGTGAGATATCTACTACCTCAACAAAAGGTTCAGCAGCAGTGAACATAAGTACACTCTAATTTAGAAAACTTATTGTGCTTTAGCATGGGCTTCCATGAGGTTACAACATTACCTCCATGGTTATACAACCCATCTCATATCCCGCGTAGATCCTCTTAAGTACGTGTTCAGTAAACCCATGCTGAATTGCTGACTGTCCAGATGGCAGTTGATCCTAAAACAATTTGACATCGTCTACGTGTCGTAAAAGTCTATCAAAGGTCAAGGAATTGTGGATCAACTTGTCGTCTCACCTTCAAGAAATTTCAAACCCTTGGAAACATACTTCCCCAATGAAGGGGTAATGACAGTTCAGCAACACCATCAGTATGATGCACACCAATCATGGAAGATGTATTTTGATGGAGTTGTAAAGGTAAAAGATTCTGGGGTTGGAGCAGCTCTAGTATCCGTTATGGGGGAGCAGCATCCCGTCGTCGTCAAAATGTTGTTTGCCAACACCAAAAACACAGCTGAGTATGAAGGTTGTATCATGGGGATAAAACTTTCTCAATCAATGGGCATCAGACAGTTAACTGTCTTTAGGGATTCCAAATTGGTAATCAGACAAACCAAAGGAATCTATCACACCAAAGAGCTACATTTGCTGCCTTACCATCGGCAGGTTCTACAGATGGCCTCGAAGTTTGAAGAAATATCCTTCCTCCACATTCCTCGAAATAGGAATGACTTTGCGGATACGTTAGCAACATTGGCCTCTTTGATCAACATACTTGACAAGGAAAACATGCCAAGCATCACATTTGCCCAACAAAAGGCACCAGCCTATGTGAACTACAATGGAGAAGTATCAGATGAGCTACCTCCCATCCAACACCCTTGGTATCAGCGTATCAAGGAATACTTACAAGATAGATCTACACCCACTGAGGCGAGCCCAACTGAAAGAAGGTGGATCCATCGACTGGCTATGAAATTCTACCTGAGCGGAGATGCACTCCATAAAAGAGATGCAGGACTAGGTCTCCTCAGATGTCTGGACAAGGACCAAGCTCAAAGGCTCATGCATGAAATCCATGGTGGAGTATGTAGCCCACACATGAGCAGCCCCCTACTTGTAAAGAAGATCCTAAGAATAGGGCATTACTGGTTCTCTCTCAAAGCTGACTATAATGATCACGTCAAGAAATGTTACCAATGCCAAATTCATGGGAATGCTATCCACGCCCCTCCAAGGGAGCTCCACAATATGAATTCACCCTGGCCCTTCTCAATGTGGGGAATGGACATGATCGGGCCCATCGAGCCCAAAGCCAGGAATGGGCATTAGTTTATCTTCACCATGATCGACTACTTCACCAAATGGGTAGAAGCAGTCTCCTTCCCTAGGGTCACAAAAGAAGTTATCATTACTTTCATCAGAAATAATGTCATTTGTCGATATGGACAACCAGAGGTAATTGTATCAGATAATGCTAAGAACCTCAACAACAAAATGATGGAGGAATTATGCAGTTATTTCCTCTGACTCTGTTAGCGTACAGAACATCAATGCTCTCTTCCGTTGGGGCAACCCCCTACTCATTAACCTATGGGATGGAAGCAGTGCTCCCCATAGAGGTGGAAATGGAATCCATTAGAGTGTTGATAGACGCTCAGCTGGATAAAGAACAATGGCTACAAGATAGGTATCACTAATTGTCTCTAATAGACGAAAGGCAAACCGCTGCTATCTTCCAAGGTCAATTATATCAACAAAGGATCGCCAGATCCTACAACAGAGAAGTTCAGCTACGATAGTTTAAACAACATGACTTGGTTTTGAAGAAGATCATTGACAACCACGATCAGTCCAAAGTAAAATTTGCCCCGAACTGGGAAGGTCCATTTGTTGTCAAGGAGGTATTGACAGGAGGCGCTCTCAGATTACAAGAGATGGATGGCGATGAATTTTCGTAACTCATTAACTCGAACACCATGAAATGGTACTATGTCTGAAGTTACCATCAAGCAAACATTCTGGTTATGGATCAGCAGATCCCCAGTCAATTCAGGTTTTCTAAACCTCACTACATACAACTTTCCTTACACCCATTTGCCCCATCAGGGACAATCATACTTTATAACCAGTAGCTTGGTTTTGGATCATTAGATTCTTGACTCCTCGCAGGTTTTCAAAACCTTTTACACCTTCAGGTTATCCCACCAGGGATTCAACCCTTCACACCTTCAGTTTATCCCACTAGGGATTAAACTTTTCACACCTTCAATTTATCTTGTACATGGGTTTAAACTTTTTGGCTGCAAACCGCCCTGTACATGGGGCGAACTACGCTGACCTGATCTCCCCAAAACACGGGAGTACGTAGGCAGCCATTTTATATGGTCCGGTCACAATAAAACAAAAATAATAAGAAATATTTCTACACCTTTCTCCCTACAAAAACAAAAATAAAAACATCTCTACACCTCTTTGCCACATATAGCATTGAACCTTCACACCAGGTTCAAACTACGCAGACCAGATCTCATCTTCAATAGAAGTACGTAGGCAGCCAGTCATGGTTCGGTCTTACCCCCTACTAAAACATAAAAATTTATCAACGGTACTAGGATCATCCTTTAATCCATCACGCTTTATTGGCTTCAGACCAAAGGGATGGAACTACCTGACCTCCCCATGTAAATGGGAGAATCGGCGACCATCTAAGCTGTGGTTGAGTCCCCAAAGAGAAACACCAATCCATAAGAGATGGAACTAACTGGGCTCCCCCATACAAAGGAGTACCGACAACCATCTGTGGTGTAGTCAACCTCAGAGAGGAAAGCCACACTCCTCTCCACATCTCCATACATTAGTCCTAAGACACCAAAAATGGTAGGGAATACACACAGATCAACGAACCATTCTGAAAGATCCTGAGACATCTCAATATCCATCCATTAAGGAGGAGTTCAGAATACATCAAGATCACAAGCCCTGGAGAAACATGTAAATATTAAGCAAGCAACAAAGCATAACTAAAAGGGAAGTGATCAAAATATGTTTCCTTGCTATATATACTGTTGTTTGATATATACAATGTGTATTATGCATGACAAAATGGCTAAGCTAGTCTGTGCAGGAAAATACAAGCCCATCTACAAGTCAGTGTGTATGCGGGCCATCAATCCTAACATGGCATCCCTCTCAAAAGAAGGAGGTAACGATGTGATCTCCTGCCCAAGGGTCTCTACACGAGTCAACAGATCTACATCCAACTGTATGGTGGCACTATGTTCATCAATATACATGCTCATCGCTGCAATGATGACAGCAGTAAGGGACCTCACTACAGTACTATCTGTGGTAGCGATATCTCGGGCAGATATAACGCTATCCTTCTCAACAATAATTGCATCACTAGATGATCTGGCCTCCTCCCGCTCAGCAACAGCGGCATCTCTATGGGCCAATGCCTCATCTCTCTCTAACAGAGCAACGTCTCTCCCATCAAGAGATGTCAACATCAAGGCCCTATCCTGATCTCTCTCAAAGGTCATCAGATGAAGACTCTGCTCGAAATGCTCTACTAAATGTTGGATCATAGTGGCAGTCATACTGGGAGAATCTACCAGAGCTGCTGGTAACCTGGTAAATAGCTCCTCCTCGGTGTGAGAATCAATGTCCTCCATGGGATCTCCACCATCTAAATTAATCCCCGACACTGTGGATACAGTCGCAGCTGATACAGTCTCTATCTCCATCTATGCAGAATACTTTGTTGAACAGTCCGGATGGCTAACAGAAAACTCAGCACTCTCGTGCTGATCCCAATAGGCATACACCCTGGATCTATCCTCTACTGATAAATGATGAGATGACAAACGCTAACCTAACGCCCCCTCAAAAGGATGCACATTCTAAAACTGGTCAAACTGTGACATCACAGCTAGTGGGTAATATGTGGTCATGCCCCTCAAACCAGCCAGAGGGAGATAATCCATGCCCAGTGCATGAGTAATGAAGTTGTAGGGTGAACTGAGCCCTGTACACGGCAGAATGTCAAATGGATCCCCGATCCCTGCCAAGAACACCGACCAGGATGCAACGTCCACAAACTCCGCTGGCTGCAAGGAGTAAGACATGGCTATCTCATGGGAAAACAATACCCATGCCGGCAGAACGTGCCAATCGATCTCAACTGTGACATCAACCACACATACAACAAGACTGAGCTGCCTATAAACACCCCTACAAGATAGGTGTGGCAATACATGGCTGACCTCAGTGTCTTTGCCACAATCATCGATACAATGATATGACCCTCCCTGAGAGCTCTCACTACCCTAACAACACTGATGTCAAGATGATCCATATACAGTGGCATGTACAAAAAGCCACTACGCACATCATGAGTACGTCTACTCTGGCAACACGTCACTGATCCTCCGATGCGGTGAAATCCCCGAAGTGCTGTGTGTAGCTTTCTAATGAGCCAGATCTGTCAATCAAAAAATGCTAGGACACTACATGACCGGATGTAATCTCATCATGTGCCACTCTACGCCGCAACCAAGTGAGGGTCATGAACTGTCGGCGCATATCTCTGACAACCATTCGAGCGCAAGGCCTGTCCAATGGAAAAGTTGTCAACCGCTCGTACTCCTCCAAAGTAAGAGTCAACTCATGGGTCCCAAACTTGAAAACTTGCCTCTTCGGTACCCAATGCTCTAGCATGCCACCTACAAAGCCCAACAGAACTTGGAACATTAGGAGGGTCATGGAATGCTGCAACAGCAGATCTATAATCACCCTGTTGGAAGGTGATACACTATCATACCAAGATCTTAAGCATGAGGCCACCAATACTTGGTGGGGTGTGATCAATACGGCTAACTGTCGAGGAAGACATCTGTGTAGGCCATATCATAAGACCATCCAGGGGTCAATGTTGAACATCTCTGGACATACATATGCATGACATAATACATGCATCACAAATAATAGATGGCAATATGATGTAGGGAATGGAAAACAATACATACATTCCTAAGTACATCATCATCTAAATACATCATCTCTGTATACAGCTGGAAAATATAGGGAAATGGGGCACAGTCGCCCAACAACTAACAGAGGTCAATCTTTCTGCGATCCACCTGCAAATACCCTATATGGGTCCCACCCCTCCGGTTCAGTCCAAGTTGAGTTGCAAAGGAGGTCTCACAAGTTGAAATAGTCAAATCAGGAAAAAAGATGCTACGCGATGGAGCGAAAAAGCTGGAAATCCTGGTTCTTACAGACCAAACTACAGGTCTTTCTGTCATTCATTGGTATTCGCCCAAACACAGGGTTCACTATATCGATGATAAAAATTGTTGTAAACTACAATCGACAATACCTCATAAGGGTTCGATGCCGTCAGTACGGAGTCGTAACTCCAAAAACCTCTCCCTAGCAGGAATTTCATACATCATTAGTCGTTGATGCATATTTCAACAAAGGTCAAGCCACCTTGATGTTATCTCAGCCATTGGTGAATAAATCCAATGAAGCATTAGAAGCATCCTTGACATCCTCATCCATTGGCAAGTAAACCCAATGAAGCGTCAGAAGTCATCTGATGGTTATAGCCGTTAGCAATTAAACCCAACAACCCGTCGAAAATGGTCCGATGGTGGTATCCGTTGATGCACATTTCAGTGAGGGCCAGGCAACCCTAACAACATAGACTGTTGGCAATAACTCCGACAGATTACTAGAGAAACCTGGCGATACAAACCATGGAAACCATCCTCATCGAAGAGGACTGATGATGCAATCAGTTATACAAATCTTCCTCAACATAAATCCCCATGAGTCTCTCGTACATGAGAGGTACATCCTCAATGGGAAGTCTGTACCAAGGATTAAGGACTTTGGCGATAACTCCAACGTCAACATCCTGGAAGTTCCTGAGAACTTTGGAGCACACATCCAAGAAGTTCATCAGAGTCATCAGTGGTAACTCCTATCCCCATCAAAAGTCATGGGAATAAACAGTCATCACATCCTGTTCAAAAACGGTCCAAAAAACCACATTCATCATGCATTTGTATCATGTTGCAGTACATTGCATCATGAATATCTTCACATTTCAAATGTCTAGAGTTCTTTACCCTATCGATGCCAGTACACTGCATGAATATGATAAAGAGTGGCATCTATACACACTCAAAAATTTTTACATTCCTGTTACTAACCTTGTAGGAGGGTAAAGTCATCTTCCAGAGATAACCATGGAAGTCAATTTAGTTGTAGTCCTAGAGACAACCCCGGGATACTCAGTTTTCCATCTCAGAGACAACCCCGAGATGTTCAGCACAGTCTCGGAGACAACCCTGGGATACTCAGTCTGTACCATCTCAGAGACAACCCCGAGATAGTCATTTCCAACCCCGGAGACAACCCCTAGAGTTTCAGTTTTAACCTCAGAGATAACCCCGAGGAATGCAGTTTCAGTTCCAGAGACAACCCCAAAATCCTCAGTTCCATCTCGGAGACAACCTCGAGACACTCAATTCCATCCCAGAGACAACCCCGGGAGATACAGTTCAAACCTCAGAGACAACCCCGGGCATGCAGTTGTTGTTTCGAAGATAACCCAGAAATGCTTGTTCCAAACCCTTGCGATCAGCTTTAACCTCGGTTATAGCCCCAAGGCACTCAGTTCCCAAATCCAGAGATAACCCCGAGAGGACAGGCATACCTCAGAGACAACCCTGAGAACATTCAGCACTTGTAACAGCCCAATCTTAGAGATAACCCTGAGCAACGACTGCTAAATCAGCCCAGAACCAGAGATAACTCCGGTGAGGGGCAAAATCATCATTTTGCCACCTCGATCCCACATTCACACCGTCTCAACATTTGAACCTACATGCTATACAGAAGTGTCCTACAAGAACCATAACTCCAACCCCGAGTGACTACTACACAGGACAATATACCAGATGGAATTTGAAGACCTGAAGACTTGGGCACGGACCCATCTTTTCGACTTTGTACAACCTCCTATCCCATGTCATTGTGTAGCTCTCGACAACAGCACGCCATAAAAGGTCTTATACACCTCGATCTGATGCTCGGATTGAAGTTTTGAAGGTTTGAACGGACAACACGTTGTATGAGTGCACGTACTTTGAGATGGCAGGGCCCGCAGAGATCGGGGCACCACGGGCAGTCGCAGGTACATCTGCGGCTATCGCAGGTACATCTGTGGCTATCGCATGTACATTTGCTACTGCCGCAGGTACACCTTCGGCTCCCCCCTCTATAAATAGAGGGCTTGGGGTGGCCATTTTGAAAGAGAAAAAGGCGAGGAAGCCCTGTCCAATTTGCTCTGTACACAATATAAATTGAATGCATTCTCATTTCAAACACTTGTGAGCTTATATTTAGCTACGTTTAACCGGTGGGAACCGAGTGTTCATTCATTTAAAGCTATTGAAGTCTTTTTTGGCAGTCCACTGTAAGCCTTCTTACATTACTTAAAGTCTTTCCTCCACTTTTTGCACACACTATTATTCACGTTGAGAGTCGTGTGTGTGTGTGTATGCCCAGGCCGTCGGTCCGTAGTTTTTTTATTGCTTTATATATATATATATATATATATATATATATATATATATATATATATCCTGTCATCAAACTCTGTTTGATTGAGCCTGGATTTTACATCCGGAACGTTTACTGCTTTTATATATATATAAATACTTATATATATATATATATATATATATATATATATATATATATATATATATATATATTTACATTCTTGTCTGGCCTGGAGTTCACTTCATGGCCATTTATTGATTTCATTTATATTTCGTCCCGTCTGGAGTTTACTTTGAGGCTGTAACGCCCCGAAATCCGGTCTACTTTTAGGCCCGGACTCCGTGCATCATGATCCCATCACCTTCCAAACACACATCATTATATACTGAAATATAACAACATACACTCTCAAATACCAGGTTTTGGAAACCTTAAAATCTCTTTCCTTACAAATAATGGTAATTACATTATTCTTTACATCTTGCACAAGTGACTTTCATCCGCTACCAAGGATACATAACTATTCATTAAACTAGGCTATAACTTAATTCTAGCATTCTATATTGCAAGTCTTCACTTGATCTTCACGCACATTCACATACAGAATGACACTTCGTCTGGATACCGATCAGCTTGATCTTTACGGGATCCTTAAGTTCTTTCTAATGTCGTTCGTTGAAAATATTTCTCAATTAAAGCAAGTGTGAGCATTCAATTGCCCAGCAAGTCATAACAGTTGAACAAACAACTTCAAGAGTTTAAACATTCTTCAGAACTTCGATAACCGAACAAAGGTTATGAAGCAGCTTGAATAATAGGAATAGTCTCAATTCCTATCATCTTAAAGCATCAGTCACTTTCATTTTGAAATACTTTCATTCCTCTACCTTTTTCATATACATCATGTCTGGCTTGAATCATTAGCACAGACTTAACAATAACGGTTCATGTATAAACAGAACATACTTGTATTGAACAGTTTAATCATAGAACAATTCATCTCATAGAAACACCGAAGTGTTCATATTGTGGCACAAGGCCTAATACATTCTACCACCTTGTACAAACATCACACATTCACACATAGACAGAACTTCTCAAGTTCAACATCTGAGAAGTTTAAGAAACTAGCATTCATGTAAAATATGAATGAAGTTAGAAAAACTTGCCTTACGCACAGCTACATCTTACGCTGAACTGCTCATTCCAATTCCTATATAATATATAAGGAAATAACACGTACACCAATTAGTAATATACTTGACTTACACATTAGTTTACTTAACTTTACTTCTTAAGGTTCGTGCTCTTGTAATATAAGCTTACGGGACTAACTTCCTTTACTACCGGTTTACGACTTCATAACATACGGAGATGTCTTACTAAAAACGTTCATCATCTTTGATGATTTACATTTTTATCTTCTTCTCATAACTTCTATAGGACTCAACATATATCGCTTCTCTGCTAGTATTCTATATGGTACTCTGAGTGGTTTCCCACAAACAACTAACAAAGAAGTTCACGTCTCATCTACACTGCCCATAACAGTGAGTTAGATCGGTTGCCAGTTTCGTATATACCTTCGCTCACTAAAGGAATTATTTAGCCCAGCTCCGATATGTTAACCATAAAAGGTTACGATTGTACCACAACCTAACTTCTCTTAACTTGTCCGAACCATTAAACTATAATGTTCGTTAAGTCAACTTCTTATTCCTTATGGCTTTCTGGCAACTAAATGCCATACCTCAGATTCATTCTTTATCCAACCCATGAACCCCATGTTCATTCTTCTTTCTTAATGTGGAAGCCATGCCGTTCTTTGTATGCTAAGACCGATTGTTCATCGCAACAACATTGCGTTCATAGCATCTATATGCTTTACACTTATATCTCATCACCATGACATAACATCGAAATGTTATTCATTACCTTCATCACTCAACGTCTAAGGAATCATAATCATAGCAATCCCTCACGTTCATTCATCACGACTACGGCCCCCGGATATCGGTTACGTAATCTAGCGCTTACATTCTCTATCTTTTAATCTCGTTTAATCCTTTCGTTCAACCTTTAATAAATGTTTAACTCACTTGCTTAAGTGTTACGTTATGTGAACTATATGTTCCTATTTCTTTCTTGCACATCCCCTAGTAATTGAGCACATAAAATCTCATTTCTGGGCCTTACCCTGCACCGACGCTGCGGCGCCGTGTCCCTTCCTTTCTCTCACGCTGCGGTGACACCTACGTCTCTCTCTTCCCTTGGTCTGGCGCTGCGGCGCCGAACCATTTGTTATCACTCACGCTATGGCGACAACTAACAGTACCTGAGGCTCCGAGCTCGCGCTGCGGTGCCACTTCTTAAACTTCACCCGGCGCTGTGGCGCCAAGCCTAAACCCTAGAAATTTTTCTAAGTGTTAAATTCGATTCGAGACGTTTACTTCCCGATCTCATAATTTCTTCGTTATAACTCGGAACGAGGTCGTTCCAAAGCTATTCTCTTCCTTATCTTACGTACTTCAAAACCCCTTAGACAGAACTCCATTCTGAATCCGTTAACTTGCCATTCGATTGGCTTAATCTACACCCTTCGATCATTTTTACGCTTTTAACGTTCTTCGCTCATTCATCTGTAATTCGGTCATCCGAACTCGGAACTCAATCGTTCTTGAGTCCACGACTCATGTTTTCTATATTCTCTTACTTTTTTATGAAACCCTACACGTTCGGGTTCATTTACTAAGTTCCTAATTCTCGTTCATCTTTTACAAAAATTTTGCCATAACTTCGTTATAGCTACGTTTTAATTCATTCTTCATGAACGTTTCTTCCGTTCCTAACCAAGCAATATGCAACTAACTTATATGCGATGGTTTTAAGCTTGTCCATCAAGAACAATTATACTATGATGGTTTTAAACTTGTCCATCAACAACAATTATCCTACGATGGTTTTAAATTTGTCCATCAACAATTCCTACGATGGTTTTAAATTTGTCCATCAACAACGTTCTTCGTGTTCTTCGTTCGTTCTTCATTTTAAACGATATTTTGGATTACGATTCTACTTTTTCTTGGAATTTGATGTTATAGAACATCATTCCTTATTTAATTCATCTACTCGTTCATAATATTCGTTTGGACCGCTCAAAATCCTTACGAATCTTATACTTCCTCAAGAAATTTATAAACTAAATTTCTAATTCTTATTTCTTCAGTTTTTCATGATTTCAACCATATGAAATCATTCTAAACTTTATCTACTTCTTATCTTCATTAAGTTATGCTTTTGAACATATTAAACTTAAAGAAAATTAGAAGAAACTAGGGTTCGGATTAGCATTCTTCTTTAATCTCCTTCCGTCGAACAAAGCGTGCATTCGAGCTAGCTTTTCTTCATTCTCTCCCTCTTCTTCTCCCTTCCGAACTCTCTCTCTCTAGCTCTCAAGTGTTGGTTGAAATTTCAAACCAAACAAATGAGCTTAAGGCTTGTTTATATAGAAAACCAAAGCTAGGCATATTTTAGTCATTCCCCCCCCCCACACCTCCTTACTATTCATGGCTTAGCCACCAAGTTTACTTGGTTACCACCCTTACTTGGTGACCAAGTGGCCGCCCCTTATGCCCATGGGTCTTTCCCATGGGTTGCCCCATGGGTTTTACCCATCTGGTGACGCATCAGTTCAATCCGCGGTTAATTTTCTTGGATCGGGCTTAATTAAATCTAACACTGGGCCTTACATTAATTCTTACTGGGCCTTCTCTGGGCTTGATTACACATTCCATTGGGGTTGATATAATCCAAGTCCACTTGGATTCTATAAAGTCCATGAACTCAAAGTCCATTAAGACTAATCGTATTCTACGCATTCCATTCTCGTATTCACGTATTCTCTTCGTATATCATACGTACGATATTCGTATTATACGTCATACTAATGTTCGTATTATACTCGTATAATAACTAGTATTATACTTGAATCTCTCACGCATAATAACCCTAGTTATTATACGTACTCATTAAAATTCTCGAAAATTACTTTTCCTAACCCTTAGGTTTTACGTCCGCAGGCGAAAACTTCGTTTTTTGCCATAACTGAAATATTATTAAATATTCCATCACGTCTCAACATTTTACGTAATCAATAACTTCTCAGAATTTCAAAATAAAACTCCGAGCAGAAATTGATGAATAGTGCCTATTTCGACTTTTTCCCCGGATTTGTTCTCGAAAAAATTCTATTTTCGTCTTAAAAATTCTTACTCGCTTAAACTAGCTCGTAGCCAGAATACTCCCGACTTATAATCATCCTAGGTTATAAAACGATTAATAAACACATAGCACAGAATAGTATTACTAAAAATTCATTTTATTAATAACTAATTCTTTAAACTTAAATTCTGGACAATCCGGATTCTCCGGGTTGTCACAAGCGGTTGATCATTTATATATATATATATATATATATATATATATATGTGTGTGTGTGTGTGTGTGTGTGTGTGTGTGTGTGTGTGTGTGTGTGTGTTTGTGTGTGTGTGTGTGTATTTACAGCTTTTAGATATATATAACTGTTTACAGCTTTCATACAAACTGCTACATCATGTGAGCCTAGGAATCATGTGATCACAGATTCAGTCTACTGAATCTAAACTCGGTTCCCATGATGGACATTTTCAGCTGTACATGGCTTGTAATTTATTCACGGTGTTTGAATTTCCTTAGAAGACTCTCATGCCCACAAGGAGTTCGGCACTGCCTTTTTATCTTATTTTCTCGAAGATGATTCGCATCTCGAAAATAAAAGTAATCAAGCCGAACACATAATAAAATGGAAGTATCACAAGCCTCAATTACTATTGAGCATAAGGGTTTGAAAAAATCTCTTTTACATAACATCACTGCTATATCTTGTTAAAACTGAACTTTTATACAAAATTCAAACCCTTTGTATTTAGGTGCAAACGACCCATAGCACTACTTCTAGATAATTGCACATTGACCCACACACACACACACACACACATTCAGATAATGGTTTAAATTGAAAAGTGGTGGTCACCGTGGTAATACGAATGTCGGGCGGTGCCTAACACCTTCCATCCACATAATCAAGCCTCCGAACCCTAACAAATCTCGATTTCACAGACCAGTCAAAATAGTGTCAAATCACTAGGTCAATGTGCAAACTTTTTCTCGATTGAGTTGGTGCAACCATTTAAAAATACCAACTGGCGGCTCTTACAAGTCCCAATCATTGACATATACATGTCGGACCATTTCATAACTTATTTTTTCAAACAAATCTCACCTAACATGAGAACACCAAAAGACAAGAACAGAGAAGGGACAAATAAAAATCCCGACGTCGACAAGGATAAAGATATACATTTCAAACTTGTTAACCTTTGATGAAGACTTCAAATTTCAATCCTTTGAACCTTCACAATCTCTCCAATCTCCGGATCACACGTTCGTCACAAAGTGTATGCAACGCCCAAGAGGTATCCACCAAGAGTAATAGATTGAAGATTGATTTTAGACTTAACTAGGTCTTGATTGGCTAGTACTAATTCTCTCTATCCTAACAACTTAGGGTTTTGAGAATACTTGCAAGAAAGAAGCAAGATGTGTAAACATTAGTCTTTCCCACAATAAGACTCCTCTTATTTAAAAACTAACCCTAATTCTTAACCTTTAAGGAATTGGGTTTTAATTTAATTCCTAATCTAATTAGGAACTAAATAAAATAATAATAATAATAATAATAAGACACCTCTTATTTATTTATAATCTAGTATTTCTCCAAATACTCAATTATAAATATTATTATTTTCCTAAATATTATATTATTATTTAGTCAATTTAATAATAATAATAATAATAATAAGATGACTAATCTTATTAATTTATAATATTAGCATTTCTCCAAATACTTGATTATAAATCTTAAGCTATTTAATTTATTCCACTAATAAATTAAATACACTTAATTTATTATTAATAAGTCAATCAATTCTAAAATCATATTACTCCCTTTTGTGGTGTGACCCTCTAGGCCCTTTAGGTTCAATATTAAGACAGTAGTAGAATAAATAAATTAGAATAATTCTAATATTATTTATAATGATTTCAACTCCTTTAATTTAAATGTAAATAAATAATATTTATTGTACATCATGAGTGGCACCTTATAGATAATGTATCATGACTATCCGAATAATATGAATTCAACGTAAATCACAAAGAATACAAAGAACCTATTCCATGAAAAGTTACCATACATTTCAATCATTCTATCATATAATGTCCCAATCAAATATAAAACATGGAATTACTGTCAAGTTTTATTTATTTGATTATATGTATTTCGATTCTAAAATGCACAACAATAGCTAATGTAAATTAAAAACTCCTTTCTAATTTCCATTCAACCCTGGCCAGGGATTTCCATGTTGTCACTTTACTAAATCGCATATGACATTCTCTCTCTTTACTGGAAATGGTAGATCATTTGTTGATCATTCACCTATCTCTATCGATATCGGGAAAATTTTCCTCTTGTAATTCCTCTTTTAAATATTTCTTACCCTTTACGTTTTCTATGTAGTTCGAATCTTATTGAAAGGGTGAAATTAACAAAAGAATCCGACATAAAATGTCGACGATTTGAAAATACTGATTTTTTTACAGATCCGCCATTTGGAATGAGTGAAATGGTTGTACCAACTCAATCGAGTTTATGAAAAGTTTTGCAAAAATGCCCAATTATTGGGCTCTGTTTAACAGGCCTTAGAAAATGAGATTCATAGAGTTCGGGGGCTTGCTTAAGTGCAGGGAAGGTGTTAGGCCCCCCCCGACTTCAATTCCCTAATTATTTGAAGTGTGTGTTTTATTGGGCATAAAGTGCTTTATTTGAAAGTAGTGTTATGCCTCTTTTCACCTATATACAAAGGGTTTGACTTGTATAAAAGTTCAATTTTAATAAAAGACATATAAAATGATGTTTTGAAAATAGGTTTTCAAACACTTATGATCGCATAGTAATTGAGGCCTTTGATACTTCCATTTTATTCCGTATTCGGCTTATTTTGATTTTTAATCTCGAGATATGAAGCATCTTCGACAAAATAATATACATATAAGTGTAGGGCTCCTTATGGGCATGAAAGCCATCAAAGTATATGACATCCCAGATTTTTAGAAATTATAAATGAGAATTTTATAAACAAAAGTATTATTTATGAGATATGTTGGGTGTGAGTATGTGTATGTCATATATTGTAGAATATGTGAATTGATGTGAAGAGAATGTTATATATTAATTTTAATATATATAAATATTTAATTGAATTATTTATTGAGTTAAATAAATAAATTTTGTTTTGATTATAGAGTAATGTAATTAAGTGTAGCAGATTAATTAAATGAATATTTAGTATTTAATTTAATTAATATAATAATTTTATGTTATAGCTTTAATTTAATTGAGATAATTAAATTAGATGAGTTATGTGATGATTGTTACACAAAATTATAATTAACAAGTAAATATAATTATGGGATAATTTGATGAGATTGATTGATGTTAAGCTATTGATTAATTAAAATAATAAGTATTTGCCAAACATAGTCTTAGGCTTTTCAAGTTCAAATTGGTGTAACTTATGTATTAACTAGTAATTAGTATATCTAATAATTACTAGGAGTTACATATATTATATATTACTAGTATTGTATATTATATGTATATACTACAAGTTAGTATGTTAGTTTTAGAAAACAAACTAAAGAAAGAAGAAGAGAGTTAGAGAGAGTTGTAGGAGAAGAAGAAGAGGAAGAAAAAGAAGAAGAAGGGAAAGTTTTGAGAAGACAAAACAAGCCCCATCATCATCATCTTCATCTCTCTTTTAAATTCATACTAATAAGACTATAATCTAAATACCTTATTTTAATTATATTTTATGTTCTTCAAAATGTAGGATAATGGTTCAATAGAAGTTGTATTGAGAAATCTAGAGAGATAGAGGAATTGAGATGAGCTAGAAGAAGAAGAAGAAAAAGTTAGAAGAAGGTAACTTCTAAACTCTTATTTAATCCTTAAATTTGTTGGGTAGATTTATGTTCTAGGATAGTAGATCATGCTTAATCTGTTTGTATTGGTTTAATGTTGGACTATCAAGAATCAAACAAGAGGATTCAAGAAAGAAAATGAAATGGAAAGAAAATTTGAAGAACAAAATTCGTAGGTTTTGAGTAATTGTGGACATATCTTGTGAAATTCATATCTCTTTGGGTATAATGAGTTAGAAAATGAGCCTTATATCAAATCGAAGATATGGAAGTAAGCTATATTCTGAAAGTGGAATCACATGAAAACTCCTCGTAGATTTCTCGCAATCTCTGTTTTAGTAAGGCTGGTCCGAAGGGAAAATAATCTGTCGAGAAAATCAAAACTGTTACGGTTTCTGACTTTGAAAAATTCATATAAATTCGTGTGTTTTGAATCTGAAGAAACTTAAAACTGCAAAGTTGTAGATATGGATGTTTACTAGCTAGACTCGCGAGATTGAGCCATTTTATGGACCGGATCATGTCCGAAATAAATTGTTTAGCAAGGATGTCCAGAAAATGAAATTTTTCTACACTAGTTGATGAATTGCAGAATCTGGTTTAGATGGATAAGGGTCTGACTTTATGGCCTAGATGAGGTTGTAGTGCACTGAGTAAGGGTTAATTTTATATAAAAATGAACAAAAACGGACATGTAACGAAGGAGATACGTTAAAAACGAAAACAACGTTTTGTTAAAGAAATTGTGAAGATGAGTTTTATAATTATGTTTGAATTAAGATTTTGGGTGATGGTATATTTTGATGATTAAAAATATGTTTTGACATATGTAATGAATATAGATATGTGTTATCATATTCTATGCATAATTAACCATTTAAGATCAAGAGTTGAGATAAGTTAATGTGTGTACATAACGTGCTCGATAAAATGCCTAAAAGTAATAGTGTTTCTAAACTTTGGTATACAAAGTGCCTAACTAATGGCTAATATTGAATATCTAAGTATGAAAAGATGATAATACAAGAATAATAATGGAAAGAAATCGAAAAAGGGAAATTTTGATTTATGAAGGAAAATTAAACATGTAAACAATGTGTTGAATATGCATTTTTGAAACCAAATTGGTAAAATAAAATGGTGTGGTATATGCACATTAAACTACAAGTGAGATAATCTAGCATGTGTGGTGATGAAAATGAAAATAAAACCGAGTTGCATATAAAATACAATTAGATGTCTATAAAGATATTATAAAGGATAATAAGATAAAGTAAGGTCTTAGAATAAATTTGACCATGAGATTGAGTATTGATTTTATTTATTATCAATCTCGCATACAGTGTAGGTTGTGCAAGGACGCGAAGTATTAGCGTGTTGGTAAAACGCCGGTTAAGGCAAGTCTTTCAGTTTCTTTTTGCTATATGAACTTGATGATGAACTACTTTAAAATTTTAGTGTATGATGTATTGTATATGTCAAAAGTATGAAATGTGAAAGTCAATCTACGACTGTGATGATTGAACTATGAATGTTGATTGAGTAAGGAACTCAATCTTTATAGTTGTTATGTGAACTAAACATGTATGATATGTTTGTTTATGATTATTCTTGTATGTTGAGCATGTTATTATGTGCTACGTGATGCATGAAAATTGTTAGATTTTGCTGAGCTGTCGAGCTCATTCTTGCAAATAACCATTTTTGCAGATTCAAGAATTGAAGGTAACGCTATGTGCTACTTGATTGTTATGGATCAAAAGTGATATATGAAGATTTAATATCCTAGCTAAGTTGTTATTCTTGTAAACCATGTCTAATGTTTCGAATAATGTATTAATGTTGAATTTTAATATTGTTTTGCGAATGTAAATTATTGTAGTATTAAAATGATTCTGAGATATTTAGATGTAAAGGTTGAAGGTTTTGGGAACGAGGATAGTTTGTAATAGAAAATTTTAATTATTCCGCAAATTTCAATGGTTGTATTATCGTTTAATGATGTAAAATTAGAGGTTGAATGTATTATTAACGACCGAAGTCGAGAATTAAATTGTATGAATTTTGGGGTCGTTACAGTTGGTATCAAAGCTGATAGGTTAGAAACCTTAGGTAAGAGTACTTTAGGCTATAACCTTAGAGAAAAGAGGTGAAAATAAGGAACGAATAAGCTCAAATAGAGTTTGAACAATAAGGGATTAAAACTTGCGTGAAATGATTCAAAGAAGAATCTCGCAGAGTTATAAGGAATGTGAATGTGGGGTTACCTAACTCCAATAATAAGGATGTAAGGTGATAATAAATAGACAATGTCTATAAAAAAAGAGAATGATAAAGAAGTTAATAATAGATAGTTATATTTAAGTATGGTGTAATTGTACTCTTTAGTAGTTGATGTATGGTATCTGGGCTAAACGATTCCTTCATAGAGCGGAGGTATATACGAACTAGCAACTCGGAACCTAGTTTGTTGGTTGTTTGTGGGAAACCACTCAGCGTACCATATTGAAACTGTTAGAGACTCGATGTGTACCAAGTGTAGAAAGTGGATACGTATGATGAAAGTGTAGAACTTGAATGAAATGTTGAGCAATGTAAATGAAGTTAGAAATTCTTAAAGGAAGAAATGTTATATAAATAAGAAGATTCAAAGAAGAATCTTGAAGAGATATAAAGAAAAAAAAATAGGAGTTTCCTAACTCCAAAAAGCCAAGATAGCGAATAATGTCGTAAATGATAAAAAAAGAGAAAGAAAGAGGATCGTAAAACAAAACGATCACGAGTTAAGAAAAGAATTTTAAGAGAGATGATTATAGAATAAGATCACGACGTGGTCTGTTTAAGTTATAAAAGAAAGATGATCTATAATGTTTGAATAATTATAGCTTAATGCTATGAAGATGGAGTACTATGAAAAAGTACGAGATAACTCATGAGGAGTTATAGATGATATGATATGAGGAATTCGTATCGAGCAAAGAGCAAGTTATAAGCAAGATAGAGTTAGGGGGGATTTCAATTGAGGACTTATGTGATGGCTGAATTGTACAAACCTTTGTATGGGCGAGGGTTTTGTGCTTGCACTCAGTTTATCACATTGATAATCATTGGAATATTTGTGTCGCGCTATTTGATATATGCCTGTTGAGAAGGTGATTCTTTTCTCATGTGTATAACAGATAGGTAGAGTATAGTTAGAGAATATTATAAGATTAAGTGCGAGTTCTTAAAACTCATACTTATGGTAGGTTCATGACTCATAATTATATGGTATGTTTTTGAACCCCTCAGCGAATGGACGCCTATGGTCTGACTAGGATAAGTTCTTAAACTCATATGATTGTGGCAAGTTCCTGAACTCATAACGTGTGATAAGTTTGATGAACTGAGTATAGATAAGTGTAAATGGAGTATTGAGGATGATAGAAATAGATAGACCTATTAAGCAATGGATCATTATAGAAAGTGGAGTTGATGGTGGAAGCATAGGTATTCTAAATCTACTAGCTATGCTAGACTTTCGAAATTTATTGACTTCGTGCTGATGTTTACACTTCTATTTTCTTGAAAAGCATTGGATCAAATGATGGAACCAATGAGTTTTAACAACAATAATGTTATTCGTATGTCTATGCTAATTGCTTCGGCTAGACAAAAATGATTTGCAATATATCAAAATGTATTTTATATCATTAATGCATCATGTAACCTGGTGCAAAGATGAAAAAAACGATGGAGTCATCAATGCAGTATTACCTAGTGTTGGATGTGATCTAAGGATCGTCAGCCCACTATGGTATGATGTAGTATGATAAAATCACCAAAAGACGGAATCCTCAACGGACTGTAAATACAGTTCGGTATCATGACGTCATAAAAAGATTTTTGAGATTTCTTTAAGATATGAGAATTCATATCTATGTATATATATGTATATTTCGGTTGATGTCCGAATTGTTGTAGAGGTCTATGCTATTTGATTCAGCTAGACGAATATTGAAAGATGTTCATGAAACTTAAGCGTTTATTGAAAAGTTATGCCAACCCAAATTATTTTTGGGCGGATTCAGATGTTGAAAAGCTGAGGTGAACAACCCTATAAGGGGACATGTTTTCGGGGACAATGGTTCCGAGCGTAACACATATAATCGTTACAAAACACTACGTTGCGGCCCAACATAGTGGTACAATAGGCTGGCCACCTAGTGTACGTAAGGAGGGTGTTTTCAGTCTTTGTGATTGATAAACACTCTGGTTTGCAGTGTGAAGGACTGAGTTGAAGCACTAGTAAACCGAGAATAGAGTTCACGGTCTTGTGACCCCTCAGCATGATTTGGAATCTTTTAAATTCCTAAGTTATTCATACTACTTCCTAATTATTGAGCAATTATGGAAGATTCTTGCTATTCTAAAAGGCGAATATGGTAAGGATGATATTTTTTAGAAAGAAGTAAGTCGTAGGATGCGACACTGAATGATGAATATATTGAATAAGTGAGAAAAAAAGTGTTGATATGAGAAGGAGATGAGTTATCAAATAATAATGTAAAACTTTTAATAGAAAAGTTAATAATTGTAGAAAGATCTTTGTGGAAAGGAAGTGGTTATAGAATCCAATGAATGAATAAGGTATTAACGTAAAATCTATTTTTGATAGATTGAATGAATAAAGATTAATAAATAAAAATTTCGAGGACGAAATTCTTAGAAGAAAGGGTGAATGTAATGTCCTGAGAGTTTGATCATATAGTATATGATAATGATCCTTAGAGAAAGATAATGAACGGGCCAAAGAATATGTAGTACTCAAATATAATTGAGTCTAAGTAAATGTTATGAAATAAAACTTATAAGAATTTATTATCAAGAATGGTGAGAGTAGAAAATATAAAACCTATATTAAGGTAATGTGTTGAAGTTATTCAATGAATAGATTTAAGGAAAACCTGAGTAAGGTAGGATTTCTGTGATTCCGAGGACGGAATCCTTATAAGGAGGGAAGGATATGACATCCCAGATTTTTAGAAATTATAAATGAGAATTTTATAAACAAAAGTATTATTTATGAGATATGTTGGGTGTGAGTATGTGTATGTCATATATTGTAGAATATGTGAATTGATGTGAAGAGAATGTTATATATTAATTTTAATATATATAAATATTTAATTGAATTATTTATTGAGTTAAATAAATAAATTTTGTTTTGATTATAGAGTAATGTAATTAAGTGTAGCAGATTAATTAAATGAATATTTAGTATTTAATTTAATTAATATAATAATTTTATGTTATAGTTTTAATTTAATTGATATAATTAAATTAGATGAGTTATGTGATGATTGTTACACAAAATTATAATTAACAAGTAAATATAATTATGGGATAATTTGATGAGATTGATTGATGTTAAGCTATTGATTAATTAAAATAATAAGTATTTGCCAAACATGGTCTTAGGCTTTTCAAGTTCAAATTGGTGTAACTTATGTATTAACTAGTAATTAGTATATCTAATAATTACTAGGAGTTACATATATTATATATTACTAGTATTGTATATTATATGTATATACTACAAGTTAGTATGTTAGTTTTAGAAAACAAACTAAAGAAAGAAGAAGAGAGTTAGAGAGAGTTGTAGGAGAAGAAGAAGAGGAAGAAAAAGAAGAAGAAGGGAAAGTTTTGAGAAGACAAAACAAGCCCCATCATCATCATCTTCATCTCTCTTTTAAATTCATACTAATAAGACTATAATCTAAATACCTTATTTTAATTATATTTTATGTTCTTCAAAATGTAGGATAATGGTTCAATAGAAGTTGTATTGAGAAATCTAGAGAGATAGAGGAATTGAGATGAGCTAGAAGAAGAAGAAGAAAAAGTTAGAAGAAGGTAACTTCTAAACTCTTATTTAATCCTTAAATTTTTTGGGTAGATTTATGTTCTAGGATAGTAGATCATGCTTAATCTGTTTGTATTGGTTTAATGTTGGACTATCAAGAATCAAACAAGAGGATTCAAGAAAGAAAATGAAATGGAAAGAAAATTTGAAGAACAAAATTCGTAGGTTTTGAGTAATTGTGGACATATCTTGTGAAATTCATATCTCTTTGGGTATAATGAGTTAGAAAATGAGCCTTATATCAAATCGAAGATATGGAAGTAAGCTATATTCTGAAAGTGGAATCACATGAAAACTCCTCGTAGATTTCTCGCAATCTCTGTTTTAGTAAGGCTGGTCCGAAGGGAAAATAATCTGTCGAGAAAATCAAAACTGTTACGGTTTCTGACTTTGAAAAATTCATATAAATTCGTGTGTTTTGAATCTGAAGAAACTTAAAACTGCAAAGTTGTAGATATGGATGTTTACTAGCTAGACTCGCGAGATTGAGCCATTTTATGGACCGGATCATGTCCGAAATAAATTGTTTAGCAAGGATGTCCAGAAAATGAAATTTTTCTACACTAGTTGATGAATTGCAGAATCTGGTTTAGATGGATAAGGGTCTGACTTTATGGCCTAGATGAGGTTGTAGTACACTGAGTAAGGGTTAATTTTATATAAAAATGAACAAAAACGGACATGTAACGAAGGAGATACGTTAAAAACGAAAACAACGTTTTGTTAAAGAAATTGTGAAGATGAGTTTTATAATTATGTTTGAATTAAGATTTTGGGTGATGGTATATTTTGATGATTAAAAATATGTTTTGACATATGTAATGAATATAGATATGTGTTATCATATTCTATGCATAATTAACCATTTAAGATCAAGAGTTGAGATAAGTTAATGTGTGTACATAACGTGCTCGATAAAATGCCTAAAAGTAATAGTGTTTCTAAACTTTGGTATACAAAGTGCCTAACTAATGGCTAATATTGAATATCTAAGTATGAAAAGATGATAATACAAGAATAATAATGGAAAGAAATCGAAAAAGGGAAATTTTGATTTATGAAGGAAAATTAAACATGTAAACAATGTGTTGAATATGCATTTTTGAAACCAAATTGGTAAAATAAAATGGTGTGGTATATGCACATTAAACTACAAGTGAGATAATCTAGCATGTGTGGTGATGAAAATGAAAATAAAACCGAGTTGCATATAAAATACAATTAGATGTCTATAAAGATATTATAAAGGATAATAAGATAAAGTAAGGTCTTAGAATAAATTTGACCATGAGATTGAGTATTGATTTTATTTATTATCAATCTCGCATACAGTGTAGGTTGTGCAAGGACGCGAAGTATTAGCGTGTTGGTAAAACGCCGGTTAAGGCAAGTCTTTCAGTTCCTTTTTGTTATATGAACTTGATGATGAACTACTTTAAAATTTTAGTGTATGATGTATTGTATATGTCAAAAGTATGAAATGTGAAAGTCAATCTACGACTGTGATGATTGAACTATGAATGTTGATTGAGTAAGGAACTCAATCTTTATAGTTGTTATGTGAACTAAACATGTATGATATGTTTGTTTATGATTATTCTTGTATGTTGAGCATGTTATTATGTGCTACGTGATGCATGAAAATTGTTAGATTTTGCTGAGCTGTCGAGCTCATTCTTGCAAATAACCATTTTTGCAGATTCAAGAATTGAAGGTAACGCTATGTGCTACTTGATTGTTATGGATCAAAAGTGATATATGAAGATTTAATATCCTAGCTAAGTTGTTATTCTTGTAAACCATGTCTAATGTTTCGAATAATGTATTAATGTTGAATTTTAATATTGTTTTGCGAATGTAAATTATTGTAGTATTAAAATGATTCTGAGATATTTAGATGTAAAGGTTGAAGGTTTTGGGAACGATGATAGTTTGTAATAGAAAATTTTAATTATTCCGCAAATTTCAATGGTTGTATTATCGTTTAATGATGTAAAATTAGAGGTTGAATGTATTATTAACGACCGAAGTCGAGAATTAAATTGTATGAATTTTGGGGTCGTTACATAGTATGTCCGACCACCACACATATGATTTGCATGCTAGCTGTACAACTTAAAAGGGTTCATCATGGGAACCAGATCTAGATCCGTCAGTTGGATCTTAGATCCCGTGGCTCCTAGGCTCATATAATATTATATGAATAATCTACATAACAAATATACTGAAATAAAATAGATATTTAATCTAAACGTCGCAAAATAAAGGATTCATTAATTAAATCCTTACATGCGCGTAGCCAAAGCTTCCTCTAGATACAGATCTAGGTTTACAAAACTTAGAAAGAAAACTAGATTTAAATAAATTTTAGTCATTCTAGCTCAATGGTTCTAGTTTTACAACTTTTGAACTGATTAAAAGTTAGATATGACTAGGTTTAGATAAATCTAGTCCACGAATTTTAAACATTACAGCTTTACATTGAATGAACAGTCAAAATTGATATTGAATTGTAGCAAACAATTACCGTATATATATATATATATATATATATATATATATATATATATATATATATATATATATATATATATATATATTAAAACAATAAAAAGCCACGAATTTATAATCTAGGCATGACTGTTACATATATATGATTATATATATAATAAAGGGGGAAAAAGCCACATATTAGCAATCTAGGCCAAACTGATATATATATATATATATATATATATATATATATATATATATATATATATATATATATATATATATATATATATATATATATATTAACTCTATGAAAGCCACAAATTTATAATTTGGTATCGTGTTTCGAAATAAACACTTTTTGCTAAGTAGGATTATAGAACATATACCCTAAACTTACTTTAGGATGTCCCACAAATCTGTACTTATCAAATTTTGTCCCAAGTTTATCCTTTGAAACCTTTTTACATAAGTTGGACAACCCCTTATCTTAACATACTTAAGATTAGGAATCCTCTTTGTGCATAACTTTTGTAGATTCTTGGGGCTGAAATTTGAGGTTACCTTTTTGTAGATATGCAGCCATTTCTAGGGCATGACCCCAGAGGGATACTAGAATATAGGTAAAATCATTATGGACCGCACCATGTCCAACAAGGTACAATTTTCATTTTAGATACACCAATCAATTATTGCATATCAAGAGGAGTCCGTTATGAGAAAACCATTTGAGATGATCTAGAAACTTATTGCACAAATATTCCATCCTCGATCTGATCAAAGAATTCTAATACTTTTCAATTAGTTTCACTTTTGAATTCTTTGAACTTTTCAAATAATTTAAAAATACACACATTCAACTCTTTGAATGATCATCTCATTTCCTTATACTAGTTTGTTCAATTTGCAAATTAATTTTTTACGTAAGTCAAGTACACAAAATCTATTAAGTAATATTTCAGTTCTATTCAAAATATTATTATTATAAATACAACAACAATTGTTCTTAAATATAATACCAAAGATTTCTTTGTCCAATAACAAAATGGAAATAATATTTCCAACGAGAACTGGAATACAATAACAACTTATTGACTTAATAGATTTGCTCGTAGGCAGTGCTAAACTATAAGTTCCTATGGCTAATGCAGCAACATTTGCTTCATTTCCCAGACATATGATTACTTATCCTATGTTTAGTTTTCTACTTCTGTTTGGTCCCTTCAGAAATCTATATTTATGAGAACTAAAGCTCGTATCCAATACCCAAGTAGAACCTTAACTTAAAGAAAAATTTATTTCAATTATAAACAAAATTGTATTTGTAACCGAAAGTTCACTAAGCTTCTTCTAGTTAGCCTCTGCAAGATGCTTTTTGCAGTTTCTTTCTAGTGTCCTGGCTTATTGCAGTGGAAGCAAACTTCTTTGCTATCCTTATCAGTTTTGTTCTTATTATCCTTTATTTTTTTCTTTCTATTTACCTTCTTAGAATCGTTCTTTTTTTAGAAGATCATTTGGCCCCTACCAGTAAGTCTTGGTCTTTCTTGGTTGGAAAGTGACTCTCAACATTTTTCAACATGTTAAGCAAATCAGCAAGGCTGATATCTAGCTTGTTCATATGAAAAATTCATAACAATTGTGAAAGGAGTCCGAAGTGACTGCACGATCAAATCTTGGCTCAACTCTCCATCCATGACAAAACCTGTTGTCCTAATTGTTCAATCAAATTGATCATGATAAGGACATATGTATATACTATAATGTCATTGGTCATTCTAGATCGGAAGAGCTCCTTAGATATCCGATATCTATGAGTCCTACTTTCCTCACCATCAACTACTTGATGTGTAGGAATATAGTAAGATCATCCATAGTTTAATGGTAAAGCTGGAGCTCGTTACTCATAGATGCAAGCATGATGCATTAATCCAACTATGCATCATCTTGCAACTTTCTAAAAGTAGCAATCTCTTCCTCAGAGGTTTTTTCTACAACCATTGCAGAGATATGCGTATTAAGGACATAAGATAACTTTTCAGCCATGAAAACTATTCTCAAATTCCTTTACGAATCCATTTAATTCGGTCAGGTTAATTTAGTATCTAATATGCTTCGCAGTGATAGTAATCTTAGACATTGTAAAATTCTATAAATGAATTTGCAATTAACAATATTTTAGCATACATTCTTTTATTAACTACCAAAATAATTTAGGTTTTGTTTTAAATTGGTATCTCTCACTATTTTCATCAAACTATATTACCCTCACTTATATAGTTCGGCAAAATCTAATTAAAGATTTGTTAGTGAGAATAAGGATCTCATTTCAAATGTATATAGCCTTGTGGTGACACAACAAACTATATATAAATAAATAGGTAAACAACCTAGCACTTCCATATATTCAAAAAAGAAAAACATTGTCCTTATGGTGACACAACAAAATAACATTGTTCATTTTTCTTTATAAGTATCAAATGTGATAAAATTAACATCTCAAAAAATTAATATAAGCCTTGTGGTGACACAACAAACTTATAATAATCAATTAATACTCTATTATTTTTATCATGCTAGAATGCGACGTTCGATATTCCAAATATCTTTAAACGTTTAAGACTTAATATAAATTTTTTGAGGGATTTGTTATTATTTTGTTTCATCTTGTTTAGCGCGCATGCACACACACACACACACACACACACACACACACACACAAACACACACACACACACACACACACACACACACACACACACATATATATATATATATATATATATATATATATATATATAGTATAAGCATGCACATATAGAATACTATATTCTACCCGGATTGATTATAAACTTTATTCTAGTTTGGTTCACTAAAGCCACCAAGTAAACCAAGAGGTCAAACCTAGGGTGCAAGATTTAAATTTAAATATAACTATTACATTTAAATCTCGGGCTCCATTACAAACGGGTCTTCAAGCACTCCTTGCTCCTTGATCTCCAATTCTTCAGAATTAATTCTAACTATTTGTATTTCAAAACTATTTAAAATAAATAGAAACTTTGATCAGCAGTCAAGGGAAAGTACAGAAGGGAGATAGAATTTACATTAAGAAGAAATTAGAGAAGACGAGGTACGCAGACCCCATTTAAAAAAACTCATGCATTCATGCATCAAACTAAAATAAAATCTAATCACATTGGTCAATAGTCCATAATCAATCCCATTTATTATCATGCACATCAACATATGCATCAATAAATAAATTCATCTCATGAAAAAAAACATTCAATATATATATTAATATCGATTTAATGGGTAATTTTAATTAGCATAAAATCCAATTTTAAAACAAAATAAACTCCTTTATTTTTAATCAAAATCATAATAAATTTCTTTATTTTATTTTATCCAATTTTGAATAAAAATAAACTCTTTTATTTTTAATCAAATTCCCAGTCAAAATAAACTTCTTTATTTTAATTAACAAGGAATCCAATTTCAAGTACAAAATAAACTCCTTTATTTTAACTTGAAATTGCTGGAAAAGTAAAATATGCTGAATCATATTCCTTATTAAAATTAAACATCTTTAATTTTATGAAACATAGAATCCTATTCCATATTGAATAAACTCTTTTATTCTAGGAAACATGGAATCTTATTCCATATGTGAATAAACTATTTTATTCAAACAAATGTGAAATCCACTTCTAAGTTAATATAAAACTTTTGAATAAACTATTTTATTCAAACAAACGTGGAATCCAATTCCAAGTTATTATAAAAACTTTTGAATAAACTCTTTTATTCAAATAAACGTGGATTCCAATTTCAATTAAAATAAACAACTTTATTTTAATCCAATTCCAAATCAAAATTATGACGCCCCCAAAATAGGAATACATCACCTATTCTGAGTCGCCAAATATATGGTACAGAATATAAATACAATCGTTAATATACAACAAAAGTGCTGAGAGTTTTAATATAAATACTGTCTTCTAGACAATATTCACTCTCAGAATAAGTCCTCGTTACATTTATTGTCACCCTATTTAACAAAATAGTGAGGACTACTAATACTATCATCTGGTCCATCACTCCGTTCCCCGACTCGTCCCAGCTATATTCTCATTTCCTGAAGAGAACAATGAAAGAAAGGGTGAGCTCAACTAGCCCAGTAAGAAATATTATGACTAAGATTGTAACATTCCATAATTTTAAAGCGTGATATTAAATATTTATTGATTTATTTAAGTATTTAATGGATATGTTATTGTTGAATAAATAATTGTTCAATTTGAGTGATGTGGTTTATTTAATTATTTGTTGAATAAATAATTAAATATTAAATATTTATTGGCAATATTAAATATTTATTGAATTATATGGCAATTTGAGTTGATGTGATTTAATTATTTGTTGAGTAAATAATTAAGGAGCTAAGTAAATTAATTGTTATGAGATTATATAATAATATAATTTAATAAGTAAGCTAGAGAGCTTATGGTGATTTAAATAAGTTATAATATTTTAAATGGGAAATTAATTTAAAATATTCGTTGGTTAAATAAAATTATAATTATAAAAGAAATTATAATTATGTGATAATGATTTATGTGTTAAAGTAATTTAATAGATTAATGTTTTAATTGATTTATTAATTTAATAAAAGTGTGACTAATAACCTTGCTATAAAGGAGTTATTAAAATAAATAAAAAGAGTTTAATTTGGTTTTTCTAAACATGTCTTATTGCATAATAAGTCTTTAATTTAATGATGTTTTATCAAACAAGGTATAAGGATTAATCTATTTGTTTTAGTTAGTTTTGCCAAACAAGGTGTAAGGATTTAATGTGTTATTTTTATTAAGCTTAGCCAAACAAGCCTTATGGCTTTTGATTTTCAAAAAAATTATAACTGATGTCAGTTAAATCCTATACTTAATATCTATATTATTATTATACGTTATAATATTATACGTATGTTAGAGTTAGGGAGAAGAAAGACTCAGTTGAAGTTTACAGAGAGAAAAAGAAGAAAAGAGGAAAACTAGAGAGAATTTGAGAGTGATTTTAACAGGTGTTGTAGAAAAGAATTTGGAGAAAATAATAATAATCATCTTCCTAATCCAAGGTAGGAGCTCAATCTCTTACTCTAAAAGTTTCATGTTTTTCTTCTTCCCAAAAAGTTCTCTGTAAAATATTTTATGGGATGAATTGTTGATATACATGTATAACTTGGTATGGTACTTGATTATATAGTTATTATATGAGTATGATTAGAGGTAGTGCTTAAACGAGAATTGCATGATAAATTCGTTTGACAGTAGGAAGAAATAATGTCAGTATATGTATTTCTTATGTAGCTTATGTAAATAACCATTATGATGATCAATTTAGTGTGTGAAATTGAACTGTGACTATATTAGTTAGTTTGTTAAGAATTACAGAGAACTTAGTTCAAAAGAATCAAATTGGTATAACAGTGTATAAACGTCAGTTATGGAGTTTGGTTTTTAAAATAAAGCTTTCAATGATTTAAGATTTCTAGAATCATGATTTAGTCGTTGGTAATTAGTATATACATGTTGGGTAATGTGTATATGTGTAATTAGCTTAGGTTATACATGTTAATTGGTGTTAATTAGTGTTAGAATTGAAGTAACAGACAAACAAATCAGTTGTTCTGTTCTTCGTGGTTGGGTTCTGCGACTTTCGGCGCCCCAGCGTCAAAATTCACGCCCCAGCGCCAAAAATCGCGCCCCGGCGCCAAAATTCGCGCCCCAGCGCCAGAAGCTGGCGCCCCAGCGCTGAAATTGGCGCCCCAGCGCCAATCTCGCGCCCCAGCGCCACTAGTTGGCTTAGTACTCGCGCCCCAGCGTGGGGACAGAAGTCTGACTTGGACAGTTTTGACCTCCTGTAGTAAAATGGCCATAACTTCCTCATACGAACTCCGATTGAGGTGATTCAAGATGATCCGGAACGAGGACGAGTAGACCTACAACTTTTGTTCTTTAAGTTTTTCAATCTGAGGTCATTAGGATGGGTCAAAATGGTCATCTTTAGGACTATTGTGTTTTCGGAGGCAATCGGAGGGTGTCGGGCATGCACATATGCATGTGTAGTGCTCCAGACCGTAAAAGATGATGCCCTAAGTTATAAAACATGAATCTTAGTAAATATAATGATGCTTAACATTAATAAATAATGTATTAGATAAGTTATAGAAGCATAGTAAGCATACACAAGAGAGGCAAATCGGGCGTGTGACGATTGAACGTCGAAACGCCGTGCCAAGTGTTAATGAACTTAAAAAGTGTTTCAATTCCATTGAAATGGATATTATAAGATATGGAATGGGTTTAATATAAAACCAATAAGTAGTCCTAGCAAGACTTAAGCACTTGAACTTCGAGTTTGACTAAGAAGAAATATAGTGAGTCATAAGTCGAAAAGTTAACACAATCTAATTGACCATTGTGTATTTATTAATAGGAAAGATTATGAGATGTGGAGTAGAGTTTACATTACAATTGCTATGTGTTGTTATGTGACTAATAGTTAATGTGTATGATTATATAATTGTGTAGGGCACGTGAAGTGTAGATAACTGTAAGCTGTTAAGCTATTATTGGTAAACAACGATCAAGGCAAGTCTTTCGGTTCCTATTTTCTACGTGGACTTGATGAACTGTTTTAAATTGCATGATATGTTATGCATGTTGAAATCATGAAATGTTAAAGTCAATATATGACTGCATTATTTTGGCTAAGTAATGATGATTGAGTAAGGAACTCAATCTTTATATTTGTTATGTGAATTAAAAGCATGTATGCCATGTTACTTTAATGAGATGTATGTCGAGCATGTTATTATATGATATATGATGCATGAAAACTGTTAGACTTTGCTGGGCTGTCGAGCTCACTCTTACAAATAACCACTTTTGCGGGTCAAGATTTTAAGGTAAAGATACGTGCTATGTGAGTTATAGAGATCTATATTCACGAAGATTACTTATGTTTTGTGCGAAATGTATTTCCTATTTTGAACGTAAGATGTTGTTAAATGTAAGTTGAGCTATCTAATGTATATGGATATTTAGTTATGATGTAAGACTTTGTATAGTTATTTTGTTGTAACGATTCATGACATAAGATTGAATCAAAGAGATGTAATGTAATGGTTGCGATTCAGGACAAGAAAGAAGGAAATGTATAAAAGTTTTAAATATTCTGCAATTTTATTAAGTTGAACATCGAATAATGATGTATTATTTAGAGGTTGATTGTATGGTTAACGACCGAAGTCGAGAATTAAATTGTATAAATTTTTTTGGTCGTTACAAAGATAATGCAGAATAAATTAGCATTAGCCTTAAACAGTGTTAAACTGATACAATATAACAAACATCAAGTTTAACTGCAGCGGAACAAGCAACCCATTAGAAGAGTCAAGTAGAGAATAAAATCTACTATCTTTTATGCTTTAAAAGGTTTTTCATGACTTTTATCGCTGGGACTCAGCCAAAAAAATAATACACATCATCGAATCACCCCTGCACTACGGCCAAGGATATTCTTTAGTATCACAATTATCCATGCACTACGGGCCAAGAATATTTATGTATTCATTAATGGTCATGATCATGCCAACCACTGTCCATCAATGTACTACGGGCCAATGAGGACTTTTACCACATCATTTGTAATATTACAGTCATGATTATACCGAATAATCCCTGGTCATAATCATACCAAGTCCATTTATGCACTACATGCCACAGATGACTTTCAACAGAATATAAGCATAAGGATGATGACAATGATATAAGAATTCAATAAAAACAAGTTTAAGAATTAATTTATCCAGGAACCAATAACGTCCAAATTGTCAACATGATACTGCTGTGTGGAGTAAAATTCTAGAATGCTCGGAAGAATATTTCCATGAAAAGATACTAGATGAAACGCAAATATCAAGGATATTCCACTAATTTCATGGAGTATAAAAGTCAAAACTTTAACCAACTGAATATAATAAAGAATGGAATAACAAAAGAAATCACCATGCATGCGATAGACCGCACAGACAGGTTATTTCAACAGGAAAAATAAATAATAGAACCAGGTCATGCGTAAATGCACCGACAAGTTATTCTGACAGAATAATAAATAATGGAACCAGGATAATGAATAATGGAACCAGGTCCGGTGTAAAACGCACAGACAGGATATTCCAACAGAATAATAGTAAAGACAGAATCAGGTCCAACGTAAAACGCACAGACAGGATATTCCAACAGAATAATAATAAAGACGGAATAATAGAAGAATGTCACCAATTATAGGGTAGTCCACGTATACTGGTTATTCCAGCAGAATAATAAAGAATGGAATAACAGAAGTTCTCTTCATAAATATAAAAGAAAATAATACTCCTTACGAGTACAACAAATAATATCCCTTACCGTAAAAGAAACTTGATATCGGAGTAGTGAAGTAGCAGAATACTTTTCTTCTTTCTCTCTATAGTTTCTCTCTCTAGAGTTTCAGTGAATTCTTAAGAAAATAATGAAGGAATGAGCTTCTATTTATAGAAAAATGGACTGCATCGTAACTAACTCAAGAACGGTCTAGATTGATTTACTTTAATCTGACGGTCCATATTTAAAGAAAAATCTTTTAAATAAAATATAATATATTCTATTTATAATCTAATAAAACGAATAACTTTATAAAAGATTTTACTATGCAAACACTATGTAGGCACTATACAAACACTATGCATAATAAAATATAATATATTCTAATTATTGTCTAATAAAATAGATAACTTTATAAAAGTATTCTGTTTTATATAAAAATCTTTTTTGTTTTATTACATTAATAATACCAATAAAACAAAACTGAGTGACAAATCACGTAAGCATCAATAATTAATACTGTGTGCTACTATGCAACCATACGTATTACTGTACTTTTACTACCAAGTAGTTCAACAGTATTAATGGTAAAACTTCCGCCGTTATTTTCATAAAGTATTTTTGTCATTTTCTCAATTCGACAATAATTCCGTTGTAGGGTTCACCAATGATTGTGTCATCGTATGAATATTCCCTGCTAAAACGAATATTTCCCGACCAATCGAATATTATATAGCAACTTGCGTACTTTGCAAAATTAATAAATATTACCCACAACTATAACATTATATCAATTTCACTCCATAATATTCAAAAATGATATTTATAGAAAATTCATCTTTATTTATAAAAGTTGGGGTCTTACAACCTCCCCTTCTTATGAAATTTCGCCCTCGAAATTAGGGTACATACCTGGTATATCGAAGAGGTAAGGATACCTTAATTTCATTTTAGATTCTAACTCCCAGGTCATTTCCTCAACATCGTGGTTTCTCCACAAAACTTTGACTTGAGGTATAACCTTGGAGCGTAGAATATGCTCCTTTTTATCCAAGATTTGAATAGGAACCTCTTCATACGTTAAATCTTCAGCTATTTCGTCCGGTTCTAACTCAATAATGTGGTTCGGGTCTTCTACATATTTACGTAACATGGATATGTAAAAAACATTATGAACACAAGACATACTTGGAAGTAAAGCGAGTCTATAGGCCACAGTTCCTACTCGATCGAGGATTAAAAATGGGCCAATGAATCGAGAATTGAGCTTTTCTCTCTTTCCAAATCTCGTAACTCCTTTCCACGGAGAAACTCGTAACAACACATGATCTCCTATATCAAATTCCACGTCCTTTCGATGAAGATCAGCATAACTCTTTTGTCGATCTTGTGAGGTTTTTATACGTTGCCGGATCGTTTGAATCTTTTTCATAGTCATACGTACCAACTCCGGTCTCAACAACGTTGCTTCACGCACCTCATCCTAGCATACTGGAGAACGACACTTTCTTCCATACAACGCCTCGAATAGAGCCATGCTAATACTTGCTCAATAACTGTTGTTGTAGGAAAACTCTACCAATGGTAAGAACTTATCCCAACTTCCCTTGAAGTCAAGAACACAGAGTCTTAATAAATCTTCAAGAGTTTGAATAGTCCTCTCTGATTATCCGTCCGCCTAGGGATGATATGCCTAACTAAATCGTAAATCTGTGCCCATAGCTTTTTACAAACTAACCCAAAATCGTGAAGTGAATCTTGTGTCTCGATCAGAAACTATGGATACTGGCATACCATGCAGTCTTACAATCTCATTTATGTATATACGAGCAAGATGTTCAAGTGTATAAATTTCTCGTATTGGTAAAAAATGAGCAGACTTGGTCAATCTATCAACAATGACCCAAATTGCATCAATGCCTTGAGAAACCTTGGGAAGACCAGTAACGAAATCCATGGTAATGTGCTCCCACTTCCATTCTGGAATTTCAAGTGGTTGCAATGGACCTTTTGGTACTTGATGCTCCACTTTGACTCGTTGACAAGTTAGACACCTTGAGATAAACAGCGCTATCTCTCTCTTTAAATTGCTCCACCAAAATGTATGACGAAGATCACGATACATTTTGGTACTCCCAGGATGGATTGCAAATGGTGTGTTGTGCGCCTCCATCATGATTTTATACTTTAAATCAGGGTCGTTAGGAACACAAAGTTTGGAGTTGACTCAAAGTATTCCTTCTTCATCGATTCTTACTTCCGACATAGAACCTTCTTGCACTTTTTTCCTCATACGCATCAACTCCAGGTCTGTAGCTTGAGCAGCTTTAACTTTATCAATTAAAGTCGGTTCTACTCGTATATTCGTCATCATCACATGGGTCCCTGGAGTCTTTAACTCTATCTCCATCCTTTGCAAGTCACACAAAATGGGCATTTGCGTTGACAATATCGCACTTGTACTTGCATATGATCTTCTACTCAATGCATCAGCTACCACGTTCGCTTTTCCAAGATAGTATTGGATGGTATAATCATAATCTTTCAACAGTTCCAGCCAACGTCGTTGTCGCATGTTGAGTTCCTTTTGAGTGAAGAAATATTTGAGGCTTTTATGATCCGTAAAGATGTCCACTTTCTCTCCATACAAGTAATGCCTCCAAATTTTAAGTGCGAAGACAACAGCTGCCAACTCTAGATCATGAGTAGGATAATTCCTCTCATATTCTTTGAGTTATCTTGAAGCATAGGCTATGACTTTCTCATGTTGCATGAGAACACATCCCAACCCTTTGCCCGAAGCATCACTGTAAATAACAAATCCCTCCGAGCCAGATGGTATTGTTAGAACAGGTGCTGAAATGAGTCTCCTCTTGAGTTCTTGAAAACTCTTCTCACATTCTTCGTTCCAACCGAACTTTGTATCTTTCTGAGTCAGCTGAGTTAATGGAGTATCGATTCGAAAAAATCCTTCCACGAATCTCTGATAATAACCAGCTAAACCGAGAAAGCTAAGTACTTCGGTCACTGATTTAGGTTGCTCCCAGCTTTGAATTGCTTCAATCTTTGCTGGGTCAACAGATATTCCATGACTTCATACTACATGCCCAAGGAATGCTACTTCCTCAAGGAAGAACTCGCATTTCTTCAACTTGGCATAAAGCTTGTATTCACGAAGCTTTTAGAGTGTCAGCCTCAAGTGTTGCTCATGATCTTCACGGCTTTTGGAATAAATAAGGATGTCATCCATAAAGACGACCACAAAGAGATCCAAATATTCCTTGAATACTCGGTTCATCATATCCATGAAGGCAGCATGAGCATTAGTCAATCCAAAAGACATGACTAAGAATTCATAATGCCCATACCGAGTTCTGAAGGCAGTCTTTGGAATATTCTTAGTTCTAACCTTCAACTGATGATATCCAAAACGAAGATCGATTTTTGAAAAGAATTGTGCTCCTTGCAACTGGTCAAACAGGTCATCAATACGTGGCAATGGGTACCTATTTTTTATGGTGACATGATTCAACTCCCGATAATCAATACAAAGTCGCATACTCCCATCTTTCTTCTTCACGAATAGAACAGGAGCACCCCAAGGAGAAGTACTAGGACGAATAAAGCCAATGTCTAACAATTCCTGCAGTTGGGTCTTTAACTCCTGAAGTTCAATAGGAGTCATTCGATATGGGACTTTAGAAATGAGTTTTGTACCGGGTTCAAGGTCGATACAAAATTCAATTTCACACTCTGGGGGTAGGCCAGGAAGTTATTCAGGGAATACGTCAAGAAATTCATTAACAATAGAAATATCATTCAAAACTGAAGTATTTTTGTTTAGATCCGTGACGTGAGCTAAGAAAGCTTGACATCCATTTTTTATTAAACGAATAGCTTTATAGCTTGAGATGACAGTGATTGATTTTAATGGTTTGGTTGTTTGAATTCGCATAATAGGTTGATTAGGAATATGAAAGCTAACAACCTTACGAAAATAATTAATTTTTGCATGATGAGTAGTTAACCAATCAATCCTTAGAATTACATCAAATGCAAGTATTTTCAATGAAATAAGATCGACAGGTAATGTGAGGGTACCGATTTGAACCAAACAAGACTTATAAACAGTGGATGTAATGAAGGTTTCTCCCAACGGAGTTTCTACAGATAAGTCAAAGTCTAATTTCTCAGGAGTCAAATTTAATCGTTGAGCACAAATAGGAGACATAAAAGAATGGGTAGAACCGGTATCAAATAAGGTATAGACTTCGCTAGAGTTTATGATAAGCTTACCCATGATGACCTGATTCGGGTTCCTTGCTTTCTGGGAGGTCACAACAAACGCTCTCCCTTGCACTACCGATTTTGACTTTTTTGGGACGTCCTTTGGTGCCTCCATCCTAGCTGAACTTGTCTTCGGTGAACGACAAAATCGGGCTAGGTCACCTTCTCTTCCACAATTATAACATGCTTTGGACGGCATCTCGCAGTTTAGACTGATGTGTCCCTCCCTTCCGCATTTGAAGCATATGATCGGTGGTCGTTCTCCTTCCTTAACCACGGGTGCTGGTGTTGATGTCTTTTCATCATTGTTGAATCTCCTCTTCTTGAAATGTCCATTCTTATTATTTTGGCCACGATTACCACCGAAGTTGTTACCATTTCTGGCCTGCTGATTCCCTCCATGCTTGTTGTCACCACTTCGATGACTGCTTTCACTGGTATTATCATTTTGACTGTTGCTCTCTTTTGGTTACGTTGACTCGTTATCGCGCTCCACTAACTGAGCCCTATTTACAACATCTGAATACAAACACAGTTTATGAGAAATAAGATGTTGGCGTATCTCCGGCTTCAAACCTCTTAAAAATATCCGCGTCATTCTCTCTTCATTATCCACCAAGTAGGACGCAAACCGGGACAGCTCGGCAAACTTAGCTTCGTACTGTGACACGGTCATATTATTCTATTCCAACTTGATGAACTCTACCTCCTTCATGTGACGAATAATTTCGAGAAAGTACTTGTCATTGAACAGTTCTTCGAACTTCTTCGAAGACATCTTCAGTGAAGCAGGTTGAGTACGCTTTACCGATTCCCACCAGTAATCTGCCTCTCCTCACAACATAAAGGTGGCAAAGGGAACCTTTTGCTCCTTGGCGCATCCCAAGACATCAAATATCTTGGTAATCTTCTTTATCCACGTTTCCGCCTTAAGTGGTTTTGGTTCTCCAATAAACTCCGGTGGTCCCAGCTCCTTGAACTGTTTAGCGTTGACCGTCCAAGAGTTTTCAGTGTTTCCACCTATATTTTGGATAGGAGCCACTCTAGCCTGCTGTTGCATGCATTGCATAAAGCCTCTGAATATTCCATCATTCATCATTTGGTCAGTGTTGTTGTTTGCATGAGGATTATCACCTTCCTGATGCACATTATCCTGATTATTGATATGTGGTGAATCAACGGTCGCCTGTGCTCCCTTGCTATTCTCAACATTCTCGGATGTCATTTTTAAATACTGCCACAAAACAAGGGTTAAATAACATATCACATATTATCTCTATACTCTGACTGAACAATTAAATACCAAAAAAACTTAGGTAGGTCATACTGGCGAAGGAATTCCCTGTCTCTCCCCTCCTAGTTCTAGTTTCACATCTTAGCCAGAGATCATATCCCTAAGCTTTGATACCAACTGTGACGCCCCCAAAATAGGTATACATCACTTATTCTGAGTCGCCAAATACATTGTACAGAATATAAATACAATCGTTAATATACGACAAGAGAGCTGTGAGTTTTTATACAAATACTGTCTTCTATACAATATCCACTCTCAGAATAAGTCCTCGTTACATTTATTGTCACACTATTTAACAGAATAGTGAGGACTACTAATACTATCATCTGGTCCATTGTAACGACCCAAAATCCATACAACTTAAAATCTCAACTTCGGTCGTTAACCATACATTAAATCTCTAATTTTACATCCTTATTCGATATTAAAAACACTAGAATTGCGGAATATTTAAAACTTTTATACATTTCCTTCTTTCTTGCCCTGAATCGCAACCTTTACATTACATCTCTTTGATTCTCTTTTATATCATGAATTGTTACAACAAAATGACTATACAAAGTCTTACATCATAACTAAATATCCATATACATTGAATAGCTCAACTTACATTTCAACAACATGTTACGTTCAAAATATGAAATACATTTCTCATAAAACATAAGTAACCTTCGTGAATATAGATCTCTATAACTCAATAGCACGTATCTTTACCTTAAAATCTTGACCTGCAAAAGTGGTTATTTGTAAGAGTGAGCTCGACAGCCCAGCAAAGTCTAACAGTTTTCATGCATCACATAGCACATAATAATATGCTCGACATACATCTCATTAAAGTAACATGGCATACATGCTTTTAATTCACATAACAAATATAAAGATTGAGTTCCTTACTCAATCATCATTACTTAGCCAAAACAATGCAGTCATATATTGACTTTAACATTTAATGATTTTAACATGCATAACATATCATGCAATTTAAAACAGTTCATCAAGTCCACGTAGAAAATAGGAACCGAAAGACTTGTCTCGATCGTTGTTTACCAATAACAGTTTAACAGCTTACAATTATCTACACTTCATGTGCCCTACACAATTATATAATCATACACATTAACTATTAGTCACATAACAACACATAGCAATTGTAATATAAACTCTACTCCACATCTCATAATCTTTTCTATTAATTAGCACACAATGTTCAATTAGATTGTGTAAACTTTAGACTTATAACTTACTATAATTCATATTCGCAGTTCATTCAAGTGCTTAAGTCTTGCTAGAACTACTTATTAGTTTTATATTAAACCCATTTCATATCTTATAATATTCATTTCAATTGAATTGAAATACTTTTTAAGTTGATTAACACTTGGCACGACGTTTCGACGTTCATTCGTCACATGCCCAATTTGCATCTCTTGTGTATGCTTACTATGCTTCTATAACTTATATAATACATTATTTATTAATGTTAAGCATCATTATATTTACTAACATTCAAGTTTTATAACTTAGGACATCATCTTTTATGGTCTGGAGCACTACACATGCATATGTGCATGCCCGACGCCCTCTGATTGCCTCTGAAAACACAATAGTTCCAAAGATAACCATTTTTACCCATCCTAATGACCTCAAATTGAACAACTTAAAGCACAAATGTTGTAGTTCTACTCATCCTCGTTCCAGATCATCTTGAATCACCTCAATCGGAGTTCGTATGAGGAAGTTATGGCTATTTTACTATAGGAGGTCAAAACTGTCCAAGTCAGACCACAAATCCGGCGCTGGGGCGCGGATCAGTGGCGTCGGGGCGTGAGTACCAGCTCCGGGGCGCGAGTTACAGCGCTGGGGCACGAGATCTAGCGCTGGGGCGCGAATTATAAGCTAGCCAGTGGCGCTGGGTCGCGAAATTTGGCGCTATGGCTCAAATTTTGGCGCTGGGGCGCCGAAACTTGCAGAACCCAACCACGAAGAACATAACAAAGCTACTGTCTTTATTTTTAACAACAATTAACCCCAATTAACATGCATAACTTCATTGTAAACTACATATAAACGTTAATAATCATCCATATAACAATTACCAACAATTAAACAACTACCTTAGAAAACATAATTCTTTGAAAACACTGTTTTAAGAAAACTTCATTGTTAACGTTTGCTTAACACTGTAATATCAATAATAACCCAAACTTGATTATTTTAAAGTACGATTCTCTGAAATTCATACCCAATTAATATACATGACGTTCAATTCCATAAATAGCATACAATCACCTACTAATTTTTGTTATCATGCAAAACATACGTTTATACATATATATTCACTGTAAAAACTATTTCCTTCTTGCAAACGTAATTTATCATACAATTCTTCATCTAACACTAGTTATAATCCTCATAATCACATACCATCACTATAATTTAATTGTATAATAGCAATTATAGAAATTATACCACCAACGCAGTGAATTTTAAGAACACTGAAACTAAGGAATTATAGTATAACACATGTATGTTAAGATTATAAAATATACCTTCTGTTGCTTTGAAACTATTTGTTAATCACTGATAATAGCTAGAAGAAGTCAGAACTTGCTTTGAAAATCACAGCCTTTTCTCTCTCAAATTTCTTTTCTTTCTTAGGTTCAGTCTTAGACTAGGCTAGCGTAAACCAATAACTGACAAAAGTATACGCCAAAATAAAAACTGATATGGCAATAATAAGTCTACTTATTATATCAGTTATAGAAGATAACGTATAGATTAAATATATTTTATTTATTTATTTTATTTTGTAAATAATTTAAATTTCAAAAATCCAAAAGTTATAGGGCTTTGTTTGGCAAACTAGTTAAAATTAAGGAATTTATATCCTTAAGCATTGTTTGGGTAAAACCAAATCAAAATTACTTTAATTTATTTTAATAACTAATTATAATATAGTTATTTGTCACACTTCTAATTAATTAAGTTTTCATACTTAATTTAATTAATTCTAATAACAATTCATTGCATAATATAATAATTTATTTAATCATTATAAATTCTCTAACTTAATTATTAAATTAAATTAGATTATTATTTCAAAATAATTACTTTCTTTAACTCATTAATTATTTATTAAACAAATAAATAATCAAATCACATCAAATCAATTAAACAAATACTTATTCAACAATAAACACATCCATTAAATATTTATATAATAAATAAATATTTAAATATTATAATAAAAATCTGGATTGTTACATCATTCCCTCCTTACAAGGATTCTGTCCTCAGAATCACAACTCAAGACACTCATTCGTTACATCCATCACTCCGTTCCCCGACTCGTCCCAGCTATATTCTCATTTCTTGAATAGAACAATGAAAGAAAGGGTGAGCTCAACTAGCCTAGTAAGAAATAACATGACTAAGATAATGCAGAATAAATTATCATTAGCCTTAAACAGTGTTAAACTGATACAATATAATAAACATCAAGTTTAACTGCAGCGAAACAAGTAACCCATTAGAAGAGTCAAGTAGAGAATAAAATCTACTATCTTTTATGATTTAAAAGGTTTTTCATGACTTTTATCGCTGGGACTCAGCTAAAAAAATAATCCACATCATCGAATCACCCCTGCACTACGGCCAAGGATATTCTTTAGTATCACGACCACAATTACACATGTACTACGGGCCAAAAATATTTGTGTATTCATTAATGGTCATGATCATGCCAACCACTGTCCATCAATGCACTACGGGCCAATGAGGACTTTTACTACATCATTTGTAACATTACGATCATGATTATACCGAATAATCCCTGGTCATAATCATACCAAGTTCATCTATGCACTACAGGCCACAGATGACTTTCAACATAATATAAACATGAGGATGATGACAATGATATAAGAATTCAATAAAACAAGTTCAAGAATTAATTTATCCAGGAACCAATAACGTCCAAATTGTCAACATGATACTGCTTTGTGGAGTAGCATTCAAGAATGCTCGGAAGAATATTTCTATGAAAAGATACTGGATGAAGCGCAAATATCAAGGATATTCCACTAATTTCATGGAGTATAAAAGTCAAAACTTTAACCAACTGAATATAATAAAGAATGGAATAACAAAAGAAATCACCATGCATGCGATAGACTGCACAGACAGGTTATTTCAACAGGAAAATAAATAATGGAACCAGGTCATGCGTAAACGCACCGACAGGATATTCCGACAGAATAATAAATAATGGAACCAGGTCCGACGTAAACGCACAGACAGGATATTCCGACAGAATAATGAATAATGGAACCAGGTCCGGCGTAAAACGCACAGACAGGATATTCCAACAGAATAATAGTAAAGACGGAATCAGGTCCAGCGTAAAATGCACAGATAGGATATTCCAATAGAATAATAATAAAGACAGAATAATAGAAGAATGTCACCAAGTATAGGGTAGTCCGCGTATACTGGTTATTTCAGCAGAATAATAAAGAATGGAATAACAGTTCTCTTCATGAATACAAAAGAAAATAATACTCCTTACGAGTACAACAAATAATATTCATTACCGTAAAAGAAACTTGATATCGGAGTAGTGAAGTAGTAGAATACTTTTCTTCTTTCTCTCTATAGTTTCTCTCTCTAGAGGTTTAGTGAATTCGTAACAAAATAATGAAGGAATGAGCTTCTATTTATAGAAAAATGGACTGCATAGTAACTAACTCATGAACGGTCTAGATTGATTTACTTTAATATGACGGTCCATATTTAAAGCAAAATCTTTTAAATAAAATATAATATATTCTATTTATAATCTAATAAAACGAATAACTTTATAAAAATTGTTACTATGCAAACACTGTGCATGCACTATGCAAATACTATGCATAATAAAATATAATATATTCTAATTATTGTCTAATAAAACAGATAACTTTATAAAAGTATTCTGTTTTATATAAAAAGCTTTTCAATTTTATTGCATTAATAATACCAATAAAACAAAACTGAGTGACTTATCACGTAAGCATCAATAATCAATACCGTGTGCTACTATGCAACCATGCGTATTACTGTACTTTTACTACTGAATAGTTCAACAGTATTAATGGTAAAACTTCCGCCGTTATTTTCATAAAGTATTTTTGTCGTTTTCTCAATTCGACAATAATTTCGTTGTAGGGTCCACCAATGATTGCGTCGTCGTACGAATATTCCCTGTTAAAACGAATATTCTCCGACCAATCGAATATTATATAGCAACGTGCGTACTTTGTAAAATTTATAAATATTATCCACAATAATAAAATTATATCAATTTCACTCCATAATATTCAAAAATGATATTTATTGAAAATTCATCTTTATTTATAAAAGTTGGGGTCTTACAAAAATAAACTCCTTTATTTTTAATTTAGATTTACTGAAAAAACATTTAATTTAATTGTAATAAAAACAAACCTTTTATCTTAATAAAAATCAAATTAAAAAATAAAAAATATATATTTGATTCTGGAGATTGGCGCCGAATTTCTAGAGAGTGGTGTTGCGACGCCAATCTCCAGAATCTATTTTTTTAGTTCGCGAATTGTGCAGTTTTTCTCCAAAAACATGATTCTTTACCAATAGTTATGCCTAAAAAATTTGTTCAAAACACATATCAACATACATATCGAATCTGAACAATTAATAACTTGCATAAAAGTTTGGCTTTGATACCACTGTTAGGTTTGTAATATTCACGAACGCAATCAAATTGCACAAAAATAGCGGAAGCATGGAAAATTAGAGTTTTAAAAAATTTACAAACTATATACACGGATAATCCTTTATGCATAATTATTAATTAAACGAAAAGATACAGAACAAGGATCAAACCCTTGAAGATTCGAGCATTCTCATGTACAAGTTCACCTCCAAATCCTTTTCGCATTCAACTTGAATCCATCGGGTTTGGTTCCTTCCTTTGATCAATGTTAGCCATCCAAATGTTTGGCTTCTAGAGGTGATCCACCAAGGAAGAAGAAAGATTCAAGAAGATATAAAATCCTAATTTTTCTATCTCTCATAGAAAAAGGTGTACTCTCCCAACTCATGGAATTACATCTCATGATATCTGATATAAGACTCTTCTTATAAAGATATCAGTTAACCCTTCTAATCTAATTAGAAAATATGATATTATTTGTGACGCCCCCAAATTCGGGTATCTTCTAACCCGACAAATGGTGCTCCACTGTACTAACATCCATACAATCATTCCATTGAATTATAACAAAATGAGAGTAATTACTATATTCTCATCAAAATCAAAGTATAATCCTTCCCAGGTTCATAAACCGGTTACATCGTTCATTGTTCATAATGTATAATACATACAAACTTACTAAACTATTACACAATGCCTAAGCATCCATCTTAGCCTTGCATTTATCTCTCTTAGAACTCTCAGTTCGTTCGGCTTTAGCTGCAAACATATGGTTTAAGCAAGAATGAGCATAACTAGCTCAGCAAGTCTTAACAACGAATCACATGACTATCACATGAACAATTTCATGCTTTATTCACATAAATGAACAATTAACTACGAAGCACTATGAAATATTTGACTAGTACCTCTCATGTCATAACAACAATTCCAAAGTATATATATAATAGCTTAGGAATTCTGTACCGGTCGATAGACCATGAACAGTAACTTTCAGTTTTCATACTTGAAAAGGAGTCCACAGCACTTTGGCCGTTCATCCGTATAACTTACGAGTACATCTGGGTGATCAGCCCATAGTACCCTATGTTGATCAACACTACATTCATTAAACGTATTTACGTTTAATATTTTTGGCAAACTCGCGTGCCCATCGAATAATCGATGAAAAATCCTTTTTGTTTGTTCATAGACAAACCTTACCTTCACGCCCGTACCAATTTCTTGGCATAGGATAGCGTTAACATTTCTATATAGAATGACATGTATGATAATCAATCTATATATTACGAATAGTCTAGCCGAGTTAAAAGTTGGCATCGACCCTTTCTTTGAAACAAGTCTTGCAATTCAGTTCAACGAATCACATAAAAACTTGGCTAACATTGAAGTTAGGCAAGCGTTAAGAAGACTTGCCTTTCAGCGTCTTCAGATAACTTACTTGACTGACCACAGCCTTTACAGAATCTACATGATATATTCACATAGCACACTATAATTAGCTATCAAATAACTATTCACATTGTTTCTATCATATAACATACCACATTAGGTCATGAGCGAACATACATGGTTCCTAATGAATCTTACCCTTCGTCTCAATCTAATTATTTATTAGATTGTTTATTATTGGTTCCGGCTTGCCGTTTATAACCAACTTCTTTCTCTTCTATGTTGTAAGTGGATTTACTTCATTAATACCACTCGTTTTGAGTTAATCACCTTTCCTCACGTCTTACCAACGTTCTTACATTTTCAATCAAAATTCGATCGTTTATTGGCTAAGTATACTTATTGCATACCGTTCACATTCACGTAATATTCAACAACTTTTAGTTGTAACTCTCAACGTTATTGTCATCATCGAAGATGCTACTTTAAGTTAATTAATTCATCATCAATTAAATATCTTTCATCTGGTATACTTAATCATGCTCATTTCATTAATAAAGTCAAATCGACTTTCCATGCTTCGTTACGGCTCATTAACGTTCTTACGTTATTAACCAACTTTCGATCATCGTTGGTAAACTACCAACGTTGAACATCATTCATGGTTTCTTATTACCCTCTTACGTTCTTCATTTAATTATGGTTAAACCATATATAATCTTCTATCATTCTCTATCCGACTCACACTCGGACTTTCTTTAATCTCATTACCAGTTGTTACGGCTTTCCTTGATAATTCATATCTTACTTACTACCTTCGTCAACGTCTAAGTCATACAACTAGGGTATACTTAGAACGTTCGTCCAACACGAATACGATTCACGAGGATCGTTATGTATTTGACATTAACTTGATCGTCTCTTAATCTTTCATTCAACCTTCACTCAAGGTTTCAATCGTTTTCATCGTTTATTCAACCCATGAACCCCATGTTCATTATTCTTCCTTTATGTCGAAGACATACCGTCCGTTGTATGCTAAGACCGATCGTTCATCGCAACAACATTGCGTTCACAGCGTCTAAACGCTTTACCTTCATCTCTCATTACTATGACATAACATCGGAATGTTATTCATTACTTTATCACTCAACGTCTAAGGAATTACAATCATAGCAATCCCTCATGTTCGTTTGTCACGACTACGGTCTCCGGATATCGGTTACGTAATCTAACGCTTACATTCTCCGTCTTTTAATCACGTTAAATCTTTTTGTTCAACATTTGCTAAAGGTTTAAAACACTTGAGTAAGTGTTACATTACATGAACTATATGTTCATACTTCTTTCTTGCACATCCCCTAGTATCTGAGAAATAAAATTCTCATTTCTGGGCATGGCCTTGCACCGGCACTGCGGCGCCATCCTTCCCTCTCTCTCTCGCGCTGCGGCGCGACCTACTTCTATCTCCTCCCTTGGTCTGGCGCTGCGGCGCCAAACCCTTCATTATTTTTTGAGCTGCGGCGCCACTTAACAGTACCTGAAGCCCGAGTTCACGCTGCGGCGCCACTTCTCGGTGCTGCGGCGGGAATCTTAAACCCTAGAAAATTTTTCTAAGTGTTGAATCAAGTTTTGAGATGATTACTTTGTGATCTCATAACTCCTTCGTTATAACTGGGAACGAGGTCGTTCCAAAGCCATTCTCTTCGTTATCTCCCATACTTTAACACCCATTGAGTAGAAATTTGATCTAAACTCATTAACTTGCCATTCAATTGGCTTAAACTTCACTCTTCGTTCATTTTACGCTTTTAACGTTCTTCGCTCGTTCGTCCGTAATTCGGTCATCCGAACTCAGAACTCGATCGTTCTTGAGTCCACGACTCACGTTTTCTACGTTCTCTTACATTCTTATGAAACTCTACACGTCCGGGTTCATTTACTAACTTTCAAATTCTCGCTCGTCTTTTACGAAAATTTTGCCATAACTTCGTTATAGCTCAATTTTAATATGTTCTTCATGAACGTTTCTAACGCTCCTAACCAAGCAAGAAGCAACTAACTTATACACGATAGTTTTAAACTTGTCCATCAACAACATTTACACTACGATGGTTTTAAATTTGTCCATCAACAACATTCTACGTGTTCTTCGCGTGTTCTTCGCGTTCTTCGTTCGTTCTTCGTTTTAATCGATATTTTGGATTACGATTCTATTTTTTCTTGGAATTTGATGTTATAGAACATCATTCCTTACTAATTTGACATACTCATTCATAAGATTCATTCGGATCGCTCAAAATCCTTACGAATCTTATACATCCTTAAGAAATTTATAAACTACATTTCTTATTCTTATTTCTTTGTTTGCTCATGATTTCAACCATATGAAATCATTCTTAACTTCTTTTACTTCTTATTCTCTTTAAGCTATGTTTTAAACATAGAAAACTTAAAGAAAAATATTAGAAGAAATTAGGGTTCGGATTACCGTTCTTCGTTAATCCTCTTCCGTTATACAAAGCCGGCGATTCGCTAGCTATTCTATTTCACGATCACTTTTGATCCGATCGTTCAAGCTCACGCTCTTCCTCTTCTTCTCCCAACCGAGCTCTCTCTATCTCTCTCAAGTGTAGGATTTTCAAAATCCTAGAAAATGAAATTCTAGGTTTCTATTTATAGAAAAACCAAAGCTAGGGCAATTTGGTCATTTCGCCCTTAACCTCCTCACTATTCCAAGCTTTGCCACCAAGTTTACTTGCTCTCCAAATAAATTACTTGGTCACCACATTAATTACTTGGTTGCTACTTAACTTAGCCATTAAGTATACTTGATTAGCACAACACTTGCTCATCACTTCATTATCTTGGTTACCAAGACTAACCACATGATCATGAGTTGCCCCATGGATCACCCTAACTCATTGAATTATAGATTGGGCTTAGGTTTAATTAACCTACTTAATTACTTGGGCTTAACTTCACAAATCATTGGGCTTGACATAATCCAAGTCCAATTGGATTCTACAAAGTTCATGAACATAAAGTCCATTAAGACTTATCGCATTCTACGATCGTATTCTACGATCGTATTCTACACATTCCTTTCTCGTAATCGCGTCTTCTCTTCGTATATTGTTCGTACGATATTCGTATTATACGTCGTACTAATCTTCTTTCTATACTCGTATAATAACGAGTATCATACTCGTATTTCTCACGCATAATAACCCTAGTTATTATACATGCTCATTACATTCGCGGACTCACTTTCCCTAACCCTTAGGTTTTGAGTCCGCATTCGAAAACTTTGTTTTTGCCATAACTGAAATATTATTGAATATTCCATCACGTCTCAAGATTTCACGCAATCAATAACTTCTCGGAATTTCAAAATAAATCTCCGAGCAGAAACGGGTGAATAGTGTCTATTTCGTCTTTTTCCCTAGAAATATTTTTGTTCCCGAAAAACTTTTATTTTCGTCTTGGAAATTCAAACACTTTAATTCTACCACGTAGCCAAAATACTACGATGTTCTGACATATCTAGGTTATATAACGACTTTCGATTAGCTTGCTCCATAAATAATCAATTAAATTCATTTAATAAAAATAAAAATTTAATTCTCAAAAATTCGATTTTCTCGGGCATTACATTCTACCCCCCTTATAAGGATTCTGTCCCCAGAATCTTAGCTTATAATTACATACACTAAATGAGGAAAAATTTTCCATCATTTAAATCTCGAGTTCCCACAATGCTTCTTCGACATTGGGGTTCTTTCATTTCACCTTCAACAATTGTATTATCTTAATTCACATGACGTATCACTTCCTATCAATAAATCTGAGTTGGAAGTTAAACGCTTATTAACACATTACACAATCTATATATCATCTCAGTTATCCTTTTAACATGAATTTATATGGAACTCAAATTCCTCCCTCAAAATAAGACTATACTTAGTCTTCTACTTATCCTGCGTCATCTTCTGATGTCTTAGAAAGACTAGAATATCACCAATGATCATTACAACCCACTCGTCCAAATATTATTCGAACGCTCTGTGACGCTAATGGTAATTCCAACCATAGCACTTCACAAGAGTACCTATCAGCGTACCACCGACTTGCTCGGTGCCCCTTAAAGAAAGTATAACTTCAATGCATTAGTCAACCCAAATGATATACCCAGAAACTCGTGATGACCATAACGAGTTCTGAACGTAGTTTTAGGTACCTCTTTCTTCCTTACTTTCAACCGATGATACCCCATACACAAATCTATCACGGAAAATTTTTACTTTGCCCTTTTCAATTGATTAAATAGATCATCGATCCTAGGAAATGGGTATTTATTCTTAACTGTTAACCAATTACTCATCTATTTGACTTACGCATTGGTTTACTTACTTTACTTCTTAGGGTTCGCGTTCTTTCAACCCAAGTTTACGTGACCTACTTTCATTATTGGTTTACAGCTTCATGACATACGGAGATGTCTTACTTAATACGTTCATCATTCTTGATGATTTACATTATTATCTTCTTCTTACAACTTTTCTAGGATTCAGCACACATCGCTTCTCTGCTAGTAGTCCATATGGTACTCTGAGTGGTTTCCCACAAACAACCAACAAACAAGTTCCTGTCTCATCTACACTGCCATCACAGTGAGTTAGATCGGTTGCCAGTTTCGTATATACCTTCGCTCTCTGAAGGAATTGTTTAGCCTAGTTCCCATATGTCAACCATCAAAGATTACGATTGTACCAAAACCTAAACTTATCTTAACATCCTTCTAGATTGCGTCTTGATTAGACAACAAGACTGTTTCGGTAATTAATTACCGTAACTTACTATCTTGGGTTTCTTAGAAAACCGAAGATTCATACTTTTCCTTAGACCATTTGTTAAGGTTTTATGGTTAATCAACCCATTCATACCGAGAATTACTTCAAATTCTCTCAACTTTATCGGTTCTTATCTACCGATACTTACTTACTCTTTTATTCATGAAATAATTTTCACGAATATCATCAAAGAAAGTTATTTCTTTATTCTCTACCTTAACATTTAAAGGTATTTATAATCCTTTTCGGGAATGAACTTAATCACTTAGCAAATTCACATGCTATAAAAGATCAAGTAGCACTCCAATCAAATTGCACATAAGCATTCATTGTATCGACTGGAATGATACATGTCATTACATCCGCTGATGCAACCGTATCTTGGACAATTCTATTAAAAGTACGGGCCATAGGTCTACCCGATTTCCCCTTCAGATAGACTCTTAAAGGAGTCTTTCCACATATCTTACATGCTTCCATCCTATGTTTAGGATCCCTTTGTTCCACTCCAGTATTCCCGGAGTTAAAATTCTTTCTTTTCGGCATATCGCCACTACCCCCGGCATTCTCTACCTTAGTTCCTCCCTCTTTGTGGTATTGAGTCTACAACTCAATATCGCCTAATGCTACAATCAACTTCTCCAGAATAGTCCCATAGGAAACACTCTGGAATACCAAAATCCTACTATAGAGCCAGGGTTTTAGGCCCTGCTCAAACCTACGAGCCTTCCTCTTCTCAGTGTTTTCTTGGTGTGGAGCAAACCTTACCAATTCTTTAAATTTGGCTGCGTATTGGGGAACTGTCATGTCCCATTTCTTAGTTCTAAGAATTTAATCTTCATCTTCCTCTGCATACTTGTAGGGAAATAATTCTCGAAGACAACCTTCTTGAATTGTTCCCACATTACCGCATCTGTTCTAGCCCCACCCTAGTGAGCCTCTCACCAAAAGTTGGCTTTTTTTATATAGGTCGCAAAAGAAGTCTTTTGCGCCTCAGCTACGTTTGTAATAACAAATGCCTTCTCTATTTCTTTTACCCATGTCTGGGCTTCTAATGGTTCCGTCGTTCCTTTGAACTCTGGCAGACCAACGCTTTTAAATTCTTTAAGGGTAGTCATTCTGGCTACCCTAGGTTCCATGGGTGCTCTACCCCCGGTTTTTTTTCGTTAAATGCTGCCGTTAATAAATTAACGAACTTTTGCATAGGGTTGTTCTTACCCCCTTGGTTATCATTCTGCAATAATAACGCATGCTACATCAAAGCACATTAAATAAGAACTTCATTATATTAATATGCTTCTTCATAGTTTGAAACTATTTACAATTTGCTTCCATAGCCAAAAGCTATTACATTTCTATCCCACAATTGAACTTCACAAAAGTTGGGATTTACAAAAAAACTACCCTTTTTACAAAAGAGGGTTTTACGTCACTACACACATGTTTAAAATTCTAAACTCCTAATAATGTGTAACTGCATCTTTGAGTTCATTTGCAATCATCACTATAGTATCCCGATTAATAGTATATCGAGTCTATCACGACTCAGTGGAATAACACGCAACTTTTGAAATCCCTATAAGCACTCTCATGGATGTAAGACATCTGTGCTATCTTCTGGTCTTTCTCAACCAGTTTCTTACGAAGCTCATCGGCCTCTTCCTTATAGTTCCTAGCCTGCTCTGTCATAAGCACATGCTTATCGTGCTCTGACTCAAAATCTGCTTCTGCAGACATCTTAGCTTCATGGAGATAATCAATCTCTTCATTCTGGTTCTGCACAACTGTACTCAGTTGCACATTTCTGTCAAGCACTGCCAGATACAATGCTCTCATTGCATCTAGAGATGTTGACTCTAGTGTAGGTACCTCCGTAATAACCGAGGCTACCTCCATTTCCTCCTCCTCATAGACCATCATATCAAGGTATGATGTCAAAGCTACATCTCCCTCGGAGTAGTCTTCCTCAGAAAAGTACTCCTTTGGCTCCGACTCTTCTAGAGTTACTAATGGTACCTCCGCCACTGGCATGGTTACAAGCTCTACTCTGTTCACTGAGTCCTCACTTATCATCTCCACGTTTCTAAACATCAAGCTATCTTTCGTCACCCTACAATAACCCATAACATGTTGATTAGTACTTAACACACAATAGTATAAGCACAAATCACATTTAATTCATTTAGGGTTATTTTTCATCTTTTAAATCTTTCGGTACTGAGTTTCCTCAATACCTTATTAACTCCTTCGACTTAAGTAAAGCTCGAGTTTACTTCCTTCGGATTTCTCTTCCTTAACGAGGTTATTAGCCTAAGGTTCTTCCCCCCCTTAAGTTTTATAACCTAGTGCTTTGATACCAACCTGTGACGCCCCCAAATTTGGGTATATTCTAACCCGACAGATGGTGCTCCACTGTACTAACATACATACAATCATTCCATTGAATTACAACAAAATGAGAGTAATTACTATATTCTCATCAAAATCAAAATCAAACCGCATTTTACCCATAACTAACCACATTAATCAAATCAACCCTTTCTATTTCAAAATAATAAATAGAGGAAATTTAATTTTATTTATTAATAAGTTGGGGTCTTACAGACAATTCCAAGTAATACAAATAATAAACTCCTTTCTAATTTTATTCTACCTTAGCCAAGGACTACTGGGTTGTCATTTATCGAATCCCGTTGGACATTTTTCTTCTTCTACTAGAAGCGGTAGATTCTTTATTGATCATACATTATCTCCATGCACAACTTATTATATCCAAGCATACCCTTTGATATACCCTAAGGGTCTTAAAGAATAAGTCAAAGTATAACTCATCATACACAAGATACTATGATGATCTCAAGTCCAATGATTACTTGTACTACTATCACTACAGGAATTCCTATTGACAAGCAAGTAAAACTCCATTAGGTATTCCTTAGCGACCAACGTTCAGTGTACCTATTCTCCAATAAGCACATTCATACTTGATTTAGTGTCTTCACACAAATGATTATGAGATCAATCATCCTCATCCAATGACCAAGTAACGTATGTACCAATTTATCCGGATTCACTAATCCCCAATTTAGTAATCCAACGATTGGAAACTATTTTAGTTTTAAGCTTTCTAGGAATTTAGATCTCATTAGAATGATCATCATCATTATTCTAAAAGTATTGCTTAAAATTATGGGTTTATCACATATTATAAAGCAGCATTATGTAGAAAATTAAAAGCCTTTAATAAATTAATACTTTTTATTAATAAATGAATAAGATTGTTACAAAGTATATGATTTATCATCAAATATGATTGGCTTGTGTGCATACTACTTTCAATCTCCTACTTACACTAAAGTCAATCACCATGGCAATTTATACCCTTCTTCTCTAAGTGACGATTATCCTGCTGTTGGATAAGCTTCCGTAAATGGATATGTAATATTGTTCTTGAGAGTCCACTATCTCTATAGTGATTTTCCATCTTTCAATGGTTCCTATAATCAAATGAAAGTGCCACAGTACATGTTAGATCCAAGATGAGACTTAGGAACTATTCCTAGTTCTGTAATGAACTTTTCATCTAAACAATTAACTTGCAGCTTCATTTACAGCTATATACTTTATATTTATCACTAAACCAGTAACTCTTTGCTGTTTGAAACCTTTCCAATACACTGCACCACTGTTCAAGGTAACGCTTTACCTTAAAGTGAATTTTCTGTTGCCTTGGTCTGTCTTAAAAACTTGAGTCTGTTAAGCCCTCTAGTTTTAATTTTGACTCACCATAAATTTTAATCACATCCTTAGTGCCGGTTAAGTACTTTAAGATATTTTTCACAGTCTTACAGTGATCTTCTCCAAAATATGATCGATCAACATCAACTCACGTATATTTCATTGCATACATGATTGTCACTCATGCGATTTCTCTTTTCATGAGTCTATGGGGATTATTAAGAGAGATACACTCCATGGCTCATCAAAATGAGACATCTCTTGGAGTTTGCCATGCTAAATGACTTTAGCATCAAATGAATATACGTTTTGTGACGCCCCCAAAATAGGTGTACATCACCCATTCTGAGTCACCAAATACATGGTACAAAATATAAATACAAACTTAATTATATAATTGTTGTGTAACATAAGCTGAGAGTTTTAACACGAATATTGTCTCCTAGACAATATCCAAACTCAAATAAAGTCCTCATTACAATTATTATTACACTATTTAACATAATAGTGAGGACTACTAAAGCAACCATCTGGACCGTCATTCCATTCCACGACTAGTCCCATCTATATTCTCGTTTCCTAAAGAGAACAATGAAAGCAAACGGTGAGCTCAACTAGCCCAGTAAAGAATATTATGACTAAGATAATGCAGAATAAATTATCGTTAGCCTTCAACAGTGCTAAACTGATAGAATACAATAGACAACAAGTTTAACTGCAGTGAAACAAATAATCCATTAGAAGAGTCAAGTAGAGCATGATATCTACTATCTTCTATGATTTAAAAGTTTATCATCAATTTTATTGCTGAGACTCAGCTCAATAAATAATCCACATCACTGAATTATCCATTAACTACGGGCCAAGGATATTCATTATTATCACAACCATGAATCATCTATGCACTACGGGCCAATGATATTCGTTATTATCACCAATAGTCATGATCATGCCAACAACTGTTCATCAATGCACTACGGGCCAATAAGAACTTTTACCATATCATTTGTAACATTACAGGTCATGATTATACCGATATATAGTCATAATCATACCAATTAACAGTCCATCTATGCACTACGGGCCAAAGATGACTTTTATCACAATATAAGCATGAGGATGATGACAATGATATAAGCATGAATCAACGAAATCAAGGATAAATATTAAAGATTTTTAATTTATCCAGAGTTTAAAAATATCTAAATTGTCAACATGATAACTGCTTTGTAGAGTAAAATTCGAAAATAATATTCCAAAAATAATTTGAATAGAAAAAAAATCAATTTTTGTCATGAATAGTAACCCAGGTGAATAGTATCCTGTGAATAGTATATCGGCATGAAAAGATCAAAATTTAACAAGAATGTTCAAAAAAATATTCGTGTAAAAAGATACTAGATGAAGCGCAAATTTCAGGATATTCTATTAATTTCAAGGAGTATAGAAGTAATACTTAACAAAATGAGTGTAGAATTCAGAATCTGAAATGAAATAATATTATTTACATACTACAGAGTACGGAAGAAAATATTATTTCTTACGAATATTGAACAAAAATAATATCCCTTACAATTGTTGAACGAAAATAATATTCCTTACGAATATTGAACGAAGATAATATTCCTTACGAATATTGAACGAAAATAATATTCCTTACGAATATTGAACGAAAATAAAATTCCTTACGAATACGAAAAATAATATCGTAAGCGAATATGAAATAAATAATACCCCTTACCTTAAAAAATAGCAATTCCGACTGGTATAGCGGAGATATTCTTGAAGAAAACTTATATTATATTCTACACTCAAAGCTTTCTTAAACTCTAAAGAAATACGCTTAATATTATAGAAGAAAAATTCTCTGATTTTGGTGTGTTCTTCATTTCTAAACTGAGCTTCCAATTTATAGGAGAATGGCAGGATACTATTTAGATGCACAGTAAAGGAAAAATCATGGACTGCACAGTGGGGGAAATCATGGGCGCGCACCGACAAAATTTTCTAAAAATTTTGATTTTACTATGCTGCACTATGAAGCACAATATATTCTATTTTTACATAAAAAATAAAACTATATATATATATATATATATATATATATATATATATTGAATAACTTTTTACCGATTATTTTGAAAAATGAGTAAGTGGGGGTCCATATAATAAGCAAAATTTATAACAAATACTTCATAAAAATCTCCTCTATTTATCTCAATTCACTTGGCTTCACCAAACACATTTTTAAACAACAATTATTCATCAATAATATTATAACTTACAATATTAACAACTAGATCATTCCCAGGAAAGAGTGGGCTTTCCGATAAGGATTTTTCCCTATTGGCGCGCAATTAGGTGACCAAACCCCTTTTCTCGATAGAACTTTTTAGACATTGTCAATAATACAAATAATAATATGAATAACTTTGTCGTCTCATAATATAAAATATTGTACAGATGATATTGTGACAATAATTGAATCACTAATCTGAGATACTATGCAGCAATTACTGTAGCAATAATTGAGTACAACTGAGTGATTTCTCACGTAAGCGTCAAATGTCGTGTGCAACTATGCAACCACACGTATTAATGTACTTGTATCACCGGGTATTTCAACAGTTAACGGTAAAACTTTAGCCGTTATTTTTATAAAAAGATATTTCTGTCATTTTCTAACTCCGACAGTAATTCCCACCACCAATGATTGTGTCATCGTACGAATATTTCCTAATAAAATGAATATTCCTCGACCAAACGAATATTTTATAACAACTTTCTTACATTGAAAAATTTATAAATATTACCCACAACTATAACATTATATCAAATCCACACCTTATTACTCAAAAAATATTTAGAGAAAATTAAATATTTATTCATAAAAGTTGGGGTCTTACAACCTTCCCTTCTTATGAAATTTTGTCCTCAAAATTGGTGTACGTACCTGGTATGTCGAAGAGGTAAGGATACTTTGTTTTTATTTCAGATTCTAACTCCCAAGTCATTTTCTCAATATCGTGGTTTCTCCATAAAACTTTAACTTGAGGTATAACTTTTGAGCGTAGAATATATTTCTTCTTATGCAAGATTTTAACATGTACCTCTTCATACATTAAATCTTCTACTGTCTCATCTGGTTCTAATTCAGTAATGTGGTTCGGGTCTTCCACATATTTATGCAACATAGATATGTGAAAAACGTTATGAACACAAGACATGCTTGGTGGTAAGGCGAGTCTATAGGCCACAGTTCCTACTCGATCGAGGATTTTAAATAGAACAATGAATCGAGGGTTGAGATTTCCTCTCTTCGTCGATTCTTGCTTCTAAAATAACGTCTTCTTACACCTTCTTCTTCATATTCATCATCTTCGGGTCTGTAGCTTGAGCAACTTTAACTTTATCGATTAAAGTCGATTCTAATTATATATTCGTCATCTTCACATGGGTCTCTGGAGTCTTTAACTCTATCTCCATCCTTTGTAAGTCATACGAAATGGGTCTTTATGTTAACAACGTCGCACTCGTAACCGCATATGATCTTTTACTCAACGCGTCAGCTACCAAGTTCGTTTTTCCAGGATGGTATTGAATGGTATGTTCGTAATCTTTCAACAGCTCAAGCCAACGTCTTTGGCGCATGTTACGTTCATTCTAGGTGAAAAAATATTTGAGGGTTTTGTATCGAGTTCAAGCTCGATACAAAATTCGATTTCACGCTCTGGGGGTAGGCTAAGAAGTTCTTCGGGGAATACGTCAGGAAATTTATTAACAATAGAAATATCATTCAAAACTGTGGCTCTCATCCAAGACTTGGATAACACCTCACATTGATACCTATCAACTTGCCACCTATCAACTTGCCACTGTTATTCACGGTGTCCCCTACGAAAAGTTTAGCTTTGGCTCATCCCACACAAGGAAGTCACCAGCGAAAGGCTCGGGGCTCGTTACTTATGGCTTGATATGACAGTGATTGACTTTAGTGGTTTGGTTGCTTGAATTCGCATAATAGGTTGGTTAGGAATATGAAAGCTAACAACCTTATGAAAACAATCAATTTTAGCATGATGAGTAGTTAACCAGTTGATTCCTAAAATCACATCAAATACAAGTATTTTCAAAGAGATAAGATCAACACGTAATGTGAAAGTGTCGATTTGAATCACACAAGATTTATAAACAGTGGAGGTAATGAAGGTTTCTCCCAATGGAGTTTCAACAGATAAGTCAAAGTCTAATTTCTTCAGAGTCAAGTTTAAACATTGAGCACAATTAAGTGAAATAAAAGAGTGGGTAAAATCGGTATCGAATAAGGTCTAGACTTCGCAAGATTTTATGATTAACTTACCCGTGATAACTTCGTTCGGGTTGCTCGATAAATGCTCTCACTTAACCTACTGGCTTTGACTTTTTTGGGACAGCCTTTGGTATCACCATTCCAGCTGGACTTGACTTTTACACGAGAAAATTGGGCTAGATAACCTTTTCTTCCGTAATTAAAACATGCTTTGGGTTGCTGCGTAAAGTTTAGACTGATGTATCCCTTCCCTCCGTATTTGTAGCATACAACTGGTGGTCGTTGTCCTTCCTTGAAAACGGGTGTTGGTGCTGTTGTCCTTCCATCATTATTGAACCTTCTCTTTCTCACTTAGTTCACCTCTCCTATCATCTTGGCCATGATTACAACCGAAGTGGTTACCATTTCTTGCATGAAAATTTCCTCCACGATGGTTATCGTTGTTCCGATGGTCATTGCCACCAGTATGATTATTATCGTGTTATTGGTCGTTGCCTTTTAGTTGAGCTAACACATAATCGCGTTCTAATAACTGAGCTCAATTCACAACATCTGAATATAAATAAAGTTTGTGAGAAATGAGGTATTGACGAATTTTAGATTTCAAACCTCGCAGGAACATTCGCGTCATTCGCTCCTCATTATCAACCAAATGGGATGCAAATCGGGATAACTCCGCAAACTTAGTCTCATATTGCGATACGGTCATATTGTTTTGTTCTAGCTTGATAAATTTTACCTCCTTCATGTGACGAATACTTTTAGGAAAGTATTTATCGTAGAATAATTCTTGGAACTTCTCCCAAGACATCTTTAGTGCGGTAGGTTGAGTACGTTTTACATATTCCCACCAGTAATCTGCTTCTTCACGTAACATAAAGGAGGTGAAGGGAACTTTTTTCTCCTCGGAGCATCCCAAGACATCAAATATCTTGGTGGTTCTGGCTTTCCCAAAAACTCCGGTGGTCCCAGCTCCTTGAATTGCTTAACAGTGACCAGCCGTGAGTTTCCATTGCCTCCACCTACATTATGAACATGAGTCTCTCTTGTTTGTTGTTGCGTGAATTCTAAAAAGCTCCTAAACGTACCATCGTTCGTCATTTGGTCAATGTTGTTATTTACACGAGGATTATTGCCTTCCTGATGCACATTATCCTGATTATTGATTGACGGTGACTAAACGGTCTCATGTGCTCCATTGCTTATCTCAATATTTTTAGATGTCATTCTCAAACACTATCACAAAATAAGGGTTAATTGACATGCCACATATTAACCCTATATTCTGGCTGACCAAGTAAATAACAAATAAGCTTAGGTATGTCATACTAGTGAAAGACTTACCCGTCTCACCCTCCTAGTTCTAGCCTCACATCTCAGCCAGGGATCATATCCCTAAGCTTTGATACCAACTGTGACGCCCCCAAAATAGGTATACATCACCCATTCTGAGTCGCCAAATACATGGTACAGAATACAAATACAAACTTAATTATACAACTATCGTGTAACATAAGCTGAGAGTTTTAACACGAATATTGTGTCCTAGACAATATCCAAACTCAAATGAAGTCCTCATTACAATTATTATTACACTATTTCACATAATAGTGAGGGCTACTAAAGCAACCATCTAGATCGTCACTCCATTCCCCGACTAGTCCTAGCTATATTCTCATTTCCTGAAGAGAACAATGAAAGCAAAGGGTGAGCTCAACTAGCCAGTAAAGAATATTATGACTAAGATAATGCAGAATCAATTATCGTTAGCCTTCAACAGTATTAAACTGATAGAAAACAATAGACAACAAGTTTAACTACAGCGGAACAAATAATCCATAAGAAGATTCAAGTATAGCATGATATCTATTATCTTCTGTGATAACTCGAGATTTTGAATAATTCAAATTTTACGAATAAATTTTTTTTTATTTAATATTGATATTGACTATCAATATTGTGCTGAGTATCTATGATATGAGTCTGAGATGTGGTCAATTTGTGGATTGACTGAGAAATAGGAGTAGAGTTGTGCTTAATAGAGAATAGAAACCCTAACCCTAGTTACGGATAGGGATTCGATAGAAAATACAATTATAATAATTATATTGATGAGTAAATATTTGTACTGTATAGAATTAATGATCAATGATTGATTGGACAGGGTATAAATTTAATAAACCCTAATAAGAGATTAGAAACCCTAATGTATAGTTAGGAACCCGAATCGAATGATGGGAAACCCTAATTTTAAATTCGAGAACCCTAAGCCCTAATTATGAAACACTAATTGTGACACCCCCAAAACAGGTATACATCGCCCATTCTGAGTCGCCAAAACATGGTACAGAAATAACTACAACTTTATTAATACAATTGTCGTGCAAAATACAACAACACATAAACTGTGAGTTTAAATACAAATATTATCTTCTAGACAATATCCACACTCAAATAAGTCCTCATTACAATTATTGATACATTATTTTACAAAATTGGTGAGGACTACTAAAATAACTTTCTAGAACCATCATTCCATACCCCGACTAATACTCGATACATTATCGGCTCCTGAGAAGAAAAATAGAACAAAAAGGAAAAGGGTGAGCTCAACTAGCCCAGTAAAGAATATTATGACTAAGATAATATAGAACAAATTATTGTTAATCCTCAACAGGGAAAAATCTGATAGAATATAATAGACAACAAATTTTAGATTAACAACTGCAGCGGAAACAACAATCCATTTGAAGAGTCAAGTAGAGAATGAATTCTACTATCTTCTGAGATTTAAAAGTCCATCATCAATATTTTATTCCTGTAACATCAATCAATATACATCTTGAATCAAATATTTATCTTTGCACTATAGGCCAAAGATATTCATTTGTATCACCAGTTGGTCATGTTCATCTAAACACCTGTTCAACTTTGCACTACGGGCTAAAGATATTCAGTCAATCATTCATCTTTGCACTACAGGCCAAAGATATTTAGTAATATCATTATTTAGGGCTGAGGATGATGAAAAATATCTTAAAGAAAACAAATCCAGTGAGATAAAAGGATAAACATTAGGGATTTGTACTACAGTTTATCCAAGTTCAAAAATACTCCATAATAATCAATTGTGGAGTAGAATTCAAAAATAAAGATCAAAACATGGATACAATCAAAGATAATAACCATAATAGACATCTTAGACAAAGAAGAGAAAATTTTATTTTTTTGTGAATAGTGTCATATACGTGAATAGTTCCGTATACGTGAATAGTAATCCCGACACAAAAAAGTAAAAATTCCACAATAAAATTCATATCAATATTTCGATATAATGATATTGGAAGAAATAATATCATTTATAAAAAAATAACATCCCTTATCTCAAAAGAATAGTACTTCTGGCTGGAATATCAGATATAACGCTAACAGAAACTTGCACCGTATAGCAACACTCAAAGTATCAAAATACTCACAAAAATACGCTCGATATATATATATATATATATATATATATATATATATATATATATATATATATATATATATATATATATATATAGAGAGAGAGAGAGAGAGAGAGAAAAAAAACTTCAGTTTCTGGTGTGATTTTCAATTCTAACCTAAGCACCCTATTTATAGAAAAATGCTTAGAACACCAACGTAGAAAATTTAATAAAATATTATTATATTTAAAAAATTTCACGCCCACCTCTAGAAAATCAGATTTCAGCACATTTGCAATACATGTGGAGCCCACCAAAATGAAAAAAAAAATGTTTTTCTTTAAAAAAATATTTAAAACTTCAAAAATCAATTATTCCGGAACTTCAATAATTCATAATAAATAGCCCTTTTATCAGAAAAATTCAAATCTTATGTTCATTCCATAGAAAATTCAATTCTCTACAACTTTGTAAGTTTAAGTTTTTCCAAATTCTAAGTAAAAATTGACCGAAATCCATATACGAACAATTTTACATGCTATAATCAAATTTCAGTCAAAAATGGGGCCCACCAACATGTTTAACATGTGTTTAACATTTATTGTAACAAAAATACTATTTCTCCTCGTTTATTCATATATCACACATTCATTGTAAAAATATCACCATTATTATATTATTATAATATAATAATATATTTAAATGAATTATTTTATCATAAAAGATAAAATATCAATTTTCAACAATTATCACTTTTTAAAAAAAATTCTTCCATTTATATCCACATAAATAAATATTTTTCTTATCATATAAATCAATAATTAATTATTCGCAAATAATATTACGGAATCACAATAATGACAACCAGGTCCACTACAAAAAATAGGCCTTTAGCAACGATTTTTTGGGCAACGACTTTATAAGTCGTTGCTAAAAGTATATGTTTAGCAACGAAATTTTTCCTTCGTTACAGATTGTGCCAGGCTTTCACTTTTTGTAACGAAATTCATAAGTTGTTACAAAATTTCGTTGCTAATTCATTGGTGGGAAAAAATTTCGTTAGAAATTCGTTGCAAAATTTTCCGCCACTTGATTTCCCGTCATCGTGGGCAACGGAAGTTTTTTTGTTGCTAAAAATGAGGCTTTAGTAACGATTTTTTAAGCAACAACTTTATAAGTCGTTGCTAAAAGTATATGTTTAGCAACGAAACTTGTCCTTCGTTACAGATTGTGTCAGACTTTCACTTTTTGCAACGAAATTCATAAGTCGTTGCAAAATTTGAAAACAAAATTCGTTGCAAAATTTCTAACCACTTGATTTCTCCTCATCGTGGGCAACGAAAAAATTTGTGTTGCTATATTTCATTGCCTAATATGGACCACATTCATTGGCAACAATTTTTATTTTCGTTGCATATCTTATACAACTTTTTGCAACGACTATTAAAATGTTGCCTTAAATTATGATAATCCCAATAAACATATTTTTGTAAGACAATATTCGTTATTCGGAGAATTGTCAAAAAATATTCATATTTAGTATTTAAAAATTATATTCAAATGCGAAACATATTCAAACCTGAGACCTATCATTTGTTACTTTGGTCATTTGACCGCTGAAGCAACACAAGGTATCTGTTAATATCTTGCAAGGATTAATATTTATATCAAAACATGAGATTTTTCTCATATATTTCTTTCTTCTCCTTCACTACATACCATTAATATAATCTTAAGAAATTATATACTACAATAATAATAATAATAATAATAATAATAATAATAATAATAATAATAATAATAATAATAATAATAATAATAATAATAATAATAAAGTTGCACCAATGGTGTGTAAATTTTTTTTAACTCCCATTTTTTAAATTCTCCTTTTGCTTGACTTGTAATTTTTTTTATAATCAAATATTAATTTCTCTTTATATCTTATATTAGAGGGTGTTTGGCAATGACTTATAAGTTAGTTAAACTAAGTTATAAGTCATTTGTTATTATTTAGTGTTTGACAATAACTTAAATTTTAACTTTTTTTACTTATAAGTCATTATTAAATTTTTTTTCATGCTTCATGTGCTATACTTTTTATTATTATTACTATTATTATAATTATTACTATTATTATTAATTTTTTTATTATTATTATTAGAATAATTATTACTAATCTTATAATTATTATTTTTATTATTATAATAATTATAATTATTACTATTATTATAATTTCTATTATTATTATTATTATTGTTGTTGTTGTTGTTGTTGTTGTTGTTGTTATTTTTATTATTATTGTTACTATTATTATTGTTGTTATTATTAATACTATAATAATAATTATAATTATAATAATATTATTATTATTATTATTATTATTATTATTATTATTATTATTATTATTATTATAATTATAATTATAATTGTTAGTATTAATTATAATTATTATTACTATTACTATTACTATTATTATAACTACTACTATTATTATTATTAATCATTATTATAATTACTATTATTATTCCTATTACTATTATTATTATTATTAATTATTATTATTATTATAATTATTACAATAATTATAATAGTACTAATAATAAAAAAGTCTAAACCGACCTGTGGACTTTTTTAAAAATAAAATAAAATAATACTCTCACTAAGAATTGAACTCTAGACTTCTCACTCTCCTTAAACAAATGATCAAACCAACTAAGCTATAAGGATTTTTTTATTATAAAGTCAGTTACCCAACACTAAAATACTAAAAATACTAATTACATATTTACATCGAATACTAAAAAAACTATTTAAAAAAAACTAAAATACTAAAAAAATCAAATTCAAAAATAATAAAATTCAAAAAATACTAAAATACTAAAATTCAAATTATTTTGATAATTAATCAAAAGAACAAAAATTCAAATTACATCATTAAAATACTAAAATCATAACATATTTACATCATTTACATCATAATATAACATATTATCATATTTACATATTTACATCATTTACATCACATTTACATCATAACATATTTACATCATTTAATCAAAATACTAAAATTCAAATACTAAAATACTAAAATTTTACTCAAATACTAAAATTTTATGTGACGCCCCCAAAATTAGATATACATCACCCATCTTGAGTCGCCAGATACATGGTACGGAATTCAAATACAACTTACTAATACAACTATCGTATACAATACGACATAACATAAACTATGAGTTTGAATACAAATATTATCTTCTAGAGAGTATCCATACTCAAAAGGAGTCCTCATTACAATTATTATTACACTATTACATAGAATAGTGAGGACTACTAATGCTATCATCTGGTCCATCACTCCGTTTCTCGACTCGTCCCAACTATATTCTCATTTCCTGAAGAGAATAGTGAAAGAAAGGGTGAGCTCAACTAGCCCAGTAAAAAATATTATGACTAAGATAATGCAGAATAAATTATCACTAGTCTTCAACAATGTTAAACTGATAAAATACAATAGACATCAAGTTTAACTACAGCGGATCAAGCAATCCATTAAAAGAGTCAAGTAGAGAATAAAATCTACTATCTTTTATGATTTAAAAGGTTTTTCATGACTTTTATCGCTGAGACACAGCTAAAAAAATAATCCACATCATCGAATCACCCCTGCACTACGGCCAAGGATATTCTTTAGCATCACGACCACGAATTATCCATGCACTACGGGCCAAAGATAATCGTGTTTTCATCAACGGTCCTGATCATGCCATAAAATAATTCATCTTTGCACTACGGCTAAAGAGAATCCATAGCCATAATCATACCAAAAACTGTCCATCAATGCACTACGGGCCAATGAAGACTTTTTTCACATCATTTGTAACATTACGGTTATGATTATACCGAATAATCCCTGGTCATAATCATACCAAGTCCATCTATGCACTACAGGCCACATATGACTTTCAACATAATATAAGCATGAGGATGATGACAATGATATAAGAATTCAATAAAAACAAGTTCAAGAATTAATTTGTTCAGGAACCAATAACGTCCAAATTGTCAACATGATACTTTTGTGTAGAGTAAAATTCAAGAATGCTCAGAAGAATATTTCCATGAAAAGATACTGGATGAAGCGCAAATATCAAGGATATTCTATTAATTTCATGGAGTATAGAAGTCAAAACTTTAACCAACTGAATATAATAAAGAATGGAATAACAAAAGAAATCACCATGCATGCGGTACTTCGCATAGACAGGTTATTCCAACAGAATAATAATAACGGAATCAGGTCAGGTGAAATTCACACCGATAGGATGTTCCAACAGACGGAACCAGGTCCGGTGTAAAACACACAGACAGGATATTCCAACAGAATAATAATAAAGACGGAACCAAGTCCGGTGTAAAACACACAGACAGGATGTTCCAACAGAATAATAGAAGAATGTCACCAGTATAGGGTATACCGCGTATACAGGTTATTCTAACAGAATAATAAATAATGGAATAACAGAAGTTCTCTTCATGAATACAAAAGAAATAATACCCCTTACCGTTTTAAAGAAGAACTGAAATAAAGAAGTAATTAAGTACCAGAATACTTTTCTTCTTTCTCTCTATAGTTTCTCTCTCTAAAGTTCAGTGAATTCGTAAGAAAATAATGAAGGAATGAGCTTCTATTTATAGCAAAATAGAATGCATAGTAACTAATCCATGAACGGTCCAGATTGATTTACTTTAATCTGACGGTCCATAATTAAAGAAAAATCTTTTAAATAAAATAAAATAAAATATATTCTATTTATAGAATAACTTTAATAAAGTATTCTGTTTTATATAAAAAGATGTTTCTGTTTTATTACGTTAATAATACGAATAAAACAAAACTTCATTATCGCTAAATAATTCATATTATTAATTGACAATAATTGAATCAAACTGAGTGACTTCTCACATAAGCATTAATAATCAATACCGTGTGTTACTATGCAACCACACGTATTACTGTACTTTTACTACCGAGTAGTTCAACAATATCAACGGTAAAACTTCCACCGTTATTTTTAATAAATATTTTTGTCGTTTTCTCAATCCGACAATAATTCCGTTGTGGGGTCCACCTATAATTGTGCCGTCGTACGAATATTTCCCGACAAAAATAATATTCTCAGACCAATCAAATATAATACAACAACTTGCATACTTTACAAAATTTATAAATATTATCCACAACTATAACATTATCTCAAATTCACACCATAATATTTAAATAATATTTTGAAGAAAAATTAAATCTTTATTCATAAAATCTGGGATTTCACATTTTACCCTAGCTGTATAACATATCAAAATACTAAATTTTTACCATAGTTGTATAACATATCAAAATACTAAAAGTCACTTACCCGACACTAAAACACTAATTACATATTTACATCAAATACTAAAAATACTAATTAAAAAAATACTAATTAAAAAAATACCAAAATACTAAAAAAAATCAAATTCAAAAAATATTAAAATTCAAAAAATACTAACAGTAATAATAATAACAGTAGTAGTAGTAGTAGTAGTAGTAATAATAATAATAATAATAATAATAATAATAATAATAATAATAATAATAATAATAATAATAATAATAATAATAATAATAATAATAATAATAATAATAATAATAATAATAATAACAATAACAGTAATAATAATAATAGTAGTACTAATAATAATAATTCTTACAAAATAAAGCAACTAGGCCCAAGTGCTCGGGTAGTCATTGGATTAATATTCCAAACTGGAGGTCGTGGGTTCGAATTTGTGCATCAACATATTTTTTGAGACGGTAGAGGAAAAAAATTTATTAATAAAGGAATTATTACTCACTATATATTATTGTTCCGACTTTTTTTGCGAGAGATAAAATTGGTCACTGTTTTATTCTAAATAATTTTTTTTAGAATTAATTGTGGTAAATATAAATTGTAATATAAATACATTAAATTTTTTATAGTAAAAAATTTATTTTTAATAACACTTTTTAAGTAACTTACAATATCGACTATTTCTTTTAATAAATTATAAAGTAAATAACTTTACACTACGTTAAAACTTTTAAATATCATACGTTGATCATGACAAAAAAAAGGGAGAAAATAATAAGATAGTGACGTTTTTTTTGTGGAATTGAGTGGTAGACAATGTAGCACATGAGCAAATGAGGGGCAAATGAGTAATTTCTCATGTCGTTACATCCTGTAGCTGCAGGGGGAAATCCATTTCAATCCGTGTCATCCAATGTTGTGATCAACGGTATAGATTATGAGGTTGGTTTATTTGGGTCGGAGGCCTGGAACTAGTGATATTTTTCTATACATGACTAGTGATATTGTATAAATATTTATAAATAATAAAAATATGACATTTAATACTAAGGATATTACACACAAATTATTGTAAAAAAATAGATGATTGAAATATAACTTGAGATTATATAAAATAATAAGAAATTTTATTCTTAGACGGAGGGAGTAACTTAAATCATGAACATATTTTTAAGTCCAAAAATAAAATATAAAAAGAAGAATAGTAATAATATACCCCTAGCTATTCCTAGTTCTTCTTTTACCTTTTTTTCAAATATATTATAAAATTAAATTATAATACTATCAGTTCTAAGAGACAACATAAAAGATGAAGAAAAAATTATTATGTTTTATAAACTAAATCAGAATAAAGTTATTTAAAAATGACTTATAAGTCATTCCTAATAAGTTAGTTTGACTCATATTAATGTAATATCAATTTTATACCTATTTTATTTAACTTTTTTTTTTACAAAAAATGAATTTGTAAAAAAGAAGAGTAAGATGCAACGTTACTTTAATTGGCGTTAGAATTTTTATTTTTATTTTTTTATAGCTAAAGTCTTATATACTCCTTCATTTCCAACGCTGATGACAGAGAATAAACATAAAAAAATATTAATGTTTATAAACAAGTACAAGAGATCAAAGATATAAAAAAAAGAAGAGATACCAACGTCAATTAAAGTGATGTTACATCTTACTCTTCTTTTTTACAAATTTACTTCATAAATAAATTTAAAAAAAGTTACAATGTCGGTTAGTTTGACATTGGATCAAATTTTTATTTTTTTAAAATTTCTTTAAAAAAATAAAATAGTTTTAAAAAAATTAAGATAATTTTTTTTAAAATTCGTTTTTTTTTTAAAAAGTTTAAAGTGGTGTTGGTTACCTTTCTGATTTTTAGCCAAAAAAATCTAAAAATTCAACGCCATTTCAAATGGCGTTCAGTAGTTTTTGTATTAGTATTATTATTATTATTGTTATTGTTGTTGTTGTTATTATTATTATTATTATTATTATTATTATTATTATTATTATTATTATTATTATTATTATTATTATTATTATTATTATTATTATTGTTATTTGTTATTATTATTAGGCTTAAATATGAATTAGTACCCTAAACTATAGGTCATATTCCACTTCTGTGATTCATCTTTCAATTTTTTCAATCAGATCATTAAACTATCAATTTTTTTTCATTCCAGTCTAATTGAACCTGCCATGTCATAAATTAATGACATGGCATTACCACGTGGCAATACAATGCTTATGTGTTAAAAGAAGACTAATTTTTAGATTATTTTATGGACTTGAAAGGGTAAAAGAGTAATATAATATTTTATATTAATTTAAACTAAATTTAAACAAAAATAAAAACCAAACTCAGATCTATCGAATAGCTGAGCTTGGATATATAAGATCTTGATCTAAACATTAGCCGAGCTTGGAATCGGCGGTGTCGAGGAAGAGGAGAGGCGTTCGGTACTGTTCGCGGTGTGTAGGCCGGAGATGACGTGGACTTGTCGAAGTGTTTGTAGGCTTGGGGGTTGTCGAAGAGACCAGACGGTGGAGAGCGGGGCAGCGATTTATTGGATCACGGCGGAGCAACACTGGTTTGGACCGACGGGGTCAGCGTGGTAGAGTGCGACGGAGTCCGGGAGCTGGGCGGCGCAGGGGAGAGGCGTTCGTTGGTGAGATTGGTCGAGGCAAGCAATTCGACGACCTGTTAATGGCGGCAGATTCAATGGTGACCTGTTAATGGCGACCTGTTAATTCGACAATCTGTAATACTACAACAATGGAAGACAAAGATACAGAGCTCTTCTGTTGAGTCATAAGTCACAGTACCTACCTCTCCACCCTCGACCTCTGAAGGTTTTTTCTTTCTCTGCATCAATCACTTGTAGATAATCCTTGGGATTGAATATAATTTTGATATTTATATTTTGTTCTTTCTGTTAGATTTGTCTCTGTGAAGTTCAGGATAATGCAATTGCGAATTCACCCCTATACTTTTAGTTTGTGGATTATAATGGATATTTCCTAATTAACTTTCTTGGCAAATTGGAGATGTATCCGTTCATTGTGATGAAATTTTAGAATTGATTGCCAGGTAGCTGAGGCTCAAGTAAGTAAGTTGTGCTTGGAGGCCCAGGAATGCATGATAACTGGCAGATGGTTGGATTTGGTGTCCCTAATGCTTACTTCTGCTGATTTAATATTTTCTAAAGCCTCTGAAAAAGGTTAACTTTACACTGCTTAATCATAAATGTATCACATTATTAATCATTTTGGAATATGTTCTTTGTTTTTGTGTACAATTACTTTTATGTTAATCATGCCATAGCCTAATATGTTGTTCTTTACAGGTTATTTCTTTCTCCAATACCTTTTTAAAAATTAGAGATACGAGCTAAGCTGTTTGTTGATTTTTATCCAGATCTTGAATGTGTCTTCACTGTCATTTGCAATCTTGTTAAGAAGTCTGACAGTCTGGATGAAGCACTGGAGATGGCTAAGCTAATATCCACTAAAATCACCCAGCATCCATATGATAAGCCTGCACTGCATTTGAAAATGTAATTGGTATGATAGTGATCATTTGAGCTCGTAGATTTTTGCGGCCTTATCTCATTTAATTTTCTTTCTTTTCCCCTTTTCTTCCAGCATGTTCAATCTGTATAACTTATTGGAGAATCCATACAGCCGTTTCTTTGTCTATATGAAGGCCCTTGATTTGGCAGTCCATGGAAAGGTCATCAAACTTATTATTCCCTCTTTCAAGAAAGATCAGTCTTAAAAGGGTGACTGTTTGGATGGAGCAATCTTTTATGAAAAGTTGTGGGATCATGAAGAACTGCTGCTGGATAACAAGGATGACAACTCCTTTATGGTTAAACCAACAAAATTTCTTAAATGCCAATATACCTGCCATCGTTTGTTAGTTTGTCTTGGGGATCTTGCTAGATACAGGGAACTTTGTTAAAAATCTGATAATCAAAACTGTAAGTGGTCTGTTGCAGCCAGCTATTACTTCGAAGCAGCAATCATTTGTCCAGATAGTGGAAATCCCCAAAATCAGGTATTTTCTGTCTTATCATAACATAATCATCTTTCACTCTACTAGTTGCCTGGAGGAAATAACTTGTGAAGTTTGGAAATGTATAATAATGCTATACTATTTTAGAAGTCATGTAACTATCTAAGTCCATTTGCAGTTGGCGTTATTGGCAACATACGTTGGCGATGATTTCCTTGCCTTGTATCACTGTGTTAGAAGTCTGGCTATTAAAGAACCTTTTTCCGATGCTTGGGATAACCTAATATTACTCTTTGAAAAGTCACGCTAATGGTAATTTTATTCCTAGATAACTCTTTTCTTCCGAGTGTTTCTCTTGGGTCTTAGTAGTTCTTCATTGTTTGATTTGTTTCCTGGAATATTGCAGAACAGGTCTTATCCATTGCATTAACTTTCTAGTGAGGTTCATTTTGACCTTTTAAAACCATCTGAAAGAAGTTACTCATGGACCAAGTCATATGCACCCAATGGTTCCTCAAATAACAAGAAGTTGGAAGCCATTGAACATGTTTCATCTGGAATAACTGATTTATGGCCTCTTTTTGTCAAAATGACAAGTTTCTTTTTTGTAAAATCCAGGTATTTAGTGAAGCATTTATCCTTTCAATATATAGTTTTGTCACATTTCTTGTCAGCTATCTTCTTTTTTTATTTAGTGTAATCTTTCTTTCCTGGAGTGTTTGTTAGTGTTTGAAAATTTCTTTTATGCTGTTGTATCTTGGTATCATCATAGTTTTGCTTTCCTGGAGTTTACTTTTACCCATTTTGTTGATGAAATGCTTATGAGCTGTTATATCTGGTCATTCAGTGACATTTTACCATCCTCATTTAATAATCTAGCGACTGACATGCACTAAAGGATCGAGAAACTTTGTGATGCCCCTGTCCAACATCTAGTATGTGGGAATAAGATAAGTGATTTATAAGGGTCTTATTTGCTAACTAGTAACAAATTTGATTTAATGACTTTATGGCTAATATGGCATCCCAAAGTGATACCTTTTAAAAATTTTATTGACTTAGGTGATTTTTTGTGGGTTTGATATTTTTGGATTATTGATGTGATTGTTATCATCAGTAACAGTGAAATTCTCTACAAATTGGATTACTTTTAAATGCATATAAACTTTATGCTTTCTTCTTAGAAAAGCAAAATTTATTTTTAATACACATATCACCTACAACTGCATCTTTATGAAAAGCCCTCTACTTCGTATTGCAATTATTGTAGATGTGGTCAGGTTTGTTTCCATGGTACCGTTTCCTTGTCAAAAGCTTAATACCTAATCAACCTTTTCCCTAGAGCTACTAGTTATTGTTACATAATCAAGCTTAATACATCCTAATTTTGTTATTGTACGCTTTATCATTATTTTGTGATTTATTTTAAAAAATTAATATGTTATTGGAATAAGGTTTGAATTAAAAACGATTATACAAGATGGAATGCTTTTACTTCAATCGAATTAATCTTGACATCAACATTATAACTTACTTTTCAGGACATTCAGAGAGGACTTGATCTTGGTCTGGTATCTCCAGAAGTACTTCAAAGATGGAATTTGTAAATTATCCATCTTTCCCTCCGTTATTTTGTGTTTGAGATGGAATATGTATATTATTTGGTAATAGAGATTATTTTAATAGATACTATATGTCGACCGTAGCTATCTTGATGCAGGGTTTCAATGAAAGATTATTAGCAGATTCTAAGTTTCTACATAGATTAGCCATAGAAGAAGCTATATCGATAACATCAACGCTCTTAGCACAGTATGGTAAGCGTAAAGAAAATTTCTTTGAAGAGATTGATTATGTTATTACAGACACTACCAGGGAAATTGTTGTTGATTTCTTTACCGTATGGCTTCCTGCTCCGACATTGTCGTTTCTTTCAATCGCTGGTGAGGCTAACGTACCTGATAGCATGGAAGCACTAAAGGGTCTTCTTGGCTCCATTCCTGATAATGCATTTTAGAAGAATCTAGCTGGGACGGATTGGAATTTGAGTCATAAAGTTGCTTCAGTGCTCATTGGTGGCTTGAAGCTTGGTAGTGTGGGTGTTATTTCCAGCATTGGAGCTGTGGTTGCCTCCAATATCTAGTATGCAATGCGCAAAATACTTAATTCGACCCTTGTCAATAGTTAAGTGAATAAATGATCACTCATCTTCAAAACAACAGCAGTCTGTGGAGCCTTTCTTGGAACATCAGCCAATCTCCGGTATCAGGTAGAGAACTAGTACTTTATGCTCAACGTAAGCTTCTATTTCCATGTAATATGGTTACCTTGGTTTTGAACCAGATCAATCATTGAAAACTCATGACAATACCTTCTCTTGTCATTCTTGTAAAGATGAAATAATACATTGTAATCATAGGAAATTAACCGACATACATCAACAACTTGTGGCACAACTTCCATATTTGTGAGGTTTATGGGAAGGTGGTTCACTGAACCAAGGTCAACTAATAAGAACATTTTTAAGGGAAATACTACAAAGATGAGCTTGATCAACTGTTGATGAGATGTTGATATAAAGCACTACCCAGTTTATTTTTGAAATGATTAAGCACCTTGATAGCTACTTTATTGATTTGTAGTTTTGTGCTTGAGCTGTGACCAAGTGTTGCTAATTGACATCAACTACTTCATTTAGTCTATTCCATAAAGTGCTTGCAGTAATATAGTCCACCTTTTTCAGTCTTCTTCTTTTTGGATCCCCTTTCAAGTTCCAAGATAAGCTAGAGGTTTATCTTGCCATCTGTTATACCTGTCTGAGGTTACTTTTCTAGAGAGAAATGCGGCATAGTTTATTAATGCTAAAATTATATGTCAATGGTCATAGCTACAATCTTGAACTGTTCTTCCAGTTAACTATTGGATGCATTTTAAAATTAACATTTTTGGTGCTTTTATCAATGTACTTGACTTTAACAATAATATCACTTGCAATGCAGGTTATTCCCGGAATAGTGGAACATCGAATTTCAGACCAATTTTCAGATCAAACATTTTTCGTAAATATGTTATCTTTTATCGTTCGAACAGTCAAATTCCTATTGGGGAACCCAAGTTAGATGATTCTACTTACTAAATAACTTTTTCTATTTTTTTCCTTTCTTGTTTCATTAATTCGATTTCTGGTAAAGATGATGGCGTGAAGAATTCAATGGCACACATATTATTACTAACTGTGAGATACATATATAAATACACACACACACACATAAAAGCTTATATATATACATATATATGTATATATTGTGACGCCCCCAAAATTAGGTATACATCACCCATCTTGAGTCGTCAGATACATAGTACAGAATACAAATACAACTTAATAATACAACTGTCGTGTACAATACGACAAAACATAAACTGTGAGTTTGAATACAAATATTATCTTCTAGAGACTATTCATACTCAAAAGGAGTCCTCATTACATTTATTAACACACCATTATATAGAATAGTGAGGACTACTAACTAATACTATTCTTCGGACCATCACTCCGTTCCCCGACTTGCCCCAGCTACGTTCTCATTTCCTGAAGAGAACAGTGAAAGAAAGGGTGAGCTCAACTAGCCCAGTAAGAAATATTATGACTAAGATAATGCAGAATAAATTATCATTAGCCTTCAACAATGTTAAACTGATAAAATATAATAGACATCAAGTTTAACTGTAGCGGAACAAGCAATCCATTAAAAGAGTCAAGTAGAAAATAAACTCTACTATCTTTTATGATTTAAAAAGTTTTTCAACACTGTGATCGCTGGGACTCAGCTTAATAAAATAATCCACATCATCGAATCACCCCTGCACTACGGCCAAGGATATTCGTATATTCATTAATGGTCATGATCATGCCAACAACTGTCCATCAATGCACTACGGGCCAATGAGGACTTTTACCACATCATTTGTAACATTACGGTCATGATTATACCGAATAATCCCTGGTCATAATCATACCAAGTCCATCTATGCACTACATGCCACAGATGACTTTCAACATTTTATAAACATGAGGATGATGACAATGATATAAGAATTCAATAAAACAAGTTCAAGAATTAATTTATCCAGGAATTAACAACGTCCAAATTGTCAACATGATACTGCATTGTGGAGTAAAATTCAAGAATGCTTAGAAGAATATTTTCTTGAAAAAATACTGGATGAAACGCAACTATCAAGGATATTTCACAAATTTCATGGAGTATAGAAGTCAAAACTTAACCAACTGAGTACAATAAAGAATGGAATAACAAAAGAAATCACCATGCATGCGATAGACCGCACAGACAGGTTATTCCAATAGAATAATAAATAATGGAACCAGGTCCGGCGTAAACGCACAGACAGGATATTCCGACAGAATAATAAATAATGGAACCAGGTCCGGTGTAAAACACACAGACAGGATATTCCAACAGAATAATAATAAAACGGAACCAGGTCCGGTGTAAAACACACAGACAGGATGTTCCAACAGAATAATAAACGGAACCAGGTCCGGTGTAAAACACACAGACAGGATGTTCCAACAGAATAATAGAAGAATGTCACCAAGTATAGGGTAGACCGCGTATACTGGTTATTCCAACAGAATAATAACAAATGGAATAACAAAAGTTCTCTTCATGAATATAAAAGAAATAATATTCCCTACCTTAAAAGAACTGGATATTGGAAAAGTGATGTAGCAGAATACTTTTATTCTCTCTCTCTTATTCTCTCTATACTTTCTCTCTCTATAGCTTGAATGAATTCGTGAAAAATAATGAAGCCCTAGGCCTCTATTTATAGAAAAACTGAGGGTGGCTCTTGGTCTTAACGAATGGTCAAATGACTCTTGGTCTTAACGAAGGGTCAAATGACTCTTGGTAATATTGAAGGGACAACTACTATTGACGAAAGTAATTACTATTGACCAAGGTAAATACTATTGACGAAGGTAATTACTATTGACCAAGGTAAATACTATTGACGAAGGTAATTACTATTGACCAAGGTAAATACTATTGACGACGGTAATTACTATTGACGACGGTAATTACTATTGACGAAGAGACTCTTAGATGATGACATATGGCCCCCCATAAAATAACCAAACTTACCACAACGTCTCAATTATTGATTTAATAATATAACATATTATACAGATGATACTATGACAATAATTTAAGAGATATGATGCAACAATTACTGTAGCAATAATTGAGTATAGCTGAGTGACTTCTCACGTAAGCATCAATAATCAATACCGTGTGCTACTATGCAACCACGCGTATTACTGTACTTTTACTACCGAGTAGTTCAACAGTTTTAACGGTTTTAACGGTAACACCTCAGCCGTTATTTTTATAGAAATATAATTCTGTCGTTTTCTCAATCCGACAATAATTCCGTTGTGGGGTCCACCAATGATTGTGCCGTCGTACGAATATTCCCCGACAAAAAGAATATTCTCCGACCAAACGAATATTTTATAACAACTTGCTTACTTTGCAAAATTTATAAATATTACCCACAACTATAACATTATATCAAATTAACTCCATAATATTCAAAAATGATATTTATAGAAAATTCATCTTTATTTATAAAAATTGGGGTCTTACAACCTCCCCTTCTTATGAAATTTCGCCCTCGAAATTAGGGTACGTACCTGGTATGTCGAAGAGGTAAGGATACCTTGATTTCATTTCTGATTCTAACTCCCAAGTCATTTCCTCAACATCGTGGTTTCTCCACAAAACTTTGACTTGAGGTATAACCTTGGAGCGTAGAATATGTTCCTTCTTATCCAAGATTTGAACAGGAACTTCTTCATACGTCAAATCCTCCGCTATTTCGTCCGGTTCTAACTCAATAATGTGGTTCGGGTCTTCCACATATTTGCGTAACATGGATATGTGGAAAACGTTATGAACACGAGACATACTTGGCGGTAAAGCGAGTCTATAAGCCACAGTTCCTACTCGATCGAGGATTAAAAATGGACCGATGAATCGAGGATTTAGCTTTCCTCTCTTTCCAAATCTCGTAACTCCTTTCCATGGAGCAACACGTAAGAACACATGATCTCCTACATCAAATTCCACGTCCTTTCGATGAAGATCAGCATAACTCTTTTGTCGATCTTGTGAGGTTTTTATACGTTGTCGGATCGTTTGAATCTTTTCTGTAGTCATACGTACCAACTCCGGTCCCAACAACGTTGCTTCGCCCACCTCATCCCAGCATACTGGAGAACGACATTTTCTTCCATACAATGCTTCGAATGGAGCCATGCCAATACTTGCTTGATAACTGTTGTTGTAGGAAAACTCCACCAATGGTAAGAACTTGTCCCAACTTCCCTTGAAGTCAAAGACACAGAGTCTTAATAGATCTTCAAGAGTTTGAATAGTCCTCTCTGATTGTCCGTCCGTCTGAGGATGATATGCTGAACTAAATCGTAACTCCGTGCCCATAGCTTTTTGTAAACTAACCCAAAATCGTGAAGTGAATCTTGGGTCTCGATCAGAAATTATGGATACTGGCATACCATGCAGTCTTACAATCTCGTTTATGTACATACGAGCAAGACGTTCAAGTGTATAAGTTTCTCGTATCGGTAAGAAATGAGCAGACTTGGTCAATCTATCAACAATGACCCAAATCGCATCAATACCTTGAGAAACCCTAGGAAGACCGGTAACGAAATCCATGGTAATGTGCTCCCACTTCCATTCTGGAATTTCAAGTGGTTGCAATGGACCTTTTGGTACTTGATGCTCCGCTTTGACTCGTTGACAAGTTAGACACCTTGAGATAAACAACGCTATCTCTCTCTTCATATTGCTCCACCAAAATGTATGACGAAGATCATGATACATTTTGGTACTTCCAGGATGGATTGCAAACGGTGTGTTGTGCGCCTCCATCATGATTTCATACTTTAAATCAGGGTTGTTAGGAACACAAAGTCTGGAGTTGACTCGAAGTATTCCTTCTTCATCGATTCTTGCTTCCGGCATAACACCTTCTTGCACTTTCTTCCTCATACGCATCAGCTCCAGGTCTGTAGCTTGAGCAGCTTTAACTTTATCGATTAAAGTCGGTTCTACTCGTATATTCGCCATCATCACATGGGTCCCTGGAGTCTTCAACTCTATCTCCATCCTTTGCAAGTCACACAAAATGGGCCTTTGCGTTGTTAATATTGCACTTGTACCCGCATATGATCTTCTACTCAATGCGTCAGCTACCACGTTCGCTTTTCCAGGATGGTATTGAATGGTATGATCATAATCTTTCAACAGTTCAAGCCAACGTCGTTGTCGCATGTTGAGTTCCTTTTGAGTGAAGAAATATTTGAGGCTTTTATGATCCGTAAAGATCTCCACTTTCTCCCCATACAAGTAATGCCTCCAAATTTTAAGTGCAAAGACAACAGCTGCCAACTCTAGATCATGAGTAGGATAATTCCTCTCATATTCCTTGAGTTGTCTTGATGCATAGGCTATGACTTTTCCATGTTGCATGAGAACGCATCCCAACCCTTTGCTCGAAGCATCACTGTAGATGACAAATCCCTCCGAGCCAGATGGTATTGTTAGAACAGGTGCTGAAATGAGTCTCCTCTTGAGTTCTTGAAAACTCTGCTCACATTCTTCGCTCCAACCAAACTTTGTATCTTTTCGAGTCAGCTGAGTTAATGGAGTAGCGATTCGAGAAAATCCTTCCACGAATCTCCGATAATAACCAGCTAAACCAAGAAAGCTACGTACCTCGGTCACTGATTTAGGTTGCTCCCAGCTTTGAATAGCTTCAATCTTTGCCGGGTCAACCGATATTCCACGACTTGATACTACGTGCCCAAGGAATGCTACCTCCTCCAGCCAGAACTCGCATTTCTTCAACTTGGCATAAAGCTTGTATTCACGAAGCTTTTGGAGTACCAGCCTCAAGTGTTGCTCATGATCTTCACGGCTTTTGGAATAAATAAGGATGTCATCAATAAAGACGACCACAAAGTGATCCAAATATTCCTTGAATACCCGGTTCATCATATCCATGAAGGCAGCAGGAGCATTAGTCAATCCAAAGGACATGACTAGGAATTCATAATGCCCGTACCGAGTTCTAAAAGCCGTCTTTGGAATATCCTCAGTTCTAACCTTCAGCTGATGATATCCAGAACGAAGATCGATCTTTGAAAAGAATTGTGCTCCTTGCAACTGGTCAAACAGGTCATCAATACGTGGCAATGGGTACCTGTTTTTGATGGTGACATGATTCAACTCCCGATAATCAATACAAAGTCGCATACTTCCATCTTTCTTCTTCACGAATAGAACAGGAGCTCCCCAAGGAGAAGTACTAGGACGAATAAAGCCAATGTCTAACAATTCCTGCAGTTGGATCTTTAACTCCTGAAGTTCAATAGGAGCCATTCGATATGGGGCTTTGGAAATGGGTTTTGTACCGGGTTCAAGATCGATACAAAATTCAATTTCACGCTCTGGGGGTAGGCCAGGAAGTTCTTCAGGGAATACGTCAGGGAATTTATTAACAATAGAAATATCATTCAAAACTGACGTATTTTTGTTTAGATCTGTGACATGAGCTAAGAAAGCTTGACATCCGTTTTTCAATAAACGAATAGTTTTATGGCTTGAGATGACAGCGATTGATTTTAATGGTTTGGTTGCTTGAATTCGCATAATAGGTCGATTAGGAATATGAAAACTAACAACCTTACGAAAACAATCAATTTTTGCATAATGAGTAGTTAACCAATCAATCCCTAGAATCACGTCAAATGCAAGTATTTTTAATGAAATCAGATCGATAGGTAATGTGTGGGTACCAACTTGAACCAAACAAGACTTATAAACAGTGGAGGTAATGAAGGTTTCTCCCAACGGAGTTTCCACAGATAAGTCAAAGTCTAATTTCTCCGGAATCAAATTTAATCGATGAGCGCAAGTAGGAGAAATAAAAGAATGGGTTGAACCGGTATCAAATAAAGTATAAACTTCTTTAGAGTTTATAATAAGCTTACCCGTGATGACCTCATTCGGGTTCCTTGCTCTCTGGGAGTTCACAACAAACGCTCTCCCTTGCACAACCGTTTTTGACTTTTCTGGGACGGCTTTTGGTGCCTCCATCCTAGCTGAATTTGTCTTCGGTAAACGACAAAATCGGGCTAAATGACCTTCTCTTCCACAATTATAACATGCTTTGGACGGCATCGCGCAGTTTGGACTGATGTGCCCCTCCCCTCCGCATTTGAAACATATGATAGGTGGTCGTTCTCCTTCCTTAACGACAGGTGCTGGTGCTGACGTCTTTCCATCATTGTTGAATCTCCTCTTCTTGAAATGTCCATTCTTATTGTTTTGGCCCTGATTACCACCGAAGTGGTTACCATTTCTGGCCTGTTGATTCCCTCCACGCTTGTTGTCACCGCTTCGATGACTGCTCTCACTGGTATTATCATTTTGCCGGCTGCTCTCTTTTGGTTGCGTTGTCTCGTTATCGCGCTCCACCAACTGAGCCCTATTTACAACATCTGAATACAAACACAGTTTATGAGAAACAAGATGTTGACGTATCTCCGGCTTCAAACCTCTTAAAAACATCCGCGTCATTCTTTCTTCATTATCCACCAGGTGGGACGCAAACCGGGATAACTCCGCAAATTTTGCCTCGTACTGCGACACGGTCATATTATTCTGCTCCAATTTGATGAACTCCACCTCCTTCATGTGACGAATACTCTCGGGAAAGTATTTGTCGTTAAACAGCTCTTGGAACTTCTCCCAGGACATCTTCAGTGCGGCAGGTTGAGTACGCTTTATCGATTCCCACCAGTAATCTGCCTCTCCTCGCAACATAAAGGCGGCAAAGGGAACCTTTTGCTCCTCGGAGCAACCCAAGACATCAAATATCTTGGTGATCTGCTTTATCCATGTTTCAGCTACAAGTGGTTTGGGTTCTCCCTTAAACTCCGGTGGTCCCAGCTCCTTAAACTGTTTAGCGGTGACCGCCAGAGAGTTTCCAGTATTTCCACCTACGTTGTGGACAGGAGCCGCTTTCACCTGTTGTTGCATGAATTGCATAAAGCCTCTGAACATTTGATCATTCATCATTTGGTCAGTGTTGTTGTTTGCATGAGGATTGACACCTTCCTGATGCACATTATCCTGATTATTGATATGTGGTGAATCAACAGTCGTCTGTGCTCCATTGCTATTCTCAACGTTCTCAGATGCCATTTTCAGATACTGCCACAAAATAAAAATTAATTGATATGTCATATATTATCCTTATATTATGACCGACCAATTAAATACCATGCAAATAAACTTAGGTATGTCATACTAGCGAAGGAATTCCCCGTCTCTCCCCTCCTAGTTCTATTCTCACATCTTAGCCAGGGATCATATCCCTAAGCTCTGATACCAACTGTGACGCCCCCAAAATTAGGTATACATCACCCATCTTGAGTCGTCAGATACATAGTACAGAATACAAATACAACTTAATAATACAACTGTCGTGTACAATACGACAAAACATAAACTGTGAGTTTGAATACAAATATTATCTTCTAGAGAGTATTCATACTCAAAAGGAGTCCTCATTACATTTATTAACACACCATTATATAGAATAGTGAGGACTACTAACTAATACTATTCTTCGGACCATCACTCCTTTCCCCGACTTGCCCCAGCTACGTTCTCATTTCCTGAAGAGAACAGTGAAAGAAAGGGTGAGCTCAACTAGCCCAGTAAGAAATATTATGACTAAGATAATGCAGAATAAATTATCATTAGCCTTCAACAATGTTAAACTGATAAAATATAATAGACATCAAGTTTAACTGTAGCGGAACAAGCAATCCATTAAAAGAGTCAAGTAGAAAATAAACTCTACTATCTTTTATGATTTAAAAGTTTTTCAACACTGTGATCGCTGGGACTCAGCTTAATAAAATAATCCACATCATCGAATCACCCCTGCACTACGGCCAAGGATATTCGTATATTCATTAATGGTCATGATCATGCCAACAACTGTCCATCAATGCACTACGGGCCAATGAGGACTTTTACCACATCATTTGTAACATTACGGTCATGATTATACCGAATAATCCCTGGTCATAATCATACCAAGTCCATCTATGCACTACATGCCACAGATGACTTTCAACATTTTATAAACATGAGGATGATGACAATGATATAAGAATTCAATAAAACAAGTTCAAGAATTAATTTATCCAGGAATTAACAACGTCCAAATTGTCAACATGATACTGCATTGTGGAGTAAAATTCAAGAATGCTTAGAAGAATATTTTCTTGAAAAAATACTGGATGAAACGCAACTATCAAGGATATTCCACAAATTTCATGGAGTATAGAAGTCAAAACTTAACCAACTGAGTACAATAAAGAATGGAATAACAAAAGAAATCACCATGCATGCGATAGACCGCACAGACAGGTTATTCCAATAGAATAATAAATAATGGAACCAGGTCCGGCGTAAACGCACAGACAGGATATTCCGACAGAATAATAAATAATGGAACCAGGTCCGGTGTAAAACACACAGACAGGATATTCCAACAGAATAATAATAAAACGGAATCAGGTCCGGTGTAAAACACACAGACAGGATGTTCCAACAGAATAATCGGAACTAGGTCCGGTGTAAAACACACAGACAGGATGTTCCAACAGAATAATAAACGGAACCAAGTCCGGTGTAAAACACACAGACAGGATGTTCCAACAGAATAATAGAAGAATGTCACCAAGTATAGGGTAGACCGCGTATACTGGTTATTCCAACAGAATAATAACAAATGGAATAACAAAAGTTCTCTTCATGAATATAAAAGAAATAATATTCCCTACCTTAAAAGAACTGGATATTGGAAAAGTGATGTAGCAGAATACTTTTATTCTCTCTCTCTTATTCTCTCTATACTTTCTCTCTCTATAGCTTGAATGAATTCGTGAAAAATAATGAAGCCCTAGGCCTCTATTTATAGAAAAACTGAGGGTGGCTCTTGGTCTTAACGAAGGGTCAAATGACTCTTGGTCTTAACGAAGGGTCAAATGACTCTTGGTAATATTGAAGGGACAACTACTATTGACGAAAGTAATTACTATTGACCAAGGTAAATACTATTGACGAAGGTAATTACTATTGACCAAGGTAAATACTATTGACGAAGGTAATTACTATTGACCAAGGTAAATACTATTGACGACGGTAATTACTATTGATGACGGTAATTACTATTGACGAAGAGACTCTTAGATGATGACATATGGCCCCCCATAAAATAACCAAACTTACCACAACGTCTCAATTATTGATTTAATAATATAACATATTATACAGATGATACTATGACAATAATTTAAGAGATATGATGCAGCAATTACTGTAGCAATAATTGAGTATAGCTGAGTGACTTCTCACGTAAGCATCAATAATCAATACCGTGTGCTACTATGCAACCACGCGTATTACTGTACTTTTACTACCGAGTAGTTCAACAGTTTTAACGGTTTTAACGGTAACACCTCAGCCGTTAGTTTTATAGAAATATAATTCTGTCGTTTTCTCAATCCGACAATAATTCTGTTGTGGGGTCCACCAATGATTGTGCCGTCGTACGAATATTCCCCGACAAAAAGAATATTCTCCGACCAAACGAATATTTTATAACAACTTGCTTACTTTGCAAAATTTATAAATATTACCCACAACTATAACATTATATCAAATTAACTCCATAATATTCAAAAATGATATTTATAGAAAATTCATCTTTATTTATAAAAATTGGGGTCTTACATATATTATTCCATCTATAACACAATTACTGTGTCCTAAATTATGTTGCTGAGGTGATTGTAGTTTGTGTACTTGTTGAAGGGGAGAAAGAGGTATATAAAGTGTTTATGACCAATGTTTTTTTCATGTTGTGCTAGATTGATAGGATGGGCATTGATTAGTTGTAGCGTTTAAACTTTTCTCTTTTTGGGATAAAATAATATTAATCCAACTTTATGTTTATTATTTGGTGCAGCAATGGATCGATCTTGTGCGGTATACTGGATTACAGGCTAAGAAGAGTGAACCATCCTCTGATCAAACTCCAGATTCTTCTAATATTGTTGCATTGGGTTGTAACACTCCAGAAGATTCCAATATTGATGAAATCAATAATCAGTGAGATCTTAATCCTGCAGTCATTCTGTGTTCATATATCTCCCGGAATGCTCTATAAGGAAATAATTACATTTTACATGTTTTGTATGGTTTTCCTGTGGCTCAAAATTGTATTACATTCATTATAGAACTTCCAAATTCTAGTGAGCATACAACGTAGGGACTAGATTAATCTGCTGAGGAGATAGATTAAAGTTTTGTTTCTTCCACGTCTCTATGTGCATGACTATTGATTAGTGAGCCACGGTTCTAGAATTGTCATTAGCAACTTTTTTTTGTTCTGTTAGTGTGGTCTTGCTGTATCTTGAACGCCCTCTAAGCCTAAATTATGCTCTATTTATTGATATTTAGTTTAATAATCTTTCGTGTATACTCACTTGACAATGTGATTTACTTAATATGCCTGTTGTCGTCAACTGTGTATCAAATTGCATGCTATTTGTCCAGATTTACTAATTTTGAGTTTGTCAAAATAAAAATCAAGGACCGTGTAAATAGGCATACAGAACTGTGTGCCAAGTGTAATAGAAGATTTAGTTTTTTTTCACATAATAGTTACTTCAAAGTTGGACACATAGAGCATGTGTATCTTTGTCAAAGTTGTTGCAATCTTATACATGCACATTACACATGGTACCATCTTGTGTATGTTTGTCAAACTAGTATGTACTTCATGTTATCTTGTTTACGGCATTTTATTTAGTCAATTAAAGGACTCTGGAATCTTTCTATATGCTCAACCATTTAATAAATATTGTGGGTAGTCTGTTGGTTTAATAATATTAGTACAACGTATCAACTCTATTGTTTTTGTGTATTGATTTTGGCATTAAGTGCCTCTGGTGACCTATTTGCTTCATTTTTTCGACTTGCTATTATTTTTAAATGTGCAGGAAGACTGCTTCTACGACCTGCCTTACAATACTGAGTATCAAATTTTCGTGCTACGTTTACGGAAGACAATGGACGAAATTATGAAGTGTACTCTCTCTCTATATGTAGATATTTACTTTGATTGAAGAATTGTGGTAGCTTTAGATAGTTAATTGTAAAGATAATAAATGATTATGTAGTGGATGATTTTATTAAGTTAATAATATTTTAGTTTTTTGTATTCTTGCCATTATTTGTTATGGGGATATTGAGCCAAGTCAAGTACACAAAAAGAATGTCAAAATTTGATTTGGCAGCAATATAATTCGTTACCAAAGCATTGAACAAGTTTTAATATAGCAACAATTTTTTTATACATTTAGCAACAAATTTTCGTTGCTAATGACATGAAAAATATAATATTTGGCAACAAAAAATTAACCTAATAACAACGGAGAGGATATTGTTGCTAATACTAACATAAAAGGCAACATTTTTTATCGTTGCAAATCATATCAACTTTCGTTGCACATATAAAGAAACGGCAATATATAATGTCATTGCTAATCGACGACTTTCGTTGCTATTGAAAAATAACCAGCAACAAATATTTTCGTTGGTAGTTCAGCATAATGTCGTTGCCAAATAATGTAATCAGCAACGAAAATCGTTGCTAAAAAGTTTACATTCCGCAACGAAAGCAAGCTTAGGCAACAATTTTCATAATTTACCACAACGAAAAATGTCGTTGCAAAATGGTGTCAATTGCAACGAAAATGCATGATCGTTGCAAAAAAAAAAAAGAGTTCATTTCGTTGCCAATTAGCAGGCTTTTGCAACGAAATGGGGGTTTTAGCAACGAAATTTTAATTATTCTGTAACAATACATTTTGTTGCTAAAGGATCGATGTCTCTGTACGAAAGTCAAATTTCATTGTAAAATGTATTACTTTTGGCAACGAAAAAAAATGTTCGTTACGAAACAATTAGCAACGCTCATTGCGCAACGAAAGACGCAACGACATTAAAGTCGTTGCCAAAACCTTTTTGCAACGAAATTTAACACATTTAGCAACGAAAATTGGTTCTTGTTGAAGCCCGTATTTTTTTGTAGTGGTCGTTCCTAGGAAAGAGAGGGCTTTCCGATAAGGATTTCTCCTTACTGGCGCGCAATTAGGTGACCAAACCTCTCCTTAGACAGAACTTCCTTAGACATTGCCAATAATGTTATCTAATAATATTATTCAAATAATATGAATTATTGATTTGATAATGGGAAATACTGTGAAATGACAATTATTGAATCGACAGTATATAATATCAATGCAGCAATTATTGAATCAATAAAATAAAATATTGAACAATAATTACTGTAACAATTATTGAGCAGTGCCTTCCTACGTAAGAATCAGTAATTGGTGTAATATCGTGTGCTGCTGTGCAGCACCACGTATTATTGTGTTTTAACCACCGGGTATTCTAACATTGTTAACGGTAACAACTACGTCGTTATTTATAAAAAACTCATACTTGTCGTTTTCTTCATCCAATCGCTTTCCGTTATGAGGCCCACACAAGGCTGCGCCGTCGTACGAATATTCCCCGACAGTAAGAATATTCCACGATCAAACGAATATTTCCCGACAACAAGAATATTTTATAACCACTTGCGTATTTAAGATATTTGCGCATTTTACCCATAACTTACCACATTAATCAAATCAACCCTTACTATTTCAAAATAATAAATAGAGAAAATTCAATTTCATTTATAAAAAGTTGGGGTCTTACAACCTCCCCTCCTTATGAAATTTTATCCTCAAAATTAATGTACATACATGGTGTTTCGAAAAGGTAAGGATACCTCGCTTTAATTTCCATTTCCAACTCTCAGGTCATTTCCTCAATAGTATGGTTCCTCCACAAAATTTAACTTGTGGTATGACTTTTGTGCATAGGACATGCTCCTTCCTATCCAAGATATTGACAGGTACCTCCTCGTACATTAAGTCTTCGGCTATCTCGTCTGGTTCTAACTCAATAATGTAGTTTGGGTCTTTAACATATTTATGAAGCACAGATATATGAAAAATATTATGAGTACAAGACATGCTTGGAGGTAACGTGAGTCTATAGGCCACATTTCCTACTCGGTCAAGAATCTGAAATGGACCAATAAATCGTGGATTAAGCTTTCATCTCTTCCCAAATCTTGTAACTCCCTTCCATGGAGTAATACGCAACAATACATGATCTCTAATATTAAATTCCACATCCTTTCGATGAAGATTCGCATAACTCTTTTGTCGATCCTGTGCCGTTTGTATACGTTATCGAATTATTTGGATTTTTTCTGTAGTCATACATACCAACTCTGGTCCCAACAATATTGCTTCACCCACCTCATCCCAGCATACTGGAGAGCGACACTTTCGTCCATACAATGTTTCGAATGGAGCCACACCTATACTTGCCTGATAACTGTTGTTGTAAGAGAATTCCACCAATGGTAAATACTTATCTCAACTCCCTTTGAAGTCTAGGACACAGATTCTTAATAGATCTTCAAGAGTTCGAATAGTCCTCTTTGATTATCTGTCTGTTTGAGGATGGTATGCCGAACTGAATCGTAAATCGCTGCCCATAGCTTTCTACAAGCTAACCCAAAATCGTGAAGTGAATCTTGGGTCACGATCCGAAACTATGGATACTGACATGCCATGCAATCTCACAATCTAATTTATATACATACGAGCAAGACGTTCAAGGGAATAAGTCTCCCGTATCGGTAAGAAATGAGCAGACTTAGTTAATCTATCAACAATAACCCAAATCGCATCTATGCCTTAAGAAACCTTGGGAAGACCCGTAACGAAATCTATGGTAACGTGTTCCCACTTCCATTTTGGAATCTTAAGTGGTTGCAATGGACCCTTTGGCACACGTTGACAAGTTAAACACCTCGAGATAAACTTCGCGATCTCTCTCTTCATATTGTTCCACCAAAATGTATATCAAAGATCACGATACATTTTGGTACTTCCAGGATGGATTGCAATAGTGTATTTTGTGCCTCCATCATGATCTTGTTCTTCAAATTAGAATCGTTAGGAACACAAAGTCCAGAGTTAACTCGAAGTATTCCTTCTTCATCGATTCTGACTTCTGGGATAACACCTTCTTGTACTTTCTTCTTCATACGCATCAGCTTCGGGTCTGTGGCTTGAGCAACTTTAGCTTTGTCGAATAAAGTTGGTTCTATGCGTATACTTGATATCATCGCATGGGTTCCCAGAGTCTTGAATTCTATATTCATCTTTTGTAAATCACATAAAATGGGACTTTGTGTTGACAACATCGCACTCATTCCTGCATATAATCTTCTACTCAATGCGTCAGCTACCACATTCGTTTTTCCAGGATGGTATTGAATGGTATGGTCGTAATCTTTCAATAGCTCGAGCCAACGTCGTTACCGCATGTTGAGTTCCTTTTGGGTGAAGAAATATTTGAGGCTTTTATGGTCCGAATATATCTCCACTTTCTCCCCATATAGATAGTGCCTCTAGATTTTTAACGCAAAAATGGCTGCTGCCAACTCTAGATCATGAGTAGGGTAATTCCTCTTATATTCTTTGAGTTGTCGCGAGGCATAGTCTATGACCTTCCCATGTTGCATGAGAACACATCCTAACCCTTTTTCCGAAGCATCGTTGTAGATAATAAATCCATTCGAACCAGATGGTATTGTCAGAACAGGTTCCAAAATGAGTCTCCTCTTAAGCTCTTGAAAACTCTTCTCGCATTCCTCGCTCCATATGAATTTTGTATCTTTTCGAGTCAGTTGAGTTAACGGAGTAGCGATTCGAGAAAATCCTTCCACGAATCTCCGATAATAACCAGCTAAACCCAGAAAGTTGCGTACTTCGGTCACCGACTTCGGTTGCTCCCAACTTTGTATTTCTTCAATCTTTACCGGGTCAACAGATATTCCATGTTTTGACACCACGTGCCTGTAGATACTCAAAATTTTCTGCACACCTGTTACTAACATTGCAGGAGGGCAGATTCGTCTTTCAGACATAACCCTAGAAGACAGCTCACATCCAGTCCGAATACTACCAGAAGCTCAGTGTCTACCCCGAAACACACACCGGGAACCTCGGCGATAACCCCGAGGCCTGCAGTTCCAATACCAGAAATTCCACTAGAGAAGACCGATTCATCTCGGAGATAACCCCAAGATATTTAGTCTCATTTCCAACACTGGGAGTAGCAGATTCCAACCTCGGAGATAACCCCAAGGAAGGCAGTTACAATTCCGGAGATAACCTCGAAAATGCTTATTTCAAATGCATGCAATCAGCTTTAACCTCGGCGCTTACACCGAGGCAGTCAGTAGAAGACCTGGCAATAACACCAGGAAGACAAGCACACCTCAGAGATGACACTGAGGACCTTCAACACATGCAGTAGTCCAATCTCAGAGATAACCCTGAGCAATGTCTACTTTATCAGCCCAAACTGGAGATAACCCCGGTGAAGGGCAAAGTCATCATCTTGCCACCTTGACGCCACATCACGCCATCTCAACATTTCAGACATACATTTCTACACAGCAATGTCCCACAAGAACCAAGGAAGTCCAATCCCGAGTGACTATTATGCAGGGTAACAGATAGAATTTGAAGCTTGAAGACCGGAGGACATCGTCCCATCTTCCTGACTTCGTACAACCTCTAATCTCATGTCATTGCGTAACTCTCAACAATGACGATCCGAAATAGGTCTTACATACCTCAGTCGGATGCCCGGATTGTAATTCTAAAAGTTCGAGCGGACATCACGTTACACACATGCACGTACTTCGAGACGGCGGGACTCGCGAAGCCCAAGCCACCCCAGGCAGTCACAGGTACACATGCGGCCTAGCCGCAGGTATACCTGCAGCTCCCCCCTCTATAAATAGAGTGCTTGGGGTGGCCATTTTAAAGAGAAAAAAGGCAAGGAAGCCCTGTCCAATTTGCTCTATACACACCCCAAACTGTATGTTTTCTCATTTTAAAAACTTGTAAGCTCATATATAGCTACTTTTTACCGGCTGGAGCCGAGTGTTCATCCATTTCAAGTTACTGAAGTCTTCTTTGATAGCCCAATGTAAGCCTTCTTACACACTTTAAAGCCTTTCTCTTCATCTTTGTACACACTATTCTTCACGTTGAGAGTCGTGTTGCGTGTGTAGGCCCGGACTTCGGTCCGTGGTTTCATTTCAGTTTGTATATATATACTTATATATATATATTTTCATATATAGACTAACAATATCGAGTTATGCCTCGATTGAGCCTAGACTTATGTCTGGAGCGTTTAATTGCTTTCGTATATATATATACTTATATATATGAACTGTGTGTCGAACTCTGTTCGATGAGCCTAGACTTACGTCTGGTGCGTTTAATTGCTTTCGTTTATATATATACTTATATATATGAACTGTGTGTCGAACTTTGTTCGATGACCCTGGATTTTACATCCGGTGTTACTGCTTTAATATATATATATATATATATATATATATATTATATATATAATGTTATATACTTTGTTCGATAGCCTTATCTATATGTGCGTTTCACGCTTTTATATGTATGTATATATATATATATATATATATATATATATATATATATATATTATATATATATATATATATATATATATATATATTTACATTTCATCCCGCCTAGAGTTTACTCGTGGCGGTTGACCGTTTTTATAGCTTTCTGTACATTTCGTCCCGCCTGGAGTTTCCTCCGTGGTGGTTGATCACTTTTACTGCTTTATTTACATTTCTGATCCCCCATGGAGGTGCTTCGTAGTGGTCGATCATGTCTGTATCTATATATTTACAGCTTTTATATATATACATGCTTACTACTTTTATATCAATTACTGCATCATGTGAGCCTAGGAATCATGTGATCACAGGTTCAGTCCACTGAATCTAGATTCGGTTCCCGTGATGGACCTTTTTCAGCTGTAAGCAACTTGTAAATTTATTCACGGTGTTCGGATGTCCTCAGATGGTTTTCATACCCATGAGGAATTCAACACTACTTTGTATATTATTTTCTTGAAAGATGTTTCGCATCTCGAAAATAAAAGCAATCAAGCCAAACATTTAATAATAAAATGGAAGTGTAAAATGTCTCAATTACTATTGAGCATAAGGGTTTGAAAAATCTCTTTTACAAAACATCACTGCTATATCTTGTTTAAAACTAAATTTTTACATAAATTCAAACCCTGTGTATATAGGTGCGAACGAGGCCTTGCACTACTTCCAAATAACAACACATTGACCCACACACACACACACACATTCATATAATAGTTTCTTAAAAAGTGGCGGTCACCGTGGCAACACGGATGTCGGGGGGTGCCTAACAACTTCCCTCCGCATAAGCAAGTTCCCGGACCCTAATGAATCTCGGTTTAACCGACCCGTTTAGTAGTGTCGCATCACTGGGTCAATGTACAAACTTTTTCTCAGTTGTGTTGGTACAACCATATAAAAAACCAACTAGCGACTCTTAACAGTCCATCGTCGACATTATACACGCCGGACCTTTTTCACTTATTTTTTCAAACAAATCTCACATAACATGAGAACACAAAAAAACAGGTAACGAAAAGGGATAAATAAAAATCCCGACGTTGACAGGTGGCGACTCTGCTGGGGACACCAGTAAGAGGACTTAAGCTGCTATTACAAGCTTTTTTAAAACTGTTATGTACTTGTGTGTGAATGTTGCATTTACATCTATGATGAATGTGTATGAATGCATTTTTTTACCGCACTGCAATATATCTATCTGTGATATTAGTGCTTCGCACATGTCATCATTTTCATAAACGGTGAGACACGTTGTATGTGAATGTATGTTGTGTGGTTCCTCCACCAGGAGGCTATCCTTTCGGTGTTTGATTACTGGGCTCGTAGGAAGACTAATTCCAACGAGGCTCAGGAAAGGCACCACCCAAATTCGCTCCAGTTGAAAGACTGGATTAACTTCTCGTTGAGTAAATTGTGATGATTTGGGAACCTTCATGCCAAAAAGCCGCGAGAGAAACCTAAGATAGGCCAGCCTCTTATAAACCAAACGCGGAGGAAAGTCTCTTCATGCTTTCTCATTTCAAATTACTCGTAAAGTCAATTACTTGTAATTTATATTCCATATTCATCTCCATTTAATGAGAAATATGAAGAAATATGTGCATATACATATTTAAATTAACATGTTATCCTGTATTACAAATACCTAACATCCGTTTTGCAGGATCATAATCCTAAAATGGACATATCATATAGCATGATCCAAGTCCAAAAAGGCTGCAGGCCTACAGCCAATTATGTCTTCATCTGAACAGTCTAATCCAGTTTCTCGCGAAGAATTTGACGGATTAAGTAAATAAATTACAGATTTGGCTGTTCTGCTTAAAGAACTACATCAATCTCTCAGGGTACGAAGATACCCGTACATGCTGAATCCTCTGCACAAGGAGGAACCCAAGGTTCTGATAAAGCCATTACAGTACCTGAACTGCAGTTGGGTACGACCAACAAAAGCCATGATGCCGCCTATCTCACAGGAGATCCAGACACCAGTGACATCAGAAAGAAAGTTCTTCAAATAGAAGAGACCCTTCGTTCTATCAAAGGAATTGGAGCACACGGGAGTGTCTCCTATACCGATCTTTGTATATTCCCTAGTGTTCATTATCCAGAGAAGTTCAAAACTCCCGACTTCGAAAAGTATGATGGGTTAGGAGACTCTTACACACATTTGAAGGTGTGCATTGGAGAACTTGGATCTTATGCAAAGGACGAGAAGCTCAGGATGTAGCTGTTCTTAAAGAGTCTGACTGGAGAAGCCCGTTCATGGTATACCAGATTAGACAACTCAAAGATCCATAGCTGGGAAGAGCTAGTTCACGCCTTTCTCACACAATACTGTCTCCAATCTTAGATGGCTCCTGACAGGTACCAAATTACCAAGGTCAAGAAATAGTCCAATGAGTCTTTCAGAGAATATGCTCAAAGGTGGAGGCACCTTGCCGCTCAGGTGATTCCTTCTATGACAGAGTCAGAGATGGTCATGACCTTTATCGACATACAAGAAGCTCCTTTCTATGAAAGAGTCTTAGCTGGCATTGGTAAACCATTTTTTGAAATGATCAAACATGGAGAAATGGCTGAGATGGGATTGAAGTCAGGAAAGATTCAAGACCTAGCCGCTCTCAAAGCTGTTGTTGAGCACATCCAATCCGAAAATTATGGAAATAACCCCCGGAGGGTCCATAAAAAGAAAGAGGAGGATGTTTCCTTGATACTCTAAGGTTAAAAAGGCAATCAGAATATACCTCTCCAATGGAGAAATTACACTCCTTTTCAAGCACAGTCTTCAAACCCTCCAATGCTAAAAGGTGGAGAAGTCAAACGCCTTAGAGTGTTCACACCCCTAGGGGATTCACTCGAGACCATTCCTACTCTTCTGACAACTCAGAAGAAAATCACGCATCTTTTTCCACCAGCTAGCCCTAATGGGAGGGGTTTCAATGCTACTCGAAAATGTGCTTATCATGTCGGGGCACCTAGACATGATACTCAAGATTATTGGGCCTTGAAACACAAGATCCATGATTTGATAGACAATGGTGAGATAGTGGTTACCAAACTGGATCAACCTCACGTGCAAGACAACCCTCTTCCTCCACACAAAGAGGAAGAGGTCAACATGATTAATTGGAGCAATGGACAGAGTTCCAATTTCAACTGTGAAGCATCTCAGATCATCAAAGACGGTGTTGACAAGTGGGATTATGCAAAGTTCCAGTTTACGATGGAACGGAAGATTAAAGCTCTGTGTAAGCAAATTGAGCAATTGGCCAAACTGGTAAAGGAGAAGGAAGTCTTTCAAATAATCCACGTGAATCTATCAAACCAAAGAGCTACATTTGTTGCCTTACCATCGGCAAGTTTTACAGATGGCTTCGGAGTTCAAAGAGATCTCCTTTCTACACATTCCTCGTAATAGGAATGACTTCGCTGACGCATTAGCAACTTTGGCCTCCTTGATACACCTATCTGATAAGGAACACATGCCAAGCGTCATATTAGCCCTGCAAAAGGCACCAGCCTATGGGAACTATGTGGGAGAAGTATCAGATGAGCTACCTCCCATCCAACAACCTTGGTATCAACATATCAATGAGTACTTGCGAGATGGATCTACACCCGCTGAGGCGAGCCTGACTGAACAAAGGCGGATTCATCGACTAGCTATGAAATTCTACCTGAGCGGAGATGCACTCTATAAGAGAGATGTAGGACTAGGTCTCCTCAGATGCCTGGACAAGGATCAAGCTCAGAGACTCATGGATGAGATCCATGGTGGAGTATGTGGCCCACACATGAGCGGCCCTTTACTTGTAAAGAAGATCCTCAGAACAGGACATTATTAGCTTTCTCTCAAGGCTGACTGAAATAACCACGTCAAGAGATGTTATCAGTGCCAAATTCATGGGAATGCTATCCACGCCCCTCCACGGGAGCTCCACAATATGAGTTCACCTTAGCCCTTCTCAATGTGGGGAATGGACGTGATCGGGCCCATTGAGCCTAAAGCCAGTAATGGACATCGCTTTATCTTCACCATGATTGACTACTTTACCAAGTGGGTAGATGCAGCCTCCTTCCCCAAGGTTACCAAAGAAGTCATCATTACTTTCATTAGAAACAATGTCATTTGTCAATATGGACAACCAGAGGTAATTATATCAGACAATGCTAAGAACCTTAACAACAAAATGATGGAGGAGTTATGCAGTAAATTCCACATCAAACACCTTAACTCCGTCATCTACCGTCCAAAGATGAATGGTGCTATTGAAGCGGCTAACAAAAACATCAAGAAGATCATACAAAAGATGTCCGCCAACCATAAAGGATGGCTTGACCTATTGCCTCTTACTCTGTTAGCCTACAGAACATCAATGTGTACTTCAACTGGGGCAACCCCCTACGCATTAACCTATGGGATGGAAGCAGTACTCCCCATAGAAGTAAAAATGGAATCCCTCAGAGTGTTGATAGACGCTCAACTGGATGAAGATCAATGGGTACAAGATAGGTATCACCAATTGTCTCTAATAGATGAAAGGCGAACCGCGGTAATCTTCCATGGTCAGTTATATCAACAAAGGATCGCCAGATCCTACAACAGAAAAGTCCGGCTACGGTAGTTTAAACAACATGATTTGATTTTGAAGAAAATCATTGACAACCAAGATCAGTCTAAGGGAAAATTCGCTCCTAACTGGGAAGGCCCGTTTATTGTCAAGGAGGTACTGACAGGAGGTGCTCTCAGATTGCAGGAAATGGACGGTGATGAATTTCCACAACTAATCGACTCGGACACTGTGAAACGATACTATGTCTGAAGTTACCATCAAGCAAACATCCTAGTGTTGGATCATCAGATCACCAGTCATTTCGGTTCTTTAACCCTTTACCACATACAACTCTTTTCCACACTTTGCCCCTTAGGGAAACATATTCCTTAAGCCAGCAGCCTGGCTTCACTGCGCTTTTATAACTTTGGTAATCCCACTAAGGATTGAACCTCTCGCATTTACAGTTTGTCTCCCCAAACATAGGATCAAACTTTTCACCATTGCAGTTTATCCTCAACCTAGGATTAAACTTCTTTCCCCACAGTTTGACCTGTACGTGGGATTAATCTTTCTTCCCCGCAGTCTGACCCTGCACATGAGATTACGCTTTTTAACTCGCCCTAAGGGGCGAACTACGTCGACCTGATCTCCCTGATACACGGGCGTACATGAGCAACCATTTTATATGGCCCGGTCGCAATAAAATAAAAACAACAAAGACACTTCAACACCCTTTTCGTTAAAAAAATAAAAATAACAAAAACATTCATACACCCTTTCTATCACATACAGCGTTGAACCTCTTACACCAGGTTCGAACTACGCAGACCTGATTTCCTTTTCAATAGGAGTACGTAGGCAGCCATTCATGGTTCGGTCTAACCCCCTACCAAAACACAAATACTTGTCAATGGTACTGGGATCAAACTTCAATCCATCACATTTCATTTGGCTTCAAACCAAAGGGATGGAATTACCTGAACTCCTCCTAAATAGGAGATTTGGCGACCATCTAAGCTGTGGTTGCACCTAAAAGAGCAACACCAATCCATAAGAGATAGAATTAACTAGGCTCCTCCTAAATAGGAGTACTGGCGGCTATCTGTGGGACGGTCAATCTCAGAGAGGAAAGCCACACTCCTCTCCATATTTCCATACAGAAACCATTCCCAAGACACCAAAGATGTTAGGGATATACACAGATCCATGATCCATTCTGAACTATCCAGAGACAACTCAAGATCCATCCAGCAAGGAGGAGGTCAGAATACATCAAGATCGCAAGCCATGAAGAAGTAGGCAAATATCAAGCAAGTATTCAAGCATATCTAAAAGGGAAATGATCAAAAATATATTTACCTGCTATATATAATAATATTTGATATACACAATATAAACTGTACATGATAAAATGGCTAAGCTAGTATGTGCAGGAAAATACAAAGCTGTCTACAGATCGGCATGCAGGCGAGCTAGCAGATCTAACATAGCATCTCTCTCCAAAGAAGGAGGTAACACTGTGGTCTCCTGTACAAGGATATCCACACGAGCCAGCAAGTCCGAGGTCATCTGCATAGTTGTAACGACCCCAAAATAGGTCCATTCCATCCAACCTATTCTGAGTCGCCAAATACATGGTACAGAAAATAACTACAACTTTATTACAACAATTGTCGTGCAAAATACAACAACACATATGCTGTGAGTTTAAATACAAATATTGTCTTCTAGACAATATCCACACTCAAATAAATCCTCATTACAATTATTCAAACACTATTTTACAGAAATAGTGAGGACTGCTAATACATCTTTCTAGAACCATCACTCCATACCCCGACTAGATCCTGCTATGTTCTCACCTCCTGAGAAGAAAAATGGAACAAAAAGGAAAAGGGTGAGCTCAACTAGCCCAGTAAAGAATATTATGACTAAGATAATATACAACAAATTATCGTTAGTCTTCAACAGGGAAAAATCTGATAAAATATAATCGACAACAAGTTTTAGATCAACAACTGCAGCGGAAACAGCAAACCATTAGAAGAGTCAAGTAGAGAAAGAATTCTACTATCTTCTAAGATTTAAAAGTCCATCATCAATATTTTATCCCTGTAACATCAATTAATAATCATCTTTAACCAAATATTCATCTTTGCACTACAGGCCAAAGATATTCATTTGTATCATCAGTCGGTCATGTTCATCTCAACACCTGTTCATCTTTGCACTACAGGCCAAAGATATTCATCAAGTAATTATACATCTTTGTACTACAGGCCAAAGATATTCAGTAATATCATCATTTAGGACTGAGGATGATGAAAAATATCTTAAAGAGAACGAATCCAATGAGACAGAAGGACAAATAGTAGGGATTCGTATAACAGTTTATCCAAGATCAATAATACTTCATAATAATCAATTGTGTAGCAGAATTCAAAAATAAAGATCAAAACATGGATACAATCAAAGATAGTAACCATAATAGACATCTTGGACAAAAAGGGAAAATTTTATTTTTCGGTGAATAGTGCCGTATTCGTGAATAGTGCCGTATACGTGAATAGTGCCGTATACGTGAATAGTAACCCCCGACACAAAAAGTTCCAAATTTGATAAAAACTCATATCAATATTTTAGCATAATGATATTGAAGAAAATAATATCATTAAGAAGAAAATAATATCCTTTACCTCAAAATATCAGTACTTCTGGTCGGAATACCGGTATAAGGCTGAAAGAAACTTGCTCTGATGAATAGAAACTCTCAAAGTATCTAAATACTCACAAAATACACTCAATAATCTAGAGAGAGAAAGAGAGAAAACTTGTTTCTGGTGTGATTTTCAATTCTAACTTAGCCCTCTATTTATAGGAAAATTTTGGTAGGTTTGACCTGCAACCTGATGGCTTTACCTGCTACTATTCCCACCCACCACATTTGAAATATAATTCAGCACATTTCTTCACCAACCACAAGTGGGGCCCACCAATTCTAGAATTTTCCACCAAAATGATAAACTCCGAAAATTCAACAATTTCTGAACCAGTCATCTTGTAAAATTCGTAATAAATCATACGTTCATTTTTAACGGTTCAAAATTTGTGGACATATACTCAACTTATATATGTATAACATATCCAAAAATTACCACGATCCAACGGTCGGATTAAAAATTATAACCCCCGCAAAATATCTCAAAAAACCTGATTTTTAATACCTCCATTCCGACAAAAATACTGATAAAAACCTCAACATTAACTCCTTCATTTTTAACCACAAAAATATATCCCTCATTTATATCCACATAAAATAAATATTTCCTTATCATATGAATCAATAATTAATTATTCACAAATAATATTACAGAATCACATTTATGACAACCAGGCCGTTCCTAGGAAAGAGGGGGCTTTCCAATAAGGATTTCTCCTTACTGGCGCGCAATTAGATGACCAAACCTCTCCTTAGACAGAACTTTCTAGACATTGCCAATAATGTTATCTAATAATATTATTCAAATAATATGAATTATTGATCTGATAAATGAAAATACTGTGCAGCAACAATTATTGAAACAACAATAATATAAAATATCAACGCAGAAATTATTGAATCAATAAAATAAAATATTGAATAATAACTACTGTAACAATTATTGAGTAGTGCCTTCTTACGTAAGAATCAATAATTGGTGCAATACCGTGTGCTACTGTATTTTAACCACCGGGTATTCCAACAGTATTAACGGTAACAACTACGCCGTTATTTATAAACAACTTATACTTGTCGTTTTCTTCATCCAATCGCTTTCCGTTATGGGGCCCACACAAGGCTGCGTCGTCGTACGAATATTCCCCGACAGCAAGAATATTCCACGACCAACCGAATATTCACCGACCAAAAATAAATATTTTATAACCACTTGCTTATTTTGCAAAATTTGCACATTTCACCCATAACCAAAGTATTATATCAAATTAACCCCTTATTATTCACAATAATATTTAGAGAAAATTTGATTTTATTCATTAATAAGTTGGGGTCTTACAACCTCCCCTCCTTATGAAATTTCGTCCTCGAAATTGACGTACGTACCTGATGTTTCAAAAAGGTGAGGATACCTCGCTTTCATTTCTGATTCCAACTCCCAGGTCATTTCTTCAATAGCATGGTTTCTCCACAAAACCTTAACTTGTGGTATAACCTTCGTGCGTAGGACATGCTCTTTCCTATCCAAGATCTTAACAGGTACCTCCTCGTACGTTAAATCTTCAGCTATCTCGTCTGGTTCTAACTCAATAATGTGGTTCGGGTCTTTAACATATTTACGAAGCATAGATATGTGAAAAACATTATGAACACGAGACATGCTTGGAGGTAATGCGAGTCTATATGCCACATTTCCTATTCGCTCAAGAATCTCAAATGGACCAACAAATCTTGGATTGAGCTTTCCTCTCTTCCCAAATCTTGTAACTCCCTTCCATGGTGCAACACGTAACAATACATGATCCCCAATATTAAATTCCACGTCCTTCCGATGAAGATCCGCATAACTCTTTTGTCGATCCTGTGCCGTTTGTATACGTTGTCGAATCGTTTGGATCTTCTCTGTAGTAATGCGTACCAATTCTGGTCCCAACAATGTTGCTTCACCCACCTCGTCCCAGCATACTGGAGAACGACATTTTCTTCCATACAACGCCTCAAATGGAGCCATACCTATGCTCGCCTGATAACTGTTGTTGTAGGAGAATTCCACCAATGGTAGGTACTTATCCCAACTCCCTTTGAGATCTAAGACACAAAGTCTTAATAGATCTTCAAGAGTTTGAATAGTCCTCTCTGATTGTCCGTCCGTTTGAGGATGGTATGCTGAACTGAATCGTAAATCCGTGCCCATAGCTTTCTGCAAGCTAACCCAAAATCGTGAAGTGAATCTTGGGTCACGATCCGAAACTATGGATACTGGCATGCCATGCAATCTCACAATCTCGTTCACGTACATACTAGCAAGACGTTCAAGGGAATAAGTCTCACGTATCGGCAAGAAATGAGCGGACTTGGTTAATCTATCAACAATAACCCAAATCGCATCTATGCCTTGAGAAACCTTGGGAAGACCTGTAACAAAATCCATAGTAATGTGTTCCCACTTCCATTTCGGAATCTCAAGTGGTTGCAATGGACCCTTTGGTACTTGATGCTCCGCTTTTACACGTTGACAAGTTAAACATCTCGAGATAAACTCCGCGATCTCTCTTTTCATATTGCTCCACCAAAATGTATGTCGAAGATCGTGATACATTTTGGTACTCCCAGGATGGATTGCAAACGGTGTGTTGTGTGCCTCCATCATTATTCTATGCTTCAAGTCAAAATCGTTAGGAACACAAAGTCTGGAGTTGACTCGAAGTATTCCTTCTTCATCGATTCTTGCTTCTGGAATAGCACCTTCTTGCACTTTCTTCTTCATACGCATCAGCTCTATATCCGTAGCTTGAGCAGCTTTAACTTTATCGATTAAAGTCGGTTCTACTCGTATATTTGATATCATCATGTGGGTACTTGGAGCCTTCATCTCTATCTCCATCCTTTGCAAGTCATACAAAATGGGCCTTTGTGTTAAAAACATTGCACTCGTACCCGCATATGATCTTCTACTCAATGCGTCAGCTACTACGTTTGCTTTTCCAGGATGATATTGGATGGTATGATCATAATCTTTCAACAGCTCGAGCCAACGTCGCTGCCGCATGTTGAGTTCCTTTTGGGTGAAGAAATATTTGAGGCTTTTATGATCTGTATAGATCTCCACTTTCTCCCCATAAAGGTAGTGTCTCCAGATCTTCAACGCAAAAACGACTGCTGCCAACTCCAAATCATGAGTAGGATAATTTCCCTCATATTCTTTGAGTTGTCGTGAGGCATAGGCTATGACTTTCCCATGTTGCATGAGAACACATCCTAACCCTTTGCCTGAAGCATCGCTGTAGATAACAAATCCATCCGAACCAGATGGTATTGTCAGAACAGGTGCCGAAATGAGTCTCCTCTTGAGTTCTTGGAAACTCTTCTCGCATTCCTCACTCCATACGAATTTTGTATCTTTCCGAGTTAGCTGAGTTAACGGAGTAGCGATTCGAGAAAATCCTTCCACAAATCTCCGATAATAACCAGCTAAGCCCAGAAAGCTACGTACTTCGGTTACCGACTTCGGTTGCTCCCAACTTTGTATGGCTTCAATCTTCGCCGGGTCGACAGATACTCCATGTTTTGACACCACGTGCCCAAGGAATGCTACTTCCTCAAGCCAGAACTCGCATTTCTTCAGTTTGGCATATAGCTTGTTTTCACGAAGCCTTTGCAGTACCAGCTTCAAATGGCGCTCATGATATTCACGGCTTTTGGAATAGATGAGGATGTCATCAATAAAGACAACAACGAACTGATCCAAATATTCTTTGAATACACGGTTCATCATATCCATGAAGGCAGCAGGAGCATTAGTCAATCCAAAAGACATTACTAAGAATTCATAATGCCCGTACCGAGTTCTGAAGGCAGTCTTTGGAATATCCTCAGTTTTAATCTTCAGCTGATGATATCCAGAACGAAGATCGATCTTTGAAAAGAATTGTGCTCCTTGCAACTGGTCAAACAGGTCATCAATGCGAGGTAGCGGATACCTATTCTTGATGGTGACATGGTTCAATTCTCGATAGTCAATACAAAGTCGCATACTCCCGTCTTTCTTCTTTACGAATAAAACAGGAGCACCCCAAGGAGACGTACTAGGACGAATAAAATCGATGTCCAACAACTCCTGTAGTTGGACTTTTAACTCCCGTGATCACCTCGTTCGGGTTTCTCGCGTTTTGGCCAGTAACGACAAACGCCCTTCCAGGAACCGCTGATTTCGACTTATCCGGGATAACTTTTGGAGTCACCATCCCCGCTGAACTTGGTTTTGCTACAGAACACTCTCGAGCTATATGACCTTCCTTTCCACAGTTATAACATACCTTGGATTGTTGTGGGCAGTTTGGGCTGATATGTCCCTCTTTCCCACATTTGTAACATACGACAGGTGGTCGTTCTCCTCCCCTAGAAACAGTTGATGTTTGTGCTGACGTCTTCACGTTATCATTGTTGTACCTTCTCTTCTTGAAATCTCCTCCCGACTCGCTCCTTCTATTATCACGACCACGATTACCACCAGAGTGGTTACCGCTTTTGTCCGAATGTTTTCCTCCCTGCTGGTTTTCATTGCTTCGATGACTGCCGCCACCGGTATGACCCTGGTTGTGGTCCCTCGGTTGCACATACTCATTATCTCGCTCTAATAATTGAGCCCTGTTTACAACATCTGAATATAAAGAAAATTTATGAGAGATAAGATATTGCCGAATCTCGGGTTTTAGACCTCTCAGAAACATCATTGTCATTCGTTCCTCATTTTCGACCAAATGAGGTGCAAACCTGGATAACTCTGCAAACTTCGCCTCGTACTGGGACACCGTCATGTTGTTTTGTTCCAGTCTAATAAACTCAACCTCCTTCATATGACGAATACTTTCAGGAAAGTACTTGTCATTGAACAGTTTTTGAAATGTTTCCCAGGACATGTTGAGTGCGTCAGGCTGGGTACGCTTCACAGACTCCCACCAGTAGTCTGCCTCACCGCGGAACATAAATGTGGCGAATGGAACCTTCTGTTCCTCCGTGCATCCCAAGACATCAAATATCTTGGTAATTTGCTTGACCCACGTTTCCGCCATGATCGGATCCGGCTTTCCCTTAAATTCTGGTGGTCCCAATTCTTTGAACTGCTTAGCTGTGACAAACCACGCGTTGTTATCATTTCCACCCGTATTCTGCACACGAGTCTCCCTCGTCTGATTTTGCATGAACTGCAAAAAGCTCCTAAACATTCCATCATTCATCGTTTGCTCGGTAACGTTGTTTACAGGAGGAATATTGCCTTCCTGTTGCACGTTCCCCTGGGTGTTGATCAAAGGTGTCTCCACGGTCTGATTTACTCCATTATTAACGTTCTCAGCTGCCATTCTTAAATACTGCCATAAAACAAGGGTTAATAGTCATGTCATATATTATCCCTATACTCTGACCGACCAAATAAACACCAAATAAACTTAGTCAGGTCATACTAGCGAAGGAATTCCCCGTCTCTCCCCTCCTAGTTCTTGTCTCACATCTCAGCCAGGGATCATATCCCTAAGCTCTGATACCAAATGTAACGACCCCAAAATAGGTCCATTCCATCCAACCTATTCTGAGTCGCCAAATACATGGTACAGAAAAAACTACAACTTTATTAAACAATTGTCGTGCAAAATACGACAACACATACTGTGAGTTTAAATACAAATATTGTCTTCTAGACAATATCCACACTCAAATAAATCCTCATTACAATTATTCAAACACTATTTTACAGAAATAGTGAGGACTGCTAATACATCTTTCTAGAACCATCACTCCATACCCCGACTAGATCCTGCTATGTTCTCACCTCCTGAGAAGAAAAATAGAACAAAAAGGAAAAGGGTGAGCTCAACTAGCCCAGTAAAGAATATTATGACTAAGATAATATACAACAAATTATCGTTAGTCTTCAACAGGGAAAAATCTGATAAAATATAATCGACAACAAGTTTTAGATCAACAACTGCAGCGGAAACAGCAAACCATTAGAAGAGTCAAGTAGAGAAAGAATTCTACTATCTTCTAAGATTTAAAAGTCCATCATCAATATTTTATCCCTGTAACATCAATTAATAATCATCTTTAACCAAATATTCATCTTTGCACTACAGGCCAAAGATATTCATTTGTATCATCAGTCGGTCATGTTCATCTCAACACCTGTTCATCTTTGCACTACAGGCCAAAGATATTCATCAAGTAATTATACATCTTTGCACTACAGGCCAAAGATATTCAGTAATATCATCATTTAGGACTGAGGATGATGAAAAATATCTTAAAGAGAACGAATCCAATGAGACAGAAGGACAAATAGTAGGGATTCGTATAACAGTTTATCCAAGATCAATAATACTTCATAATAATCAATTGTGAAGCAGAATTCAAAAATAAAGATCAAAACATGGATACAATCAAAGATAGTAACCATAATAGACATCTTGGACAAAAAGGGAAAATTTTATTTTTCGGTGAATAGTGCCGTATTCGTGAATAGTGCCGTATACGTGAATAGTGCCGTATACGTGAATAGTAACCCCCGACACAAAAAGTTCCAAATTTGATAAAAACTCATATCAATATTTTAGCATAATGATATTGAAAAAAATAAATATCATTAAGAAGAAAATAATATCCCTTACCTCAAAATATCAGTACTTCTGGTCGGAATACCGGTATAAGGCTGAAAGAAACTTGCTCTGATGAATAGAAACTCTCAAAGTATCTAAATACTCACAAAATACACTCAATAATCTAGAGAGAGAAAGAGAGAAAACTTGTTTCTGGTGTGATTTTCAATTCTAACTTAGCCCTCTATTTATAGGAAAATTTTGATAGGTTTGACCTGCAACCTGATGGCTTTACCTGCTACTATTCCCACCCACCACATTTGAAATATAATTCAGCACATTTCTTCACCAACCACAAGTGGGGCCCACCAATTCTAGAATTTTCCACCAAAATGATAAACTCCGAAAATTCAACAATTTCTGAACCAGTCATCTTGTAAAATTCGTAATAAATCATACGTTCATTTTTAACGGTTCAAAATTTGTGGACATATACTCAACTTATATATGTATAACATATCCAAAAATTACCACGATCCAACGGTCGGATTAAAAATTATAACCCCCGCAAAATATCTCAAAAACCTTGATTTTTAATACCTCCATTCCGACAAAAATACTGATAAAAACCTCAACATTAACTCCTTCATTTTTAACCACAAAAATATATCCCTCATTTATATCCACATAAAATAAATATTTCCTTATCATATGAATCAATAATTAATTATTCACAAATAATATTACAGAATCACATTTATGACAACCAGGCCGTTCCCAAAAAAGAGGGGGCTTTCCAATAAGGATTTCTCCTCACTGGCGCGCAATTAGATGACCAAACCTCTCCTTAGACAGAACTTTCTAGACATTTCCAATAATGTTATCTAATAATATTATTCAAATAATATGAATTATTGATCTGATAAATGAAAATACTGTGCAGCAACAATTATTGAAACAACAATAATATAAAATATCAACGCAGCAATTATTGAATCAATAAAATAAAATATTGAATAATAACTACTGTAACAATTATTGAGTAGTGCCTTCTTACGTAAGAATCAATAATTGGTGCAATACCGTGTGCTACTGTATTTTAACCACCGGGTATTCCAACAGTATTAACGGTAACAACTACGCCGTTATTTATAAACAACTTATACTTGTCGTTTTCTTCATCCAATCGCTTTCCGTTATGGGGCCCACACAAGGCTGCGTCGTCGTACGAATATTCTCCGACAGCAAGAATATTCCACGACCAACCGAATATTCACAGACCAAAAATAAATATTTTATAACCACTTGCTTATTTTGCAAAATTTGCACATTTCACCCATAACCAAAGTATTATATCAAATTAACCCCTTATTATTCACAATAATATTTAGAGAAAATTTGATTTTATTCATTAATAAGTTGGGGTCTTACATGGTGACGCTATGCTCATCAATATATGCACTCATCTCGGCAAGCATACCAATGGTAAGGGACCTCACTGTATTACTATCTGTGACGGCTACATCCCGGGCAGATATGGCACTGTCCTGCTCAACTATCACTGCATCCCTGGCTGATCTGGCCTCATCCCACTCAAAAACAGCGGCATCTCTGCGAGCTAATGCCTCGTCTCTCTCTAACAGAGCTGCGTCTCTCCCATCAATAGCTGTCAACATCAGGGCTCTAGCCTGATCTCTTTTAAAGGTCATCAAATGAAGACTCTGCTCAAAGTACTGTGTTGAATGTTGAATCACGATAATGTTAGTACTGGTAGAATCTAAGAGAGCTGCTGGCAACCCAGTAAATGGCTCTTCCTCGGTCTAAGAATCAATGGCCTCCATGGGCTCTCCACTATCTGAAGCAATGCTCGGCACTGTGGATACTACCGCAGCTGATGAAGTCTCTGTCTCCATCCATGCAGAATACTCTGCAGAATAACCCGGATGGCTAATAGAAAAAGTAGCTATATCATGCTGATCCCAACAAGCATACACACGGGATCGGTCCTCTGCTGATAGATGGCGAGAAGCTAAGCGCTGACCTAACGCCCCATCAAAAGGATGAAAGTCCTGGAACTGGTCAAACTGCGACATCACGGCCAGAGGGTGGTAGGTAGTCATGCCCCTCAAACCAGCCAAAGGGAGATAATCCATGCCCGGAGCATGAGTAATGAAACTAAATGGCGAACTGAGCCCTGAACACGACAAGACAGCAAACGGATCTACAATCCCGGCTAAGAAAACGGACCAAGATGTAGTGTAAGACTCCAACTTATTAATGAATAAAATTAAATTTTCTCTAATTATTATTGTGAATAATAAGGTATCAATTTGATATAATATTTTGGTTATGGGTGAAATGTGCAAATTTTGCAAAATAAACAAGTGGTTATAAAATACTCATTGTTGTCGGGGAATAGTCGTTTGATCGTGGAATATTCTTTCTGTCGGGGAATATTCATACAACGATGCAGCTATTTGTGGGCCCCATAACGAAAAATGGTCGGATGAAGATAACGACAAAATTGAGTTTTTATAAATAACGGTGTTAGTTGTTACCGTTAACACTGTTGGAATACCCGGTGGTTAAAATACAGTAATACGCGTGGTTACACAGTAGCACACGGTTTTGCACATTATTTTTGAATTATTGATCCTTACGTAAGAAGGCACTACTCAATAATTGTTACAGTAGTTACTGTTTAATATTTTATTTTATTGATTCAATAATTGCTACGTTGATGTTTTATATTATTATTGTTTCAATAATTGTTACTGCACAGTATTTTCCATTATCAGATCAATAATTCATACTATTTGAATAATATTATTAGATAGCATTATTGGTAATGTCTAGAAAGTTTTGTCTAAGGAGAGGTTTGGTCACCTAATTGCGCGCCAGTAAGGAGAAATCCTTATTGGAAAGCCCCCTCTTTCCTGGGAACGGCCTGGTTGTCATAATTGTGATTCTGTAATATTATTTGTGAATAATTAATTATTGATTTATATGATAAAAAAATATTTATTTGATGTGGATATAAATGATGGATTTATTTATGTGGTTATTATTGAAGGAATTAATGTTGAGGTGTTTTATCAGTATTTCTGTCGGAATGGAGGTATTAAAAATTAAATTAGTATTTTTCAGATATATTGCGTGAGTTATAATTTTTAATCCGACCGTTGGATCGTTGTGATTTTTGGATATGTTATACATATATAAGTTGAGTATATGTCCACAAATTTTGAACCGTTAAAAATGAACATATGATTTGTTATGAATTTTAAGAGGTAACTGATTCGGAAATTAGGTTTATAAATAATTTTGGTGGAAAATTCTAGAATTGAGTGGGCCCCACTTGTGGTTGGTGAAGAAATGTGCTGAATTTTATTTTAAATGTGGTGGGTGGCAATAGTAGCAGGTAAAGCCATCAGGTTACAGGTCAAATCTGCTTCGGCGTGCTAACATTTTCCTATAAATAGAGGGCTAAGTTAGAATTGAAAATCACACCAGAATTCATAAGTTTTCTCTCTTTCTCTCTCTATATTCTCGAGCGTATTTTGTGAGTATTTTGATACTTTGAGAGTTGCTATTCAGTGCAAGTTTCTGTCAGCACTATATCCGAAATTCAGTCAAAAGTACGGTTATTCTGAGGTAAGGGATGCTATTTTCTTCTTAAATGATATTATTTTCTTCAATATCATTATGCTGAAATATTGATATGAACTATTTATCAAATTTAGAACTTTTTGTGTCGGGGTTACTATTCACGTATACGGCACTATTCACGTATACGACACTATTCACGAATACGGCACTATTCACTGACAAATGAATTTTTCTTCTTTTTATCCAAGATGGCTAATATGGTTACTATCTTTGATTGTATCCATGTTTTGATCATTATTTTTGAATTCAGCTTCGAAATTGGTTATTTCGAAGTATTATTGAACTTGGATAAATTGTAATACGAATCCCTAATATTTGTTCTTTTATCTCACTGGATTCATTTTCTTTAAGATATTTTTCATCATCCTCAGTCCTAAATGATGATATTACTGAATATCTTTGACCTGTAGTGCAAAGATGAATGATTACCTGATGAATATCTTTGGCCCGTAGTGCAAAGATGAACATGTGTTGAGATGAACATGACCAACTGAGTATTATTCTTGAATTTTACTCCACAAAGTAGTATCATGTTGACAATTTGGACGTTATTAATTTCTGGATAAATTAAATTATAAATTTTTAAAATTTATCCTTGAACTTGTTTAATTGAATTATTATATCATTGTCATCATCCTCATGTTTATATTCTATTGAAAGTCATCTGTGGCCTGTAGTGCATAGATGGACTTGGTATGATTATGACCAGGAATTATTCGGTATAATCATGACCGTAATGTTACAAATAATGTGGTAAAAGTCCTCATTGGCCGTAGTGCATTGATGGACAGTTTTTGGTATGATTATGGCCATGGATTCTCTTCGGCCAAGGGTGCAAAGATGAATTGTTTTATGGCATGATCATGACCGTTGATGAAAACACAATTATCTTTGGCCCGTAGTGCAGGGATGATTCGATGATGTGGATTATTTATTAAGCTGAATCTCAGCAATAAAATTGATGATAAATCTTTTAAATCATAGAAGATAGTAGGTTTTATGCTCTACTTGACTCTTCTAATGGATTGCTTTTTCCGCTACAGTTGTTGATCTAAAACTTGTTGTCTATTATATTTTATCAGATTTTTCCCTGTTGAAGACTAATGATAATTTGTTGTACATTATCTTAGTCATAATATTTCTTACTGGACTAGTTGAGCTCACTCTTTCTTTCACTGTTCTCTTCAGGAAATGAGAATATAGCCGGGACTAGTCGGAGAATGGATTGACGGTCCAGATGGTTGCATTAGTAGTGCTCACTATTCTGTGAAATAATGTGATAATTGTAATTAGAACTCCTTTTGAGTTTGTATACTCTCTAGTAGACAATATTTGTATTCAAACTCACAGTATATGTGTTGTTGTATTCTGCACGACAATTGTATTACTGAAGTTGTATTTGTTTCTGTACCATGTATTTGGCTACTCAGAAGGGGTGATGTATACCTATTTTGGGGGCATCACATGTAGGATATGTACACTTCGTAGGCTGAAAGAAATACGACATGGCTATCTCATGGGTGAAACAATACCCGTGTCATCTGAATGTGCCAATCGGTCTCAAGTGTGACATAAACCACACGTACAGCATGACCAAACTGTCTGTGAATACCCATGTAGGGTAAGTACTACAAAACGTGGCCGACCTCAGTGTCTCTGCCATGATCATCGGAATAATGGTACGACCCTCCCTAAGAGCTCTCACTGCCATAATAACGCCGATGTCTAACTCGTCCATGTATCGTGGCATGTACACGTATGATAATGCACACAACATCAATGCGTCCACTCTGGCCAAATGCCACTGGTCCTCTGGTATGGTAAAATCCCCAGAATACCGAGCATAGCTGTCCTCATAGCCAAATCTGTCAATCAAAAAATGCTGGGATATCACGTGGCTAGATGTGATCTCGTCCTGTGCAACTCTCCGCCTCAGCCCAGTGTGAGTCATAAACTGCCGGCTCATGTCACCAATGGCCATATGCACGCAAGGTCTGTCAAGTGGCAGCATCGTCAAACGTGCATACTCCTCCAAAGTCAGAGTCAACTCTTGGGTCCCAAACCAAAAAACCTGCCTCTCCGGTACCCAGTGCTCTAGCATGCCCTCCATAAATCCTGCTGTAACCTAAAACATCAAAAGGGTCATGGTATGCTGCAACAGCTGATCTACGGTCACCCTATCTGGGGGTGACATACTATCATACTAATATCTCAGACGGGATGCTACCAATAATGGTGGGGTGTGATCTATGCGCTTGACTGTCAAAGAAGACATCTGTGTGGGCCGTATCATAATACCATCCAGGGGTCAATGCTGAATATCTCTAGACATACATACATATGCATAACATGAAACATGCATAACAGATAATAGATGACAATATGATGCAGGGAATAGAAGCTAGTACATACATTCCTAAGTACATCATCATCTATATACATCATCTCTGTAAAGCTAAAAATACAGGGAAATGGGGCACAGACTCCCTACTACTAACAAAGGCCTATCAAAAGATATAGCGAGAATGGGGCACAGTCACCCAATAGCTAACAGAGGCATATCAAAAGAGATAACGAGAATATACATCAGAAGAAGACAATGGTGTCAATATCTACATCATCAATCTTGTCCACCTGATGTAACTCCTCCTAAGTCATTGGATCTCTATCAATAGGGATATCAGGCCTATACAAAGGAGGATCTACGCCGGCAAAACCAAATGGGTCATCTGAGGGGCCAGCTCCTGCGCTGGAAGGATCAAACGAATCTACCTCTGCTAGATCTCTGCCCAAATGCCGGATAAAGAAATGTGCCCGGTCCAGTCGCTGGGTCAAACTGTCAATCTATGTCACATGAGTCGGATCTCGGACACAAGCTAGCCAATCCGTCGTCATCACGGGTCCTGGAACCATATCCCCCATGAACTGAATGGTGCGGGTCTGGGCTCCAATGGTGCGAGGGATCCACCAATGCTGGAATACATCCTAAGTGTAGGGACCCTCTGACAATGCAAAATCATCAACACCCAACAATGGGATATCAATGACGGGTGACTGCGACACAGGCCAATAACGCCTAGCAGGAGGCAAGATCGGTATACAGATCTCCCCTGTGGTGCTCCTAATAGCACGCTCTCCTAAATAGAGCTCCCATCCTCCATCTGTGAAGAGAGGAACCCTACGGGTGGAATCACATACTCGACACCAGTCGGGTACCCATCCTCTAATCCAGTGGCCAAGTGCTCCCAAGAATATGGAATCCATATGATGACATCCGCTGTCAACAACTCCAACTGTAGGCGACAATGAGTGAAACCCTCAGCTATGGGGACCTCTGCTAGTATGGAATGATGCCATCTCTATCCTCGTGGGTAGGTATAATACACTCACTAGACGTAAACATGGGAGTCTCTCATAGGCCCAAAACTGCCAACACAAAGATAAACATCTGCTGTCAGTTAATACTCTTAACCTATATATGGTAAATGACAAGAGAAATACTTATCAGTAGAAATGGGTAAAATCCTAACCAAGCCTCGGTCAATCTCTGTGAGCGCATACGCATGCCCCTGAGGAAATCGGCAAAGGTGTAGGAGCCCCAATTATACTCTCCTATACGGTCCACATGTCGCGTGGCGCTGATCAAAGCGAACGACACCGTAAAAGAGTTACTACTATGAAGCAGCCCCTAATGATCATCAGGAACAATTGCTGAAGAATGCAATCCCTGACTCTGACATCAGCTAGTATAGGCTCACTCAATAGCCTACTCATAGCATCTATACTCAAAGGACCCGTACGGACAGTCCTGCCCTTGAGCGCCTCCGCCGGAACTCCTAGCAAGGATCTGACGGTAGTTAGGGTAATATCAGTGGTGCAAGGCACTGGCGCCCCTCCAAACTCCATAACTATGATAAACTGCCAATCCATCGATGTCATCATCATCTCACAGTCCAGTAAATGGAGAGACTGAGCCTGGTGAAACCAGCGCTCAGACAATGCCCTGAGGTAACCCCAGGGACAACGGCGGGGAAGGATGGAAAAGAATGCTCCAAATCCCCAATCATGCACAATCGCTCTATAGTTAGGATACAGAGCCTGGTATATGGAGTGAATGATGAACCAATTCCCTCGAGGTTGTGTAAAGCCGAGAACCTGCAAAATACAGACCGACATCAGAATCCTTTAATCCTCATCAATAGGAAAGAAGAAAGATTAAGATATAAGCTTTATACCTCATTGGCATGCAAATACGTCGAGGGATGTCTACTCAGATCACCCAGAAGCTCTGGGTTTGCCACCTGAATACTCTGGAGGTCCCTACGGGGAACATGTGCAGCAGGAGTGGGGTTCGCAACCAGAACATCCTCCTCCTCATCCTCGACGTCCGGTACATCAACCCAGACTGGACGTATCATCGCCTCCACCAACCGATGGGGCTGTTTAACCAAATGGGTCGAGGCACTTCAGAAGCCCTCCTCCGTACACCAGAAGTGGTCCTGCGAGAACTACTCGACTAATCCGGATCCATAATATCTGGACAACAAGTCTCCAAATCACCTCAGAATGGGTGTGGTATTTTCTAACCTAGAGCTTTTCAAAATGCATTTAATGACTACATGCATGCATACATTATTTTAACATACGTCTATAGTAGAGTTAAATATGCATGACTACTCAATGCCTACATTTTGGAAAATTTTGTCATAGTTTCCTCTATAAAAAGGACTATCCACATGGACATAGGCATGACTAGGTGGCCATTCAGTAGCACACCAACCCACAGTCATATAAATACTATTTACATTAAAAAAATCAAAGTCCTCAATCCATAAGGGTAGCCTACTTACCAGGATTACTTTGCTTTTTCACCTTTCCTCATTTGTCCTCAAATAGGATAAGAAATAATAGAAAAAAGATGCCAATTTGACTGTTTCAAGAGATAAATTTTTTCACATCATTATGTTCAGCATGGTTTAATACTAACATTTACTATGTTAAATATTTTTTATCAAGTCATTTGAGCATACATTGTGACGCCCCCAAAATTAGGTATACATCACCCATCTTGGGTCGTCAGATACATAGTACAGAATACAAATATAACTTACTAATACAACTGTCGTGTACAATACGACAAAACATAAACTGTGAGTTTGAATACAAATATTATCTTCTAGAGAGTATTCATACTTAAAAGGAGTCCTCGTTACATTTATTAACACACTATTACATATAATAGTGAGGACTACTAACTAATACTATCATTCGAACCATCACTCCGTTCCCTGACTTGCCCCAGCTACGATCTCATTTCCTGAAGAGAACAGTGAAAGAAAGGGTGAGCTCAACTAGCCCAGCAAGAAATATTATGACTAAGATAATGCAGAATAAATTATCATTAGCCTTCAACAATGTTAAACTGATAAAATATAATAGACATCAAGTTTAACTGTAGCGGAACAAACAATCCATTAAAAGAGTCAAGTAGAAAATAAACTCTACTATCTTTTATGATTTAAAAGGTTTTTCAACACTGTGATCGCTAGGACTCAACTTAATAAAATAATCCACATCATCGAATCACCCCTGCACTACGGCCAAGGATATTCGTATATTGATTAATGGTCATGATCATGCCAACAACTGTCCATCAATGCACTACGGGCCAATGGGGACTTTTACCACATCATTTGTAACATTACGGTCATGATTATACGGAATAATCTCTGGTCATAATCATACCAAGTCCATCTATGCACTACAGGCCACAGATGACTTTAAACATTTTATAAACATGAGGATGCTGACAATGATATAAGAATTCAATAAAATAAGTTCAAGAAATAATTTATCCAAGAATTAACAACGTCCAAATTGTCAACATGATACTGCTTTGTGGAGTAAAATTCAAGAATGCTTAGAAGAATATTTTCATGAAAAGATACTGGATGAACCGTAATTATCAAGGATATTCCACAAATTTCATAGAGTATAGAAGTCAAAACTTAACCAACTGAGTATAATAAAGAATGGAATAACAAAAGAAATCACCATGAATGCGATAGACCGCACAGACAGGTTATTCCAATAGAATAATAAATAATGGAACCAGGTCCGGCGTAAAACGCACAGACATGATATTCCAACAGAATAATAATAAAGACAGAACCAGGTCCGGTGTAAAACACACAGACAGGATGTTCCAACAGAATAATAATAAAGACGGAACCAGGTCCGGTGTAAAAAACACAGACAGGATGTTCCAACAGAATAATAATAAAGACAGAACCAGGTCCGGTGTAAAACACACAGACAGGATGTTCCAACAGAATAATAATAAAGACGGAACCAGGTCCAGTGTAAAACACACAGACAGGATGTTCCAACAGAATAATAGAAGAATGTCACCAAGTATAGGGTAGACCGCGTATACAGGTTATTCCAACAGAATAATAAGAAATAGAATTACAACAGTTCTCTTCATGAATAAGAAAGAATAACACCCCTTACCGTTTTAAAGAAGAGCTGAAATAAGGAAGTAGTTAAGTAGCAGAATACTCTTCTTCTCTCTCTCTCTATAGTTTCTCTCTCTAGAGTTCAGTGAATTCGTAAGAAATAATGAAGGAATGAGCTGCTATTTATAAAAAAATAGAATGCATAGTAACTAATCCATGAACGGTCCAGATTGATAACTTTAATTTGACAGTCCATATTTAAAGAAAAAAGTTTTAAATAAAATATAATATATTCTATTTATAAAATAACTTTAATAAAGTATTTTGTTTTATATAAAAAGATGTTTCTGTTTTATTACGAATAAAACAAAATGTCATTATCGCTAAATAATTCATATTATTAACTGACAATAATTGAATCAAATTGAGTGACTTCTCACATAAGCATTAATAATCAATACCGTGTGCTACTATGCAACCACACATATTACTGTACTTTTACTACCGAGTAGTTCAACAGTATCAATGGTAAAACTTTCCCCGTTATTTTTAATAAAATATTTTTGTCGTTTTCTCAATCCGACAATAATTCCGTTGTGGGGTCCACCAATGATTGTGCCGTTGTACGAATATTCCCTGTTAAAACGAATATTCCCCGACCAATCGAATATTATATAACAACTTGCGTACTTTGCAAAATTTATAAATATTACCCACAACTATAACATTATATCAAATTAACTCCATAATATTCAAAAATGATATTTATAGAAAATTCATCTTTATTTATAAAAGTTGGGGTCTTACATACATAATCACTACTATGTGCTTAGATGCATTTCATGTGATAAGTCATTTTCCAACAGATAAAAACTGGAAAAGATTGCATGCATACGTTTTCAAGACAGTGTAGAACACTTGTACGGTGACAGAATTTGCAAAAAGATGTCCGAACCCAGCAGATATGAAGAAGAGCTCTCAGATTTCCTTCGCGGTGCAACTTAAAATGACTTATGAAAGCAACCTGCAGGATTTTAATATCCACGGTTGGCCGCAGGTCCATCTACGGCTACAGCAGGTGTACTTGCGATACCCCTAGGTGGGTCCCACCCCTCGGGTTCGGTCCAGTTCGAGTTGTAAAGGAGTTCTCACAAGCTGAAAAGGCCAAATCAGGGATAAAAATGCTACGAGATTGAGTAGTATAGCCTGAAATCTTGGATTTTCTAGGCCCGGTTGTGGCTTTCATATCATTTATTGGTATTCGCCCGAACACAGGGTATACTATATCGATGATCCAAGTCGTTGCAGATTCCATTCGGCAATACCGCACAGAGGTCCAATGCCGTCAATTCAGGGTCGTCACCCTAATCCTTCCAACAGATCCCCGGCGGGGGTTACAACGCATGGTCATCTTTCCACAAATAGATCCCCGACGAGGGTTACAATGTATATTATCCATTGACACACACATCAACGATGATCCAATGCATATTCCCATCGGGGGTTACAACGCATGTTTTATGACGCCCCCAGAATTAGGTATACATCACCCATCTTGGGTCGTCAGATACATGGTACAGAAAATAAATACAACTTACTAAAATAACTATTGTGTACAATACGACAAAACATAACTGTGAGTTTGAATACAATTATTGTCTACTAGAGACTATACAAACTCAAAAGGAGTCCTCATTATAATTATTGTCATACTATTTAATAGAATAGTGAGGACTACTAATCCTATCATCTGGTCCATCACTCCGTTCCCCGACTCGTCCCAGCTATATTCTCATTTCCTGAAGAGAACAGTGAAAGAAAGGGTGAGCTCAACTAGCCCAGTAAGAAATATTATGACTAAGATAATGCAGAATAAATTATCATTAGCCTTCAACAGTGTTAAACTGATAAAATATTACGAACATCAAGTTTAACTGCAGCGGAACAAGCAATCCATTAAAAGAGTCAAGTAGAAAATAAAATCTACTATCTTCTATGATTTAAAAGATTTTTCAACACTGTTATCGCTGGGACTCAGCTTAATAAAATAATCCACATCATCGAATCACCCCTGCACTACAGCCAAGAATATTCGTGTATTCATTAATGGTCATGATCATGCCAACAACTGTCCATCAATGCACTACGGGCCAATGAGGACTTTTACCACATCATTTGTAACATTACGGTCATTATTACACCGAATAATCCCTGGTTATAATCATACCAAGTCCATCTATGCATTACATGCCATAGATGACTTTCAATATTTTATAAACATGAGGATGATGACAATGATATAAAAATTCAATAAAACAAGTTCAAGAATTAATTTATCCAAGAATTAACAACGTCCAAATTGTCAACATGATACTGCTTTGTGGAGTAAAATTCAAGAGCAACACGTAAGAACACATGATCTCTTATATCAAATTCCACGTCCTTTCAATGAAGATCAGCAAAACTCTTTTGTCGATCTTGTGAGGTTTTTATACGTTGTCGGATCGTTTGAATCTTTTCTGTAGTCATACATACCAACTCCGGTCCCAACAACGTTGCTTCACCCACCTCATCCCAGCATACTGGAGAATGACATTTTCTTCCATACAACGCTTCGAATGGAGCCATGCCAATACTTTCTTGATAACTGTTGTTGTAGGAAAACTCCACCAATGATAAGAACTTGTCCCAACTTCCCTTGAAGTCAAGGACAAAGAGTCTTAATAGATCTTAAAGAGTTTGAATAGTCCTCTCTGATTGTCCGTCAGTCTGAGGATGATATGCCAAACTAAATCGTAAATCCGTGCCCATAGCTTTTTATAAACTAACCCAAAATCGTGAAGTGAATCTTGGGTCTCGATCAGAAACTATGGATACTGGCATACCATGCAGTCTGATAATCTCGTTTATGTACATACGAACAAGACGTTCAAGTGTATAAGTTTCTCGTATCGGTAAGAAATGAGCAGACTTGATCAATCTATCAACAATAACCCAAATCGCATCTATACCTTGAGAAACCTTAGGAAGACCGGTAACAAAATCCATGGTAATGTGCTCCTACTTCCATTCTAGAATTTCAAGTGGTTGCAATGGACCTTTTGGTACTTGATACTCCGCTTTGACTCGTTGACAAGTTAGACACCTTGAGATAAACAGCGCTATCTCTCTCTTCATATTGCTCCCCCAAAATGTATGACGAAGATCATGATATATTTTGGTACTTCCAGGATGGATTGTAAACGGTGTGTTGTGCGCCTCCATCATGATTTCATACTTTAAATCAGGGTTGTTAGGAACACAAAGTCTGGAGTTGACTCGAAGTATTCCTTCTTCATCGATTCTTGCTTCCGGCATAGCACCTTCTTGCACTTTCTTCCACATACGCATCAGCTCCAGGTCTGTAGCTTGAGCAGCTTTAACTTTATCGATTAAAGTCGGTTCTACTCGTATATTAGCCATCATCACATGGGTCCCTGAAGTCTTTAACTCTATCTCCATCCTTTACAAGTCACACAAAATAGGCCTTTGTGTTGACAATATCGCACTCGTATTTGCATATGATCTTCTACTCAATGTGTCAGCTATCACGTTCGCTTTTCCAGGATGATATTGAATGGTATTATCATAATCTTTCAACAGTTCAAGCCAACGTCGTTGTTGCATGTTGAGTTCCTTTTGAGTGAAGAAATATTTGAGGCTTTTATGATCTGTAAAGATCTCCACCTTCTCCCCATACAAGTAATGCCTCAAAATTTTAAGTGCAAAGACAACAGCTGCCAACTCTAGATCATGAGTAGGATAATTCCTCTCATATTCCTTGAGTTGTCTTGATGCATAGGCTATGACTTTTCCATGCTGCATGAGAATGCATCCCAACCCTTTGCTTGAAGCATCACTGTAGATGGCAAATCCCTCCGAGCCAGATGGTATTGTTAGAACAGATGCTGAAATGAGTCTCCTCTTGAGTTCTTGAAAACTCTTCTCACATTCTTCGCTCCAACCGAACTTTGTATCTTTCCGAGTCAGTTGAGTTAATGGAGTAGCAATTCGAGAAAATCCTTCCATGAATCTCCGATAATAACCAGCTAAACCAAGAAAGCTACGTACTTCGGTCACTGATTTAGGTTGCTCCCAGCTTTGAATAGCTTCAATCTTTGCCGGGTCAACAGATATTCCACGACTTGATACTACGTGCCCAAGGAATGCTACCTCCTCCAGCCAAAACTCGCACTTCTTCAACTTGGCATAAAGCTTGTATTCACGAAGCTTTTGGAGTACCAGCCTCAAGTGTTGCTAATGATCTTCACGGCTTTTGGAATAAATAAGGATGTCATCAATAAAGACAACCACAAAGTGATCTAAATATTCCTTGAATACCCGGTTTATCATATCTATGAAGGCAGCAGGAGCATTTGTCAATCCAAAGGACATGACTAGGAATTCATAATGCCCGTACCGAGTTCTGAAAGCCATCTTTGGAATATCCTCAGTTCTAACCTTCAGCTAATGATATCCAGAATGAAGATCGATCTTTAAAAAGAATTGTGCTCCTTGCAACTGGTCAAACAGGTCATCAATACGTGGCAATGGGTACCTGTTTTTGATGGTGACAAGATTCAACTCCCGATAATCAATACAAAGTCGCATACTTCCATCTTTCTTCTTCACGAATAGAACAGGAGCACCCCAAAGAGAAGTACTAGGACGAATAAAGCCAATGTCTAACAATTCCTGCAGTTGGATCTTTAACTCCTGAAGTTCAATAGGAGCCATTCGATATGGGGCTTTGGAAATGGGTTTTGTACTGGGTTTAAGGTCGATACAAAATTCAATTTCTCACTATGGGGGTAGGCTAGGAAGTTCTTCAGGGAATACGTCAGGGAATTTATTAACAATAGAAATATCATTCAAAACTGACGTATTTTTGTTTAGATCCGTGACATGAGCTAAGAAAACTTGACATCCATTTTTTAATAAACGAATAGCTTTATGGCTTGAGATGACAGCGATTAATTTTAATGGTTTGGTTGCTTGAATTCGCATAATAGGTCGATTAGGAATATGAAAGCTAACAACCTTACGAAAATAATCAATTTTTGCATGATGAGTAGTTAACCAATCAATCCCTAGAATCACGTCAAATGCATGTATTTTTAATGAAATCAGATCGACAGGTAATGTGTGGGTACCAACTTGAACCAAACAAGACTTATAAACCGTGGATGAATGAAGGTTTCTCCCAATGGAGTTTTAACAGATAAGTCAAAGTCTAATTTCTCCGGAGTCAAATTTAATCGATGAGCGCAAGTATGAGAAATAAAAGAATGGGTAGAACCGGTATCAAATAAAGTATAGATTTCGTTAGAGTTTATGATAAGCTTACCCGTGATAACCTCATTTGGGTTACTTGCTTTCTGGGAGGTCACAACAAACGCTCTCCCTTGTACTACCCGTTTTGACTTTTTTGGGACTGCCTTTGGTGTCTCCATCCTGGCTGAACTTGTTTTTGGTAAACGACAAAATTGAGCTAAATGACCTTCTCTTCCACAATTATAACATGCTTTAGACGGCATCGCACAGTTTGGACTGATGTGCCTCTCCCCTCCGCATTTAAAACATATGATAGGTGGTCGTTCTCCTTCCTTAACAACGGGTGCTGGTGCTGACGTCTTTCCATCATTGTTGAATCTCCTCTTCTTGAAATGACCATTTTTATTGTTTTGGCCCTGATTACCACCGAAGTGGTTACCATTTCTGGCCTGTTGATTCCCTCCACGCTTGTTGTCACCGCTTCGATGACTGCTCTCACTGGTATTATCATTTTGCCGACTGCTCTCTTTTGGTTGCATTGACTCGTTATCGCGCTCCACTAACTGAGCCCTATTCACAACATCTGAACACAAACACAGTTTATGAGAAATAAGATGTTGACGTATCTCAGGTTTCAAACCTCGCAAAAACATTCGCGTCATTCGCTCTTCATTATCCACTAAGTGGGACGCAAACCGGGACAACTCAGTAAATTTAGCCTCATACTGCGACACGGTCATATTATTCTGCTCCAATTTGATGAACTCCACCTCCTTCATGTGACAAACACTTTCGGGAAAGTATTTGTCATTGAACAGCTCTTGGAACTTCTCCCAAGACATCTTCAGTGCGGCAGGTTGAGTACGCTTAATCGATTTCCACCAGTAATCTGCCTCTCCTTGCAACATAAAGGCGGCAAAGGGAACCTTTTGCTCCTCGGAGCATCCCAAGACATCAAATATCATGGTGATCTGCTTTATCCATGTTTCCGCTATAAGTGGTTTTAGCTCTCCCTTAAACTCCGGTGGTCCCAGCTCCTTAAACTGTTTAGTGGTGACCGTCCGAGAGTTTTCAGTGTTTCCACCTATATTTTGGATAGGAGCCGCTCTCGCCTGCTGTTGCATGAACTGCATAAAGCTTCTGAACATTCCATCATTCATCATCTGGTCAGTGTTGTTGTTTGCATGTGGATTGTCACCTTCCTGATGCACATTATCCTGATTATTGATATGTGGTGAATCAACAGTCGCCTGTGCTCCATTGCTATTCTCAACATTCTCAGATTCCATTTTCAAATAATGCCACAAAACAAAAGTTAATTATATGTCATATATTATCCTTATATTCTGACCGACCAATTAAATACCATGCAAATAAACTTAGGTAGGTCATACTAGCGAAGGAATTTCCCGTCTCTCCCCTCCTAGTTCTATTCTCACATCTTAGCCAGGGATCATATCCCTAAGCTTTGATACCAACTGTGATGCCCCCAAAATTAGGTATACATCACCCATCTTGGGTCGTCAGATACATGGTATAGAAAATAAATACAACTTACTAAACCAACTATTGTGTACAATACGACAAAACATAACTGTTAGTTTGAATACAATTATTGTCTACTAGAGACTATACAAACTCAAAAGGAGTCCTCATTACAATTATTGTAACACTATTTAATAGAATAGTGAGGACTGCTAATACTATCATCTGGTCCATCATTCCATTCCCCGACTCGTCCCAGCTATATTCTCATTTCCTGAAGAGAACAGTGAAAGAAAGGGTGAGCTCAACTAGCCCAGTAAGAAATATTATGGCTAAGATAATGCAGAATAAATTATCATTAGCCTTCAACAGTGTTAAACTGAAAAAATATAACGAACATCAAGCTTAACTGCAGCGGAACAAGCAATCCATTAAAAGAGTCAAGCAAAAAATAAAATCTACTATCTTCTATGATTTAAAAGGTTTTTCAACACTGTTATCGCTGAGACTCAGCTTAATAAAATAATTCACATCATCGAATCACCCCTGCACTACGGCCAAGGATATTCGTGTATTCATTAATGGTCATGATCATGCCAACAATTGTCCATCAATACACTACGGGCCAATGAGGACTTTTACCACATCATTTGTAACATTACAGTCATGATTACACCGAATAATCCCTGGTTATAATCATACCAAGTCCATCTATGCATTACATGCCATAGATGACTTTAAACATTTTATAAACATGAGGATGATGACAATGATATAAGAATTCAATAAAACAAGTTCAAGAATTAATTTATCCAAGAATTAACAACGTCCAAATTGTTAACATGATACTGCTTTGTGGAGTAAAATTCAAGAATGCTTAGAAGAATATTTTCATGAAAAGATACTGGATGAACCGTAATTATCAAGGATATTCCACAAATTTCATGGAGTATAGAAGTCAAAACTTAACCAACTGGGTATAATAAAAATGGAATAACAAAAGAAATCACCATGCATGCGATAGACCGCACAGACAGGTTATTCCAATAGAATAATAAATAATAGAACCAGGTTCGGCGTAAAACGCACAGACAGGATATTCCAACAGAATAATAATAAAGACGGAACCAGGTCCGGTGTAAAACACACAGACAGAAAACGGTGTAAAAAACATAGACAGGATGTTCCAACAGAATAATAATAAAGACAGAATCAGGTCCGGTGTAAAACACACAGACAGGATGTTCCAACAGAATAATAATAAAGACGGAACCATGTCCGGTGTAAAACACACAGACAGGATGTTCCAACAGAATAATAGAAGAATGTCACCAAGTATAGGGTAAACCGCGTATACAGGTTATTCCAACAAAATAATAAGAAATGGAATAACAACAGTTCTCTTCATGAATAAGAAAGAATAACACCCCTTACCGTTTTAAAGAACAACTGAAATAAGGAAGTAGTTAAGTAACAGAATACTTTTCTTCTCTCTCTCTATAGTTTCTCTCTATAGTTTCTCTCTCTAGAGTTCAGTGAATTCGTAAGAAATAATGAAGGAATGAGCTGCTATTTATAGAAAAATAGAATGCATAGTAACTAATCCATGAACGGTCCAGATTGATTACTTTAATCTGACGGTCCATATTTAAAGAAAAATCTTTTAAATAAAATATAATATATTCTATTTATAGAATAACTTTAATAAAGTATTCTATTTTATATAAAAAGATGTTTCTATTTTATTACATTAATAATACGAATAAAACAAAACTTCATTATCGCTAAATAATTCATATTATTAACTGACAATAATTGAATCAAACTGAGTGACTTCTCACATAAGCATTAATAATCAATACCGTGTGCTACTATGCAACCACACGTATTACTGTACTTTTATTACCGAGTAGTTCAACAGTATCAATGGTAAAACTTCCGTCGTTATTTTTAATAAAATATTTTTATCGTTTTCTCAATCCGATAATAATTCCGTTGTGGGGTCCACCAATAATTATGCCGTTGTACGAATATTCCCTGTTAAAATGAATATTCCCCGACCAATCGAATATTATATAACAACTTACGTACTTTGTAAAATTTATAAATATTACCCACAACTATAACATTATATCAAATTAACTCCATAATATTCAAAAATGATATTTATAGAAAATTCATCTTTATTTATAAAAGTTGGGGTCTTACATGTTCCGCTGATACACACATCAGCGATGATCCAAGAGATCCTCGGCGGGGGCTACAACGCATATTTTTCGTTGATGCACATGTCAACGAAGGTCAAGCAACCTTGATGTGAATTCAGCCGTCGACAAGTAAACCTAACATCACATCGAAAACCATCCGATGAGTTCATCAGTTGATACACACATCAACAAAGGTCAAGCAGCCTTGGCATTCATCTCCAGCAGGGACTTCATCCGTTGGTATACACGTCAGTAGAGTATCAAATGGATCCCCGGCAGGGGCTACAACGCATGGTCAACCATTGATTTACACATCAACGAAGGTCGGGCAGCCCTGACAACACATATTGTAGGCAGTAAATCCAACAAAACATTGATATGTCCTGACGATACAAACCAGGGAGGATCAACATCATCGGGGAGGATCGATGATGGAATATGTTATAGACATCCTCAAACAGACAAAGTTTTATCTCCACAGATCTCTTGCACACGAGAGGCACATCTTTGGAGTAAAGTCGGTATCCAGGATTAAGGACTTTGGTGATAGCCCCAACATCAACATCCTAATAAGTTTGGATAACACATTCAAGCTTGTCGTCATTACCATCACCGATAGAAGCAACGGGGAGACGGCAATCATCCCTAGCATATGGAAAATCAATCTATATACATCATCCATATGCATCATACACTTGCATCATGTTGCTCCACATAACATCATGTTTATCTATTGCATTTCAAGTGTCTAGGATTCTTTATCCTATCCACGCCATTGGATTGCAATAATATGATAAAGAGGGGCATCTGTAGATACTCGAAATTTTCTGCACACCTGTTACTGACATTGTAGGAGGGCAGATTCGTCTTTTAGATATAACCCTAGAAGATAGTTCACATCCAGTCTGGATACTACCATAAGCTCAGTCATAACCCCAGAATACATAACAGGAACCTCAGCGATAACCCTGAGGCCTGCAGTTCCAATACCAGAAATTCCACTTGAGAAGACCGATTCATCCCGGAGATAACCCTGACATATTCAGTCTCAGTCCCAACACTGGGAGTAGCAGATTCCAACCTTGGAAATAACCCCAAGGAAGGTAGTTGCAGTTCCGAAGATAACCCCAAAAATACTTGTTTCAAATGCATGCAATTAGATTTAATCTCGACGCTTACACCGAGGCACTCAGTACAAGACCTGGAAATAATACCAGGAAGACAGGCACACCTCAGAGATAACACTGAGGACCTTCAACACTTGCAGTAGTCCAATCTCAGAGATAACCCTGAGCAACGTCTGCTTTATTAGCCCAAACTGATGCCACATCACGCAGTCTCAACATTTTAGACATACATATATACACAGCAATGTCCCATAAGAACCAAGGAAGTCTAATCCCGAGTGACTATTGCGCAGGATAACGGATAGAATTTAAAGCTTGAAGATTGAAGGGCATCGTCCCATCTTCCTGACTTCGTATAACCTCTAATCCTATGTCATTGCGTAACTCTCGACAACGGCGGTCCAAAATAGGTCTTATATACCTCAGTCGGATGCCCGAATTATAATTCTAAAAGCTTGAGCAGACATCACGTTGCACGCGTGCATGTACTTCGAGACGGCAGGACCCACGAAGCCCGGGGCACCCCGGGCAGCCGCAGGTACACCTGCGGCTCCCCTCTCTATAAATAGAGGGCTTGGGGTGGCCATTTTTAAGAGAAAAAAGGCGAGGAAGCCCTGACCAATTTGCTCTGTACACACCCCAAACTGAGTGCTTTCTCACTTGTAAGCTCATATATAGCTACTTTTTACCGGCGGGAGCCGAGTGTTCATCCATTTCAAGTTATTGAAGTCTTCTTTGGTAGCCCACTGTAAGCCTTCTTACACACTTAAAGCCTTTCTCTTCATCTTTGCATACACTATTCTTCACGTTGAAAGTCGTGTTGCATGTATAGGCCCGGACTTCGGTCCATGGTTTCATTTAAGTATATATATATATATATATATATATATATATATATATATATATATATATATACTGTTGTCGGACTTTGTTCGATGAGCCTGGATTCTATATTCGGTGCGTTTACACGCTTATATATATATTTCGTCCCTCCTGGAGTTTACTTCGTGGCGGTTGACCGTTTTTACAGCTTTCTATACATTTTATCCCACCTGGAGTTTCCTCCGTGGCAGTTGATCGCTTTTACAGCTTTATTTATATTTCTGATCCCCAATGGAGGTGCTTCGTGGTGGTTGATCATGTTTGTATATATATATATTTATAGCTTTTATATATATACCTGCTTACTGCTTTAATATCAATTGCGGCATCATGTGAACCTAGGAATCATGGGATTACAGGTTCAGTCCACAGAATCTAGATTCGGTTCCCGTGATGGACCTTTTTAAGCTGTAAGCAGCTTGTAAATTTATTCACGGTGTTCGAATGTCCTCCGATGGTCTTCATACCAATGAGGAATTAGGCACTGCTTTGTATATTATTTTCTTGAAAGATGCTTCGCATCTCGAAAATAAAAGCAATCAAGCTGAACATTTAATAATAAAATACAAGTGTAATAACCCAATATTTTCAATATACTTAAATAATAAATTTTGCATTTGATTTTTTTTATATATATTTATAAAGGGGAGATTATGTGCAAAGTAAAGTGTATGTATATATGTGATAAATAAAAATTATTTATTACCATTGATCATTAAAGAGTATATTCTTATAATAAATTTTGTAATAGAAACCGTTATTATTTATTTTCCATGAATATATGATTTTTTAGGATTTTTATGATAAGTAATGAATACGCTCTTAGACTTGTAATATCGCTTTTGTGGACATTAATTCATGTCGTATAAAATGAGTTTAGCGATGAAAGTTGGCACAGGCTCGGAGCTAAACCTGTCTTGGCACTGTCAAGGTACGGCGCAGTTGTGCAGTCCCAGCAGTACAAACTGGCGCAACTACGCCAGTAGTCAGTTGGAGAAAATTAAATTCTTTTTTCTTTTTTCTTCTTTAGAAATAAAATGAAACATTTTGTTATATGTGTAACATTGATAAACCATGAAATGAAGTGCGTTATGTTTAGCGAAGGAAATATTAAGTAACCCATTAATTAATATTAATTAATTGTGATAGATATTGATTACTTGGTAATTAATTAATAATAAGTGATTACTATTATTTGAAATATATCTATAAATATAATAAGAATTATATAGATAATTAATGATTATGGAGATCCATAAATACATTAACCGATGATGGTTAGAGTAATTACTTTTGGTGTTAATTAATCAAGGAATGTGAATAATTTATTTAATTAACATAAAGAAATAAGTTATTAATATAATAATATTAGATTATCGGTTATGTGCATGTGAGCAATATTATGACTATACTATATAGCATAGTGTGACTTTTATGTGACTATATATATTAAGTTCTATGAAACTATATTGTATGAAGCAATGTGTTTATGCATATTAAAACTATATCGTATAAATACATCATGAAGGTGTATGTGACAAAATGTATGTGGTTATAAATTAAAATAATATACCATGAACATATTGTAGGCTATTATTCTTTAATAAAGTATACCGGTGTGATAAAATATACTTGTATTATATGTGTGTTACATCTCCATATTACATCTACTACCTTGAAAGATTAAATATTAAATTATATTGTGGCATTAGGATTTAGCCTTGTATGGTTAATATGTGTATACAATATAACATAAGAATAAGAGTTGTTTATAAGTATATGGTCTAATGTTGCAAGAGTGCAGAGTTCATTTGCTTGTCCCAAAACTAGTGTCCCATTTGCTCATTTCTCGGCCACTTGAATCACATAGAGGCTAAGGCCTATTTCCTTTTCTTCCTTCCAAGCTTTCTAGGAGATGATCATGGGGGGAGTGGTGGCTATGATGAAATCTAACAACCAATTACCAACCCCTCCTTACCCTTCATGCAATCCTTTCATCCAAGAGTTTGATTTGGGGGAGAATGTCATTATCTAAGTATTTAGTTTTCTATAAATAAGAAGTTATCCTTCCATTTTCCAAGTGCTGAGAATTGCCAAGTAAGAGTTAAGAGCATACAAGAAATTTAAGAGCTTAGGAGTTCAGTTAGAGTAAGTGCATTGCATATTACAAAGGTATAATTCCATTCCTTGCCTTCCATTTTCGTTTCTGTTAACAGAGTTCATAAGTGTTTAAATTTCAATTTCTTGAATTCAAGGAAATGGATGTTAGTATGGTTGAGTAATGTCCATGTAGATGTTATATGATCTTGTAAGCATGTTGCAATTGATTTATGAGTGTTTAGGAGTGATCTCGTGAGTAATTTTTGAGGTTGGGCTAGCTTTCTGCCGAAGCAGACTCCTTCTGCGCCTGAACCAGGCACGGCGCAGCTGCGCCACATTTGTATTGAGGCGCAGCGCAGCTACGCCAGTACCTGTTTTCAGTTGAATGTTCTGTTTGTAATTCTGATCAATATGAGCTAGTTGTTTTGACTCAAGCTAGCATGTAAACATGTGTATGATGTAAATATGGGTATATTAACTTAATAAGAACATGTTTTAATAAACTTACATGATTAACGAAGGTGTAGAGTTTAAAATGGATTTATGACGTTAGAGAGGAACTTGATATGTATGTATGCCATGATTATATACTGACTTTGCAAGCTTGTTGGTATGATTTAGAAAGGTATGAATAACCCGTTAACTTGTGTTCATATGATTCATAGTTCTTTGCTCATAACCACTTTACTTAGGATTTGTATTAAACTTAGTATAGTGAGCTAATATGTATGACTACTACATACTCTATATTCTGACCTTGCGAGCATGATAACATGACTTGATCTCAAATGATTAGAGCCTTAAAGTTGTCTAGTATGTGTTAAATTTCATTGATCAAATTTAAAATAGTTTTAAAAGCAAATTTGAACATATTTTCTAAATATAGTTGCATTACATGAATGTTTAGATTCTAAAGGATTAAGAGATCATGTTACGTCTATAATATCTCTATACATGACCCATATGTATTGAACTGGTAGAACCTACTAGTAAGGTTACGAATGAAAATACGAACTTTGAACGAGAATGTTAACATACTACTTTAGAAGTTAGAATCTGACTTTTGTGTGCATGTTTGATGGTACTTTTAAACTTGCTAAATGTATCCTATAGGTATACCATACTTGTGTATCATAATTCAAGTAAAGCATGAACAAAGTATATTTTCAACTAAAGAGGTATTAGTTTAACGTATGTGTTAGGAATACTCGCAAGTATGCCTAATATGAGTTTTATAACTACCTTGTATGTTTAGAAGGCAAGCATGTTAGACCATGTGATTTCATGACCTTGAACGACATTAAATTGTTGAAATGTTTAACATAGAACCATGATTGAGAGAAGAAACCTAGATTGACTTGAGAGGCATGAAAAGACCTTAACATGACAAAATATATTGTGTATGAATGTTGTATTCAAGCCGGACAGAAACCACAAGGCAACAGCTAAGTTTTGGCTTGGCCAGAGGGCTGCGCAGCTGCGCCGGCCCTAGGCCTAGCCATGGCGCAGCTGCACCTGTCTGGGACCTGAGGTAGTGAAATCTGATTTTTGAAAGTTAAATTGTAGGATGTTTTTACTGCTAGAAATGGTTTAAAATCTTCTAATGTATGTGTATATGTGAGGATTAAGTAATATGATAGTGTTTGCTTTAGATAATGAAAGCTCATGGGTGAAAATACCTTAAACTTGAGCATTCTTAATTTGCTTATAAAGTAACTAGATACTTGATTTCACGATAAACTTATGAGGTGATTGTGTATCATATGTGCATATTTGATTCATGTCGAGCTTGATTAACGAATGTTTTAGCTAATGAACATCTTATGCTTGAAATACGTTATAAATAGGATTTGAAAGTGTTGATTTAATTACGTGGATAAACTACACTTAAGGCAATTATTCTAAACCCATGTATTACTTTATTCGAGGCATATCGTAAGCAAGTTCCCTAAACTTACTCCAATTATTATTGAGCAAGTATCATACCTTTGCATTTTCTTTATGCAATGGACTTAAGTAAGAAAGTTTTATAATTATATTATTATTGTACCAGATGATTAACCCTATTGTTATATATGTTATATATGATCATTGCTTATCATTATGGTATTATATTGTAATTCAGATATATATATTCTGGTTGTTAATTTCTAAATATGGTTATTCAAGTGTCCCCACTTGGATAATCATTGTATTTAATCACTAGTTGATATATATATATATATATATATATATATATATATATATATATATATACATTAAGTAAAAGTCGTCTAAGCTATTTGATTAGCTAGACACAGATTTAGAAATATCGTTGAATATGATAAAACCTTTTTGTATCCAATTAAATTATTTTGGTTCGGATTCCCGACTAAAAATGAACATCCCGCACATGGGAAAATTTATGTGCGCCTGAGGCGGATATGATGAACAAGAATATCGTTCTGGTATGTAGTATGATCAATATAGGGCATAACGAGTTGATCACCCCCCGTGCCCGTAAGTTATGACGGTTTGCGGATGAAGTTCTGCTAAACCTATTCCAAAATTGAAAATAATGTTCATAGTATATCAACTTAACCCTATTTATAGTCAGTACATAGTTTCAAAAATTTGATAGAGAGTTGTTATGTTAATATTATCGATTCAAATTACTTCATAACTATTGATTCGTTATAGAATGGTAGTACAAAGAAAACATTTAATCCTTTCAGCTAATATTTATAATTGTTGTTACTTGTTGGGCACTCAAATGCTCATCCTTGCTTAATTTAAATGTTTTTAGTTAAGTATAATCAACTAGAGGGCTCTGCCGGGAACAAAGAGAATGGAAAGCTGTCAGAATAAGATTATGTTATCATATGTAATAGCTAGACTTAAATAAGATGATAATATTTATTAAGTATCATGTAATGAATGTTTTAAGGTCACGTACCTGGGAATAGACTCTGATGCATATATAAATTAAATTTGGTATCTATATTATTGTTATTATTAGTATTATTCCGCTCATAGAAATGGTATCATAAAGCACTGAGTTTGGGTTTCAAGTACCTGAATTTGGGGGCGTCACAGGTTGGTATCAGAGCTTTAAGGTTAGAAACCATATGTGGGTTAGACATTAGGCTATAACCTTAGGGCAGAAGAAAACGTTGAAAACACAAATAACTCATATAGAGTTTAAAAGGAGATGGATTGAATAAATTCATCGTCAAACCAAATAAAAGATAACTTATATAAAAGTATTAATTGTTGTGTGTATCTTTTATATACTAATCTAGATAATTTTGTGTAAATGTCAGGAGAAAAAGGATTAGGATACCTCAGATCGTAAAGAAGGAGTTAATCTCCATAACCGAGCCAATGTCAACGCCAATAGCTGAAATAGAGGCTCACGTTGAAGATAACCTTGATGATGTGATCATTTTGAAAAATATAGTACCGGACCCAGAAATGGTGGAACTAACGGATAGTGATTCGAACATCGAAGTTGGAGCTGATCAAGCATTAATCGAAGTGCAGAATTTGAGGAACAAGGTTTCTTCTCTAGAAAAGTTATGGGAAATAGAAAAGCTACTAAATAGCCAATTACGAAAAAGCATTAATCGAAACAATGGAAGAACAAGATAAGCTTAAGATCCAAATTGATCAAATGAGAGCCAAAAGCAACATATCGTGGGCAGCTCCGAGCAGGAAGGGGAAAAGAAAGATAGAAGACCACGACGTAGGAAAATCCGATAAGAAGAAAGGGAAAAAGATATGTTACATTTGTGGACATGAGGGACATATCTCTCATCATTGTCCCGACTTTAAGCTAGGTGCATGTTTTATTTGTGGGATGGAAGGTCATCGAGCGAAAGGTTGTCCAGGATCAGGAAAAGACGTAGTGAATAAGTAGTATAAGTATTGTTTGAATATATGTGTTCTATGACAAGTATGTCTGTGTAATGTAATATTTCTAATTTTTGTATAAGTTATAGCAGCGATTCCCAACTTTTGTGGTCACAAAGGGATATCGGATGTTTAAAGCAGTATGTATTATGCTATGTATTTTGAATTAGTTAAATGAATATGAATCTATATTTGGTTAATGGGATAAGTTTGAGATATTAAACTTATACGATAAGGTTTAGAATGTAAGTTAATAAAATATAGATTATGTTTTATTTAACCAGATAATGCCGCCAAGACGTCAAACTCGAAACCAAAGGGCAGAAGAGTATGTCAACAATGCTGGAGGACAACAACTAGACCTGATGCAAAATTTTACGAACATGGTAGCTCAGGCCTTACAGAATGGAATTCCGGCCGTGGGGAATCAACCAGAAAATCGATTTGCGAGCTTCAAAGATTTTAAGGTCGTAGGACTGCCAGAATTTAGAGGTACCACTGACCCGATAGAAGCCCAAACTTGGGTTAAGGAAATAAAAAAAGCGTTTGTAGTCGCTAGGGTAGCTAAGGGGCAAAAGACAGATTTTGCCACCTATATGATGAAAGGAGAGGCAAATTTCTAGTGGGAGGCAAATCAAGCTAGGGTAGGAGAAGGAGTAATAGCATGGACTAGGTTTAAGACGCTATTCTTTGAGAACTATTTCTCATCTAGTGTGCAAGCTAGGATGGAGGTGAGATTTTTGGAATTGAAGCAGAAGAACTTGACAGTTACGAAATATACCGCAAAGTTCAATGAATTAGCTAGGTTTGCTCTGCATCAAGTTGATACGGAGGAAAGAAAGGCAAGGAGGTTTGAGTTGGGCTTAAAACCCTGGCTCTACAATAAGGTGGCGGTATTGCAAATAAATACTTTTGCAGCACTTTTGGAGAAGGCTATCATAGCCAAGGAGGGAAGTGAGGCCATGAGCCTCTACAATAAGGAGAAAAAGAGCAAGGGTAAGGTTGAGGGAGCTGGGAAGGTAGAAATAGGTAGTGGTAGTGGGAGCGGAAAAAGAAAGTGGAATAATTTTGGAAATGTCCAAGTCAAATAGGAAGGTGTGAGGAAGCAGGCTGTGCAGTGTAAGAATTGTGGGAAGAATCATTCAGAAGAATGTCTTAGTGGTAAGTTCGTATGCTATAAGTGTGGACAGGAGGGACATATCTCTCCTAACTGCCCCAATCCTAGGATGAGCGGTGGGTGTTTTCTGTGTGGATCAACGGATCATAAGGTAAAGGATTGTCCGAAAAGGAGAATGGATGTAGGAAGCATGAATGCGGGGAAACGTAGCGAAAACTGGCAATAACGGGACCAACTTCAACAAAATCAACCACAAGAGTCTTCAATATGACCGTTCAGGATACCGTAGCAGCCAGAGATGGAACTTTAGGTATTATTCGAATCAATTTTATTTTCTTATATATGATTTTCGTATATATATATATATATATATATATATATATATATATATATATATATATATATATATAATAAATTATTTTATAAAGAAATTTTGAAGGAGAAATTTGAGTTCTGTTAGAAATCAAATTTTCGTATGATCAGATACACAAGCTTTATGTTGAATAGTTAAAGATCAGTTGTAAGACCCCAACTTTTTAATGAATTAAATCGAATTTTCTCTATTTATTATTGTGAATAATAAGGTGTTAAATTGATATAATGTTTTGGTTATGGGTGAAATGTGCAAATTTTTTAAAATAAGTGGTTATAAAGTATTCATTGTTATCAAGGAATATTCGTTTGGTCGTGGAATATTCTTGCTGTCGGGGAATATTCGTAAGACGGCACAGCCATTTATGGGCCCCATAACGGATAACTGTCGGATGAAAAAAATGACAAATTTGAATATTTATAAATAACGACGTAGTTGTTACCGTTAATACTGTTAGAATACCCGGTGGTTAAAATACAGTAATACGTGTGGTTGCATAGTAGCACACAATTTTGCATAGTATTTTTAAATTATTGATTCTTACGTAAGAAGGCACTACTCAATAATTGTTACAGTAATTACTGTTCAATATTTTATTTTATTGATTCAATAATTGTTGCGTTGATATTTTATATTATTATTGTTCCAATAATTATCACTGCACAGTATTTTCCATTATCAGATCAATAATTTATATTATTTGAATAATATTATTAGATAGCATTATTGGTAAGGTCTGCTTCGGTGCGCTAGTATTTTCCTATAAATAGGGTGGTGAGTTAGAATTGAAAATCACACCAGAAACAAGTTTTCTCTCTTTCTCTCTCTATATTATCGAGAGTATTTTGTGAGTATTTAGATACTTTGAGAGTTGCTAATCAGTGCAAGTTTTCTTCAGCGTCATATCCGATATTCCAATCAAAAGTACTGCTCTTTTGAGGTAAGGGATAGTAAGGGATGTTATTTTCTTCATAATGATGTTATTCTTTCAATATCATTATACTGAAATATTGATATGGATTTTATTGTAGAATTTCTATCTTTTTCATGTCAGGGTTACTATTCACGTATACGACACTATTTACGTATACGGCACTATTCACGTATACGACACTATTCATGTATACGGCACTCTTTACGTATATGACATTATTACGTATACGGTACTATGTACGAATACGGAGTACTATTCATGAGTTACTATTTATGAGTTACTATTCACGAGTTACTATTCATGAGTTACTATTCACGAGTTACTATTCATGGGTACTATTCACAACAAAATTAGTTTCTTTTTCTGACCCAATTATCGTTGATTTATGAATCTTACTCTTGAAATTAGATCCATGTTTTGATCATATTATTTTTATTATCATATATAACATTTTTATAACCCTGGTGTTGAAATTTCTCTTTGACTTTAGTGTAAAGATAGGTAGATTATTGGTATGATCGTGACTATGAGTTCTCTTCGGCCAGTAGTGCAAAGATGAATTGTTAACTTGTATGATCGTGACCATTGAATTTATAATTGAATATCTTTAGCTTAAGTGTAAAGGTGAATTGATTAACATGGTTATAATTATTGTTTATATAAATTTAGAAATGATTATGTATTTCTTTAAAATATTAATATCTTTGGCCTGTAGTGCAAAGATGATCTATTGTTGAATATCTTTGGCCAGTAGTGCAAAGATGAACTGTTGACGAATATCTTTGACCCGTAGTACAAAGATAAATTTATTAGTATGATTATGAACAGGAACTGTGATTTGGTATAACCATGACCTTTGATATTTTAGATAAAGACAGGTGATGAAAATTATGTTCATCCTAGATGAGAAGAAGAATTTAGAACCACAATTATGATTAAGAGTTATTCATATGATTGTGGACTAGAACTGTTGATTGATGTTAGAGGGATAAAATATTGTTGGTGGACTTTTAACATGGAGAAGATAATAGACTTTATGGTCTATTTGACTCTTCTAATGGATTGCTCGTTCCGCTGCAACTATGGTTGAAAGTTTTATCATCTACCATATATTCTAAATCTCTGATTTATTACTAATGAAGGCTATTGATAATTTAATTATCTTTAGTCATGATATTATTTACTGGGCTAGTTGTGCTCACCCTTTTGCTTCACAATTCCATTCAGGTAATAAGAGTGTAGCTGGGTTGAGCGGGGGTAACAGGGGAATAGAACGGTGGTCTCTAGCTGTGAAGGTTCTCCCTAAACTGTGACAACCCGAGAATTTAGATAATTATTAAAATCCTAAAATGATGGATTAAAGGTTATAAGATGAACCTAGACATAAAATAAGTGTACGGAATTGACGTTTCTGTGAAGAAATTTTAAGGATTTCAAAATTTTTAAGAAAAACCTATATGGTTTCTTAATTGAATGAGAATAAAGAAATATGGGTTACAAAATTCCAAAACCCTAGAAATAAATTGATATGTATTTGAATGAATATCAATAATAAGGTATTATGATACCTGTAAAATTTGATGTGAATGGAATAGTGTAAGAAATGTTATACTAATACAGGTGGAATTTTATTAACGAAATAAGATTTCACAAGAAGAAAAGCTATGAGGTTAAACGAAGATGAGTAAATGTATAGAAATGTATATATACTTAGTAAGGTGCTATATATATTTTAGCAAGAGGATTGATGAATTAAGTTAATGATATAAGGATCAAGATAAAACTAAGTTAGTAATTAACATAGCTTGAACGTTGGCCTTGACTGGCAAATAAGAATTTGAATAAGTATAAAGTCGTTAGTTAATATGATTAACAATAAGAAGGGAGTAATTTAAAACTCAAAATTTGAGTTAGAGATAGAATTTTGAAGCATGGACTGCTCGGTTGCGTCCAGAATGTCAGGATTAGTCGGAATAGACAGTAAATACAAAAGGTGTAAAGGTTGACTTTTGTTCAAAGTCAACAGTTGACTTTTCATACAGAAAAGTCAAAATCAGTGTGAGAAGTGAAAGATGTTATATGGATAATGGTATAATATTTAATATTATACCAAATAAGGTAAAACTAAAATATGAGATGAGATCCAATATGTAGATATAAATATTGGTATCAAAGTAGTTAGTAAATTAAATTCATATTTGAATAAATGATTGAATATATTAAATTATATATTTAATATATAAATAATTATTTGAAAACAATTTATGGAGAGGAGGAGGAAATTAAATTTAAGTATACAATATGAATTGTATAACTTGAATAAGTTATTTAATTAAGTATGAGAATTAAATGACCTAAAGGGTTATTTTTATTTAGTGGTCCTAGTATTTATATATATACTAGTGTCCTAATCTAAGAGAATTGTGGAGCATGTCACAATTTATTTAATGATTATGTGAGTAAGTGAATATGAATATTATGTGATGGTTTATATTTGTTTATTATATGATCAAATAAAAGAAAATAGTGTAATCCTAATTATATATGAGGAATGAAGGGTTGAATAACTTAAGGGTTATGAGATGAGAGAATTATGGTATATAAAATATATACTAACTCTAACAGATTTATTTTATATATCTTAACAAATAAATTTTATAACCTAATTATAACAAGTCTAATTGGGTTAAGAAAATAAATGTGCATGAGTAAAGAATTATGTTATAATTGAGGAAATGAAAACCCTAATTAAATAATTAGGGAATGATAAAATAAGAAGTGTTGGAAGCTGTTAGTTGTTGTGGCCCCAAACATGTTAAGTAGAAAGCCCAAAAGAATTAAAGGAGTGGCTCAAATTTTAGCCCAAGAGTTGGCCCAATCAATAATTTAAAGAGCCCAAAATTTGATCTAAGTAAAGGGGGGGACATCTTTGGAAAAGAAAAGGCAAAGGAGAAACATTTTTGGGACAAGAAAATTAAACCAAACTTGGAGAAAAATAAGGCCAAGTGGCCGGATTTTAGAGAGGGAAAGGAGGGGGGATGAATATAATAATTACTTACTTTATTAGGTGGCTAACTCCTCCTTATGTGTCATTATTTTATTGAACCAACACTTTGTTCAAGCTTGCAAGCAACAATTATATGAGAGAAAGAGAGAGAATGAGTGGGAGAAGAAGGCCACATGGCCGGATGTTATAGGGAAGAGAGAAGGAGGAGGAATGAGATAGTGTAATATATCTATCTCTAATCTAACTTATTTTGTTCTCTTTCATCTTTTTTATTTTTCTAACCAATGGAACCAAAGAGAGAGAGAGAATAGAAGGGCCAATTTCGACAGCCATGGAGGAGAGAAAGGGGAGTTTTTGGTGAGACATCAAAGCTCCATAATCAAGCTACGAAGAAGAAGAAGGAGAGCATAGTAAGCAAATGTATGAACCCCTTTTTGTTTAGGTAATTTTTGATGGTTGTAAATCAAACCTTGAATACATAGTTCTAAACTCAAAAACCATGTATATACATGTTGATGAGTGTTTTGTGTTTAGATATACCCATATTGGGTGTTAATTTGTTTGAAAATCAAAAATAAAGAAAAGTGATTTTTCTAGTTTATAAATCTTAAAATTTCTGTGTACTTTGGATTTCCACTGTTTTTGATCTACACCTTCTTTTTGTGATCCGTCAAAGAGAGATGCTAGATATGTTAGTTAACTACTTATCCCAAGTGGTAGAACTCAAAAATGTTGAGTACACATTTCGTAGTAACTGATTTACCAAAAATAGTTTTGTGTCTTTTATGAAAAAATAGACTGTTTTGGACAGTCAAAGAGTAGGGGCAGTTTGGTCATTTTTTGGGCATGTAAAAATTCTGGAAACATTTGGGAGTATACTATGATAAGTTATCTAACATCTCCAAGTGGAATCACTGAAAAAGGAGTTGTAGATTTCTGTATGGAAAATGTTTAATAAAGCACGAAAAACTGCAAAAAGACCATTTTGCTTCTGCCCAAAATTTTAAAATGGCAGTTTCGGCCACTTAATTTGTGAGAAAAATTCTGGCCTTTTGGGACATGAAAATATATGGTATAAAGTACCTACTGTCCAAAAATGACCTCATTCCGAGTTAAAATGAGCAAGTTATGACCATTTCAATTTCTGTGATTTTCTGACGAAAATGGCTATAACCGGAGTTCTATAACTCCGATGGCCACGAAATTTAAACTGGAGTGTCAAGTTAAGACGTATAAAATTGTGCCAAGAGATGAGAATTTCTGGAGTTAAGCACGAGGTAGCTAATTTCTTAAGGAATTAACTAAAAATGATTTTTAAAAAATACCAAAGGAAGTTGGAAAATTTTGGAAAAATACTTTTTGTGTATGAAATATGTGTATACATGTTTGTACAAAAGGATAGAAAAATAATAAGTTGATTTCGTATTTTCGTGAACGGATATGGAATCCAGCTTGCTGGATTAGAAAATCTGATGAATCCAGCTTGCTGGATTGAAAAGAAGTTTACTGAATTGAAAATATATTGAATCCAGCTTGCTAGATTGCAATCTAGTTGCTGGATTGCAGTTTGGCTTGCTGGATTGGAAATTTGTTGAATCCAGGTTGCTGGATTCTGTATCCAGTCTGCTGAATTGGCAATTTGGTTGTTAAATTTAGAATCCAGGTTGTTGGATTAGTATTTGACTTATTAGAGTATAAAGAAGAACTTATAATGTATAAAATTTAATGTTTAATCATAATGAATATGATATAGTGATTGAAGAATTATCCAAGAATGATAACAATACCAATGTGTTAGGATGTTATCTAATATTTGATTAAGTGTTAGATAATCTATTGACAAAGTAATTGTATTATGATACAAAGTAGAATATGCTGATTGAAAGACCAATCTTATTATTAATGATAGGTCTTACCAAAAGAAGTTAACTTAAACTGCGTAGCAGTAGTCAACGAATCAGGTAAGTTTCTTAACTCAAACTCGAGTTATATTTCAAAGCATATTAGTGAATAATTATTGTGGATTATTCACATCTATACTGATTATTGATTCGCACTTAGTGCATGTTGCATATGTTCATCAGGTATGAAAGGTTGATCACCTTCATTACCATCTTCTCCAGTTGAATTATTCATGTTCATTATTGACATTTATTCATGTCGTCCTGATCATTCAATTATGAAATTTGATTCCTGCTAGTTCACAATTATATTGTTTGACGTAGCTAGCCTTTTATTCATATTCTTTCAATCATGATATATCCTCAAATAAATTTAACTTACTGGACAAATTTGATGCTCACCCTTGCTATATCATGATAAAAATTTTCAGATTTAGATGAAAGCTCGAGTAAAGACAGAGGCAAAGGCAAAGTCAAGGATTAAGCTATTATGCAGTTAGATCTATTAAATTTTCTGACGAAAATAGCATTGTAAATCTTTTAAGATATTGAATGTATGTATTAAGTTAAGGTTGTAAACCTTGGGAATGATGTGAAAAAGTTTAATGTATAAACAATTTATGTTTATATCTTCCGCAATAGTTGTAGAAATAGTATACCAGATTCGTGGTAAAAAGTACCCGAATTTGGGGATGCTACAGTTGGTATCAAAGCTGTAGGTTATAAACCTTAGGTAGGTGTACCTTAGGATATAACCGCGGAGAGATAATAAGTAATAAACTCGAATAGAGTTTAAGCGATAAGAGATGAATTTTTGAAAATTCATTATTAAGTAAAGAGAAAGATAATTAAGATTCAAAGAAGAATCTTGAAGAGCTATAAGGATAAGAATCCGGAGTTACCTGACTCCAATAATAGAGATGAAAAGTGATAATAAATAGACTATGTCTATAAGATGAGAAGTGTTAATAAAATCATAATATAATATGATTAAAGAAAAGAATAAGAAGATCGTAATATAAAACGATCGTATGTATAAGGAGAAATGATTACTAAATAAGATCACGACGTGATCAGATTAAATCGTTGAATAACATAAGATATGTTAAGTGATTGGAATGATATAGCCTGACGCTATAAAGAGAATGTACTATGAAATGGTACGATGTAAACTCAGGAAAGAGTGGCAAATGTTAAGATACGGATTAAAGAAAATTCGTATTAAGAAAAGAGAAAGTAAGAATGATGAGGGATTTCAATTGAGGACTCATGTCAGCAGCTGAGTTGTATGATTCCTTGTATGGGCGGGAAATTTGTACTTGGTTTTAGAATCACTTAGCCTCCTGGTCGATATAGTGGTTAGGTTGACCAATTCTTTGTATGGGCAGGGAATTGTTCGCTTAGCTTCCTATATTGATTAGTGGCCGAGTTTGGTTTGCAACCACTTAGTTTCTGGTATTGATAATCATTGGAACCTAATGTCGCTCTATTTGCTATATGCATGTTGATAAGGTGATTCTTTTCTCATGTGCATAACGAATAGATAGAGAATATAAGGTTAGTTACGAGTTCTTAAAACTCATACTTATGGTAAGTTCATGACTCATAATCATATGGTATGTTTTGAACCCCTCAGCGAATGGACGCCAAAGGTCTGACTAGGACAAGTTCTTAAACTCATATGATTGTGAAAAGTTTCTGAACTCATAATGTCTGGTAAGTTTGACGAACTGGTATAGTTATGTTGAGATTGGAGCATTGAAGATGATAGAATAAATAGATTTATTAAGCAATGGATCATTAGAGAAATTAAAGTTGATGGTGGAAGCATAGGTATTCCAAATCTTCTAGCTATGCTAGACTTCAAAGTTCTTGGCATCAAGCTAAATTCGCACTGATGTGCCTTTCGAAATAAAATGAATTTTGTTATCCTCAACATAGGGTTACAACTGTGTAGAAGTGGGCTTCGTACTACTAACACATCATTACCTGTTGTGGCGTGATGACACCAAAGATGATTTTCAAAGATTTTTGAACGGTTTAAAGAAGAGTCTATGCTAATTGATTCGGCTAGACAAAAAAATGATTTGAGATGTCAAAATGTATTTTATATATCATCAATGTATCATGGAACCTGATGCAGAATGATAAAAATGATGGAGTTATCAATGCAGAATTACCTAGTGTGGTATGTGATCTAAAGATCGCCAGCCCACTATGGAATGATATAGTATGACAAAGTCACACAATGACTGAATCCTCAAACGGACTGAAAATGCAGTGCGGTATCATGACGTCATAAAATGATTTTAAGAATTTTAAAGATAATTTATGGCCAACTAAATTTAGCTAGCAATGTTTCGATTGAAATTCGAATTATTGATATGTGTCTAAGCTATTTGATTCAGCTAGACAAATGTTTATGAAATTTAAAGTATTCTTTGAAAGCTTATGCCGAACCAAATTATTTTGGTGCGGAATCTTATGATGAGTCTGAGGTGAACAACCCTAAAAATGGGGATATACTCATTGGATAAAATATTCCTAATCTAAGAACGCATATAGTCGTTCCGATTACTAAGGTACAACAGACTGATCTTCTAAAGTACCCGCATTGGTAGTTTACCTTCTTTGTGATTGTAAACATACCAAATATAAAATATTTCAGAGGTAGAGTACCTTTCTTTCGTAATTGAAAGAGGTAGCAGGTAGAAATACCCCTAAACCTCAAAGTTCATGGTTTTTATGATCCCTCAAACAGATATGAAAAGTTTTTTTTTAAAACTCTCTAGAGTAATGTTGTGATAGAAGGTGATGATGGATATGAAATATTGTGAACTCGTTGCGTACGAGTAGAATCTGAGATGATTGAGTAAAGGTTATTATGACAACCTAGATTTGATGAATGTTTAGAAGATGTAAACTCCTAGTGAGTAGTTATGGTGAAATGTGATAATAGATGAGAAATCCTCAAAGGAGGAAATTGTAAAGGTTAAGTTAAAAACCTAGTTTTTGATCAAGAGAATAAGCAGAGATTAGTATGCTTTAATTTCGGGGATGAAATTCTTAGAAGAAGGGGTGAATGTGACAACCCGAAAATTTAGATAATTATTAAAATCTTAAAATGATGGATTAAAGGTTATAAGATGAACCTAGACAGAAAATAAGTGTACGGAATTGACGTTTCTGTGAAGGAATTTTAAGGATTTCAAAATTTTTAAGAAGAACCTATATGGTTTCTTAATTGAATGAGAATAAAGAAATATGGGTTACAAAATTTCAAAACCCTAGAAATCAATTGATATGTATTTGAATGAATATCAATAATAAGGTATTATGATACCTGTAAAATGTGATGTGAATGAAATAGTGTAAGAAATGTTATACTAATACAGGTGGAATTTTATTAACGAAATAAGATTTCACAAGAAGAAAAGCTATGAGGTTAAACGAAGATGAGTAAATGTATAAAAATGTATATATACTTAGTAAGGTGCTATATATATTTTAGCAAGAGGATTGATGAATTAAGTTAATGATATATGGATCAAGATAAAACTATGTTAGTAATTAACATAGCTTGAACGTTGGCCTTGACTGGCAAATAAGAATTTAAATAAGTATAAAGTCGTTAGTTAATACGATTAACAATAAGAATGGAGTAATTTAAAACTCAAAATTTGAGTTAGAGATAAAATTTTGAAGCATGGACTGCTCGGTTGCGTCCGGAACGTCAAGATTAGTCGGAATGGACAATAAACACAAAAGGTGTAAAGGTTGACTTTTGTTCAAAGTCAACAGTTGACTTTTCATAGAGAAAAGTCAAAATCAGTGTGAGAAGTGAAAGATGTTATATGGATATTGGTATAATATTTAATATTATACCAAATAAGGTAAAGCTAAAATATGAGATGAGATCCAATATGTAGATATAAATATTGGTATCAAAGTAGTTAGTAAATTAAATTCATATTTGAATAAATGATTGAATATATTAAATTATATATTTAATATATAAATAATTGTTTGAAAACAATTTATGGAGAGGAGGAGGAAATTAAATTTAAGTATACAATATGAATTGTATAACTTGAATAAGTTATTTAATTAAGTATGAGAATTAAATGACCTAAAGGGTTATTTTTATTTAGTGGTCCTAATATTTATATATATACTAGTGTCCTAATCTAAGAGAATTATGGAGCATGTCACAATTTATTTAATAATTATGTGAGTAAGTGAATATGAATATTATGTGATGGTTTATATTTGTTTATTATATAATCAAATAAAAGAAACTAGTGTAATCCTAATTATATATGAGGAATGAAGGGTTGAATAACTTAAGGGTTATGAGATGAGAGAATTATGGTATATAAAATATATACTAATTCTAAGAGATTTATTTTATATATCTTAACTAATTAATTTTATAACCTAATTATAACAAGTCTAATTGGGTTAAGAAAATAAATGTGCATGAATAAAGAATTATGTTATAATTGAGGAAATGAAAACCCTAATTAAATAATTAGGGAATGATAAAATAAGAAGTGTTGGAAGATGTTAGTTGTTGTGGCCCCAAACATGTTAAGTAGAAAGCCCAAAAGAATTAAAGGAGTGGCTGAACTTTTAGCCAAAGAGTTGGCCCAATCAATAATTTAAAGAGCCCAAAATTTGATCTAAGTAAAGGGGGGGGGGGACATCTTTGGAAAAGAAAAGGCAAAGGAGGGCCATTTTTTGGACAAGAAAATTAAACCAAACTTGGAGAAAAAAAAGGCCAAGTGGCCGGATTTTAGAGAGGGAAAGGAGGGGGGATGAATGTAATAATTACTTACTTTATTAGGTGGCTAACTCCTCCTTATGTGTCATTGTTTTATTGAACCAACACTTTGTTCAAGCTTGCAAGCAACAATTATATGAGAGAAAGAGAGAGAATGAGTGGGAGAAGAAGGCCACATGGCCGGATGTTATAGGGAAGAGAGAAGGAGGAGGAATGAGATAGTGTAATATATCTATCTCTAATCTAGCTTATTTTGTTCTCTTTCATCTCTTTTATTTTTCTAACCAATGCAACCAAAGAGAGAGAGAGAATAGAATGGGCCAATTTCGACAGCCATGGAGGAGAGAAATGAGAGTTTTTGGTGAGACATCAAAGCTCCATAATCAAGCTACGAAGAAGAAGAAGGAGAGCATGGTAAGCAAAGGTATAAACCCCTTTTTGTTTAGGTAATTTTTGATGGTTGTAAATCAAACCTTGAATCCATAGTTCTAAACTCAAAAACCATGTATATACATGTTGATGAGTGTTTTGTGTTTTGATATACCCATATTGGATGTTAATTTGTTTGAAAATCAAAAATAAAGAAAAGTGATTTTTCTAGTTTATAAATCTTAAAATTTCTATGTAATTTGGATTTCCACCGTTTTTGATCTACACCTTCTTTTTGTGATCCGTCAAAGAGAGATGCTAGATATGTTAGTTAACTACTTATCCCAAGTGGTAGAACTCAAAAATATTGAGTACACATTTCGTAGCAACTGATTTACCAAAAATAGTTTTGTGTCTTTTATGGAAAAATAGACTGTTTTGGACAGTCAAAGAGTAGGGGCAGTTTGGTCATTTTTTGGGCATGTAAAAATTCTAGAAAATTTTGGGAGTATACTATGATATGTTATCTAACATCTCCAAGTGGAATCACTGAAAAAGGAGTTGTAGATTTCTGTATGGAAAATGTTTAATAAAGCACGAAAAACTACAAAAAGACCATTTTGCTTCTGCCCAAAATTTTAAAATGGCCGTTTCGGCCACTTAATATGTGAGAAAAATTATGGCTTTTTGGGACATGAAAATATATGGTATAAAGTACCTACTGTCCAAAAATGAGCTCATTCCGAGTTAAAATGAGCAAGTTATGACCATTTCAATTTCTGTGATTTTTCGACGAAAATGGCTATAACCGGAGTTCTATAGCTCCGATGGCCACGAAATGTAAACTGGAATGTCACGTTAAGACGTATAAGATTGTGCCAAGAGATGGGAATTTCTGGAGTTAAGCACGAGGTAGCTAATTTCTTAAGGAATTAACTAAAAATGATTTTTCAAAAATACCAAAGGAAGTTCGAAAAATTTGGAAAAATACTTTTTGTGTATGAAATATGTGTATACGTGTTTGTACAAAAGGATAGAAAAATAATAAGTTGATTTGGTATTTTCGTGAACGGATATGGAATCCAACTTGCTGGATTAGAAAATCTGATGAATCCAGCTTGCTGGATTGAAAAGAAGTTTACTGAATTAAAAAAATGTTGAATCCAGCTTGCTGGATTGCAATCTAGTTGCTGGATTGAAGTTTGGCTTTCTGGATTGGAAATTTGTTGAATCCAGGTTGCTGGATTCTGTATCCAGTCTGCTGTATTGGCAATTTGGTTGTTAAATTTAGAATCCAGGTTGTTGGATTAGTATTTGACTTATTAGAGTATAAAGAAGAACTTATAATGTATAAGATTTAGTGTTTAATCATAATGAATATGATATAGTGATTGAAGAATTATCCAATAATGATAATAATACCAATGTGTTAGGATGTTATCTAATATTTGATTATGTGTTAGATAATCTATTGACAAAGTAATTGTATTATGATACAAAGTAGAATATGCTGATTGAAAGACCAATCTTATTATTAATGATAGGTCTTACCAAAAGAAGTTAACTTAAACTGTGTAGCAGTAGTCAACGAATCAGGCAAGTTTCCTTAACTCAAACTCGAGTTATATTTCAAAGCATATTAGTGAATAATTATTGTGGATTATTCACATCTATACTGATTATTGATTCGCACTTAGTGCATGTTGCATATGTTCATCAGGTATGAAAGGTTGATCACCTTCATTACCATCTGCTCCAGTTGAATTATTCATGTTCATTATTGACATTTATTCATGTCGTCCTGATCATTCAATTATGAAATTTGATTCCTGCTAGTTCACAATTATATTGTTGGACGTAGCTAGCCTTTTATTCATATTCTTTCAATCATGATATATCCTCAAATAAATTTAACTTACTGGGCAAATTTGATGCTCACCCTTGCTATATCATGATAAAAATTAAGTTAAGGTTGTAGACCTTGGGAATGATGTGAAAAAGTTTAATGTATAAATAATTTATGTTTATATCTTCCGCAATAGTTGTAGAAATAGTATACCAGATTCGTGGTAAAAAGTACCCGAATTTGGGGATGCTACATAAACAGTATGGAAATAATTTTATTAAGAACTTTGGAATAGTGTGTTATATTTTATACATCATTTAGTAGTTATATTTGGTGAATCATATAGGGTGAGGCTAACCCAACTTTGGAAGGGTGATTTGCCACTATCATACGAGATGTCTAATGACATACAATCTCGTGTCATCATAAGACAGGGTTGTGCACATTCACTTGCTAAGTATATTTACGAGCACTACCTATATAATCTTGGTGTTTGGATGAAGTATAATTCTCAATTAGAGATAGTGGAGATAATGATATGTCAAGAGAAGACTCACCATTGAAAAGAATATGATAGTAATCTTCTCGTTTTTTTTGGGGTCTATTGGGTCAACCAAGGATAATTCTGTGGACATATGATATCTATCATAACCTAGACGCATGACCTCCCATGTAAGAATGTTTCCTTGAGCACTTTCTGAATATTTTAATTTCTAAAACAATTATTGATTGTACCTTTATGTGAGGTTCCATTATAACGTGCTATCCAAGGTTGGGATGAGAGTCACAGTTGGTATATATTTGTATCAAAACTCACAATATATGAGTCGTTGTATTTTGCATGACAATTGTAGTAATAAAGTTGTATTTATTTATGTACCATGTATTTGACAACTCAGAATAAGTTGGATGGATTGGACCTATTTTAGGGGCGTCACTTCAGTCCGATCGAATCTAATTGGGGTCTACTTGAAGTTATTGTGTCTATTTGCCCTAGTGTTTATAAGTTTTTAAGCGGTGATTCCGAGGACAGAATCCTTATAAGGGAGTGTGATGTAATAACCCAATATTTTTAATATAATTAAATAATAAATTTTGCATTTAATTTTTTATATATATATTTATAAAGGGGAGATTATGTGCAAAGTAAAGTGTATGTATATATGTGATAAATAAAAATTATTTATTACCATTGATCATTAAAGAGTATATTCTTATAATAAATTTTGTAATAGAAACCGTTATTATTTATTTTCCATGAATATATGATTTTTTAGGATTTTTATGATAAGTAATGAATACGCTCTTAGACTTGTAATATCGCTTTTGTGGACATTAATTCATGTCGTATAAAATGAGTTTAGCGATGAAAGTTGGCACGGGCTCGGAGCTAAACCAGTCTTGGTACTGTTAGGGTACGGCGCAGCTGCGCCGTCCCAGCAGTATAAACTGGCGCAGCTGCGCCAGTAGTCAGTTGGAGAAAATTAATTTTTTTTTCTTTTTTCTTCTTTAGAAATAAAATGAAACATTTTGTTATATGTGTAACATTGATAAACCATGAAATGAAGTGCGTTATGTTTGGCGAAGGAAATATTAAGTAACCCATTAATTAATATTAATTATTTGTGGTAGAATATTGATTACTTGGTAATTAATTAATAATAAGTGATTACTATTATTTGAAATATATCTATAAATATAATAAGAATTATATAGATAATTAATGATTATGGAGATCCATAAATACATTAACCGATGATAGTTAGAGTAATTACTTTTGGTGTTAATTAATCAAGGAATGTGAATAATTTATTTAATTAACATAAAGAAATAAGTTATTAATATAATAATATTAGATTATCGGTTATGTGCATGTGAGCAATATTATGACTATACTATATAGCATAGTGTGACTTTTATGTGACTATATATATTATGTTCTATGAAACTATATTGTATGAAGCAATGTGTTTATGCATATTAAAACTATATCGTATGAATACATCATGAAGGTGTATGTGACAAAATGTATGTGGTTATATATTAAAATAATATACCATGAACATATTATAGGCTATTATTCTTTAATAAAGTATACCGGTGTGATAAAATATACATGTATTATATGTGTGTTACATCTCCATATTACATCTACTACCTTGAAAGATTAAATATTAAACTATATTGTGGCATTAGGATTTAGCCTTGTATGGTTAATATGTGTATACAATATAACATAAGAATAAGAGTTGTGTATAAGTATATGGTCTAATGTTGCAAGAGTGCTGAGTTCATTTGCTCATTTCTCAGCCACGTGAATCACATAGAGGCTAACGCCTATTTCCTTTTCTTCCTTCCAAGCTTTCTAGGAGATGATCATGGGGGGAGTGGTGGCTATGATGAAATCTAACAACCAATTACCAACCCCTCCTTACCTTTCATGCAATCCTTTCATCCAAGAGTTTGATTTGGGGGAGAATGTCATTGTCTGAGTATTGAGTTTTCTATAAATAAGAAGCTATCCTTCCATTTTCCAAGTGCTTAGAATTGCCAAGTAAGAGTTAAGAGCATACAAGAAATTTAAGAGCTTAGGAGTTCAGTTAGAGCAAGTGCATTGCATATTACAAAGGTATAATTCCATTCCTTACCTTCCATTTTCGTTTCTGTTAACAGAGTTCATAAGTGTTGAAATTTCAATTTCTTGAATTCATGGAAATGGATGTTAGTATGGTTGAGTAATGTCCATATAGATGTTATATGATCTTGTAAGCATGTTGCAATTGATTTATGAGTGTTTAGGAGTGATCTCGTGAGTAATTTTTGAGGTTGGGCTAGTTTTCTGCTGAAGCAGACTGCTTCTGCGCCTGAACCAGGCATGACGTAGCTGCTCCACATTTGTATTGAGGCGCAACGCAGCTGCGTCGGTCCCTGTTTTCAGTTGAATGTTCTGTTTGTAATTCTGATCAATATAAGCTAGTTGTTATGACTCAAGCTAGCATGTAAACATGTGTATAATGTATATATGGGTATATTAACTCAATAAGAACATGTTTTAATAGACTTACATGATTAACGAAGGTGTAGAGTTTAAAATGGATTTAGGAAGTTAGAGAGGAACTTGATATGTATGTATACCATGATTATATACTAACTTTGCAAGCATGTTCGTATGATTTAAAAAGGCATAAATAACCCGTTAACTTGTGTTCATATGATTCATAGTTCTTTGCTCATAACCACTTTACTTAGGATTTGTATTAAACTTAGTATAGTGAGCTAATATGCATGACTACTACATACTTTATATTCTGACTTTGCGAGCATGATAACATGACTTGATCTCAAATGATTAGAGCCTTAAAGTTGTCTAGTATGTGTTAAATTGTATTGTTCAAGTTTAAAATAGTTTTAAAAGCAAACTTGAACATATTTTCTAAATATAGTTGCATCACATGAATGTTTAGATTCTAAAGGATAAAGAGATCATGTTACGTCTATAATATCCCTATACATGACCCATATGTATTGAATAGGTAGAACCTACTAGTAAGGTTACGAATGAAAATATGAACTTTGAACGAGAATGTTAACATACTACTTTAGAAGTTAGAATCTGACTTTTATGTGCATGTTTGATTGTACTTTTAAACTTGCTAAATGTATCATATAGGTATACCATACTTGTGTATCATAATTTAAGTAAAGCATGAACAAAGTATATTTTCAACTAAAGCAGTATTAGTTTCACGTATGTGTTAGGAATACTCGTAAGCATGCCTAATATGAGTTTTATAACTACCTTGTATGTTTAGAAGGCAAGCATGTTAGACCATGTGATTTCATGACCTTGAACGACATTAAATTTTTGAAATGTTTAACATAGAACCATGATTGAGAGAAGAAACCTAGATTGACTTGAGAGGCATGAAAAGACCTTAACATGACAAAATATATTATGTATGAATGTTGTATTCAAGCCGGACAGAAACCACAAGGCAACAGCTAAGTTTTGGCTTGGCCAGAGGGCTGCGCAGCTGCGCCGGCCCTAGGCCTAGCCATGGCGCAGCTGCACCTGTCTGGGACCTGAGGTAGTGAAATCTGATTTTTGAAAGTTAAATTGTAGGATGTCTTTACTGCTAGAAATGGTTTAAAATCTACTAATGTATGTGTATATGTGAGGATTAAGTAATATGATAGTGTTTGCTTTAGATAATGAAAGCTCATGGGTGAAAATACCTTAAACTTGAGCATTCTTACTTTGCTTATAAAGTAACTAGATACTTGATTTCACAATAAACTTATGAGGTGATTGTGTATCATATGTGCATATTTGATCCATGTCGAGCTTGATTAACGAATGTGTTAGCTAATGAACATCTTATGCTTGAAATACTTTATAAATAGGATTCAAAAGTGTTGATATAATTACGTGGATAAACTACGCTTAAGGCAAGTATCCTAAACCCTTGCATTACTTTATTCGACGCATATCGTAAGCAAGTTCCCTAAACTTACTCCAGTTATTATTGAGCAAGTATCCTACCTTTGCATTTTCTTTATGCAGTGGGCTTAAGTAAGAAAGTTTTATAATTATATTATTATTGTACCAGATGATTAAACCTATTGTTATATATGTTAAATATGATCATTGCTTATCAACATGGTATTATATTGTAATTCAGATATATATATATATATATATATATATATATATATATATATATATATATATATATATCAATATATGATTAAATACAATAATTATCCAAGTGGGGACACTTGAATAACCATATTTAGAAATTAACAACCAGATATATATATATATATATATATACCTATTGTTAGCCAGTATGTATACATTAAGTAAAAGTCATCTAAGCTATTCGATCAGCTAGACACAGATTTAGAAATATCGTTGAATATGATAAAACCTTTTTAGATCCAATCAAATTATTTTGGTTCGGATTCCCGACTAAGAATGCACATCCCGCACATGGGAAAATTTATGTGCGCCTGAGGCAGATATGATGAACGAGAATATCGTTCTAGTATGTAGTATTGATCAATACATGGCATAACAGGCTGATCACCCCCCGTGCCCATAAGTTATGACGGTTTGCAGATGAAGTTCTGCTAAACCTATTCGAAAATTGAAAACAATGTTCATAGTATGTCACCTTAACCCTATTTATAGTCAGTACGTAGTTTCAAAAATTTGATAGAGAGTTGTTATGTTACTATTATCGATTCAGATTACTTCACAACTATTGATTCGTTGTAGAAGGGTAGTACAAAAAAAATATTTAATCCTTTCAGCTAATATTTATAACTGTTGCTACTTGTTGGGCACTCAAATGCTCATCCTTGCTTAATTTAAATGTTTTTAGTTAAGTATGATAAACCAGAGGGTTCTGTCAGGAACAAAGGGAAGGGAAAGCTGTCAGAATAAGATTGTATTATCATATGTAATAGCTAGACTTAAATAAGATGATAATATTTATTAAGTATCATGTAATGAATGTTTTAAGGTCGCGTACCTGGGAATAGACTCTGATGCATATGTAAATTAAATTTGGTATCTATATTATTAGTATTATTGTTATTTAAGGTCGGGTTTTAAGTACCTGAATTTGGGGGCGTCACAGGAAGTGTCTCAATTACTATTGAGCATAAGGGTTTGAAAAATCGCTTTTACAAATCATCACTGCTATATCTTGTTTAAAACTAAATTTTTACATAAATTCAAACCATGTGTATATAGGTGCGAATGAGGCCTTGCACTACTTCTAAATAATAGCACATTGACCCCCACACATACACACACATTCATATAACAGTTTGTTAAAAAGTGGTGGTCACCGTGACAACACGGATGTCGGGGGGTGCCTAACACCTTCCCTCCACATAAGCAAGTCTCGGACCCTAATGAATCTCGGTTTCACCGACCCGTTTAGCAGTGTCACATCACTGGGTCAATGTGCAAACCTTTTCTCAGTTGTGTTGGTATAACCATATAAAAAACCAACTGGCGACTCTTAACAGTCCATCGTCGACATTATACATGTCGGACCTTTTTCACTTATTTTTTCAAACAAATCTCACGTAACATGAGAACACAAAAAAACAGGTAACAAAAAGGGACAAATAAAAATCCCGACATCGATAGTGCCCAAGGAATGCTACTTCCTCAAGCCTGAACTCACATTTCTTCAGCTTGGCATATAGCTTGTTTTCACGAAGCCTTTAAAGTACCAACTTCAAATGGTGCTCATAATCTTCACGACTTTTGGAATAGATAAGGATGTCATCAATAAAGACAACAACGAACTGATCCAAGTATTTCTTGAGTACACGGTTCATCATATCCATGAAAGCCGCAGGAGAATTAGTCAATCCAAAAGACATGACTAAGAATTCATAATGCCCATACCGAGTTCTAAAAGTAGTCTTCGGAATATCCTCAAATTTAATCTTCAGCTGATAATATCCAGTACAAAGATTGATCTTTGAAAAGAATTGTGCTCCTTGCAACTGGTCAAATAGGTCATCAATACGAGGTAGTGGATACCTATTCTTGATGTTGACATGGTTCAATTCCCGATAGTCAATACAAAGTCGCATACTCCCGTCTTTCTTCTTTACGAATAAAATAGGAGCACCCTAAGGAGATGTACTAGGACGAATGAAACCGATGTCCAACAACTCCTGTAGTTGAACCTTTAACTCCTGAAGTTCAATAAGAGCAATTCGATATGGGATTTTAGAAATGGGCTTCGTACTAGGTTCAAGATCAATAAAGAATTCAATTTCACGTTCTGGGGTAAGACCGGGAAATTCTTTAGGAAATACGTCAGAAATTCTCTAACAACAGAAATATTATTCAAATCTGACGTGTTTTTATTCAAGTCTATGACATGGGCTAAGAAAACTTGACATCCATTTTTTAATAAACGAATGGCCTTATGGCTTGATATGACACTGATTGACTTAATGGTTTGGTTGCTTGAATTCGCATAACAAGTTGGTTAGGAATATGAAAACTAACAACCTTACGAAAATAATCAATTTTGGCATGATGAGTAGTTAACCAATCAATCCCTAAAATCACATCAAAAGCAAGTATCTTTAAGGATATAAGATCAACATGTAATGTGATGGTGCCAACTTGGATCAAACAAGATTTATAAACAGTGGATGTAATGAAAGTTTCTCCTAACAGAGTCTCCACAGATAAGTTAAAGTCTAATTTCTCCGGAGTTAAGTTTAAACGTTGAGCACAAGCAGGAGAGATAAATGAATGGGTAGAACCAGTATCTAGTAAGGTATAAACTTCGCAAGAATTTATGATTAGCTTACCCGTGATCACCTCGTTCGGGTTCCTCGTATTTTGGCCAGTCACGACAAACGCTCTTCCAGGAACCGCTAATTTTGACTTGTCTGAGATAGCTTTTTAAGTCACCATCCCCGCTGAACTTGATTTTGCTACAGTACAATCTCGAGCGATGTGTCCTTTCTTTCTATAATTATAATATACCTTGAACTGTTGTGGACAGTTTGGGCTGATGTGTCCCTCTTTTCTGCATTTATAGCATACGACCGATGGTTGTTCTCCTCCCTTAGAAACAGTTGATACTGGTGCTAACATCTTCACATTGTCATTGTTGAATCTCCTCTTTTTAAAATTTTCACTTGACTCGCCTCTCCTATTATCATGGCCACGATTACCACCAGAGTGGTTACCGCTTTTGTCTGCATTTTTTCTTCCCCCTTGGTTATCATTGCTTCGATGACTGGTGTCACCGGTATGACACTGATTGTGGTCCCTCGGTTGAACATACTCATTATCTCGCTCTAATAATTGAGCCCTGTTGACAACATCTGAATATAGAAAATATTTATGAGAAATGAGATATTGACGTATGTCGGGTTTTAAACCTCTCAGAAACATCCACGTCATACGTTCCTCATTCTCCACCAAATGAGGTGCAAACCTGGATAACTCCGCGAACTTAGCCTCATACTGGGACACAGTCATGTTGTTCTGTTCCAGTCTGATAAACTCTACCTCCTTCATATGACGGATATTTTTAGGAAAGTACTTGTCATTGAACAGTTTCTGAAACCCTTCCCAAGACATATTGAGTACGGCTGGCTGGGTATGCTTCACATATTCCCACCAGTAATCTGCTTTATTGCGGAACATAAAGGTGGTGAATGGACCATTCTGTTCCTCCGTGCATCTCAAGACATCGAATATCTTGGTAATTTTCTTGATCCATGTTTCCGTCTTAATCGGGTCTGGCTTTCTCCAGAATTCTGGTGGTCCAACCTCTTTGAATTGCTTGGCTATGACAAACCGCGCATTGTTATCATTTTCACTTGTATTTTGTACACGAGTCTCCCTCGTCTGATTTTGCATGAACTACAAAAACCTTCTAAACATCCCATCGTTCATTGTAAAGCCCCCCAAATCCAGGTACCTAAAATCCGAACTCGGTACTTCACGACACCATTTCTATGAGCAGAATAATACTAATAATAATAACAATAATATAAAGATCAACTTAATTTACATATTTATCAGAGTCTGAATCCCAAGTACGTAACATTTAAACATTCATTACAACCTATGATAGATAATATATATCATACTTGTCTTAATAAAGTTAACTATTACATAAAATAGCATTGCGTTCATTAAGCAACCTTTCCCTTTCCTTTGTTCTTAGCAGAGCTCTCTTGTTGTTCACACTTAGCTGAAAACATTTAAATTGAGCAAGGATGAGTATTTGAGTGCCCAGTAAGTAATAACAATTATATATATAAGCTGAAAGAATTTAAATATTTTCTTTATAATATCCTTCTACAACAAATCAATAGTTGTGAAGTAATCTGAACTGATAATAATAACATAACAACCCTCTTTCAAATTTTTGAAACTACGTAATGACTATAATTAGGGTTAAGGTAACATATTATGAACATTATTTTCAATTTTTAAAAAGGTTAAATAGAACTTCATCTGTAAACCGTCATAACTTACGGGCATGGGGGTGATCAGCCCGTTGTACCCTGTATTGATCAACACTACATACAAGAACAATGTTATCGTTCACTCTGTCCACCTTGGGTGCATAAAAAGTTTTCCCGTGTACGGGATGTTCATACTTGTCGGGGTTCCAAATCAAAGGTTTTATCTTGTTTATCAATAATCTATAATTAACACACACACACACACACACACACACACACACACACACACACACACACACACACACACACACATATATATATATATATATATATATATATATATATATATATATATACGGGTAATTGACAAAGGTGTATCAACATGTGACTATATACAATGATTATCCAAGTGGGGACACTTGTATAACCATTTATAGAAATTAACGAACATAATATATATATCTGAATTACCATAAACTAACATTTTGATAATCAATGAGCGTATATAATATAGGGTTAGTAATCTGTATAGTAATAATATAATTTAGAAACATTCTTACTCATGTCCATTGCATAAAGAAAATACAAAGGTAAGATACTTGCCTGATACGCTACTTACAATTCGCAACTAAGTTTTATCTTTTATATAACACCTATCAGTAATAAGATCATTTTACTGATTAGAATAACATATTATAACACATAACACTGCTTATTGCAGTCAGCACATTACATAATCACATTGTCACATATGTTTAACAACCAATGAATCACAAATAAATACTTATCAAATCAAATTATTTAAGTCCATATCAATTTCTGAAACATGTCAGTGTACCGACGACTTTATCGGGTAATTATCGAGTCTAAAACTCTATTATGTAACTCAATAACTGTAATTATAAGTCATATTATTTTTAAATGACTTAAAATAATTTTTAAATATTTATTATAATTTATCATGAATTTTCAAACATTGAAATCATTATTAAAAGATTTAAATATCAAACAATTCTATTATCATTAATATTTAATTACTATTAAACTTTTAATGAAACCATTGCCAAAATATTAAAGTTATTTATAATAACTCAAAATACTTTTAATGTATTAATATTACCCTTAAATGATTTTTAAAACCATTAAAATTATTTTTAAATAATTACCATTAATCTTTAAATATTAATGAACTATTTATCAAAATATTAAAAGTCATTAATTATAACTTAAAATATTTTTAAATCATTTATATCCTTTTTAAATAATTTTTAAATTAATAAAACCATTTTTAAACAATTTATTTAATATAATTATTAAATAAATTTAATATCATTAATAATAAATTAATAATCATTAATATTAAATTATTAATGAAATTATCCTTTAAATATTAAAAGTTATATTTTATAACTTAAAATATCTTTAACACTTTATTTTTATTTAAAATAATTTTTATAATAATAAAATTATTTTTAAATTAATTTATTTAATATAATTATTAAGTAACCTTAATATCATTAATAATAATTAATTAATGAATTTTACCTTTAAATATTAAAAGTTATATTTTATAACTTAAAATATTTTTAAATACCTTATTATTATTTTAAATGATTTTTAATATAATAAAATTATTTTTAATTAATTTATTTAATTCATTTAGTAAATAACTTAATTATTATTATTATTAATTTATTAATAAATTTCATCACAAAATATTAAAAGTCATTAAAAATAACTTAAAATATTTTCGTATATCATAATATAATTTTAAATAATTTTTTAAGTATTAAAATTATTTTTAAATAATTTATTTCATATTATAATTAAATAAATTAAATACCTTTAATATTCCAAAAATATTAAATATTTATGAAATATATTCAAAATAATTAAAAACTAATTTTTGGAATTTAAAATAATTTTTAATAATTTATTTTATATTTTTAATAATTAAAAACTAATTTTCTATATTTATTTAATAAAAATATAATTTTTATATAGAAACTGTCGCTAAAGACCACCTATAGCGACAGAACTGTCGCTGTAGATGTTCTTCGCGTTCTTCATGCAAACCCAGAAAACCATACACAGCTTCGAGGGGCTTAGTTTGACCAAGCTTAATTCTTAACACAAAATGTTTCTGGACATGTTGTTGACCAGATCGTGTAGTGCTGATGCAAGACTACAATATCCAGTAACAAACATGATCAGTCATCACATAACCAATAAGATCTAAGCCTTCAAAGGGACTGTCAGACCTGTTCTTCATTTTCTGGGTTACCCAGAAATGAAGAACAGTTCGACCTGTCCACTTTGGGCTTCCACAGCTTGTAATTCTGTTGATATTTTTGTGATATAATGCTTCTAGGTTGTAGACCATATACAAGTGTACAGATCTATTTCATAACATTTGTATAACAACAATCAATTAAGCATATACAAGCTGGTTAACCACTGTCAGAAATAAGCTCCTATCAGTTTCTGGAAATTCCCAGAAACAGTAAGTATGACCGGATGGTCTGCTTTGACCATCCACTACCATCGATTCGTTTACTTTTAAGGAGATTTTAAGGCATAAACTTGTAGTACTTATACCAAACTATAACTTAGATACAAGAATAACATAAAAACATCAACACATTGACATATCTAGTGACTTCAATAAACTGTCAGACACTGAAAACCCATTTCTGGGTTACCCAGAAATGGTTCGGTCATGGTCAGTCAACGACCTTTGACCAAGAATAACTTGCAATCTGTTAAAGCTATGACCTTGATTCAACTTCCAGAGTAAAGATCTCATATCATACTACAATGTCCAACACTTAAAACACAAAAACACATAACAGAGAACGATCTACAGGGCCTGACATTTGGTTGTCAGAGATCAAAAACAAAATTTCCAAATTTTGTAAATCTTCAAATTCGAGCATCTAGATATTATGGATCTACCATCTAGCAACCCAAATCATCCTTAGACACTATAAACAACATATTTAACACACATAAAATAACATCTAACACATTGATCAAGATCAGATTTCAAGCTAGTGTTTTATACCTTCTGTGATAAATTTCTGATTCTGGCTTCTGATTTGTTAGTGGATTTCGTGGGGCTTGTAAATGTGACTGAAATACTTCTATATTTCGTTGGTTTTAGTGAGAGAAGCTCTACTATAAGTGTTTGTGCAAAATAATCTAACCAATGCTACTTTCTCTCTCCCAATCTATTTATAATACATATGTGCAATGTATATGGCTGATGAGTTGGGTGATATTTGTCCATTTAAGTCACATGGGGTTAGTAAGATTAGGTCACCCACTTCTCCTATTGTCAAAACCTAGTTGCTAGGCTCAATAATGCATAGAAGCGTATAATGGTCATTTAGCTTAGAATTTTAATGGCATTCTTGTAATCCTTGCAAACCCTTAGGGTTTAATCCTTAGGGTTTAACCCTAAGGTTTAACAAAAAATAAAGTTCTAGGTTTTCATTTAGGGTTTTAAAAATAAAATAAAAATAAAAATTAGTTTCTAAAATTTGTAATTAGGGTTTTCTAAATTAAATTAGTTTTCTAATTACTTTATACAGGGACATTAGGGTTTTATATACTAATTATAATTAACTTTGCTAATTTAGCAATTAGGATTTACAATTAGTAATTAGGTTTTAAAATTACTAATTAGGGTTACTAAATATAAAAATTAGGGTTTCTAGTTTAGTAATTAGGGTTTTCATGATTAACCATTATAATTCTAATACTTGTAAATTAATCACCTTATCACAATAACAACAATATCGAACTCTAATTTGAGTTTCAAATTATGGTTTCTCATTTCAGAAAACAGGGTTTTCGAAATATTAATTAGGGTTACTAATTTTAGAATTAGAGTTTCTAGCTAATTAGGGTTTCCAAAATGAATAAGGTTTTTCCAAATTAACATAGAATTATATATAACACAACACAAATCAAATAACACCATTACTACACCGTCTTGAACGCGTATTAACTTTTGAACTAGGGTTTAACAAATTAATAATAGGGTTTTGAAAATATAAACCATAATTGACCAACCATTATCAATACGTACATACAGTACATATTTATAGCACTGAAAAATTAAAATATAATATTATTATATTATTATTCTCATTCCTTGATAAAAATCCAAAATTAGGGTTTGGATTCCATATCTGATTTATTCTTCCATAATTAACCTTAATAATTAAGGTAAAATAATTAACTTAATAATCTGTACAAAATTCATAAAATAAAATAATTGTTATAATTATTCTAAAAATTACTTCATTTATTATTTAAATAATATATGATTATATTTTCATGGAAAATAATTAATATAACATTTCTACTATAAAATTAATTATAATAAGAATATAATTTATAATAGTCAATAGCTCTAAAATAAAATTATTTTTAAATATTCATGTAATAAATATATTTTTATTTATCACATAATTACATATACACTATCTTGTACAAATCCTCATCTTTAAAATAAAAAAAAAATTATACGCAAAATTTCTTTTTTATTTATATTGAAAATATCGGGTTGTTACATTCACCCTCCCTTATAAAGATTCCGTCCCCGGAATTACCATTTTAAAACCTATACAGACAAGGATACATAGCATACACAATCTTCGCAAGTAGATCTCGACCAACTTTGATCGAACTGATCTTTAACTATTTACATAAAGCTTGTCTTTCTGATTAAATAAAAAAATTAGTTTCTAAAAGAACTCAAATTCCTCCCTCAAAACTTCTTTATAGAATAATTTACTATATATATGAAAATCATGTATAAGAAAATAAATGTTGTACGAATAATACCTGGAGTTCCATTGCCAGTTGTCGTCGTATCCTGGACAGTCATATTGTAGACCCTTGCTGTTGATTTTGTTGGCTTATTTGACGAAGTCGATCCTGTGATTACTAAAGTCCCGCTGCCAGTGCCATTATTCCCATTTCCTGCCTCCTTCCTCCTTTTCGGATAATCCTTCACCTTGTGTTCAGTCGATCTGCACATAAAACACCCACTATTCATTCTTGGATTGGGGCAGTTGGGAGAGATATAGCCCTCCTGCCCGCACTTATAGCATACAAATTTCCCCTTCAAACACTCTTTAGAGTGGTTCTTTCCACAAGTCTTACACGGTACCATCTGCTTCTTCGCACCTTCTCGTTTTACCTGCACACTTCCAAAATTGATCCCTTTCCTCTTGCTACTACCACTCCTATTCCCGCTATTAATTTACACCTTCCCAGCTCCTTCGATCTTACTCTTGTTCTTCCTCTCCTTGTTGTAGAGGCTCATGGCCTCACTTCCCTCCTTAGCAATAATAGCTTTCTCCATGAGTGCTGCAAATGTAGGAATCTGCAACACCGCCACCTTGTTATAGAGCCAGGGTTTTAATCTCAGCTCAAACCTTCTCGCTTTTCTAGCCTCCGTATCAACTTGATGCGGGGCAAACCTAGCTAACTCATTAAATCGAGCGGCGTATTCTGACACCTTCATATTTTCCTGCTTCAATTCCAAAAATTTTACCTCCATCCTCGCCTACATACTAGGTGAAAAATAGTTTTCAAAAAATAAAGTTTCGAACATATCCCATGTAACTACACCTTCTCCAGCTCTCGCCTGATTCGCTTTCCACCAAAAATTTGCTTCACCCTTCATCATGTAGGTGGAAAAAACGGTCTTTTGCCCCTCAGCTACCCTTGCTATCACAAATGCCTTTTCAATCTCCTTAACCCAAGTTTGGGCTTCTACAGGGTCAGTTGTACCTTTGAATTCCGGCGGTCCGACAGCCTTAAAGTCTTTAAAGTTCGCCAAGCAATTATCCGGCTGGTTCCCAGCGACTGGTATTCCTTGCTGCATTGCTTGTGATACCATGCTTGCAAAGTGCTGCATCGGGTCTGCTTGTTGTTGTCCCTCAGCGTTGTTGACAGATTCTTCTACCCTTTGATTTCGAGTTCGACGTCTTGGCGACATTTATCTGATTAAATAAAATCATAAATTTAACTTACATTCTAAACCTTATCATATAAGTTTAATATATTAAACTCATTTCATTACTCAAACTTAGATTCATATTCATTCAACGAATATTTTACATAGCATAACACATATTGCTTTAAACATCAGCTATCCCTTTATGACTACAAAAGTCGGGGTTTACAACCTTGATCATTACAAAAGTTGAGAACATAAACTTACACAGACATACTTATCCTATATATTACCTTAAACACACCTACAACACAGAACCTATACTACCTATGCGCTACACCTTTTTCCTTAGACAACCTTTCGCCTGATGACCTTCCATTCCACAAACAAAACATGCACCTGGTTTATAGTCGGGATAATACAAAGTGGTATGCCCCTCATAGCCGCGAAGGTAACAAATTCTTTTCCTTTTCTTCTTATGAGGTTTTCCTAAGTCGTGATCTTCTATCTTTCTTTTTCCCTTATTGCTCGGAGCTGTACACGATGTGTTGCTTGCGGCTCCCATCTGATCAATTTGGATTTTAAGCTTATTTTGTTCTTCCATTGTTTCTATCAACACCTGACGCAGTTGACTATTTAGTAGCTTTTCTATTTCTCACAGCCTTTCCAGAGAAGAAACCTTGTTCCTCAGATCCTGCACCTCCGTTGATGCTTGATCAGCTTCAACTTTAGTGTCTGAATCACTATCTGTCAGCTCCACCATCTCCGGATCTGGTACTACGTTTTCCACGATAACCACCTCATCCGAGGTGGTTTCATTGTGAGCCTCTATTTCAGCTATTGGCTTCGATATTAGCTCGGGTGTATGAATTTGATCCTTCTTCATGCTATATGCATATAACAAGCTTTTTCCACCAGACATCTACACACATAAATTATCCTGATTAGCATATAATATATACCCATAGTAATTAATAGTTTTATATAAGTTATCTTTTATTTTGTTTGACGATGAATTTATTCAATTCATCTCTTTTTAAACTTTATATGAGTTATTTTTTTATTTTTTTTTCAACGTTTCCCTCTGTTCTAAGGTTATAGCCTAAGGTATAGCCCACCTAAGGTTTTTAACCCTAAGCTCTGATACCAAACTGTAAAGCCCCCCAAATCCAGGTACTTAAAACCCGAACTCGGTGCTTCACGATACCATTTCAATGAGCGGAATAATACTAATAATAATAACAATAATATAAAGATCAACTTAATTTACATATTTATCAGAGTCTGAATCCCAAGTACGTAACCTTTAAACATTCATTACAACCCATGATAGATAATATACATACTTATCTTAATAAAGTTAACTATTACATAAAATAGCATTGCATTCATTCAGCAACCTTTCCATTTCCTTTGTTCTTAGCAGAGCTCTCTGGTTGTTCACACTTAGCTTAAAATATTTAAATTGAGCAAGGATGAGCATTTGAGAGCCCAGTAAGTAATAGCAATTATATATATAAACTGAAAAAATTTAAATATTTTCTTTATACTATCATTCTACAACAAATCAATAGTTGTGAAGTAATCTGAACCGATAATAATAACATAAGAACCCTCTTTAAAATTTTTGAAACTACGTAATGACTATAATTAGGGTTAAGGTGACATACTATGAACATTGTTTTCAATTTTTAAAAAGGTTAAACAGAACTTCATCTGTAAACCGTCATAACTTACGGGCACATGGGTGATCAGCCCATTGTACCCTATATTAATCAACACTACATACAAGAACGATGTTATCATTCACTCTGTCCACCTTGGGTGCATAAAAAGTTTTCCCGGATACGGGATGTTCATACTTGTTGGGGTTCCAAATCAAAGGTTTTATCTTGTTCATCAATATTCTATAATTCATATATATATATATATATATATATATATATATATATATATATATATATATATATATATATATATATATATATATATATATACGGTTAATTGACAAAGGTGTATCAACATGTGACTAATTACAATGATTATCCAAGTGGGGACACTTGTATAACCATTTATAGAAATTAACGAACAGATATATATATATATATATATATATATATATATATATATATATATATATATATATATATATCTAAATTATCATATACTAACATGTTGATAATCAATGAGCGTATATAATATAGGGTTAGTAATCTGTATAATTTAGAAATATTCTTACTCATGTCCATCGCATAAAGAAAATGCAAAGGTAAGATACTTGTCTGATACGCTGCTTACAATTCGCAACTTAGTTTTATCTTTTATATAACACATATCAGTAATAAGATCATTTTACTGATTAGAATAACATATTATAACACATAACACTGCTTATTGCAGTCAGCACATTACATAATCACATTGTCACATATGTTTAACAACCAATGAATCATAAATAAATACTTATCAAGCCAAATTATTTAAGTCCATATCAATTTCTGAAACATGTCGGTGTACCGACGACTTTATCAGGTAATTATCGAGTCTAAAACTCTATCTTGTAACTAAATAAATGTAATTATCAGTCATATTATTTTTAAATGACTTAACATAATTTTTAAATATTTATTATAATTTATCATGAATTTTCAAACATTGGAATCATTATTAAATAATTTAAATATCAAACAATTCTATTATCATAAATATTTAATTACTATTAAATTATTAATGAAACCATTGCCAAAATATTAAAGTTATTTATAATAACTGAAAATACTTTTAAAGTATTAATATTACCCTTAAATGATTTTTAAAACCATTAAAATTATTTTTAAATAATTACCATTAATCTTTAAATATTAATGTACTATTTATCAAAATATTAAAAGTCATTAATTATAACTTAAAATATTTTTAATTCATTTATATCCTTTTTAAATGATTTTTAAATTAATAAAACCATTTTTTAACTATTTATTTAATATAATTATTAAATTAATTTAATATCATTAATAATTAATTAATAATCATTAATATTAAATTATTAATAAAATTATCCTTTAAATATTAAAAGTTATATTTTATAACTTAAAATATCTTTAAACACTTTATTTTCATTTAAAATAATTTTTATAATAATAAAATCATTTTTAAATTAATTTATTTAATATAATTATTAATTAACCTTAATATCATTAATAATAATCAATTAATGAATTTTACCATTAAATATTAAAAGTTATATTTTATAACTTAAGATATTTTTAAATACCTTATTATTATTTAAAATCATTTTTAATATAATAAAATCATTTTTAATTAATTTATTTAATTCATTTAGTAAATAACTTAATTATCATTAATATTAATTTATTAATAAATTTCATCACAAAATATTAAAAGTCATTCAAAATAACTTAAAATATTTTCTTATATCATAATATAATTTTAAATGATTTTTCAAGTATTAAAATCATTTTTAAATATTTTATTTAATATTATAATTAAATAAATTAAATACCTTTAATATTCCAAAAATATTAAATATTTATGAAATATATTCAAAATAATTAAAAACTAATTTTCAGAATTTAAAATAATTTTTAATAATTTATTTGTTATTTTTAATAATTAAAAACTAATTTTCTATAATTATTTAATAAAAATATAATTTTTATATAGAAACTGTCGCTAAAGACCACCTATAGCGACAGAACCGTCGCTGTAGGTGTTCTTCGCGTTCTTCATGCATACCCAGAAAATCATACACAGCTTCGAGGGGCTTAGTTTGACCAAGCTTAATTCTTAACACAAAATGTTTCTGGATATGTTGTTGACCAGATCGTGTAGTGCTGATGCAAGACTACAATATCCAGTAACAAACATGATCATTCATCACATAACCAATGAGATCTAAGCCTTCAAAGGGACTGTCTGACCTGTTCTTCATTTTCTGGGTTACCCAGAAATGAAGAATAGTTCGACATGTCTACCTTACTTGTAATTCTGTTGATATTTTTGTGATATAATGCTTCTAGGATATAGACCACATACAAGTGTACAGATCTATTTCATAACATCAACATAACAACAATCAATTAAGCAGATACAAGCCGGTCAACCACTGTCAGAAATAAGCTCCTATCAGTTTCTGGAAATTCCCAGAAACAGTAAGTATGACCGGATGGTCTACTTTGACCATCCACTACCTTCGATTCGTTTACTTTTAAATAGATTTTAAGGCATAAACTTGTAGTACTTATACAAAACTATAACTTAGATACAAGAATAACATCAAAACATCAACACATTGACATATCTAGTGACTTAAATAAACTGTCAGACACTGAAAACCCATTTCTGGGTTACCCAGAAATGGTCCGGTCATGGTCGATCAACAACCTTTGACCAAGAATAACTTCCAATCTATTAAAGCTATGACCTTGATTCAACTTCCAAAGTAAAGATCTCATATCATACTATAATATCCACACTTAAAACACAAAAACACATAACAGAGATCAAAAACGAAATTTCTAGATTTTGTAAATCTTCAAATCTGAGCCTCTATATGTTATGGATCTAACATCTAGCAACCCAGATCATCCTTAGACACTATAAACAACATATTTAACACACAAAAAACAACATCTAACACATTGATCAAGATCAGATTTCAAGCTAGGGTTTTATACCTTCTATGATAAATTTCTGATTCTGGCTTCTGATTTGTTAGCGGATTTCGTGGGGCTTGTAAATGTGACTGAAATACTTCTATATTCCGTTGGTTTTAGTGAGAGAAGCTCTAGTATAAGTGTTTGTGCAAAATAATCTAACCAATGCTACTTTCTCTCTCCCAATCTATTTATAATACATATGTGCAATGTATATATATGGCCGATGATTTGACTGATATTTGTCAATTTAAGTCACATGGGGTTAGTAAGATTAGGTCACCCACTTCTCCTATGGTCAAAACCTAGTTGCTAGGCTCAATAATGCATAGAAGCGTATAATGGTCATTTAGCTTGGAATTTTAATGGCATTCTTGTAATCCTTGTAAACCCTTAGGGTTTAACAAAAAATAAAGTTCTAGGTTTTTATTTAGGGTTTAAAAATAATTAAAAATAAAAATTAGTTTCTAAAATTTGTAATTAGGGTTTTCTAAATTAGATTAGTTTTCTAATTACTTTATACAGGGACATTAGGGTTTTATATACTAATTATAATTAACTTTGCTAATTTAGCAATTAGGATTTACAATTAGTAATTAGGTTTTAAAATTACTAATTAGGGTTACTAAATATAGAAATTAGGGTTTCTAGTTTAGTAATTAGGGTTTTCATGATTAACAATTATAATTCTAATACTTGTAAATTAAGCACCTTATCACAATAACAACAATCTCAAACTCTAATTTGAGTTTCAAATTAGGGTTTCTCATTTTAGAAATTAGGGCTTTCGAAATATTAATTAGGGTTAATAATTTTAGAATTAGAGTTTCTAGCTAATTAGGGTTTCCAAAATTAATAAGGTTTTTCTTAATTAACATAGAATCCTATATAACACAACACAAATCAAATAACACCATTACTACATCGTCTTGAACGCGTATTAACTTTTGAACTAGGGTTTAACCAATTAATAATAGGGTTTTGAAAATATAAACCATAATTGACCAACCATTATCAATACTTACATACAGTACATATTTATAATACTGAAAAATTAAAATATAATATTATTATATTATTATTCTCATTCCTTGATAAAAATCTAAAATTAGTGTTTGGATTCCGTATCTGATTTATTTTTCCATAATTAACCTTAATAATTAAGGTAAAATAATTAACTTAATAATCTGTATAAAATTCATATAATAAAATAATTGTTATAATTATTCTAAAAATCACTTCATTTATTATTTAAATAATATATGATTATATTTTCATGAAAAATAATTAATATAACATTTATGCTCTAAAATTAATTATTATAAGAATATAATTTATAATAATCAATAGCTCTAAAATAAAATTATTTGTAAATATTCATTTAATAAATATATTTGTATTTATCACATAATTACATATACACACTATCTTGTACAAATCCTCATCTTTAAAATAAAAAAAAATTATACGCAAAATTACTTATTTATTTATATAGAAAATATCGGGTTGTTACATTCATCGTCTGCTCAGTGGTGTTGTTTATAGGAGGAACATTGTCTTCCTATTGCACGTTCTCCTAATTGGTGAGCAAAGGTGTCTCCACGGTCTCTTTTACTTCACTATTAACATTCTCGGTTGTCATTCTCAAATACTGCCACAAAATAAGGGTTAATTAAAGAAATTAACATATCACGTAATATCCTTATATTCTGATCAACCAATAAATAAGCTTAGGTAGGACACACTAGCAAAGGATTTACTCGTCTCTCTCCTCCTAGTTCTATTTCCCGATCTCCGCCAAAGACCATATCCCTAAGCTCTGATACCAACTGTCACACCCCCAAAATAGGTATACATCACCCATTCTGAGTCGCCAAAACATGGTACAGAAACAACTACAACTTTATTAATACAATTGTCGTGCAAAATACGACAACACATAAACTGTGAGTTTAAATACAAATATTGTCTTCTAGACAATATCCACACTCAAATAAGTCCTCATTACAATTATTGATACATTATTTTAAAAAAATGGCGAGGACTACTAAAACAACTTTCTAGAACCATCATTCCATACCCGACTAGTACTCGCTACATTCTCGCCTCCTAAGAAGAAAAATAGAACAAAAAGGAAAAGGATGAGCTCAACTAGCCTAGTAAAGAATATTATGACTAAGATAATATAGAATAAATTATCGTTAGTCCTCAACAGGAAAAAATCTGATAGAATATAATAGACAACAAGTTTTAGATTAACAACTGCAGCGAAAACAGCAATCCATTAGAAGAGTTGAGTAGAGAATGAATTCTACTATCTTCTAAGATTTAAAAGTTCATCATCATTATTTTATCCCTGTAACATCAATCAATATACATCTTGAATCAAATATTCATCTTTGCACTACAGGCCAAAGATATTCATTTGTATCACCAGTTGGTCATGTTCATCTAAATACATGTTCATCTTTGTACTACGAGCCAAAGATATTCATCACTTAATTATTCATCTTAGCACTATAGGCCAAAGATATTCAATAATATCATCATTTAGGACTGAGGATGATGAAAAATATCTTAAAGAAAACGAATCCAGTGAAACAAAAGGACAAATATTAAGAATTTGTACTACAATTTATCCAAGTTAAAAAATACTCTATAATAATCAATTGTGGAGCAGAATTTAAAAATAAAGATCAAAATATAGATACAATCAAAGATAATAATCATAATAGACATCTTGGACAAAGAAAAAAAAATTTTATTTTTCTGTGAATAGTGTCGTATACGTGAATAGTATCGTATACGTGAATAGTAATCCCGACACAAAAAAATAAAAATTCCACAATAAAATTTATATCAATATTTTGGCATAATGATATTGAAAGAAATAATATCATTTATAAAAAAAATAACATCCCTTACCTCAAAAGAATAGTACTTCTGGCTGGAATATCATATATAATGTTAAAAGGAACTTGCACTGTATAGCAACACTCAAAGTATCAAAATACTCACAAAAATACGCTTGATAATATAGAGAGAGAAAACTTCAATTTCTGGTGTGATTTTCAATTCTAACATAAGCACCATATTTATAGGAAAATGCTTAGAACACCAAAATAGAAAATTTAATAAAATATTATTATATTTAAAAAATTTTATGCCCACCTCTAGAAAATCTGATTTGAACACATTTGCAACACATGTGGGGCCCACCAAAATGAAAAAAATGTTTTTCTTTAAAAAAATATTTAAAACTTCAAAAATCAATTATTCCGAAACTTCAATAATTCATAATAAATAGCCCTTTCATTAGAAAATTTTGAATCTTATGTCCATTCCATAGGAAATTCAATTCTCTACAACTTTGTAAGTTTAAGTTTTTACAAATTTCAATCAGAAATTGACCAAAATTCATATACGGACGATTTTACAAGCTATAATCAAATTTCAGTCAAAAATAGGGCCCACCAACATGTTTAACATGCTTTTAACATTTATTGTAATAAAAATACTCTTCCTCCTCATTTATTCATATATCACACATTCATTGTAAAAATATCAGCATTATTATATTATTGTAATATAATAATATATTTAAATGAATTATTTTATCAGAAAAGATAAAATATCAATTTTTAACAATTGGCACTTTTTAAAAAAATTCCTCCATTTATATCCACATAAATAAATATTTTTCTTATCATATAAATCAATAATTAATTATTCATAAATAATATTACAGAATCACAATAATGACAACCAGGTCGTTCCCAGGAAAGAGGGGGCTTTCCGATAAAGATTTTTCCTTACTGACACGTAATTAGGTGACCAAATCTCTCCTTAGACAGAACTTCCTTAGACATTGCCAATAATGCTATCTAATAATATTATTCAAATAATATGAGTTATTGATCTGATAATGGAAAATACTGTGAAATAACAATTATTGAATCGACAGTATAAAATATCAACGCAACAATTATTGAATCAATAAAATAAAATATTGAACAGTAATTACGGTAACAATTATTGAGTAGTGCCTTCCTACGTAATAATCAATAATTGATGTAATACCGTGTGCTACTGTGCAACACCGTGTATTACTGTGTTTTAACCACCGGGTATTCCAACAGTGTTAACGGTAACAACTACGCCGTTATTTATAAAAAAATTCATACTTGTCATTTTCTTCATCAAATCGCTTTTCGTTATGGGGCCCACACAAGGCTGCGCCATCAGAATATTCTACGACCAAACGAATATTCCCCGACAACAAGAATATTTTATAACCACTTGCTTATTTAAGATATTTGCGCATTTTACGCATAACTTACTGTCAACATTGGGATTTTTATTTGTCCCTTTTTGTTACCTACTTTTTTTTGTGTTCTCATTTTATGTGAGATTTGTTTGAAAAAACAAGTGAAAAAGGTCCGACATATGTAATGTCGACGATTGGACTATAAGAGTCGCCAGTGGATTTTTTAACTGGTTGTACCAACACAACCGAGAAAAGGTTTGTACATTAACCTAGTGATGTGACATTGCTAAACGGGTCTGTGAAATCGAGATTCATTTAAGGTCCTGGGACTTGCTTATGCGGAGGGAAGGTGTTAGGCACCCCCTGACTTCCGTGTTACCACGGTGACTGCCGCTTTTTAAAATACTGTTATACGAATGTGTGTGTGTGTGTGTCAATGTGCTGTTATTTGGAAGTAGTGCGAGGCCTCGTTCGCACCTATATACACAGGATTTTAATTTATATAAAAATTCATTTTTAAGCAATATATGGCGGTGATGTTTTAAAAGAGGTTTTTCAAACCTAATGCTCAATAGTAATTGAGACCTTTTACACTCCCATTTTATTCAATATTCGGTTTGATTGATTTAATTTTCCAGATGCGAGGCATCTGTAACAAAATAATGTACAAAAAAGGTGCTGAACTCCTCGTAGGTATGAAAACCATAAGAGGAGATCCAAACATCACAGATAATTTTTATAAGCTGCTTACAGCTAAAAAGGTCCATCACGGGAACCGAATCTAGATTCAAAGGACTGAACATGTGATTACATGATTCCTAGCCTCACATAATGCCGCAATTGATACAAATGCAGTAAGCAGGTATATATATATAAGCTATAAATATATATATACAGACATGATCACCCGCCACGAAGCACCTCCATGGGGGATCAAAAATGTAAATAAAGTTGTAAAAGCAATCAACCACCACGGAGGAAACTCCAGGCGAGACAAAATGTACAGAAAGCTGTAAAAGCGATCAACCGCCACGGAGTAAACTCCAGGCAGGATAAAATTTATATATATATATATATATATATATATATATATATATATATATACACACACACACACACACACACACACACACACACACAAAAGCAAGTAAACGCTCCAGACCGAAGTCTAGGCTCAATCGAGGTATAACTCGATAATGTTAGTCCATATATATAAATATATATGTATATACAAACTGAAATAAAACCACAAACCGAAGTCCGGGTAAACACACGCAATACGACTCTCAACGTAAAGAAGAGGGTGTGCAAAGATGAAGAGAAATGCTTTAAAGTGTGTGAGAAGGCTTACATTGGGCTGCCAAAGAAAACTTCTATATCTTTAAAGTAGATAAACATTGGCTTCCGCTGGTACAGAAATAGCTATATGTGAGCTCATAAGTGTTTAAAATGAGAAAGCACTCAGTTTGGGGTGTGTACAGTTCAAATTGGATAGGGCTTCCTCGCCTTTTTTTCTTTCTCAAAATGGCCACCCCAAGCCCTCTATTTATAGAGGGTGTACCTGTGGCTGGGCCGCAGGTGTACCAGAGGCTGCCCGGGCTACCCCGGCTTTGCGGGTCCTACCGTCTCGCAGTACGTGCACGCATACAATGTGATGTCCACTCGAACTTTTAGAATTACAATCTGGGCATCCGATTGAGGTATATAGGGCCTATTTGGGACCGCCATTGTCAAGAGTTACGCAATGACATGGGATTAGAGGTTGTACGAAGTCATGAAGATGGGACAATGCCCTCCGATCTTTAGCTTCAAATTCTATCCGTTATCTTGCGTAATAATCACTCGGGATTGGGTTTCCTTGACTCTTGTGGAACATTGTGTATGTATCGAAGCGTTGAGATGGTACGGTGTGGCGTCATGATGGCGAGATGATGACTTTGTCTTTCACCGGGGTTATCGTCGGTTGGGCTGATAAAGTAAACGTTGCTCAGAGTTATCGCTGAGATTGGACTGCTGCAAGTGTTGAAGGTCCTCAGTGTCATCTTTGAGGTGTGCCTGTCCTCCCGGTGTTATCTCCGGGTTGGTACTAGTATCTCATTGTGAGCGCCGAGATTGAAGCTGATTGCATTTGAAACAAGTATTTCCGGGGTTATCTCCGAAACTGCAACTGCCTTCCTTGGGGTTATCTCTAAGGTTGGGATCTGCTATTCTTAGTATTGGGACTTAGATGGAACATCTCGGGGTTATCTCCGGTGTGTGTTCCGGTATTGGAACTGCAGGCCTCGGTGTCATCGCCATGGTTGGGAACTGTTACTCCTGGTGTGTGTTTCGAGGTTGAGGCTGTTACTCCCAGTGTGTGTTCTGGGGTTGAGGCTGAGCTTCCGGTAGTATCTGGACTAGATGTAAACTATCTTCCAGGGTTATTTCTGAAAGATGAATCTGCCTTCCTACAATATGGAAAGTCCTATTTATAGAGAAAACTATGGAAAATTTTCCAAAATATAGGCATTGAGTAGTCATGCATTTTTAACTCTACAGTATAATAATGCATGCATGTAGATAGTCATTAAATGCATTTTGAAAAGCTCTAGGTTAAAAACTACCACACCCTTTCTGAGGTGATTTGGAGACTTGTTGTCCAGATATTATGGATCTGGATCAGCTGAGCAGTTCCTGCAGGACCACTTCTAGTGTACGGAGGAGGGCTTCTGAAGTGCCTTGACCCCGTTCTGTTAGACAACCTCGTCGATTGGTGGAGGCGATGATACGTCCAGTTCGGGCTGATGTACCGGACGTCGAGGATGAGGAGGAGGATGTTTCGATTGCGGACCCCGTTCATGCTGCACATGTTCCCCATAGGGACCTCTAGAGTATTCAGGTGGCAAACCCAGAGCTTCTGGGTGATTTGAGCAGACATCCCTCAATGTATTTACATGCTTACGAGGTATGACGTTAGATCTTAATTTTCCTTCTGTCCTACTGATGAGGAATAAAGGATTCTGAGGTTGATCTGCATCTTGCAGGTTGCTGGCTTTACACAGTCTCGAGGGAACTGGTTCAGTATACACTCCATGTACCAAGCGCTTCACCCTGATTATAGAGCGATTGTGCATGACTGGGGATTTGGAGCATTTTTTTCCATCCTTCCCCGTCATTGCCCCTGGGGTTACCTCAGGGCATTGTCTGAGCGGTGGTTTCACCAGACTCAGTCACTCTATTTGCTGGACTGTGAGGTAATGATGATGCCAATGGATTGGCGGTTTATCACATGTATAGAGTTTGGAGGGGCGCCAGTGCCTTGCATGGCGGATATTACCCCTACCGCCGTCAGATCCTTGTTAGGAGTTTCGACGGAAGCGCTCAAGGGCAGGACTGTCCGTGCAGGTTCTTTGAGCATAGATGCTATGAGCGGGCTATTGAGCGAGCCCATGCCAGATGATGTTAGAGTCAGGGATCTCCTTCTTCAGCGATTGTTCCTGATGATCATTAGGGGCTGCTTCATAGCTGATAATTCTTCCACGATGTCGTTCGCTTTGATCAGCGCCACTCGTCATGTGGACCGTATAGGAGAGTACGATTGGGGATCCTACACCTTTGCCTATTTCCTCAGGGACATGTGTATGCGCTCACAGGGTTTGACCGAGGCTTGGTTAGGATTTTACCCATTTCTACTGGTAAGTATTTCTCTTGCCATTTACCATGTATAGGTTAAGAGTGTTAACTTACAGCAGATGTTTGCCTTTGTGTTGGCAGTTTTGGGCCTATGAGAGGCTCCCATGTTTACATCCAGTGAGTGTATTAGGGTTGGATACCCACCCACGAGGACGGCGAAGGTATCATTTCATACTGACGGAGGTCCCTGTAGCTGAGGGTTTCACTCATTATCGCCTACAGTTGGAGTTGTTAACAGCTAATGTCATCACATGGATTCCATATTCTGGGGAGCATTTGGCCGTTAGATTTGAGGATGGATACCCGACTGGTATCGAGTATATAATTTCCACCCGTAGGGTTCCTCTCTTCACAGATGGAGGATGGGAGCTCTATTTAGGAGAGCGTGCTATTAGGAGCACCACAGGAGAGATCCGTATATCGATCTTACCTCCTGCCAGGCGTTATTAGCCTGTGTCACAGTCACCCATCATAGATATCCCATTGTTGGGTGTTGATGGTTTTGCATTGTCAGAGGGTCCTTGCACTCAGGATGTATTCCAACATTGGTGGATCCTTCGTACCATTGGAGCCCAGACTCGCGCCACTCAGTTCATGGGGGATATGGTTCTAGGATCCGTGATGATGACGGATTGGCTAGCATCTGTCCGAGATCCGACTAATGTGACACAGATTGACAGCTTGACCCGGTAGTTGGACCAGGCACATATCTTTATCTGGTATTTGGGCAGAGATCTGGCAAAGGCAGATTCGTTTGATCCTTCCAGCTCAGGAGTTCGCCCCTCAGATAACCCATTTGGTTTTGCCGGCGTAGATCCTCTTTTGTATAAGTCGGGCATCCCTATTGATAGAGATCCAGTGACTCAATAGGAGTTACATCAGGTGGACAGGATTGATGATGTAGATATTGACACCATTGTCTTCTTCTGATGTGTATTTTCATTATCTCTTTTGATAGGCCTCTATTAGTAGTAGGGCATCTATGCCCCATTTCCCTGTATTTTTAGTTGTACAGAGATGATGTATTAGATGATGATATACTTAGGAATGTATGTACAGTTTTTTCATTCCCTATATCATATTGTCATCTATTATTTGGTATACATGTATCATGTTATGCATATGTATTGTAACGACCCCAAAATCTATACAATTTAAATCCCGACTTCGGTCGTTAATCATACATTCAACCTCTAAATAATAAATCATTATTCTATGTTAAACTTAATAAAATTGCGGAATATTTAAAACTTTTCTACATTTCCTTCTTTCTTGCCCTGAATCGCAACCATTACATTACATCTCTTTGATTCAATCTTATATCATGAATCGTTACAACAAAATGACTATACAAAGTCTTATATCATAAATAAATATCCATATACATTGGATAGCTCAACTTACATTTCAACAACATGTTACGTTCAAAATATGAAATACATTTCTCATAAAACATAAGTAATCTTCGTGAATATAGATCTCTATAACTCACATAGCACGTATCTTTACCTTAAAATCTTGACCTGCAAAAGTGGTTATTTGCGAGAGTGAGCTCGACAGCCCAGCAAAGTCTAACAGTTTTCATGCATCATATATCACATAATAACATGCTCGACATACATCTCATTAAAGTAACATGGCATACATGCTTTTAATTCACATAACAAATATAAAGATTGAGTTCCTTACTCAATCATCATTACTTAGCCAAAATAATGCAGTCATATATTGACTTTAACATTTCATGATTTCAACATGCATAACATATCATGCAATTTAAAACAGTTCATCAAGTCCACGTAGAAAATAGGAACCGAAAGACTTGCCTTGATCGTTGTTTACCAATAATAGCTTAACAGCTTACAGTTATCTGCACTTCACATGCCCTTGGATTAGGAAGATGATTATTATTATTTTCTCCAAATTCTTTTCTACAACACCTGTTAAAATCACTCTCAAATTCTCTCTAGTTTTCCTCTTTTCTTCTTTTTCTCTCTGTAAACTTCAACTGAGTCTTTCTTCTCCCTAACTCTAACATACGTATAATATTATAACGTATAATAATAATATAGATATTAAGTATAGGATTTAACTGACATCAGTTATAATTTTTTTTGAAAATCAAAAGCCATAAGGCTTGTTTGGCTAAGCTTAATAAAAATAACTCATTAAATCCTTACACCTTGTTTGGCATATCTAACTAAAATAAATAGATTAATCCTTATACCTTGTTTGATAAAACATCATTAAATTAAAGACTTATTATGCAATAAGACATGTTTAGAAAAACCAAATTAAACTCTTTTTATTTATTTTAATAACTCCTTTATAGCAAGGTTATTAGTCACACTTTTATTAAATTAATAAATCAATTAAAACATTAATCTATTAAATTACTTTAACACATAAATCATTATCACATAATTATAATTTCTTTTATAATTATAATTTTATTTAACCAACGAATATTTTAAATTACAATTTCCCATTTAAAATATTATAACTTATTTAAATCACCATAAGCTCTCTAGCTTACTTATTAAATTATATTATTATATAATCTCATAACAATTAATTTACTTAGCTCCTTAATTATTTACTCAACAAATAATTAAATCACATCAACTCAAATTGCCATATAATTCAATAAATATTTAATATTGCCAATAAATATTTAATATTTAATATTTAATTATTTATTCAACAAATAATTAAATAAACCACATCACTCAAATTGAACAATTATTTATTCAACAATAACATATCCATTAAATACTTAAATAAATCAATAAATATTTAATATCACGCTTTAAAATTATGGAATGTTACATCATTCCCTCCTTACAAGGATTCTGTCCTCAGAATCACAATTCAAATAAATCATTCATTACATTCTTCCCTACTTACAAAGATTCTGTCCCCAGAATCACCGAAACCTTACCTTACTAAGGTTTTCCTCAAATCTATTCATTGAATAACTTCAACACATTATCTTTATATAGGTTTTATATTTTCTACTCTCACCATTCTTGATAATAAATTCTTATAAGTTTTATTTCATAACATTTACTTAGACTCAATTATATTTGAGTATTATATATTCTTTGACCCGTTCATTATCTTTCTCTAAGGATCATTATCATATATTATATGATCAAACTCTCGGGACATTACATTCACCCTTTCTTCTAAGAATTTCGTCCTCGAAATTTTTATTTATTAATCTTTATTCATTCAATCTATCAAAAATAGATTTTACGTTAATACCTTATTCATTCATTGGATTCTATAACTACTTCCTTTCCACAAAAATCTTTCTACAATTATTAACTTTTCTATTAAAAGTTTTACATTATTCTTTGATAACTCATCTCCTTCTAATATCAACACTTCTTTTCTCACTTATTCAATATATTCATCATTCAGTGTCGCATTCTACGACTTACTTCTTTCTAAGGAATATCATCCTTACCACATTCGCCTTTTAGAATAGTAAGAATCTTCCATAATTGCTCAATAATTAGGAAGTAGTATGAATAACTCAGGAATTTAAAAGATTCCAAATCATGCTGAGGGGTCACAAGACCGTGAACTCTATTCTCGGTTTACTAGTGCTTCAACTCAATCCTTCACACTACAAACCAGAGTGTTTATCAATCACAAAGACTGAAAACACCCTCTTTACGTACACTAGGTGGCCAGCCTATTGTACCACTACGTTGGGCCGCAACGTAGTGTTTTGTAACGACTATATGCGTTACGCTCGGAACCATTGTCCCCGAAAACATGTCCCCTTATAGGGTTGTTCACCTCAGCTTTTCAACATCTGAATCCGCACCAAAATAATTTGGTTTGGCATAACTTTTCAATAAACACTTGAATTTCATGAACATCTTTCAATATTCGTCTAGCTGAATCAAATAGCATAGACCTCTACAATAATTCGGACATCAACCGAAATATACATATACATACATAGATATGAATTCTCATATCTTAAAAAATCTCAAAAATCTTTTTATGACGTCATGATACCGCACTGTATTTACAGTCCGTTGAGGATTCCGTCATTTGGTGATTTTATCATACTACATCATACCATAGTGGGCTGACGATCCTTAGATCACATCCAACACTAGGTAATACTGCATTGATGACTCCATCGTTTTTATCATCTTTGCACCAGATTACATGATGCATTAATGATATAAAATATATTTTAATATATTGCAAATCATTTTTGTCTAGCCGAAGTAATTAGCATAGACATACGAATAACAGTATTATTGTTAAAACTCATTGGTTCCATCATTTGATCCAATGTTTTTCAAGAAAATAAAAGTGTAAACATTAGCACGAAGTCAATAAATTTCGAAAGTCTAGCATAGCTAGTAGATTTAGAATACTCATGCTTCCACCATCAACTCTACTTTCTAATAATGATCCATTGCTTAATAGGTCTATCTATTCCTATCATCCTCAATACTCTATTCACACTTAATTATACCCTAGTTCATCAAACTTACCACACGTTATGAGTTCAGGAACTTGCCACAATCATATGAGTTTAAGAACTTATCCTAGTCAGACCATAGACGTCCATTCGCTGAGGGGTTCAAAAACATACCATATAATTATGAGTCACGAACCTACCATAAGTATGAGTTTTAAGAACTCGCACTTAACCTTATAATATTCTCTAACTATACTCTACCTATTTGTTATACACATGAGAAAAGAATCACCTTCTCAACATGCATATAGCAAATAGCGCGACATAAACATTCCAATGATTATCATTGTGATATACTAAGTGCAAGCACAAAATCCTCGCCAATACAAAGATTTGTACAACTCAGCCATCACAGGAGTCCTCAATTGAAATCCCACCTAACTCTATCTTTCTTTTAACTTGCTCTTTGCTCGATACGAATTCCTCGTATCACATCATCTATAACTCCTCATGAGTTATCTCGTACTATATCATAGTACATTATCTTCATAGCATCAAGCTATAATCATTCAAACATTACAAACCATCTTCCTTTTTATAACTTAAACAGATCACGTCGTGATCTTATTCTATAATCATCTCCCTTAAAATTCTTTTGTTAACTCTTGATCGTTTTGTTTTACGATCCTTATTCTTTCTCTTTTTCATCATTTACGACATTATTCGTTATCTTGGCTATTGGAGTTAGGAAACTCCCATTTCTTATCTTTATATCTCTTCAAGATTCTTCTTTGAATCTTCTTGTTTATATAACAATTCTTCCTTTAAGAATTCTAACTTCATTTACATCGCTTAACATTTCATTCGAGTTCTACACTTTCATCATACACATCCATTCTCTACACTTGGTACACATCGAGTCTCTAACAGTTTCAGTATGGTACGCTGAGTGGTTTCCCACAAACAACCAACAAACTAGGTTTCGAGTTGCTAGTTCGTATATACCTCCGCTCTATGAAGGAATCGTTTAGCCCAGAAACCATACATCAACTACTAAAGAGTACAATTGCACCATACTTAGATATAACTCTCTTTTCTTAACTTCTTTATCATTCTCTTTTTATAGACATTGTCTATTTATTATCACCTTACATCCTTATTATTAGAGTTGGGTAACCCCGCATTTATATTCCTTATAACTCTGCGAGATTCTTCTTTGAATCCTTTCACGCAAGTTTTAATCCCTTATTGTTCAAACTCTATTTGAGCTTATTCTTTCATTATATTCACCTCTCTTCTCTAAGGTTATAGCCTATGGTACTCCTACCTAAGGTTTATAACCTACAGCTTTGATACCAACTGTAACGACCCCAAAATCTATACAATTTAAATCCTGACTTCGGTCGTTAATCATACATTCAACCTCTAAATAATAAATCATTATTCTATGTTAAACTTAATAAAATTGCGGAATATTTAAAACTTTTTTACATTTACTTCTTTCTTGCCCTGAATCGCAACCATTACATTACATCTCTTTGATTCAATCTTATATCATGAATCGTTACAACAAAATGACTATACAAAGTCTTATATCATAAATAAATATCCATATACATTGGATAGCTCAACTTACATTTCAACAACATGTTACGTTCAAAATATGAAATACATTTCTCATAAAACATAAGTAATCTTCGTGAATATAGATCTCTATAACTCACATAGCACGTATCTTTACCTTAAAATCTTGACCTGCAAAAGTGGTTATTTGCGAGAGTGAGCTCGACAGCCCAGCAAAGTCTAACAGTTTTCATGCATCATATATCACATAATAACATGCTCGACATACATCTCATTAAAGTAACATGGCATACATGCTTTTAATTCACATAACAAATATAAAGATTGAGTTCCTTACTCAATCATCATTACTTAGCCAAAATAATGCAGTCATATATTGACTTTAACATTTCATGATTTCAACATGCATAACATATCATGCAATTTAAAACAGTTCATCAAGTCCACGTAGAAAATAGGAACCGAAAGACTTGCCTTGATCGTTGTTTACCAATAATAGCTTAACAGCTTACAGTTATCTGCACTTCACATGCCCTTGGATTAGGAAGATGATTATTATTATTTTCTCCAAATTCTTTTCTACAACACCTGTTAAAATCACTCTCAAATTCTCTCTAGTTTTCCTCTTTTCTTCTTTTTCTCTCTGTAAACTTCAACTGAGTCTTTCTTCTCCCTAACTCTAACATACGTATAATATTATAACGTATAATAATAATATAGATATTAAGTATAGGATTTAACTGACATCAGTTATAATTTTTTTTGAAAATCAAAAGCCATAAGGCTTGTTTGGCTAAGCTTAATAAAAATAACCCATTAAATCCTTACACCTTGTTTGGCATATCTAACTAAAATAAATAGATTAATCCTTATACCTTGTTTGATAAAACATCATTAAATTAAAGACTTATTATGCAACAAGACATGTTTAGAAAAACCAAATTAAACTCTTTTTATTTATTTTAATAACTCCTTTATAGCAAGGTTATTAGTCACACTTTTATTAAATTAATAAATCAATTAAAACATTAATCTATTAAATTACTTTAACACATAAATCATTATCACATAATTATAATTTCTTTTATAATTATAATTTTATTTAACCAACGAATATTTTAAATTACAATTTCCCATTTAAAATATTATAACTTATTTAAATCACCATAAGCTCTCTAGCTTACTTATTAAATTATATTATTATATAATCTCATAACAATTAATTTACTTAGCTCCTTAATTATTTACTCAACAAATAATTAAATCACATCAACTCAAATTGCCATATAATTCAATAAATATTTAATATTGCCAATAAATATTTAATATTTAATATTTAATTATTTATTCAACAAATAATTAAATAAACCACATCACTCAAATTGAACAATTATTTATTCAACAATAACATATCCATTAAATACTTAAATAAATCAATAAATATTTAATATCACGCTTTAAAATTATGGAATGTTACATGTATGTATGTCCAGAGATATTCAGCATTAACTCCTGGATGGTATTATGATACAGCCCACACAGATGTCTTCTTCGATAGTTAGCCGCATAAATCACACCCCACCATTATTGGTGGCATCCCGTCTGAGATATTAGTATGATAGTATGTCACCCTCAGATAGGGTGACCGTAGATCAGTTGTTACAGCAGACCATGACCCTTTTGATGTTTCAGGTTCCTACAGGATTTGTGGAGGACATGTTGGAGCACTGGATACTGAAGAGACAAGTTTTTCAGTTTGGGATCCAGGTGTTAACTCCCACTCTGGAGGAATATGCACGGTTGACGATGCTACCATTAGATAGACCTTGTGTGCATATGACTTTGGGGGATATGAGTCGACGGTTCATGACTCTCACTGGATTGAGGCGTAGGATAGTACAGGATAAGCTTACATCTGGCCACGTTATATTCCAGCGTTTTCTGTTTGACAGATTTGGCTCTGAGGTTAGTTATAGACAACATTCCGGGGATTTCACCACACCGGAGGATCATTGGCGTCTGACCAGGATTGAGGTACTGGTATTGTGCGTATTGTCATACGTCTACATGCCATGGTATATGGATGAGTTGCACATAGGAGTTATCATGGCGGTGAGAGCTCTCAGGGAGGGTCATACCATCATACCGATGATTATAGCCGAGACATTGAGGTCAGCTACATATTGCTGCACTTATCTGACAGGAGTATTTACGGGCAGTTCGGTCATGCTATACGTGTGGTTTATGTCACATCTGAGACCGATGGGCACTTTCAGACGGCATGGGTATTGTTTCACCCATGATATAGCCATGTCATATTCATTTCAGCCTGCGGAGTGTACGGATGATGCATCCTGGACCGCTTTCTTAGCTGATATGGTAGACCCGTTTAGTATATTACCGTGCTCAGGGCTCAGCTCACCTTATAGATTTATTACTCATACTCTGGGCATGGATTACATCCCTCTAGCTGGTTTGAGGGGCATGACTACTTACCATCCACTGGCCGTGATGTCGCAATTTGACCAGTTTCAGGATTTCCATCCTTTCGAGGGGGCGCTAGGCTAGCGTTTAGCTTCTCGCTATCTTTCAGCAGAGGACCGATCCCATGTGTATGCATGTTGGGATCAGCGCGAGATAGTCGCTTTCTCTATTAGTCATCCAGGTTATTCTACTGAGTATTCCGACTGAGGTAGTATCCACATTGTCGAGTATTGATTCAGATGATAGAGAGCCCATGGAGGACATTGATTCTCACACCGAGGAGGAGCCATCTACTGGGTTGCCAACATCTCCTTTAGATTCTCCCAGTACTAGCACTGTCGTGATTTAGCATTCAGCACAGTACTTTAAGCGTAGTCTTCATCTGATGACCTTTGAGAGAGATAAGGCTAGAGCCCTGATGTTAACTGCCCTAGATGGGAGAGACGCAGCTCTATTAGAGAGAGAAGAGGCATTAGCTCGTAGCGATACCGCTGTTGTTGAGCGGGATGAGGCCAGATCAGCCATAGATGCAGTGATAGTTGAGCGGGATAGTGCCATATCTGCCCGGGATGTAGCCATTACAGACAGTACTGCAGTGAGGTCCCTTACCACTAGCATGCTTACCGAGATAAGCACATATATTGTTGAACATATAATCATCATGCAGATGGCTGCAGATCTGTTGGGTCGTGTGGATATCCTCGTACATGAGACCACAGCTTTGCCTCCTTCTTCAGAGAGGGATGCCATGTTAGGCTTGTTAGCTCGCATATACACCGATTTATAGATGGGCTTGTACTTTCCTGCACAGACTAGCTTAACCATTTTGTCATGTACAGTTTACATTATGTATATCAAATAGCATTATATATAGCAGGGAAATATATTTTTGATCACTTCCCTTTTAGATATGCTTTGATACTTGCTTGATATTTGCATGCTTCTTCAGGGCTTGTAGTTTTGATGTATTCTGAATTCCTCCTTACTAGATGGACATTGAGTTGTCTCTGGATAGTTCATAACAGATCACGGATCTGTGTGTATCCCTACCATCTTTGGTGTCTTGGGACTAGTTTCTATATAAAAATAGGGAGAGGAATGTGGCTTTTCTCTTTGAGATTGACCGCACTACAGATGGTCGCCAGTACTCCTATTTAGGAGGAGCCTAGTTAATTCCATCTCTTATGGATTGGTGTTGCTCTTCAAAGAACAACTGCAGCTTAGATGGTCGTCGAATCTCCTATTTAGGAGGAGTTCAGGTAATTCCATCCCTTTGGTTTGAAGCCAGTTAAATGTGATGGATTGAGGTTTGATCCCAGTACCGTTGATAAGTATTTGTGTTTTGGTAGGGGGTTAGATCGAACCATGAATGGCTGCCTATGTACTCCTATTAAAGAGGAGATCAGGTCTGCGTAGTTCGAACCTGGTGTAAGAGGTTCAACGTTGTTTGTGAAAGGCAGATGGGTGTAGAAGCTTTATTGATGAAGAAGGTTGTAGAAGTGTTTTTGTGGTTTTTGTTTTTGTAGAAAAGGGTAGGAATGTTTTTGTTGTTTTTTATTTATTACGACCAGGCCATATAGAATATGGTTGCCTACGTACTCCCGTGTATCAAGGAGATCAGGTCGACGTAGTTGGCCCTTCAAGACGAGTTGAAAAGCGTGATCCCATGTACAGGATAAACTGTGGGGAAGAAAGATTAATTCCATGTACATGTCAAACTGTGGGGAAGAAAGTTTAATCCCATGTACAAGATAGACTGCGGGGAAGAGGAAGTTTAATCCTAGGTTGAGGACAAACTACAAGTACGATAAGTTTGATCCTATGAATGGGTAGCCAAATTGCAAACGCGAGAGGCTCAATCCGCAATGGGATGACCTAAGTTGGATGAACACAGTGAAGCCAGGCTGCTAGCTTGAACAGTATGTTTCCTTGAGGGGCAAAGTGTGAAAAAGAGTTGTATGTTTCCCTGAGCGTCCATCAACACTCTGAGGGATTCCATTTCTACTTCTATGGGGAGTACTGCTTCCATCCCATAGGTTAATACATAGGGGGTTGGCCCAGTTGAAGTGCTCATTGATGTTCTGTAGGCTAACAGAGTAAGAGGCAATAAGTCAGGCCATCCTCTGTGGTTGGCGGACATCTTTTACATAATCTTTTTGATGTTTTTGTTAGCCGCCTCAACAACACCATTCATCTTTGGACGGTAGATGATGGAGTTAAGGTGTTTGATGTAGAATTTACTGCATAGTTCCTCCATCATTTTGTTGTTGAGGTTCTTAGCATTGTTTGATACAATTACGTCGGGTTGTCCATATTGACAAATGACATTGTTTCTAATGAAAGCAATGACTACTTCTTTGGTAACCCTGGGGAAGGAGGCTGCTTCTACCCACTTGGTAAAGTAGTCGATCATGGTGAAGATGAATCGATGTCCATTACTGGCTTTGGGCTCGATGGGCCCGATCACGTCCATTCTCCACATTGAGAAGAGCAAAGGCGAACCATATTATGGAGTTCCCGTGGAGGGGCGTGGATAGCATTTCCATGAATTTGGCATTGATAACATCTCTTGACGAGGTCATTGCAGTTAGCTTTGAGAGATAGCCAATAATGTCTTGTCCTGAGGATCTTTTTAACAAGGAGGGGGCCACTCATGTGTGGGCCACATACTCCACCATGGACTTCATCCATGAGTCTCTGAGCTTGATCCTTATCCAGGCGTCTGAGGAGACCTAGTCCTGCATCTCTCTTGTAGAGTGCATCTCCGCTCAGGTAGAATTTCATAGTAAGTCGAGGAATCCGCCTTTGCTCCTTCAGGCTTGCCTCAGTGGGTGTAGATCCATCTCGCAAGTACTCCTTAATATGCTGATACCAAGGTTGTTGGATGGGAGGTAGTTCACCCGATACTTCTCCAACATAATTCCCATAGGCTGGCGCCTTTTACAGGGCAAATGTGATGCTTGGCATGTGTTCCTTGTCAGGCATGTGACTCAAGGAGGCCAAAGTTGCTAATGCATCTACGAAGTCATTCCTATTACGAGGAATGCGTAGAAAGGAGATCTCTTCGAACTCCGAAGCCATCTGTAAAACTTATCGATGGTAAGGCAGTAAACGTAGCTCTTTGGTTTGATAGATTTCTGTGGATTGTTTGATTACCAACTCTAAATACCCAAAGACATTTATCCGCCTGATACCCATTGAATAGGCCAGTTTTAGTCCCATGATACAGCCTTCATACTCAGCTGTATTGTTGGTGCTAACAAACTGTAATTTTTCAGCGACGGGATACTACTCCCTCGTACCGGATACTAGAACTGATTCAGCTCCAGAACCTTCCATATTAACAGCTTCATCGAAATACATCTTCCATGTTTGGCGTGTATCGTACTAATGGGGTTGTTGAATTGTCATTACCCCTTCATCGGGGAAGTATATCTCCAAGGGTTTGAAATCCCCTGAAGGTGCGGTGGCCAGTTGATCCACAATTCATTGACCTTTAATGGACTTTTGAGTGACGTAAACAATGTCAAATTATTGCAAAATCAACTGCCATCTGGACAGCCGACAATTCAGTATGGGTTTACTGAACACAAACTTTAGAGGATCCACGCGGGATATGAGATGGGTTGTGTGCCCATGGAGGTAATGTTGTAACCTCATGGCAACCCATGCTAAAGCACAACAAGTCTTCTCAATCAGAGTGTACTTGTGTTCACTGATGCTGAATCTCTTGCTGAGGTAATAGATAGCTCGTTCTTGGCCTCTATCGTCTTTCTGACCCAACATGCAGCCCATAGCATTGTCACTTATGGACAGGTACATGAACATGGGAACATCATCCCTAGATGGTACCAAAATAGGAGCTTTGACTAGCATCTCTTTGATGGTAAGGAAGGCCTTCTAGCACTCATCATCCCATTTCATGGAGGAGTTCTTCCTTAACAGCTTGAAGATAGGGTCACAGGTTGCTGTGAGTTGAGAAATGAATCTACTAATGAAGTTGACTCTTCCCAAAAATCCCCGTATCTCCTTCTCTGTCTGAGGAATGGGCATTTCAGTAATGGCCTGGATTTTGGTGGGATCCAGCTCGATTCCTTTATGGCTGATTAGAAATCCTACCAACTTGCCTAATTTAACACCAAAGGCGCACTTAGCTGGATTCAACTTCAAGTTGTACTTACGCAACCTGTTGAAAAGCTTTTTGAGATGGTCTAAGTGGTCCTCTTCCTTCCGGGACTTGACGATGATGTCATCCACATAGATCTCTATCTCTTTATGCATTAAGTTATGGAAAAGAGCCATCATAGCTCGCTGATAGGTAGCTCCGCATTGATAAGACCGAATGACAATCGTCTATAGCAAAAGGTTCCCAAGGCGTGATTAAAGCAGTTTTCTCTCCTCCTCAGCAACCATGATCTGATGGTACCCCGCAAAGCAATCGGCGAAGGAGTACATGTTGTATTGAGCAGTATTGTCAATGAGAATGTGGATAAAAGGCACGGGAAAGCTATCTTTAAGGCAAGCTTTGTTCAGATCCCGATAATCCACACAGATTTGCACCTTTCCTCCAGGCTTAGGCATGGGCACGATGTTGGATATCCATTCAGGATATGTGGACACCATGATAATACCAGCTTGAAATTGTTTCATAATTTCTTCTTTCACCTTTAAACTCCACTCAGGTTTCAATTGCATGAGTTTTTTCTCGACTGGCTTGAATTCCTCTTTAATGGGAAGGTGATGAAGAACAATGTCTGTGGACAAACCCATCATGTCTTCATGAGACCGTGCAAACACATCCTGAAATTGGGTTAGTAGCGTAACCATGTCATTCCGTTGGTTTGGGGTAAGGTCTGAACCAATCTGGATTAACTTAGGGCTTTCTGAGGTTCCAAGATTGAAGGAGGTGGTTTGATCAAGATTGGGTTTAGGTTTGTCTTTGACCCATTCTTTGATCTCCGGAGGCACCTCAATGTCCTCTTGTATTTCCAGCAAGTCTGAGTCCAACTTTTCATCAAAGTTACAATCCTTGTGGAGAAGAGGCATCTTATCAGCAAGTACAAGCACATCTAAATTCAGAGTCTTGAAACAAAATATGCTTTCACTTAATATATATGAAACTGTTTAATTATACACAGTGTTAGCATGTACGAACAAAATAACTACTAATATTGTATAAAAAAGTAAGCAGTTATGATATCTACAGGGCAGAAAGAATTCCTGCCCATTTTACCCTTGTCGACCAATGTAAGGAGTGTTGCTCCAATTAGCAAGGGCAAAGTACTGGGGGACTGCAAAGATAGAGGGGCTGTCACCGTCCTCTTTCTCCCGAATGATGACCATTACATCTAGGCAATCATTGTCTGGGGTACATCTGTTTGTATGTTCATCATGGACAATGATGCGTACACCTGACATCATTCTGACGATGTCTTGTTTAATTCTCTGTTCCTCTTCTTCCACCTTGGGATCGGGAACAAAGACTTCCTTTTTCTTTACCGGTATTGGTTTAGGAAATAACATAGCCATTATGTTGGCTGGCACCTTTACTGGAGATTGTGAGGACTCTGGATGTACAGGTGTAAATAACAGCCGTGCAGCTGAGGTGGAAGGAATCTGCTTATGTTTATGTGGATTTCTGTAACTGGAATTGGCAGAATAGTCTAGTTCGGTTGTCCCAGTTTGATTGGACATTTGGATAGGGTGCTTATTACCCTGATGATTTTTCCCCAGCCCTTGGCCCGGCTAGTGTCCCAATGACATCATTTCTTGAATAGCTGCCATCACTTCGGCAGAAATCTTGGGTATGGGAAATGGTGTCCCAATGGCATGAAACTGACCGGCTCAACATCGAAATTGAATCTGATGAACGGTATGTCACCCTGTTGAGGGCATTCCAACTCAGCGTTGACTGTAACTAAGCTATTATTGATAATGTATTTCAGTTGCTGATGAAGAGTAGAGGGGACTGCCCCAGCCATATGAATCCATGGTCTCCCTAGAAGTAGGTTGTATCCTGTATCTATTTTGAGCACGTGAAAAGATACGAAAAATGTATGAGGACCAATCTTAATTGGCAACTCAATCTCTCCGACTGAATTCCGACGGGATCCATCAAAAGCTTTGATGATCGTATGGCTACTTTGGATTCGGTTGAGATTGACGTTCATCTTCAGCAACATAGCATAAGGGCAGATATTCAGAGATGAACCTCCATCTACCGAGACTCCAACGAGCATATATCCGGAGGATAAAACCGCAATGTGTAACGGCTTGCAATGACTGGTCCCTTCGGGTGGTATGTCATCATCAGTTAAAGAGATCACATTGTTGTTAAAAATGTGATCAGCCAGATGTTAAAATTTTTCCACATCCACTGATTTCGGCAAGTAGGCTTCTTCCAAGACCTTTAGTAGGATCTTCCTGTGATCTTTGGAAGTTAAGACCAAGTCTAATATTGAGATTTGATGTGGAGCTTCTCTTAAGCTTAAAACCACCTTGGCTTCACTATGACCATAGCACGGAGGAATTTTTCAATCTTCTCCATGGAAATTTTCCCATTTGATTTAACGGCAGGCTTTATTACCTGTTGGGGAAGATACAGTGGATTCTCCTTCGACACTATAGTAGTTGTATGCGAGGTAGATCCTTCACCTTCTTCATAATTTCACGAAACTGTGTGCAAGCTAACAATAGGATATTGTGCTCTGCATAGTAAATTGATTGGCTTGGGAGCGGCCACTTTCAAAGGATTGTTGCTTCCTCTGAGTTGAATTGTTGGTATAGTGAGTGGCTTGACATTGCCATCAGCCTCAGTGGAGATAACTGCCACCAATCCCTTCCATGTAGTAGGACAGGTATTCTCACTGCCACGTAGCAAAGTATCATCGTCTGCTAGTTGCAGGACACCACTATCAATGAGATTCTGGATAAGGTGGTGGAGTGCCCAGCATTCTTCTGTGCTGTGATCGCGAGAATGGGAGTGATATTGACATACTCCATCAGAATTGTACCGTCCTGAATGGGGATTGATTGGAGGTAGAAGAGAAGTAATCCTTCCTTCATTGATTAGCATCTGAAGGATTTCCTCCATTGGTTGGCCCAGATATGTAAATTCCCTTCTGTTGGCAAAATTTCGATGAGCTTTGGCATTCGCTCTCTTTGCCACTTTGTCCTCCATCGTATCTCTTTCTGGAGGTGACGAGAGAATATTCATGACAAAAGGAAGGAGACTAGCATGCTCCTGGCTTACTAAATGGCGTGTAACTTAATGCTGGTAGGTCACCAGTTCTGCCAATTTCTCAATTTGTTTGCAAAGAGGTTTTATCTTTCGTTCCATTGCGAATTGGAACTTGGCATAATCCCACTTCTCAACACCATCTTTGATGGTCTGAGATGACTCGCCACTGAAATCGGAACTCTGTCCACTGCTCCAACTGATCATGTTAACCTCTTCTTCTTTGTGTTGAGGAAGAGGGTTATCTTGAACGTGAGGTTGATCCGGTTTGGTGACCACGATCTCACCGTTGTCTATCAAATCTTAGATCTTGTGTTTCAAGTCCCAACAATCTTGAGTATCATGTCCAGGTGTCCCAGCATGATAAGCACATTTCCGAGCAGCATTAAAACCCCTACCATTAGGGCTGGCTGGTGGAAGAAGATGCGTGATTTTCTTCTGCGTTGTCAGAAGAGTGAGAATATTCTCGAGAGAGTCCCCTAAGGGTGTGAACACTTGAAGGCGTTTGCGTTCTCCACCTTTTGGTATTGTAGGGTTTGAAGACTGTTCTTGAATGGGAGTGTGATTTCTCCTCTGGATAGGCATGGTCTGATTACCTTTTTGACCCTGTAGTATCAGGGAAACATCCTCCTCTTTCTTTTTATGGACCCTCCGGGGGTTGTTTCCATAATTTCTGGATTGGATGTGCTCAGCAATAGCTTTAAGGGCAGCTAGGTCTTGAATCTTTCTTGACTTCAATCCCATATCAGCCATCTCCCCATGTTTGATCATTTCAAAAAATGGTTTACCGATGCCAGCTAAGACTCTCTCATAGAAAAGAGCTTCTTGTATATCGATAAATGTCATGACCATCTCTGACTCTGTCATAGAAGGAGTTACTTGAGCCGCAAGACGCCTCCACCTTTGAGCATATTCTCTAAAAGACTCATTGGACTGTTTCTTAACCTTGGTAATCTAATACCGGTCAGGAGCCATTTGAGACTGGAAGTTGTATTGTGTGAGGAAGGCGTGAGCTATCTCTTCCCAGCTATGGATCTTTGAGTTGTCTAATCTGGTATTCCACGTACGGGCTTCCCTAGTCAGACTCTTTTGGAACAGCTGCATTCTGAGCTTCTCGTCCTCTGTATAAGATCCAAGTTCTCCGATAAACACCTTCAAATGTGTGTAAGGATCTCCTAACCCATCATATTTTTTGAATTCAGGAGTTTTAAACTTTTCTGGATAATGAACACCAGGGAATACACAAAGGTCAGCATATGAAACACTCCTGTGTGCTCCAATTCCTTTGATAGCGCGAAGGGTTTCTTCCATTTGAAGAACTTTCTTTTTGATGTCACCGGTGTCTGGATCTCCTATGAGATGGGCAGCATCATAACTTTTGTTGGTTGTATCCAACTGCAGTTCAGGTATTGTAATGGCTTTATCAGAACCTTGAGTTCCTCCTTATGTAGAGGATTCAGCATGTACGGGTATTTTTGGACCTTGCGTAGATTGGTGTAGTTCTTTAAGTAGAACAACCAAATATGTAATTTTTTTACTTAATCCGTCAAATTCCTCGTGAGAAACTGGATTAGACTGGTCAGATGAAGATATGATTGGTTGTAGGCATGCGGCCTTTTTGGACTTTGACTTGGTAATAGGTCCGAATGCTTCCCTGTGACAAAACTAGCATAGTTTAGTTTTAAGGAGGGTGTAAATGTTAACATGTTATGTGATGTGTCCGTTTTAGGAATTTTGTTCTACAAAACAGATGTTAGATGTTCGTAATACAGGATGGCATGTTAATTTAAATATGTATATGCACATATATTTCTTCATATTTCTCATTACATGGAGATGAATATGGAATGTAAATTACAAGTAATTGACTTTACAAGTAATTTTGAAATGAGAAAGCATGAGGAGACTTTCCTCCGTGTTTGGTTTATCAGAGGCTGACCTATCTTAGGTTACTCTCGCAGCTTTTTGGCATGAAGGTTCCCAAATCATCGCAATTTACTCGACAGGAAGTTAATCCGATCTTTCAACTGGAGCGAATTTGGGTGGTGCCTTTCCTGAGCCTCATTGGAATTAGTCTTCCTATGAGTTCAGTAATCAAACACCGACAGGATAGCCTCCTGGTGGAGGAACCACACAACATACATTCACATACAACGTGTCTCACCGCTTATGAAAATGATGACATGTGCGAATCACTAATATCACAGGCAGATATAATGTAAAACATTAATCGCAGTAAAGATATGCATTCGTACACATTCATCATAAATGTAAATGCAACATCTACACACAAGCATATAATAGTTTTGAAAAGCTTGCAATAGCGGCTTAAGTCCTCTTACTGGTGTCCCCAGCAGAGTCGCCACCTGTCGACGTCGGAATTTTTATTTGTCCCTTTTCGTTACCTATTTTTTTTGTGTTCTCATTTTATGTGAGATTTGTTTGAAAAAATAAGTGAAAAAGGTCTGACATGTGTAATGTCGACGATTGAACTATAAAAGTTGCCAATTGGTTTTTTAACTGGTTGTACCAACATAACCGAGAAAAGGTTTGCACATTGACCCAATAATGTGGCACTGCTAAACGGGTCTGTGAAACCGAGATTCATTTAGGGTCCGGGGACTTTCTTATGCGGAGAGAAGGTGTTAGGCACCCCCCGACATCCGTATTACCACGGTGACCGCCACTTTTTAATAAACTGTTATATGAATGTGTGTGTGCGTGGGTCAATGTGCTGTTATTTAGAAGTAGTGCGAGGCCTCGTTCGCACCTATATACACAGGGTTTGAATTTACATAAAAATTCATTTTTAAGAAAGATATGGCAGTGATGTTTTAAAAGAGGTTTTTCAAACCCAATGCTCAATAGTAATTGAGACCTTTTACACTCCCATTTTATTCAATATTCGGCTTGATTGATTTTATTTTCCAGATGTGAGGCGTTTGTAAGAAAATAATGTACAAAAAACGTGCTGAACTCCTCGTGGGTATGAAAACTATATGAGGAGATCCAAATATCACAGATAAATTTTACAAGCTACTTACAGCTGAAAAGGTCCATCACGGGAACCGAATCTAGATTCAGTGGACTGAACCTGTGATTATATGATTCCTAGGCTCACGTGATGCCGCAATTTATAAAAATAAAGTAAGTAGGTATATATATAAAAGCTGTAAATATATATATACATACATGATTACCCGCCACGAAGCACCTCCATGGGGGATCAGAAATGTAAATAAAGCTGTAAAAGCAATCAACCACCATGGAGGAAACTCCAGACGGGACAAAATGTACAGAAAGTTGTAAAAGCGATCAACCGCCACGGAGTAAACTCCAGGCGGGATGAAATTTATATATATATATATAGCAATAAACGCATATATAAAATATATATTTACAACAGTTGATATATACAATAAATATATATATATATATATATATATATATATATATATATATATATATATATATATATATATATATATATTAAAGCAATAAACGCTCCAGACCGAAGTCTATATCGAACAAAGTTCGACATGCAATTATATATATATATATATATATATATATATATATATATATATATATATATATATATATGGACTAACATTATCGATAATGTTAGTCCATATATATATATATATATATATATATATATATATATATATGTATGTATGTATATACAAACTGAAATAAAACCACGGACCGAAGTCTGGGCAAACACATGCAACACGACTCTCAACGTAAAGAAGGGAGTTTTCAAAGATGAAGAGAAATGCTTTAAAATGTTTGAGAAGGCTTACAGTGGACTGTCAAAGAAGACTTCTATATCTTTAAAATAGATAAACACTGGCTTCTGTTGGTACAGAAATAGCTATATGTGAGCTCACAAGTGTTTAAAATGAGAAAGCACTCAGTTTGGGGTGTGTACAGAGCAAATTTGACAAGCCCTCTATTTATAGAGGGTGGAGCTGCGGCTGGGCCGCAGGTGTACCAGAGGCTGCCCGGGGTGCCCCGGGCTTCGCGGGTCCTGCCGTCTCGAAGTACGTGCACGCATGTAACTTGATATCCGTTCGAACTTTCAGAATTGCAATCCGGGCATCCGACTAAGGTATATAGGACCTATTTCGGACCACCGTTGTCGAGAGTTACGTAATGACATGGGATTAGAGGTTGTACAAAGTCATGAAGATGGGATGATGCCCTCCGGTCTTCAACTTCAAATTCTATATGTTATCATGCGTAATAATCACTCGGGATTGGTTTTCCTTGACTCTTGTGGGATATTATGTATGTATTAAAGCATTGAGACGGTACGGTGTGGCGTCATGATGGCGAGATGATGACTTTGTCTCTCACCAGGGTTATCGCCAGTTGGGCTGATAAAGTAGACGTTGCTCAGAGTTATTGCTGAGATCTGACTGCTGCAAGTGTTGAAGGTCCTCAGTGTCATCTCTGAGGTGTGCCTGTCCTCCCGGTGTTATCTCTGGGTTGGTACTGAGTATCTCGTTGTGAGCGCCGAGATTGAAGCTGATTGCATTTGAAACAAGTATTTTTGGGGTTATCTCCGGAACTGCAACTGCCTTCCTTGGGGTTATCTCCAAGGTTGGGATCTGCTATTCCCAGTGTTGGGACTGATACGAAACATCTCGGGGTTATCTCCGGGATGAATCGGTCTTCTCTGGTGTGTGTTCCGGTATTGGAACTGCAGGCCTCTGTGTCATCGCCGAAGTTGGGAACTGTTACTCCCGGTGTATGTTACAGGGTTGAGGCTGTTACTCCCAGTGTGTGTTCCGGGGTTGAGGCTGAGCTTCCGGTAGTATCCGGACTGTATGTGAACTGTCTTTCAGGGTTATTTTTGAAAGACGAATCTGCCTTCCTGCAATGTCAGTAACAGGTGTGCAGAAAAATTTGAGTGTCTACACTTACCACATTAGTCAAATCAACACTTACTATTTTAAAATAATAAATAGTGAAAATTCAATTTCATTTATAAAAAGTTGGGGTCTTACACCAATCCTATTAGCAAGCCCTAATGTGATTAGTAAACTTTAATATAATTAGGAACCCTAATTATAATTTAGAAATCTTAATTTTCTATTTCAAATTCGAATTAGAAATTCTAGAAATATATTTTTTAACCTTAGGGTTAAACCCTTAGGGTTGCACAAGTTACATTTATGCCATTAAAAATGCAAGTTTAATGTCTAAAATACCCTTTTCTTACCTATATGCTAAAAGTTTTTCTAGAATGCAATGACTCACCATGTTAGGTAATCCCACGTGCTGGAAATCTTGCTAAATCTTATTCATATTGCCACCTTGCAACCTATAGATACATTGTATCAAATACTAGAAAGATCAAAGAGAGAGAAAGTTCACATAATTAGTACATTTGCTCTCTAACTCTCAACAAACCTCTTCTCTCTCCAAACCTCCGAAAATACTAAGTGTATCAGTCACTAACACCAAGATCAGTAGAAGAGATCAAAGATCAAAGCTTTAACTAGAAAGGTATAAACCCTAAATCATATTTTGATATTGTATGAAAAGACCAAGTTTGTGTTTATGTGCTTTTATATATGCTAGAAGATGTTTTATGATGATCTATGATGATCTAACATAGATCCATAGCATTAAAGTGGGTTAAAATTAAAGTTTTCAAAAACTGTCCAAGAACCCTGAAAGTACTCTGACAAGCTAATGTCAGTGGCCTTAGAACTTTATCTGTTTTTGCTTTGTTATGTTTTAAGTTCTAAATTTGTAGTCTGACATGAGGATTGTGATCTGGAAGTGGAATCATAGCTATTCCATGTACAGATTACAAGTTATTATTGGTCAAAGACAGTTGACCGAGCATGACCGAGCGATTTCTAGGTAACCCAGAAATCCTTAGGCAGCGTCTGACAAGATTTTGCCAAGCCAAGAACTGTCAGGTTTTATATGTTTAGGTGATGTGTTTGTAATCAGATTGTAGCCTGCTAGATGGACTCTAGATCCATACCTTTAGATCCTTCAAACAATCAACCAATCAAATGGAGTGGCTGGTCAAAGTAGCCTACTCGACCACGATTTCTGTTTTCTGGAATTTCCAAAAAACGTATGAACTAGTTTTCTGACCATGTTTGACCAGATGGCATCGTGTGGTTGTGACGTTGTTGGACTGAGATCATGATGTATAATTGTTCCTTGACATAAGGTCTACACGTTTGGACCAAGAGAACACCTATTGGATGACCAGAACCTAGAGAAACTCGAGCCTCAAAATGGACCCTCAAAGCTGGCTGGGTTTCTGGGTTACCCAGAAAACCCAAGAAGCTCTGACAGTTAGTTTGGATGGCCAAATCTCCTTGATATGATGTGGTATGACCAAAATAACAGTTGGATTTTATAGTGTTACACATATACTACAACATCAAAATCTAAGTTAGCCTAGAAATAAATTTGAATGTGAATTAGAGTCGGTCAAACTTGGCATGTTGAACACTGACTGTCAGTGTTCTTGAGCCCCAAGAACACCAACAGCGACGGTTATTGTCGCTATAACCTATAGCGACAGTTTTAATTAATTTATTTTCTGAATTTCTGAAAAATGCTTTAAAATATAAATAAATTTCTAAAAATTACAAAAATAGTTTTAAAAATTATTTTCAGTTATGAAAAATAACTTTTGATAATTTAGGACATTTTTCATTAATATTTATAATTATTTGAATATTAATATTATTTAATTTATTTAATTAGTATATTAAATAAATTAGAGAAAAATAATTTTAATATTATAAAAATTATTTTAAATAAGAATAAAGTGTTTAAAAATATTTTGAGTTATAAAATGTAACTTTTAATATTTTTGGAGAATTTTCATTAATAATTATATTAGATTTATTTAATTATATTAAATAAATAAGTTAAAAATGGTTTAATTGATTTAAATATCATTTAAAAATTAATAACTTTTAATATTTTGATACTAAATTCATTAATATTTAAATATTAATGGTGATGGTTTAAAAATGACATTAATTATTTTAAAAATTATTTAAGGATAATATTGATGATTTAAAAATATTTTAAGTTATTAATAATAACTTTAATATTTTGACAAGTATGTCATTAATATTTTAATATTATTAAATATGAATGATGATGGGATTAATCAGTAATTAAATCTTTTAAAAATGATTCTTATACTTGAAAAATTATTATAAAATATAATAGTTGTTTGAAAATTATTAAAAGCTTCCAAAAAATATTATGAACAATATTTGACTTATCTAAAATAATATTGAAGCTTTGAGACCAAGTTTAATTGACAATAATAGTGTTAATTATCGGATACGGTGACCTGGACACCGAGAAAAGACCGAAGTCCAACCAGACCAAACTAGTTAGACTTGATAAGTGTTTATATAGGTTATAAACACTTATGTGAATATGTGGTGATGTGTCTAGGATAAATATTGATTGTAAATTATAGTATTGTGTGTTCTAAATTATTGTGCTAATTGTGAGACCGATATTGTGATTATAGGTCTTTCAAACGCAGATAAGTATATTGTGTAGCAGTAATCAACGCGGAAGGCAAGTTTCTTTAACTCAACCTTGAGTTAATATTTTTTTAAATATTATGGTGGTTAATTATTGTTGATTAGACCATGTCTGAGAATTATTATTTATTATTCGCAGTTAGTGCATGTTTATTAATTCAAATTGAATTAGTGATTCTGAGAATATACTTGGAGAATAACTGTTGTTGGATACTTACATCCGTAGAAGATATCATTGATAGTACAGATAATTTAAGTCTATTATCGAATTGTGTTGAGAAATGTCTTAGCTAATTATTCTGGCTAGACGAACATTTGCTAGGACTTGATAGGTTCGTGAAGAAAATTTAATTATTATTGACAGATCGATGCCAATTATTTCAGCTAGATCGAGAAAGTGATTAGATATTGAAATCATTGTATTTCGTTGTTGTGATTCGAATTCTGGTTATAAGACTGAGAAGAACAACCTTTTATATAAAGGGAACAGTTTAGTCGTATATTCGGTCGTTACACGCGTGTAAGTATTATGCATAATATAGGGTACAAGGAGTTGGTCGCTCTAAGTACTTGCTGAGGGGTATGATTTAATCCTTACGGTTATTTGATACACATGGGTATATCAAAGTAAAATCTTTAATAGTTACTCGAGAAGAGAAGTTCAAGATCCAATAGATCGCTCAACATAAATCTGGAAAATATTCCACTTTGTTATTGCGTAGAATTGATTCTTGATTATTCATTAGAATATCGTAGAAACTTTGAAAGCGTTGTACTCTTTCATTATCAGATTATTGTGTTGCATAGAATGTGAGAAGACTTATTAGTGATAACGAATTGTTCAGCTATTTCAAAGTTCCCTGAACTTTGGTGTTATTCTATCAAAATAGATAGTCTGTTATTCTTGATTCTTATACATTCATTGTATATCTTAACTTGCGGGACAAATTTGTTGCTCACCCTTGCTAAATAAAATATTTCAGCTAGGAACGAAGAGGCCGAAGGGGCAAAGAAGAACAAAGGCAAAGGCATTTTGCTGGAATAATTATGTTGAACAATATTATTTTATTATTTTGTAAACCCTTTTTGTATATCTAAGGGGTATGTTTGTAAAGTTATGGTTAGATAACCTGGGACAATGTATTAACAATATTAGTTAATGAAATGTGTATTTCTATTCATAAATAAATGGATAGTTAGATGTTATTTATTTTGTAGATCGTGAGCATCAAACTTGGGAGTCAGGTAACCCGGATTTGGGGGCATCACAGGTTGGTATCAAAGTTGTAGGTTAGAAAGCTTAAGTGGGGTGGGGGGAAAATCCTAGGATTATAATCATAAGCGAGATATAGAATACTCATTTAGAGTACTAAGTGAGGGATTGCCGAAGTGTATCGATAGTGAGATATGTGGATACATAGTGTGAGAATTTCATACTAGTGAAGTACTAATCAAGTTGTTTAAACTGATTATAGGATGTCAGGAGAAGATAAAATGAGTGCGGAGATGCTAGCTGCTGTTGCACCAGTGCTAGTAGCCGAGGTGTCAGCGCAAAGCGAATCAGCTGAGGAGGTTGGAAAAGATGAACCTATGGTGAATCTAGGGAGTGATCATGACGATTATCCCGAGATGTATCTTAGTGGAGATGAGGAGGCAGAGACCGAAGAAGCTAAGATAGAGAAAGAGAATAAGACCAAATTAGGAGAAAAAGATCAAGAATCTGCAGAAGTTTAAGAACTCCAGAGTAAAGTATTTCTCTTGAAGGAGTTATGGAAGACAGAAAGGGCTTTACGCGAGATGACAGAAGAACGTAACGAGTTAAAGGCGCAGGTGGATAGAATGAAAGCTGAAGGTGGTGGATTGTCTAAAGGAACAGTCAAGAAGAAGGGAGGAAGTAATAAGAGAAAGAGGGACAACGACAGTTATAATAATTCTAAAAATTCAAACTCGAAGAAGAAGCCAGTTTTTGGCAAGTGTGAAAAGACTCACGTGGGAGAATGCATGATGTGAAAGAACGTGTGCTTTAATTGTAAGCAGGAAGGGCATATTTTCCTACATTGTCCTAATCCGAATATGAGGAAGTGTTTTTCATGTAGGAGAACGGGTCACGGATTCAACAAGTGTCCCAGCAAGAAGAAGACTGGTGAAGGGAGTTGACGGTAGACAACTTAGATATAAGCGGTAGTATCTTTTGGTAGTAGGTTATGATATTAAAGGCTGTAATATCGAGAATGATGTGTGAACATATATATATATATATATATATATATATGTTTGTATGAATGAAATCTTTATTTTCTATATGAATATAAGATTAAGATTAAGTTGTGAGTTCTTAAAACTCATACTTGTGGTAAGTTCGTGACTCATAATTATATGAAATATTTCTGAACCCCTTAGCGAATGGCCGCCAATGGTCTGACTAGGATAAGTTCATAAACTCATATAATTATGGCAAGTTCCTGAATTCATAAGTGTGGTAAGTTTGATGAACTGGGAATAGCTATGTGTGAATGGAGAATTACAACTCTTTGTGTAAAGACGGAGAATTGCAAATGTTTGTGTAAAGTTGTGTTGTTAATCCTAATACTTGATTAAAAAGGGATAGTTGTATGTGTTAAGTACTAAAAGTACTATGTGCTATTTGAATAAATATGCGATTATATGAGAATATTGTGTTGTTAATAAGAATTCGTGTAGAGAAATAGAATTAATGTGAGATTTTTATTTAAATCAGATAATGCCGCCTAGACGACAGAATCAAAATCAAAAAGAAAAGCAGTCAGTGATTAATGAGGGAGGTCAAGTAGACCTGATGCAAAACTTTGCAAATATGATAGCCGAAGCTATGGGGAATAGAGCTCCAGCAGCCAGAGCAAGAGAACAGCCAGTCAACAGATTGGCAAATTTTAAGAAATTTAAAGCGATAGGACCGCCAGAATTTAAAGGAACCACAGATCCCATTGAAGCCCAAACCTGGGTGAAGGAAATAGAGAAGGCATTTATCATTACCAGAGTAGCTGAGGAGCAAAAGACAGCTTTTGCAACATATCTAATGAAGGGAGAAGCCAATTACTGGTGGAAGACTAATCAAGCGAGAGCTAGAACAGCTGTAGTGACTTGGACAAGATTCAAGGAGTTGTTCTTTAAGAACTACTTTTTGCCAAGTATGCAAGCTCGGATGGAGGTCAAGTTTTTAGAACTTAACCAGGAAAACATGCCAGTATCAGAATACGTTGCTAAATTCAATGAGTTAGCGAGATTTACACCTCATAAGGTGGACATAGAGGCAAGAAAGGCGACAAGATTTGAGAATGGACTGAAGCTAGGGATGTTAAATAAGGTAGCAGTATTACAGATCAATACGTTTACGGCTTTGTTGGAGAAAGCGATCAATACTGAAGGAGGGAGTGAAGCTGCATCTCGATTTCATCAAGAGAAGAAGAAGAAGACAAATGACGGAGGAAGTAGTGGTGGTAGTAATCCAAACAAGAGAACGTGGAGCGAGAATACCCAGACGGGTAATAAGTTCAAAGAGAAGAATAAGGTAGGAGAGCCATGTGCAACTTGTGGGAAGAATTATGTAGGAGTTTGTCTGAAGAAGAAAGGAGTTTGTTATAACTGTGGTCAAGAGGGGCACATGTCGCCCAATTGTCCTAGTCCGAAGAAAATACAAGGTTGTTATGTTTGTGGATCGACAGCTCATCTCGTTCGGAATTATCCGAAGAGAAATATGGAGAAGGGGAGTGTCAACAAGGGACCCGGTAGCAAAACCTTGGAAATTAGAGGACCTGCTCAGCCAGGGAGACCATCAGCCTGTACATTCATTATGACGGCGCATGATGCAGTAACTGCCCAGGAGGTGGCGATAGGTAACGATTTCGCTTAATAATTTAATTACGCGAGAAATATTGGATATATATTGCTATAAATTATTTTCTTTTATAGATCCAAATCACAGGTTAGAAGGTGGGACATAAATTAATATTGTGTTGATAAGAATGAATTGATGATACAACTTTAAAAGATTGTATAGAATAAGAAAGCGATGATTCTGAGGACGAAATCCTTATAAGGAGGGAAGAATGTGATAACCCGAGATTTTGAATAATTCAAATTTTACGAATAATTTTTTTTTTAATATTGATATTGACTATCAATATTGTGCTGAGTATCTGTGCTATGAGTCTATAGATGGGGTCAATTTGTGTATTGACTGAGAAATATGAGTAGAGTTGTGCTTAACGGAGAATAGAAACCCTAACCCTAGTTATGGATAGGGATTCGATAAAGAATACAATTATAATAATCGTATTGATGAGTACGTGTTTGTCCTGTATAAAATTAATGATCAATGATTGATCGGATAGGGTATAAATTTAGTAAACCCTAATAAGAGATTAGAAACCCTAATCTCAAATTGAGAAATCCTAATGCATAGTTAGGAACCCTAATCGAATGCTAGGAAATCCTAATTTTAATTTGGGAACCCTAAACCCTGATTAGGAAACACTAATCCTAATTAGCAAGCCCTAATGTGATTAGTAAACTTTAATATAATTAGGAACCCTAATTATAATTTAGAAATTTTAATTTTCTATTTTAAATTCGAATTAGAAATTTTAGAATATTTTTTTAACCTTAGGGTTAAACCCTAAGGGTTGCACAAGTTACATTTATGCCATTAAAATTATAAGTTTAATGTCTAAAATACCCTTTTCTTACTTGTATGCTAAAAGTTTTTCTAGAATGCAATGAATCACCATGTTAGGTAATCCCATGTGCTGGAAATATTGCTAAATCTAATTCATATTGCCACCTTGCAACCTATAGATACATTGTATCAAATATTAGAAAGATCAAAGAGAGAGAAAGTTCACATAATTAGCACATTTGATCTCTAACTCTCAACAAACCTCTTCTCTCTCCGAACCTCCGAAAATACTAAGTGTTTCAGTCACTAAATAACCTCCTAGAACACCAAGATCAGTAGAAGAGATCAAGGATCAAAGCTTGAACTAGAAAGGTATAAACCCTAAATCATATTTTGATCTTGTATGAAAAGACCAAGTTTATGTTTATGTGTTTTTATATATGCTAGAAGATGTTTTATGATGATCTATGATGATCTAATATAGATTCATAGCATCAAAGTGGGTAAAAATCGAAGTTTTCAAAAACTATCCAAGAACCCTAAAAGTACTCTGACAAGCTAATGTCAGTGGCCTTAGATCTTTATCTGTTTTTGCTTTGTTGTGTTTTAAGTTCTAAATTTGTAGTCTGGCATGAGAACTGTGATCTGGAAGTGGAATCATAGCTATTTCATGTACAGATTACAAGTTATTGTTGGTTAAAGACAGTTGATCGAGCATGACCGAGCGACTTCTGGGTAACCCAAATATCCTTAGGCAGCGTCTAACAAGATTTTGCCAAGCCAAGAACTGTCAAGTTTTATGTGTTTAGATGATGTGTTTGTAATCAGATTGTAGCCTGCTAGATGGACTCTAGATCCATACCTTTAGACCCTTCAAACAATCAACAAATCGAATGGAGTGGTTGGTCAAAGTAACCTACTCGACCACGATTTCTATTTTCTGGAATTTCCAAAAAACGTATGAACTAGTTTTATGACCATGTTTGACCAGATGACATCTTGTGGTTGTGATGTTGTTGGACTGAGATCATGATTTATAGTTGTTCCTTGACATAAGGTCTACACGTTTGGGCCAAGAGAACACCTATTGGATGACCAGAACCTAAAGAAACTCGAGCCTCAAAATGGACCCTCGAAGCTAGCTGGGTTTCTAGGTTACCCAGAAAACCCAGGAAGCTCTGACAGTTAGTTTGGATGGCCAGATCTCCTTGATATGATGTGGTATGACCAAAATAATGGTTGGATCTTGTAGTGTTACACATATACTACAATATCAAAATCTAAGTTAGCCCATAAACAAATTTGAATGAGAATTAGAGTCGGTCAAGCTTGGTATGTTGAACACTGATTGTCAGTGTTCTTAAGCTCCAAGAACACCAACAGCGACGGTTACTGTCGCTATAGCCTATAGCGACATTTTTAATTAATTTATTTTCTGAATTTCTGAAAAATGCTTTAAAATAGAAATACATTTATAAAAATTACAAAAATAGTTTTAAAAATTATTTTCAGTTATGAAAAATAACTTTTGATAATTTAGGATATTTTTCATTAATATTTATAATTATTTGAATATTAATGATATTTAATTTATTTAATTAGTATATTAAATAAATTAGAGAAAAATAATTTTAATATTATAAAAATTATTTTAAATAAGAATAAAATGTTTAAAAATATTTTGAGTTATAAAATATAACTTTTAATATTTTTAGAGAATTTTTATTAATAATGATATTATATTTATTTAATTATTTTAAATAAAAGAGTTAAAAATAGTTTTATTGATTTAAATATCATTTAAAAATGAGAAAAGTGATATAAAAATATTTTAAGTTATAATTAATGACTTTTAATATTTTGATGATAAATTTATTAATATTTAAATATTAATGGTGATGATTTAAAAATGATTTTAATTATTTTAAAAATCATTTAAGGATACTATTGATGATTTAAAAATATTTTAAGTTATTAATAATAACTTTAATATTTTGACCAGTATGTCATTAATATTTTAATATTATTAAATATTAATGATGATGGGATTAATCAGTAATTAAATCATTTAAAAATGATTTCGGTGCTTGAAAAATTATTATAAAATATAATAATTGTTTGAAAATTATTAAAAGCTTTCGAAAAATATTATGAACGATATTTGACTTATCTAAAATAATATTAAAACTTTGAGACCATGTTTAATTGACAATAAGAGTGTTAATTGTCAGATACGGTGACCTAGACACCGAGAAAAGACCGAAGTCCAACCAGACCAAACTAGTTAGACTTGATAAGTGTTTATATAGGTTATAAACACTGATGTGAATATGTCGTGATGTGTCTAGGAGAAATATTGACTGTAAATTATAGTATTGTGTGTTGTGAATTATTGTGCTAATTGTGAAACAAATATTGTGATTATAAGTCTTTCAAACGCAGATAAGTATATTGTGTAGCAGTAATCAACGCTGAAGGCAAGTTTCTTTAACTCAACCTTGAGTTAATATTTTTTTAAAATATTATGGTGGTTAATTATTGTTGATTAGATCACGTCTGAGAATTATTGTTTATTATTCATAGTTAGTGCATGTTTATTAATTCAAATTGAATTAGTGATTCTGAGAATATATTTGGAGAATAACTGTTGTTGGATACTTACATTCGTAGAAGCTATTATTGATAGTATAGATAATTTATGTCTGTTATCGAATTGTGCTGAGAAATGTCTTAGCTAATTATTCTGGCTAGACGAACATTTGTTAGAACTTGATAGGTTCGAGAAGAGAATTCAATTATTATTGACAGATCGATGCCAATTATTTTGGCTAGATCGAGAAAGTGATTAGATATTGAAATCATTGTATTTCGTTGTTGTGATTCGAATTCTGGTTATAAGACTGAGAAGAACAACCTTTTATATAAAGGAAACATTTTGGTCGTATATTCGGTCGTTGCGTGCATGTAAGTATTATGCATAATATAGGGTACAAGGAGTTGGCCGCTCTAAGTACTTGCTAAGGGGTATGATTTAATCTTTATGGTTATTTGATACACCTGGGTATATCAAAGTAAAATCTTTGATAGTTACTCGAGAAGAGAAGTTCAAGAACCAATGGATTGTGTCGACGTCGGGATTTTTATTTGTCCCTTTTTCGTTCTTGTTCTTTTGTGTTCTCATATTAGGTGAGATTTGTTTAAAAAAATAAGTGAAAAAGTTCTGACATGTATAATGTCGACGATGGGCTGTTAAGAGTCGCCAGTTGGTTCTTTAACTGGTTATAGCAACACAACCGAGAAATGGTTTGCACATTGACCCAGTGATGTGACACTGCTAAACGGGTCTGTGAAACCGAGATTCATTAGGGTCCGGAGACTTGCTTATGCGGAGGGAAGGTGTTAGGCACCCCCCGATATCTATGTTGCCACGGTGACCGCCACTTTTTAAGAAACTATTATATGAATGTGTGTGTGTGTGTGTGTGGGTCAATGTGCTATTATTTGAAAGTAGTGTTATGCCTCGTTTGCACCTATATACAAAGAGTTTGAATTTATATAAAAATTCAGTTTTAAACCAGATATAGCAATGATGTTTTGTAAAAAAAGGTTTTTTAAACACTTATGCTCAATAGTAATTGAGGCCTTTGATACTTCCATTTTATTAAAATGTTCGGCTTGATTGTTTTTATTTTCGAGATGCGAAGCATCTTCGAGAAAATGATGTACAAAGCAGTGCCGAATTCCTCATGGGCATGAAAATCATCTGAGAAAATCCAAACGCCGTGAATAATTTACAAGCTGCTTACAGCTGAAAATGTCCATCATGGGAACCGAATCTAGATTTAATAGACTGAATATGTGATCACATAATTTTTAGGCTCATATGGTACCGCAGTTTATATGAAAGTTGTAAGCAGTTATATGTGACACCTCCAAAATTAGGTATACATCACCCATCTTGGGTCGCCAGATACATGGTACAGAATTCAAATACAACTTACTAATACAACTGTCGTGTACAATACGACAAAACATAAACTGTGAGTTTGAATACAAATATTGTCTTCTAGAGAGTATCCATACTCAAAAGGAGTCCTCATTACAATTATTATCACACTATTACATAGAATAGTGAGGACTACTAATGCTATCATCTGGTCCATCACTCCGTTTCCTGACTCGTCCCATCTATATTCTCATTTCCTAAAGAGAACCGTTAAAGAAAGAGTGAGCTCAACTAGCCCAGTAAGAAATATTATGACTAAGATAATGCAGAATAAATTATCATTAGTCTTCAACAATGTTAAACTGATAAAATACAATAGACATCAAGTTTAACTGCAGCGGATCAAGCAATCCATTAAAAGAGTCAAGTAGAGAATAAAATCTATCATCTTTTATGATTTAAAAGGTTTTTCATGACTTTTATCGCTGGGACTCAGCTTAATAAATAATCCACATCATCGAATCACCCCCGCACTACGGCCAAGGATATTTTTTAGTATCACGACCACGAATTATCCATGCACTACGGCTAAAGATAATCATGTTTTCATCAACAGTCCTGATCATGCCATAAAATAATTCATCTCTGCACTACGGCCAAAGAGAATTCATAGCCATAATCATACCAAAAACTGTCCATCAATGCACTACGGGCCAATGAGGATTTTTTCCATATCATTTGTAATATTACGGTCATGATTATACCGAATAATCCCTGGTCGTAATCATACCAAGTCCATCTATGCACTACAGGCCACAGATGACTTTCAACATAATATAAGCATGAGGATGATGACAATGATATAAGAACTCAAAAAAACAAGTTCAAGAATTAATTTGTCCAGGAACCAATAACGTCCAAATTGTCAACATGATACTTTTGTGAGTAAAATTCAAGAATACTCAGAAGAATATTTTCATGAAAAGATACTGGATGAAGTGCAAATATCAAGGATATTCTACTAATTTCATAGAGTATAGAAGTCAAAACTTTAACCAACTGAGTATAATAAAGAATGGAATAACAAAAAAATCACCATGCATGCGGTACTTCGCATTGACAGGTTATTCCAACAGAATAATAATAACGGAACTAGGTCAGGTGAAATTCACACCGACAGGATGTTCCAACAGAATAATAAAGACGGAACCAGGTCCGGCGTAAAACGCACAGACAGGATATTCTGACAGAATAATAAATAATGGAACCAGGTCCGGCGTAAAACGCATAGACAGGATATTCCAACAGAATAATAATAAAGACGGAACCAAGTCCGGTGTAAAATACACAGACAGGATGTTCCAACAGAATAATAGAAGAATGTCACCAAGTATAGGGTAGACCGCGTATACAGGTTTTTCCAACAGAATAATAAATATTGGAATAACAGAAGTTCTCTTCATGAATACAAAAGAAATAATACCCCTTACGGGTATAACAAATAATATCCCTTACCGTTTTAAAGAAGAACTGAAATAAAGAAGTAGTTAAGTAGCAAAATACTTTTCTTCTTTCTCTCTATAGTTTCTCTCTATAGATTCTCTCTCTAGAGTTCAGTGAATTCATAAGAAAATAATGAAGGAATGAGCTGTTAGAGTTTATGCCCTAGAGGCCAATTATTTGATATAATTGCTTATCATTTAATATTATTGTTGATTGAATAAATAAATGATTTTATTATGTTTTTATTTACTGCGTAATATAATTGTTAACATAATAAAATTCCTTAGAATAGTGATACAAATTATATAATTTCAAGTATGTGACTTGAACATGAGATTATATAATTACAATTAGTATCATTGTTCTTAAATGTCCCTAGTCGAGTATCATTGTTGATGGGACAATAATGATGCATTGAGACTAGTATGTGGATTAATTGATGACCAAATCTCATCGGTCATAAATATATGAGATATTAAGTCAATGCATAGGTACATGTTAGAGAACGATGTACTGGACAGACCCACCATGAGAATTCTATATGGAGCATTATGCGAAGTGTCATTAGCAATTCTCATAGTGACAATGATGTAATGGTCCTCCGACCTGAAACCGCTATATTACTACACGAGAATTTATGTACTTTGATATCATCAAATGTCATCTTTAATACGGTGAACTATAAAGGTGATTATTGGGTTCATTGTGAATCGTGTGAGAAATATGAGTGATCTAGATGGAATTTAACCATCCTATATTTTATAGGTGATATCCATAGGCCTCTTGATTGAGTAGGACTATGAAATGCATGGCCATGCTCAAATAGTGATTTGTTTCTTATAGTCTACTCATTGATCAAGAAAACTCAGATTAAATTATGAAGAGTATGACACATTCCATGACTCGAGTTTAATCTAGGATATTAAGGTTAAAAGGATTAAATTACATTGAAACATTGGTCACAAAAAGGTTGCATCGAATCATCGATCTTATTATTACTTGGGTAGCAGTGATGCATTACTAGATGTCGCTCACCGTTTATAACTTTATAATATGATTTTAAAGTTATTGTCAACGTAATAATAACCTATAGGGTCACACACAAAGAACGTAATTAAAATGAAATTAATTTAAATTGTAAAGATTTAAATATGTAAATATGATTGATATAATTTTAAATCACGAATTTAAATTAATATGATAATTTATATATAGGTATATTAATTAAGTAAGACTTAATTAAGATATATATAAATTCGGATTTTAATAACATTAGGTTTTGATTAATTCCTCCTAACTGCTATATATATGATGTATATAAGTCACTTTAGGTTTTACGTCAAAACAAAAAAAAATCCTAACCGCTCTTAGAGAGAGACTAGAGAAAAACAGCTTAAAAATCCTCATCCTTGGTGGCTAGTACCACGTTTCCTTCTTCTGCAGATCGTAGGACGATTCGTGTGGAGCGTTCGTGTGGATACCGTAGAGACGCAGTCCGTTTGAATTGCGTTGGAGATTCGACCGCATCGATTCTAGCTTTTACAATCGGTATAATTTCTTACCACTGAATTAATTATTTTTTCGCATGGATCCTGTTTTAGGGTTTCAAAATTGCTTTAAATTTTAATTTTCGCTGTGCGTTTCTGTATCGAAACCCCAACATGAGCTTCTATTTATAAGAAAATAGAATGCATAGTAACTAATCCATGAACGGTCCAGATTGATTTACTTTAATCTGACGGTCCATATTTAAAAAAAACCTTTTAAATAAAATATAATATGTTCTATTTATAGAATAACTTTAATAAAGTATTCTATTTTATATAAAAAGATGTTTCTGTTTTATTACGTTAATAATACGAATAAAACAAAACTTCATTATCGCTAAATAATTCATATTATTAATTGACAATAATTGAATCAAACTGAGTGACTAATCACGTAAGCCTCAATAATCAATACTGTATGCTACTATGCAATCACACGTATTACTGTACTTTTACTACCGATTAGTTCAACAGTATTAACGGTAAAACTTCCGCCATTATTTTCATAAAATATTTTTGTCATTTTCTCAATCCGACATTAATTCCGTTGTGGGGTCCACCAATAATTGTGCCGTTGTACGAATATTCCCCGACAAAAATAATATTCTCCGACCAATCGAATATAATACAACAACTTGCATACTTTGCAAAATTTATAAATACAACCCACAACTATAACATTATCTCAAATTCACACCATAATATTTAAAAAAAATATTTCGAAAAATTAAATCTTTATTCATAAAATCTGGGGTTTTACAATTTCCCCTCCTTATGAAATTTCGCCCTCGAAATTTACGTACGTACCTGGTATGCCGAATAGATAAGGATACCTTGACTTCACTTCAAATTCTAACTCTTGATGTATAACCTTTGAGCGTCGAATATGATCCTTCTTATCCAAGATGTTAACACGTATCTTCTTATACGTTAAGTCTTCTGCAATCTCGTCTAGTTTTAATTCAATAATGTGGTTCAGGTCGTCCACATATTTACATAACATCGATACGTGAAAAACATTATGAAAACGCGACATACTTGGCGATAAAACGAGTCTACAAGCCATAGTTCCTACTCGAACAAGAATTTTAAATGGGCAATTAAATTGAGGGTTGAGATTTCCTCTCTTCGTCGATTCTTGCTTCTAGAATAACGCCCTCTTGAACCTTCTTCTTCACATTCATCAGCTCTGAGTATGTAGCTTAAGCGGCTTTAACTTTATCAATTAAAGTTGATTCTACTCGTATATTCGTTATCTTCACGTGGGTTCGTATATTCGCACTTGTAAACGCATACGATCTTCTACTCAACGCATCAGCTACCACATTCGCTTTTCCACGATAATATTAAATGGTACGATCGTAATATTTAACAGCTCGAGCCAACGTCTTTGGCGCATGATACGTTTGTTTTAAGTAAAGAAATATTTGAGGGTTTAAGAAATGAGTTTTGTACTGGGGTCAATGTAACGCCCGAGAAAATCGGATTTTTGAGAATTAAATTTTTATTTTTATTAAATGAATTTAATTGATTATTTATGGAGCAAGCTAATCGAAGGTCGTTATATGACCTAGATATGTCAGAACATCGTAGTATTTTGGCTACGTGGTAGAATTAAAGTGTTTGAATTTCCAAGACGAAAATAAAAGTTTTCCGGGAACAAAAATATTTCCGGGGAAAAAGACGAAATAGGCACTATTCACCCGCTTCTGCTCGGAGATTTATTTTGAAATTCCGAGAAGTTATTGATTGCGTGAAATCTTGAGACGTGATGGAATATTCAATAATATTTCAGTTATGGCAAAAACGAAGTTTTCGCCTGCAGACTCAAAACCTAAGGGTTAGGGAAAGTGAGTTCCGCGAATGTAATGAGCATGTATAAAAAAACTAGGGTTATTATGCGTGAGAAATACGAGTATGATACTAGTTATTATACGAGTATAGAAAGAAGATTAGTACGACGTATAATACGAATATCGTACAAACAATATACGAAGAGAAGATGCGATTACGAGAAAGGAATGTGTAGAATACGATCGTAGAATACGATCGTAGAATGCGATAAGTCTTAATGGACTTTATGTTCATGAACTTTGTAGAATCCAATTGGACTTGGATTATGTCAAGCCCAATGATTTGTGAAGTTAAGCCCAAGTAATTAAGTAGGTTAATTAAACCTAAGCCCAAGCTATAATTCAATGGGTTAGGGTGATCCATGGGGCAACCCATGATCATGTGGTTAGTCTTGGTAACCAAGATAATGAAGTGATGAGCAAGTGTTGTGCTAATCAAGTATACTTAATGGCTAAGTTAAGTAGCAACCAAGTAATTAATGTGGTGACCAAGTAATTTATTTGGAGAGCAAGTAAACTTGGTGGCAAAGCTTGGAATAGTAAGGAGGTTAAGGGCGAAATGACCAAATTGCCCTAGCTTTGGTTTTTCTATAAATAGAAACCTAGAATTTCATTTTCTAGGATTTTGAAAATCCTACACTTGAGAGAGATAGAGAGAGCTCGGTTGGGAGAAGAAGAGGAAGAGCGTGAGCTTGAACGATCGGATCAAAAGTGATCGTGAAATAGAATAGCTAGCGAATCGCCGGCTTTGTATAACGGAAGAGGATTAACGAAGAACGGTAATCCGAACCCTAATTTCTTCTAATATTTTTCTTTAAATTTTCTATGTTTAAAACATAGCTTAAAGAGAATAAGAATTAAAAGAAGTTAAGAATGATTTCATATAGTTGAAATCATGAGAAAACAAAGAAATAAGAATAAGAAATGTAGTTTATAAATTTCTTAAGGATGTATAAGATTCGTAAGGATTTTGAGCGATCCGAATGAATCTTATGAATGAGTATGTCAAATTAGTAAGGAATGATGTTCTATAACATCAAATTCTAAGAAAAAGTAGAATCGTAATCCAAAATATCGATTAAAACGAAGAACGAACGAAGAACGCGAAGAACACGCGAAGAACACGTAGAATGTTGTTGATGGACAAATTTAAAACCATCGTAGTGTAAATATTGTTGATGGACAAGTTTAAAACCATCGTGTATAAGTTAGTTGCTTCTTGCTTGGTTAGGAGCGTTAGAAACGTTCATGAAGAACAGATTAAAATTGAGCTATAACGAAGTTATGGCAAAATTTTCGTAAAAGACGAGCGAGAAGTTGAAAGTTAGTAAATGAACCCGGACGTGTAGGGTTTCATAAGAATGTAAGAGAACGTAGAAAACGTGAGTTATGGACTCAAGAACGATCAAGTTCCGAGTTCGGATGACCGAATTACGGACAAACGAGCGAAGAACATTAAAAGCGTAAAATAAACAAAAAGTGAAATTTAAGCCAATTGAATGGCATGTTAATGAGTTTAGATTGAATTTCTGCTCGATGGGTGTTAAAGTATGGGAGATAAAAAAGAGAATGGCTTTGGAACGACCTCGTTCTGAGTTATAACGAAGGAGTTATGAGATTGCAAAGTAAGCATCTCAAAACTTGATTCAACACTTAGAAAAATTTTCTAGGGTTTAAGATTCGCGCCGCAGCGCCGAGAAGTGGCGCCGCAGAGTGAACTCGGGCTTCAGGTGCTGTTAAGTGGTGCCGCAGCACGAAAAATAACGAAGGGTTTGGCGCCACAGCGCCAGACCAAGGGAGGAGATAGAAGTAGGTCGCGCCGCAGCGCGAGAGAGAGAGGGAAGGATGGCGCCACAGCGCCAGTGCAAGGCCATGCCCAGAAATGAGAATTTTATTTCTCAGATACTGGGGGATGTACAAGAAAGAAGTATGAACATATAGTTCACGTAATGTAACACTTAGTCAAGTGTTTTAAACCTTTAGCAAATGTTGAACGAAAAGATTTAACGTGATTAAAAGACGGAGAATGTAAGCGTTAGATTACGTAACCGATATCCGGAGACCGTAGTCGCGACAAATAAACATGAGGGATTGCTATGATTGTAATTCCTTAGACGTTGACGAAGGTAGTAAGTAAGATATGAATTATCAAGGAAAGCCGTAACAACTGGTAATGAGATTAAAGAAAGTCCGAGTGTGAGTCTGATAGAGAATGATAGAAGATTATATATGGTTTAACCATAATTAAATGAAGAACGTAAGAGGGTAATAAGAAACCGTGAATGATGTTCAACGTTGGTAGTTCACCAACAATGATCGAAAGTTGGTTAATAACGTAAGAACGTTAATGAGCCGTAACGAAGCATGGAAAGTCGATTTGACTTTATTAATGAAATGAGCATGATTAAGTATACCAGATGAAAGATAGTTAATAGATGATGAATTAATTAACTTAAAGTAGCATCTTCGATGATGATAATAACGTTGAGAGTTACAACTAAAAGTTGTTGAATATTACGTGAATGTGAACGGTATGCAATAAGTATACTTAGCCAATAAACGATCGAATTTTGATTGATAATGTAAGAACGTTGGTAAGACGTGAGGAAAGGTGATTAAATCAAAACGAGTGGTATTAATGAAGTAAATCCACTTACAACATAGAAGAGAAAGAAGTTGGTTATAAACTGTAAGCCGGAACCAATAATAAACAATCTAATAAATAATTAGATTGAGAAGAAGGGTAAGATTCATTAGGAACCATGTATGTTCGCTCATGACCTAATGTGGTATGTTATGTGATAGAAACAATGCGAATAGTTGTTTGATAGCTAATTACAGTGTGCTATGTGAATATATCATGTAGATTCTGTAAAGGCTGTGGCCAGTCAAGTAAGTTATCTGAAGACGCTGAAAGGCAAGTCTTCTTAACGCTTGTCTAACTTCCATGTTAGCCAAGTTTTTATGTGATTTGTTGAACTGAATTGCAAGACTTGTTTCAAAGAAAGGGTCGATGCCAACTTTTAACTCGGCTAGACTATTCGTAATATCTAGATTGATTATCATACATGTCATTCTATATAGAAATGTTAACGCTATCCTATGCCAAGAAATTGGTACGGGCGTGAAGGTAAGGTTTGTCTATGAACAAACAAAAGTATTTTTCATCGATTATTCGATGGGCACGCGAGTTTGCCAAAAATATTAAACGTAAATACGTTTAATGAATGTAGTGTTGATCAACATAGGGTACTATGGGCTGATCACCCAGATGTACTCGTAAGTTATACGGATGAACGGCCTAAGTGTTGTGGACTCCTTTTCAAGTATGAAAACTGAAAGTTACTGTTCATGGTCTATCGACCGGTTCAGAATTCCTAAGCTATTATATATATACTTTGGAATTGTTGTTATGACATGAGAGGTACTAGTCAAATATTTCATAGTGCTTCGTAGTTAATTGTTCGTTTATGTGAATAAAGCATGAAATTGTTCATGTGATAGCCATGTGATTCGTTGTTAAGACTTGCTGAGCTAGTTATGCTCATTCTTGCTTAAACCATATGTTTGCAGCTAAAGCCGAACGAACTGAGAGTTCTAAGAGAGATAAAGGCAAGGCTAAGATGGATGCTTAGGCATTGTGTAATAGTTTAGTAAGTTTGTATGTATTATACATTATGAACAATGAACGATGTAACCGGTTTATGAACCTGGGAAGGATTATACTTTGATTTTGATGAGAATATAGTAATTACTCTCATTTTGTTGTAATTCAATGGAATGATTGTATGGACGTTAGTACAGTGCAGCACCATCTCTCGGGTTAGAAGATACCCGAATTTGGAGGCGTCACAGGTTGGTATCAAAGCATTAGGTTATAAAACTTAAGGGTGGGAAAAACCTTAGGCTCATAACCTCGTAAGGAAGGTAAAATCCGAGGAATGAAATTCAAGTCAATTGGATTAAGAAGATATTGAGATAACTCAGTATCGAAAGAATTAAAAGATGAAAATTAATCTTAAAGATATTAAATGTGATTTATGCTTATACTATTGTGTATTATGTACTAATCAACGTGTTATGTGTTTATAGATGTCAATCGATAGCTTGATGTTTAGAAACGTGGAAATGATAAGTGAGGACTCAGTTAACCAAGTTGCGATTGTGCCAATGCCAGTGGCAGAGGTAAAAGGAGTACTTTTCTGAGGAAGACTACTCCGAGGGAGATGTAGCTTTGACATCATACCTAGATATGATGGTCTATGAGGAGGAGGAAATGGAGGTAGCCTCGGTTAATACGGTGGTACCTACACTAGGGTCAACATCTATAGATGCAATGAGAGCATTGTATCTGGCAGTACTTGACAGGAATGTACAGCTGAGTACAGTTGTGCAGAACCAGAATGAAGAGATTGATTATCTCCATAAAGCTAAGATGTCTGCGGAAGCAGATTTTGAGTCGAAGCATGATAAACATGTGCTTATGACAGAGCAGGCTAGGAACTATAAGGAAGAGGCCGATGAGCTTCATAAGAAACTGGTTACCAGAAGATAGCACGAATATCTTACATCCATGAGAGTGCTCATAGGGATTTCAAAAGTTGCGTGTTATTCCACTGAGTTGTGATAGACTCGATATACTATTAGTCGGAATACTATAGTGATGATTGCAAATGAACTCAAAGATGCAGTTACGCATTATTAGGAGTTTAGAATTTTAAACATGTGTGTAGTGACGTAAAACCCTCTTTTGTAAAAAGGGTAGTCTTTTTGTAAATCCCAACTTTTGTGAAGTTCAATTGTGGGATAGAAATGTAATAGCTTTTGGCTATGGAAGCAAATTGTAAATAGTTTCAAACTATGAAGAAGCATATTAATATAATGAAGTTCTTATTTAATGTGCTTTGATGTAGCATGCGTTATTATTGTGGAATGATAACCAAGGGGGTAAGAACAACCCTATACAAGAGTTCGTTAATTTATTAACGGTGGCATTTAACGAAAAAAAACCGGGGGTAGAGCACCCACGGAACCTAGGGTAGCCAGAATGACTACCCTTAAAGAATTTAAAAGCGTTGGTCCGCCAGAGTTCAAAGGAACGACGGAACCATTAGAAGCCCAGACATGGGTAAAAGAAATAGAGAAGGCGTTTGCTATTACGAACGTAGCTGAGGCGCAAAAGACTTCTTTTGCGACCTATATATAAAAAAAAGAAAAAAAAAGCCAACTTTTGGTGGGAGGCTCACCAGGGTGGGGCTAGAATAGATGCGGTAACGTGGAAACAATTCAAGAAGGTTGTCTTCGAGAATTATTTCCCTACAAGTATGCAGAGGAAGGCTCATAGGTTTGAGCAGGGCCTGAAACCCTGGCTCTATAGTAGGATTTTGGTATTCTAGAGTGTTTCCTATGGGACTATTCTGGAGAAGTTGATTGTAGCATAAGGCGATATTGAGTTGTAGACTCAATACCACAAAGAGGGAGGAACTAAGGTAGAGAATGCCGAGGGTAGTGGCGATATGCCTAAAAGAAAGAATTTTAACTCCGGGAATACTGGAGTGGAACAAAGGGATCCTAAACATAGGATGGAAGCATGTAAGATATGTGGAAAGACTCCTTTAAGAGTCTGTCTGAAGGGGAAATTGGGTAGACCTATGGCCCGTACTTTTAATAGAATTGTCCAAGATGTGGTTGCATCAGCGGATGTAATGACATGTATCATTCCAGTCGATACAATGAATGCTTATGTGCAATTTGATTGGAGTGCTACTTGATCTTTTATAGCATGTGAATTTGCTAAGTGATTAAGTTCATTCCCGAAAAGGATTATAAATACCTTTAAATGTTAAGGTAGAGAATAAAGAAATAACTTTCTTTGATGATATTCGTGAAAATTGTTTCATGAATAAAAGAGTAAGTAAGTATCGGTAGATAAGAACCGATAAAGTTGAGAGAATTTGAAGTAATTCTCGGTATGAATGGGTTGATTAACCATAAAACCTTAACAAATGGTCTAAGGAAAAGTATGAATCTTCGGTTTTCTAAGAAACCCAAGATAGTAAGTTACGGTAATTAATTACCGAAACAGTCTTGTTGTCTAATCAAGATGCAATCTAGAAGGATGTTAAGATAAGTTTAGGTTGTGGTACAATCGTAATCTTTGATGGTTGACATATGGGAACTGGGCTAAACAATTCCTTCAGAGAGCGAAGGTATATACGAAACTGGCAACTGATCTAACTCACTGTGATGGCAGTGTAGATGAGACAGGAACTTGTTTGTTGGTTGTTTGTGGGAAACCACTCAGAGTACCATATGGACTACTAGCAGAGAAGCGATGTGTGCTGAATCCTAGAAAAGTTGTAAGAAGAAGATAATAATGTAAATCATCAAGAATGATGAACGTATTAAGTAAGACATCTCTGTATGTCATGAAGCTGTAAACCAGTAATGAAAGTAGGTCGCGTAAACTTGGGTTGAAAGAACGCGAACCCTAAGAAGTAAAGTAAGTAAACCAATGCGTAAGTCAAATATAGGACTAATTGGTTAACAGTTAAGAATAAATACCCATTTCCTAGGATCGATGATCTATTTGATCAATTGAAAAGGGCAAAGTAAAATTTTTTCGTGATAGATTTGTGTATGGGGTATCATCGGTTGAAAGTAAGGAAGAAGAAGGTACCTAAAACTACGTTCAGAACTCGTTATGGTCATCACGAGTTTCTGGGTATATCATTTGGGTTGACTAATGCATTGAAGTTATACTTTCTTTAAGGGGCGCCAAGCAAGTCGGTGGTACGCTGATAGGTACTCTTGTGAAGTGCTATGGTTGGAATTACCATTAGCGTCACAGAGTGTTCGAATAATATTTGGACGAGTGGGTTGTAATGATCATTGGTGACATTCTAGTCTTTCTAAGACATCAGAAGATGATGCAGGATAAGTAGAAGACTAAGTATAGTCTTATTTTGAGGGAGGAATTTGAGTTCCATATAAATTCAAGTTAAAAGGATAACTGAGATGATATATAGATTGTGTAATATGTTAATAAGCGTTTAACTTCCAACTCAGATTTATTGATAGGAAGTGATACGTCATGTGAATTAAGATAATACAATTGTTGAAGGTGAAATGAAAGAACCCCAATGTCGAAGAAGCATTGTGGGAACTCGAGATTTAAATGATGGAAAATTTTTCCTCATTTAGTGTATGTAATTATAAGCTAAGATTCTGGGGACAGAATCCTTATAAGGAGGGTAGAATGTAACGCCCGAGAAAATCGGATTTTTGAGAATTAAATTTTTATTTTTATTAAATGAATTTAATTGATTATTTATGGAGCAAGCTAATCGAAGGTCGTTATATGACCTAGATATGTCAGAACATCGTAGTATTTTGGCTACGTGGTAGAATTAAAGTGTTTGAATTTCCAAGACGAAAATAAAAGTTTTCTGGGAACAAAAATATTTCCGGAGAAAAAGACGAAATAGGCACTATTCACCCGTTTCTGCTCGGAGATTTATTTTGAAATTTTGAGAAGTTATTGATTGCGTGAAATCTTGAGACGTGATGGAATATTCAATAATATTTCAGTTATGGAAAAAATGAAGTTTTCGCCTGCGGACTCAAAACCTAAGGGTTAGGGAAAGTGAGTCCCGCGAATGTAATGAGCATGTATAAAAAAACTAGGGTTATTATGCGTGAGAAATACGAGTATGATACTAGTTATTATACGAGTATAGAAAGAAGATTAGTATGACGTATAATACGAATATCGTACGAATAATATACGAAGAGAGACACGATTACGAGAAAGGAATGTGTAGAATACGATCGTAGAATACGATCGTAGAATGCGATAAGTCTTAATGGACTTTATGTTCATGAACTTTGTAGAATCCAATTGGACTTGTATTATGTCAAGCCCAATAATTTGTGAAGTTAAGCCCAAGTAATTAAGTAGGTTAATTAAACCTAAGCCCAAGCTATAATTCAATGGGTTAGGGTGATCCATGGGGCAACCCATGATCATGTGGTTAGTTTTGGTAACCACGATAATGAAGTGATGAGCAAGTGTTGTGCTAATCAAGTATACTTAATGGCTAAGTTAAGTAGCAACCAAGTAATTAATGTGGTGACCAAGTAATTTATTTGGAGAGCAAGTAAACTTGGTGGCAAAGCTTGGAATAGTAAGGAGGTTAAGGGCGAAATGACCAAATTGCCCTAGCTTTGGTTTTTCTATAAATAGAAACCTAGAATTTCATTTTCTAGGATTTTGAAAATCCTACACTTGAGAGAGATAGAGAGAGCTCGGTTGGGAGAAGAAGAGGAAGAGCGTGAGCTTGAACGATCGGATCAAAAGTGATCGTGAAATAGAATAGCTAGCGAATCGCCGGCTTTGTATAACGGAAGAGGATTAACGAAGAACGGTAATCCGAACCCTAATTTCTTCTAATATTTTTCTTTAAATTTTCTATGTTTAAAACATAGCTTAAAGAGAATAAGAATTAAAAGAAGTTAAGAATGATTTCATATAGTTGAAATCATGAGAAAACAAAGAAATAAGAATAAGAAATGTAGTTTATAAATTTCTTAAGGATGTATAAGATTCGTAAGGATTTTGAGCGATCCGAATGAATCTTATGAATGAGTATGTCAAATTAGTAAGGAATGATGTTCTATAACATCAAATTCTAAGAAAAAGTAGAATCGTAATCCAAAATATCGATTAAAACGAAGAACGAACGAAGAACGCGAAGAACACGCGAAGAACACGTAGAATGTTGTTGATGGACAAATTTAAAACCATCGTAGTGTAAATATTGTTGATGGACAAGTTTAAAACCATCGTGTATAAGTTAGTTGCTTCTTGCTTGGTTAGGAGCGTTAGAAACGTTCATGAAGAACAGATTAAAATTGAGCTATAACGAAGTTATGGCAAAATTTTCGTAAAAGACGAGCGAGAAGTTGAAAGTTAGTAAATGAACCCGGACGTGTAGGGTTTCATAAGAATGTAAGAGAACGTAGAAAACGTGAGTTATGGACTCAAGAACGATCAAGTTCCGAGTTCGGATGACCGAATTACGGACAAACGAGCGAAGAACATTAAAAGCGTAAAATGAACAAAAAGTGAAATTTAAGCCAATTGAATGGCATGTTAATGAGTTTAGATTGAATTTCTGCTCGATGGGTGTTAAAGTATGGGAGATAAAAAAGAGAATGGCTTTGGAACGACCTCGTTCCGAGTTATAACGAAGGAGTTATGAGATTGCAAAGTAAGCATCTCAAAACTTGATTCAACACTTAGAAAAATTTTCTAGGGTTTAAGATTCGCGCCGCAGCGCCGAGAAGTGGCGCCGCAGAGTGAACTCGGGCTTCAGGTGCTGTTAAGTGGTGCCACAGCATGAAAAATAACGAAGGGTTTGGCACCACAGCGCCAGACCAAGGGAGGAGATAGAAGTAGGTCGCGCCGCAGCGCGAGAGAGAGTGGGAAGGATGGCGCCACAGCGCCGGTGCAAGGCCATGCCCAGAAATGAGAATTTTATTTCTCAGATACTGGGGGATGTGCAAGAAAGAAGTATGAACATATAGTTCACATAATGTAACACTTAGTCAAGTGTTTTAAACCTTTAGCAAATGTTGAACGAAAAGATTTAACGTGATTAAAAGACGGAGAATGTAAGCGTTAGATTATGTAACCGAAATCCGGAGACCGTAGTCACGACAAACAAACATAAGGGATTGCTATGATTGTAATTCCTTAGACGTTGATGAAGGTAGTAAGTAAGATATGAATTATCAAGGAAAGCCGTAACAACTGGTAATGAGATTAAAGAAAGTCCGAGTGTGAGTCTGATAGAGAATGATAGAAGATTATATATGGTTTAACCATAACTAAATGAAGAACGTAAGACGGTAATAAGAAACCGTGAATGATGGCTAACATGAGCCGTAACGAAGCATGGAAAGTCGATTTGACTTTATTAATGAAATGAGCATGATTAAGTATACCAGATGAAAGATAGTTAATTGATGATGAATTAATTAACTTAAAGTAGCATCTTCGATGATGACAATAACGTTGAGAGTTACAACTAAAAGTTGTTGAATATTACGTGAATGTGAACGGTATGCAATAAGTATACTTAGCCAATAAACGATCGAATTTTGATTGATAATGTAAGAACGTTGGTAAGACGTGAGGAAAGGTGATTAACTCAAAACGAGTGGTATTAATGAAGTAAATCCACTTACAACATAGAAGAGAAAGAAGTTGGTTATAAACGGCAAGCCGGAACCAATAATAAACAATCTAATAAATAATTAGATTGAGAAGAAGGGAAAGATTCATTAGGAACCATGTATGTTCGCTCATGACCTAATGTGGTATGTTATGTGATAGAAACAATGCAAATAGTTGTTTGATAGCTAATTACAGTGTGCTATGTGAATATATCATGTAGATTCTGTAAAGGCTGTGGCCAGTCAAGTAAGTTATCTGAAGATGCTGAAAGGCAAGTTTTCTTAACGCTTGTCTAACTTCCATGTTAGCCAAGTTTTTATGTGATTCGTTGAACTGAATTGCAAGACTTGTTTCAAAGAAAGGGTCGATGCCAACTTTTAACTCGGCTAGACTATTCGTAATATCTAGATTGATTATCATACATGTCATTCTATATAGAAATGTTAACGCTATCCTATGCCAAGAAATTGGTACGGGCGTGAAGGTAAGGTTTGTCTATGAACAAACAAAAGTATTTTTCATCGATTATTCGATGGGCACGCGAGTTTGCCAAAAATATTAAACGTAAATACGTTTAATGAATGTAGTGTTGATCAACATAGGGTACTATGGGCTGATCACCCAGATGTACTCGTAAGTTATACGGATGAACGGCCTAAGTGCTGTGGACTCCTTTTCAAGTATGAAAACTGAAAGTTACTGTTCATGGTCTATCGACCGGTTCAGAATTCCTAAGCTATTATATATATACTTTGGAATTGTTGTTATGACATGAGAGGTACTAGTCAAATATTTCATAGTGCTTCGTAGTTAATTGTTCGTTTATGTGAATAAAGCATGAAATTGTTCATGTGATAGCCATGTGATTCGTTGTTAAGATTTGCTGAGCTAGTTATGCTCATTCTTGCTTAAACCATATGTTTGCAGCTAAAGCCGAACGAACTGAGAGTTCTAAGAGAGATAAAGGCAAGGCTAAGATGGATGCTTAGGCATTGTGTAATAATTTAGTAAGTTTGTATGTATTATACATTATGAACAATGAACGATGTAACCGGTTTATGAACCTGGGAAGGATTATACTTTGATTTTGATGAGAATATAGTAATTACTCTCATTTTGTTGTAATTCAATGGAATGATTGTATGGATGTTAGTACAGTGGAGCACCATCTGTTGGGTTAGAAGATACCCGAATTTGGGGGCGTCACAGTCAATACAAAATTCGATTTCACGCTCTAGGGGTAGGCTAGGAAGTCTTCAAGAATACGTCAGGAAATTTATTAACAATAAAAATATCATTCAAAACTGTGACTCTCATCCCAGACTTGGATAACACGTCACATTGATACATATCAACTTGCCATTGTCATTTACAACGTCTCCTACGGAAAGTCTGGCTTCGGTGCATTCCACACCAGGAAGTCAACAACGAAAGGAATGGGGATCTTTACTTATGGCTTGATATGACAATGATGGACTTTAGTGGTTTAGTTGCTTGAATTCGCATAATAGGTTGGTTAGGAATATGAAATCTAACAACCTTACGAAAAGCATGATGAGCAGTTAACCAATCGTTTCCAAAAATCACATCAATGCAAGTATTTTCAAAGAGATAAGATCGACAGGTAACGTGAAAGTGTTGATTTGAACAAGATTTATAAATAGTGGAGGTAACGAAGGTTTCTCCCAACTGAGTTTAATCAGATATATCAAAGTCTAACTTCTCCGGAGTTAAGTTCAAACATTGAACACAACTAGGGGAAATAAAACAGTGAGTAGAACCGGTATCTAACATGGCATAGACTTCGCAAGAGTTTATGACTAACATACCCATGATAATTTTATTCAGGTTCCTCGTCACAAAAAAAATGCTCTCTCTTAAACTACCGATTTTGACTTTTCTGGGACGGCTTTTGGTGCCTCCATCTTAGCTGAACTTGTCTTCAGTGAACGACAAAATCGGACTAAGTGACCTTCTCTTCCATAATTATAACATGCTTTGGACGGCATCGCGCAGTTTGGACTGATGTGTCCCTTCCCTCCGCATTTGAAGCATATGATAGGTGGTCGTTCTCCTTCCTTAACAACGGGTGCTAGTGTCGACGTCTTCACGTCATTTTTGAACCTTCTCTTCTTGAAATGTCCATTCTTATTGTTTTGACTATGATTACCACCGAAGTGGTTACCATTTCTGGCATGTTGATTCCCTCCATGCTTATTGTCACCACTTTGATGACTGTTATCACCGGTATTATCATTTTGTCGATTGCTCTTTTTTGGTTGCGTTGACTCGTTATCGCGCTCTACTAATTGAGCCATATTTACAATATCTGAATACAAACACAGTTTATGAGAAATCAGATATTGACGTATCTCAGGCTTCAAACCTCTTAAAAATATCCGCGTCATTCTTTCTTCATTATCAACCAAGTGGGACGCAAATCGGGACAACTCGGCAAACTTGGCTTTGTACTGCAACACGGTCATGTTGTTTTGCTCCAACTTGATAAATTCCACCTACTTCATATGACGAATGCTTTCGAGAAAGTACTTGTCATTGAACAGCTCTTGGAACTTCTCCCAAGACATCTTGAGTGCGTCAGGCTGGGTACATTTTATAGATTCCCACCAGTAATCTGCCTCTTCACGCAACATAAAGGTGGCAAAAGGAACCTTTTGCTCCTATGAGCATCCCAAGACATCAAATATCTTCTTGATCTGCTTTAACCACGTCTCCGCCTTAAGTGGTTCTGGCTTTCCCAAAAACTCCGGTGGTCCCATCTCCTTGAACTGCTTAGCGGTGACCAACCGTGGGTTGCCATTATTTTTACCTGCATTATGAACAGGAGCCGCCTTCGCCTGATGTTGCATGAATTCTAAAAAACTCCTAAACGTACCGTCATTCGTCAATTGATCAGTGTTGTTGTTTACAGGAGGATTATCGTCATCCTGTTGCACATTGTCCTGATTATTGATCTGTGGAGACTCAACGGTCTCCTGTGCTCCATTGCTCATCTTAACATTTTCAGATGCCATTATCAAATACTGTAACAAAACAAGGGTTAATTAACATATCACATATCATCCCTATACTCTGACCGACCAATTAAATAACAAGTAAACTTATACTCCCCTCCTAGTTCTAGTCTCACATCTTAGCCAGGGATCATATCCCTAAGCTCTGATACCAACTGTGACGCCCCCAAAATTAGGTATACATCACCCATCTTGGGTCGTCAGATATATGGTACAGAATTCAAATACAACTTACTAATACAACTGTCGTGTACAATACGACAAAACATAAACTGTGAGTTTGAATGCAAATATTGTCTTCTAGAGAGTATCCATACTCAAAAGGAGTCCTCATTACTATTATTATCACACTATTATATAGAATAGTGAGGACTACTAATGCTATCATCTGGTCCATCACTCTGTTTCCCGACTCATCCCAGCTATATTCTCATTTCCTGAAGAGAACCGTGAAAGAATGGGTGAGCTCAACTAGCCCAGTAAGAAATATTATGACTAAAAAAATGCAGAATAAATTATCATTAGTCTTCAACAATGTTAAACTGATAAAATACAGTAGACATCAAGTTTAACTGCAGAGGATCAAGCAATCCATTAAAAGAGTCAAGTAGAGAATAAAATCTACTATCTTTTATGATTTAAAAGATTTTTCATGACTTTTATCGCTGGGACTCAGCTTAATAAATAATCCACATCATCGAATCACCCATGCACTACGGCCAAGGATATTCTTTAGTATCACGACCACGAATTATCCATGCACTACGGCTAAAGATAATCATGTTTTCATCAATGGTCCTGATCATGCCATAAAATAATTCATCTCTCCACTACGGCCAAAGAGAATCCATAGTCATAATCATACCAAAAACTGTCCATCAATGCACTACGGGCCAATGAGGACTTTTTCAACATCATTTGTAATATTACGGTCATGATTATACCGAATAATCTCTGGTCATAATCATACCAAGTCCATCTATGCACTACAGGCCACAGATGACTTTCAACATAATATAAGCATGAGGATGATGACAATGATATAAGAATTCAATAAAACAAGTTCAAGAATTAATTTATCCAGGAACCAATAACGTCCAAATTGTCAACATGATACTTTTGTGTAGAGTAAAATTTAAGAATGCCCAGAAGAATATTTCCGCGAAAAGATACTGGATGAAGTGCAAATATCAAGGATATTCTACTAATTTCATGGAGTATAGAAGTCAAAACTTTAACCAACTGAGTATAATAAAGAAAGGAATAACAAAAGAAATCACCATGCATGCGGTACTTCGCATAGACAGGTTATTCCAACAGAATAATAATAACGGAACCAGGTCAGGTGAAATTCACATCGACAGGATGTTCCAACAGAATAATAAAGACGGAACCAGGTCCAGCGTAAAACGCACAGACAGGATATTCCGACAGAATAATAAATAATGGAACCAGGTCCGGCGTAAAACGCACAGACAGGATATTCCAATAGAATAATAATAAAGACGGAACCAGGTCCGGTGTAAAACACACAGACAGGATGTTCCAACAGAATAATAGAAGAATGTCACCAAGTATAGGGTAGACCGCGTATACAGGTTATTCCAACAGAATAATAAATAATGGAATAACAGAAGTTCTCTTCATGAATACAAAAGAAATAGTACTCCTTACGGGTACAACAAATAATATCCCTTACCATTTTAAAGAAGAACTGAAATAGAGAAGTAGTTAAGTAGCAGAATGCTTTTCTTCTTTCTCTCTATAGTTTCTCTCTATAGATTCTATCTCTAGAGTTCAGTGAATTCATAAGAAAATAATGAAGGAATGAGCTTCTATTTATAGGAAAATGGAATGCATAGTAACTAATCCATGAACGGTCCAGATTGATTTACTTTAATCTGATGTTCCATATTTAAAGAAAAATCTTTTAAATAAAATATAATATATTCTATTTATAGAATAACTTTAATAAAGTATTCTGTTTTATATAAAAAGATGTTTCTATTTTATTACGTTAATAATACGAATAAAACAAAACTTCATTATCCTTAAATAATTCATATTATTAATTGACAATAATTGAATCAAACTGAGCGATTAATCATGTAAGCCTCAATAATCAATACCGTATGCTACTATGCAACCACACGTATTACTGTACTTTTACTATCGAGTAGTTCAACAGTATTAACGGTAAAACTTCCACCGTTATTTTCATAAAATATTTTTGTCGTTTTCTCAATCCAATAATAATTCCGTTGTGGGGTCCACCAATAATTGTGTCGTCGTACGAATATTTCCCGATAAAAATAATATTCCCCGACCAATCGAATATAATACAACAACTTGCATACTTTGTAAAATTTATAAATACTACCCATAACTATAACATTATCTCAAATTCACACCATAATATTTAAAAAAAATATTTCGAAAAATTAAATCTTTATTCATAAAATCTGGGGTTTTATATTATATATATAAAAGATGTAAATATATATATACAGACATGATAAACCGCCACGAAGCACCTCCATGGGGGATCGGAATGTTAATATATAAAAGCGATAAATATATATATATATATATATATATATATATATATATATATATATATATATACATGATCGACCACCACGAAGCACCTCCATGGGGGATCAGAACTATAAATAAAGCTGTAAAAGCGATCAACCACCGTGAAGTAAACTCCAGGCGGGACGAAATGTAAAGAAAGCAGTAAAAACGGTCAACCGCCACGAAATAAACTCCAGGCGGGATGAAATATATATATATATATATATATATATATATATAAGCGGTAAACGCACCGGATGTAAAATTCAAGCTCATCGAATAGAGTTCGACAACAGTTCATATATATATATATATATATATATATATATATATATATATATATATATATATATATATATAAGCAAGTAAATGCTCCGGATGTAAATCCAGGCTCATCGAACAAAGTTCGACCACAGTTTATATATAAGTATATATATAAAAGCAAATAAGCACTCCGAACGTGAGTCCAGGCTCAATCGAGGCATAACTCGATAATGTTAGTCCATACATAAATATATATATATATATATATATATATATATATAATATACAAAAAAAATAAAAGCCACGGACCGAAGTCTTTGCAAACACACGCAATATGACTCTCAACGTGAAGAACGGTGTGTGCAAAGATGAAAAGAAAGGCTTTAAAGTGTATAAGAAGGCTTACAGTGGATTGTCAAATAAGACTTCTATAGCTTTATGTGGATGAACACTCGGCTCCTGCCGGTAGAAAAGTAGCTATATAAGAGCTTACAAGTGTTTAAAATGAGAAAGCACTCAGTTTATAGGGTGTACAGAGCAAATTGGACAGGGCTTCCTCGCCTTTTCTCTTACAAATATGGCCACCTCAAGCCCTATATTTATAGAGGGGGGAGCTGCAAGTGTACATGTGGCAACAGCAGGTGTACCTGTGGCTGCCCAGGGTGCCCCAGGAAATGTGGGTCCCCCTGTCTCGACGTAAGTGCACTCGAATAATGCATTGTTCGCTCAAACCTCCATAACTTTCAATCCGAGAGTCTGATGGAAGCGTGCCATATCATTCCAAAAATCTCTTTCCAAGAGCTACGTAATGACATATGATTTGCCATTTTTTGATTCCAAGAAGATGGGTCCATGACTGAAATGTCATTTATGGGTTTTCGTCAGACAGTCCGTTGAGCCGTTTTGCGTAGTTTGCACTTGAAAGTTAAGATATGATTCTTGTGGGACTTCTACTGAAGTAATTTGAGTTGAAATGAGTGTATTTAATGTGAATTGGAGTTGAGTTGGCAAAATGATCATTTTTCCCTTCCGGGGTTATCTTCGATTTTCGCACAGTTGTAGCAGTCTTTTCTCAGGGTTATCTCTGAGGTTGACTTGATGTTGGCTTTGACTATCCTCGTGGTTATCTCTGAGGTTGGCTTGACCTCTTGGGGTTATCTCTGGGCATTTAAACTTGATCTCCCGGGGTTATCTCCGGGGTTAGAACTGACTTTCTCGGCTTTATCTCCATGGTTGGAAACTGATTTCCCGGGATTATCTCCGGGGTTGAAAACTGGATCTCCCGGGACTATCTCTAGGGTTGGAATTGATGTTGTGGTCCTTCAGGATCACCTCTAGAGTGTGAAACAGACGCTTTTGCCCTCCTTCATAGTTGTTAACAAGAAAAAAAAATTTCGAGTGTCTACAGATCGCTCAGCATAAATCTGGAAAATATTCCACTTTGTTATTGCATAGAATTGATTCTTGATTATTCATTTGAATATTGTAGAAACTTTAACAGTGTTGTACTCTTTCATTATCAAATTATTGTGTTGCATAGAATGCGAGAAGACTTGTTAGTGATAACGAATTGTTCAACTATTTCAAAGTTCCCCGAACTTTGGTGTTATTCTATCAAAATAGATAGTCTGTTATTCTTAATTCTTATACATTCATTGTATGTCTTAACTTGCAGGGCAAATTTGTTTCTCACCCTTACTAAATAAAATATTTCAGCTAGGAATGAAGAGGCCGGAGGGGCAAAGAAGAACAAAGGTAAAGGCATTTTGCTAGAATAATTATGTTGAACAATATTATTATGTTGTTTTGTAAACACTTTTTGTATATCTAAGGGGTATGCTTGTAAAGTTATGGTTAGATAACCTGGGACAATGTATTAACAATATTAGTTAATGAAGTGTGTATTTCTATTCATAAATAAATGGCTAGTTAGATGTTAATTATTTTGTGGATCGTGAGCACCAAACTTGGGGGTTAGGTAACCCGGATTTGGGGGCGTCACATCTTATATTATTTAAAAGTTTATCATCAATTTTATCGCCGAGACTCAGCTCAATAAATAATCCACTTCACTAAAATATCCATGCACTACTGGCTAAGGATATTCATTATTATCACATCCACGAATCATCCATGCACTACGGGCCAAGGATTTTCGTTATTATCACCAATGGTCATGATCATGCCAACAACTGTCCATCAATGTACTACGGGCCAATGAGGACTTTTATCACATCATTTGTAACATTACATGTCATGATTATACTAATACATAGTCATAATCATTCCAATCAACAGTCCATCTATGCAGTACCGGCCAAAGATGACTTTTATCACAATATAAGCATGAGGATGATGACAATGATATAAGCATCAATCAACGAAATCAAGGATAAATATTAAAGATTTGTTATTTTTCCAGAGTTTAAAAATGTCCAAATTGTCAACATGATAACTGCTTTGTGGAGTAAAATTGAAGAATAATATTTCAAAAATAATTTAGATAGAAAAAAAAATTAATTTTTGTCATGAATAGTACCCCGGGTAAATAATACCCTAGTGAATAGTACCCCGTGAATAGTACTTCGTGAATAGTACCCTGTCATGAAAAGATCAAAATTTAACAAGAATGTTTAGAAAAATATTGTTGTGAAAAGATACAAGATGAAGCGCAAATTTCAAGGATATTCTATTAATTTCAAGGAGTATAGAAGCAATACTTAACAAAACGAGTGTAGAATTTAGAATCTGAAACGAAATAATATTACTTACATACTACAGAGTATGGAAGAAAATATTATTTCTTACGAATATTGAACAAAAATAATATCCCTTACAACTATTGAAAGAAAATAATATTCCTTACGAATATTGAACGAAAATAATATTCCTTACGAATATTGAACGAAAATAAAATTCCTTACGAATACGAAAAATAATATCGTAAGCGAATATGAAATAAACAATGCCCCTTACCTTAAAAAGAGAGCAATTCCAACTGGTATAGCGGATATATTCTTGAAGAAAACTTATATTGTTTTCTACACTCAAAGCTTTCTTAAACTCTAAAGAAATACACTCAATATTATAGAAGAAGAATTCTCTAATTCTGGTGTGTTTTTTATTTCTAGACTGAGCATCCTATTTATAGAAGAATGGCAGGATACTATTTGGATGCACAGTAAAGAAAAAATCACGAACTGCACAGTGGGGGAAATCACAGGTGCGCACCAGCGAAATTTTTTAAAAATTTTGATTTTTCTATGCACACACTAGCAGTATTATGCAATACTATGCAAACAATAAATATAATATAATACATTCTATTTTACATAAAAAAAAACTTATATAATATATGTGACACCCCCAAAACAGGTATACATCACCCATCTTGGGTCGCCACTTACATGGTAGATAAATTAAATACAAACTTAATTATACAACTGTCGTGTACAATACGACAAAATATAATCTAAGAGTTTTAATAAGAATATTGTCATCTAGAAAATATCCACACTCAATGGAGTCCTCATTATATTTATTATCACACTATTTCACAGAATAGTGAGGACTATTAATGCTATCATCTGGACCGTCACTCCGTTCCCCGACTAGTCCCGGCTACGTTCTCATTTCCTGAAGAGAACAGTGAAAGAAAGGGTGAGCTCGACTAGCCCAGTAAGAAATATTATGACTAAGATAATGAAGAATAAATTATCCTTAGCCTTTAACAGTATAATAACTGATAGAATACAATAGACAACAAGTTTTAGATCAACAACTGCAGCAGAATAAGCAATCCATTAGAAGAGTCAAGTAGAGCATAAAATCTACTATCTTCTATGATTTAAAAAGTTTTTCATCAACTTTATCGCTGAGACTCAGCTTAATAAATAAAATCAAATCATCCCTGCACCACGGCCAAGGATATTCGTGTAATCATTAATAGTCATGATTTTACCGAATAATCCCTGATCATAATCATACCAACAACTATCCATCAATGAACTACAGGCCAATGAGGACTTTCACCACATCATTCTTCACATTACAGTCATGATTATACCAAATAATTCCTGGTCATAATCATACCAAGTCCATCTCTGCACGTAAGCCAAAGATGACTTTCATCACAATATAAGCATGAGGATGATGACAATGACATAATAATTCAATAAAATAAGTTCAAGGATAAATTTTAAAGATTTATAATTTAATTTATCCAGAAATCAATAACATCCAAATTGTCAACATGATACTGATTTGTGGAGTAAAATTCAAGAATAATATTCATGTGCCAAAAATAATTTGGACAGAAAAGAAATATATTTTTCGGGTAAAAAGTACCCCGTGAATAGTACCCCGACATGAAAAGTACCCCAAATATCCGAGTGAATAATATTCGGGTGAATAGTAATTTAGGTGAATAGTAACCCGTGAATAGTAACTCGTGAATTGTACTCTGACATGAAAAGTGCCCCGAATACCCGAGTGAATAATACTAGAGTGAATAGTAATCGGGTGAATAGTAACCTGTGAATAGTAACTCGTAAAAAAAATACCACAGAAAATGATATTCCATGACGAGTACAAAAGAAATGATATCTCATACGAGTATAATAGAATATACGAAACTGCAAATAGATTTTTATCCTCCATATGGTAATCCACGTAGACAGATCATTTCCACAATTTAATAAAGAATGAATACGAAGGATCATTCACCATGCATGTGGTAATCCACATAGACAGGTTATTCCAACAAAATAATAAAGAATGGAATAACAGAAGAATTCACCAGGTATGCGATAGACCGCACAGATAGGTTATTCCAACGGAATAATAAATAATGGAACTAGGTCATGCGTAATACGCACAGACAGGATATTCCAACAGAATAATAAAGAATGGAACCAGGTCAATGCGTAATCCGCACAGATAGGATATTCCAACAAAATAATAAAGAATAGAATAACAGAAGAATTTCATCATGTATGCGGTACTTTGCATAGACAGGTTATTCCAACATAATAATAAAGAATGGAATAATAGAAGAATTTCATCATGTATGCGGTACTGCACATAGATAGGTTATTCCAACATAATAATAAAAAATGGAATAACAGAAGCTCTCTTCATGAATACGAAAGAAATAATACCCCTTACCATAAGAAATGAATAACATCCTTTACTACTGTTGAACGAAAATAATATTCAAACGAATATTGAACGAAGATAATATTCCTTACTAATATTCAATGAAAATAATATTCATATGAATACGAAAAATAATATCTCTTCCGAATATGAAATAAATAATACCCCTTACTATAATAATAATATCCCTTACCTCAGAAGAAAACTGGATACTAGAATAGTGAGGTAGCAGACTTCTCTTCTTCTTTCTCTCAATAATTTCTCTCTATAATAATTGCTCTATAGCTTTAGTGAATTGGTGAAAAATAATGAAGGAATGAACTTCTATTTATAGAAAAATATAGTTTCGATAAGTGCACGTTTTGGGGCTCGAAATATTACGGTATAATACCTTCCTCTTTTTCTTCATTTTTAATTTAGTCCTGCAAATATTATCAAACTTACACCACCTCCCCTAATAGTAAATCATGTGAATCAATAGTAAATCATGTGACTCAAAAGTTCTAGGCATGTGAAAATATGAATTACAGTATAGTACCTCCATCTATACCTCCATTTTTAACTTAGTCATGCAAGTATTATCAATCTTGCACCACCTCCCCTAATAGTACAAGAATGTGAATCAATAGTACACACATGTGAACAAATAGTTATAATCATGTGAATTAATAGCAATTAATTGCTCATTTATCCGATTAATTACCCGATTGGTTAGTATAACTTCCAGACATCAATTAATATCGAAATAAATGTCGATTTCTACTAAAACTAATAATTCCCACACAATGGAATCAATTTTATCTTTAATCAACACGAACTTATTCATCATTAATATTATAACTCACAATATTTAACAATCAGGTCGTTCCCGGGAAAGAGGGGGCTTTCTGATAAGGATTTCTCCCTATTAGCGCGCAATTAGATTATCTAACCTCTCCTTGACAGAACTTCTAGACATTGTCAATATTGCAAATAATAATATGAATAACTTTGTCGTCTCAATTATTGATTTAATAATATATCATATTATGCAGATGATATTGTGACAATAATTGAATCAATAATATGAGAGATATGATGCAGCAATTAATTGAGTATAACTGAGTGACTTATCACGTAAGCATCAATAATCAATACTGTGTGCTACTATGCAACCACGCGTATTACTGTACTTTTATCACCGATTATTTTATGATAATTTGCTTACTTTAAAAAAAGTTTCACATATCACCCTTAACTTTAACCTTTTATCAATTTAACCATTTACTAAATAGAATAATTATAAGAAAATTGAATATTTTCATTTCATAAAATTTGGGGTCTCACAATCTCCCCTCCTTATGAAATTTTGCCCTCTAAATTTACGTACCTGGTAGTTCGAAGAGATGAGAATACCTTACTTTCTATCCGAATTATACCTTCACGGTTATTTCCTCTGTATTATGATTTTTCCATTGCTCATCTCCTATATTTTAGATATTATTCTAGAATACATCTTCAAAACAAAGGTTAATTGACATGCCACATATTATCCCCATATTCTGACCGACCAATTAAATAACACATAAGCTTAGGTAGGTCATACTAGCGAAAGATTAACCCGTCTCTCCCCTCCTAGTTCTAGTCTCACATCTCAGCCAGGGATCATATCCCTAAGCTATGATACCAACTGTGACGCCCCCAAAACAGGTATACTTCACCCATATTGGGTCGTCACTTACATGGTACATAAATCAAATACAAACTTAATTATACAACTGACGTGTACAATACGACAAAATATAATCTAAGAGTTTTAATAAGAATATTGTCATCTAGACAATATCCACACTCAATGGAGTCCTCATTATATTTATTATCATACTATTTCTCAGAATAGTGATGTAACATTCCATATTTTTTTTAAATGTAAGTTATAAATATTTATTAATTTATAAAAATATTTATTGGATATGTTTATTATTAAATAAGTAATTGTTCAATTTGATTGAGTTTATTTAGTTAATTATTTATTTGTTAAATAATTAATGTGATTAGTTAATTATTTATTTGTTAAATAATTAATGTGTTATGTGGATTGAATTATGTGATTAAGTAATTTATTTTATAAATTGTTATTAAATAAAGTGTAACAAATAACTATGTTATAAAGAGTTATTAAAATAAATTAAAGTAATTTTAATTTAGTTTTTTCCCAAACAAGGTGTAAGTATATTAATCATTTAAATTTTAAAGGAATTTGCCAAACAAAGCCTATGGCCTTGGATTTTTTTGAATTTAAATTATTAATTTAATAAATAAAATATAAATAATATATATATATATATATATATATATAAATATATTTTTGGTAACTGATAAACTTATTGGTATATTTAATACAGTCGTCAGTTTCCAAACGTTTGAAAAATAGAGCGTGCGTTACTTTTATTTTTGAGTATACGTATACTGTTTTGTGGCTTAGCTATCAGTTTAACCTTAGAGTTGTCTGCTAAAAGGAGAAAAAGAAAAGTTTTAGAGAATTTGAGAGGAGAAAAGGGTCTGTGAAGTTGCAATTCTCAGAGGCTAGCAAGGATTTCAAAGCTAATTCAGTGGTGTTTGCAAGGAATTATTACGCTAATTGAAGGTATTTTCCCTAATTATATGAATATGCATATATGAGCCTACGACAAAATTTGATATACTCTGTAATTTCAAATTTGTTGAATTGTTGTTATACAATAGGTTACTTGTGATTATATGAGTTTATGATGATTAGAGGTAGTGCTTAAACGAGAATTACATGATAAATTCGTTTGACAGTAGGAAGAAATAATGTCAGTATATGTATTTCTTATGTAGCTTATGTAAATAACAATTATGATGATCAATTTAGTGTGTGAAATTGAACTGTGACTATATTAGTTAGTTTGTTAAGAATTACAGAGAACTTAGTTCAAAAGAATCAAATTGGTGTATCATTATGATTACAGTATTCACTGTGCTAAGAAATATCAAAAATAGAGTTTTTGGGTTTTAAAATATGTTATTCTAGTATTTAATTTTTCTAAAATTATGGTTTAAGTTGTGTTAATTTAGTATTTGTATGCTTGGTGAAGTTTATGTGTAATTTGCATTAGTTGTTCATGTCAATTAGTGTTGGAATTGAAGTTATAGACAGAAAATTTAGTTGTTCTGTTCTTCGTAGTTGGTTTCTGTGAGTTTCGGCGCCCCAGCGTCAAAATTCACGCCCCAGCGCCAAATTTCGCGCCCTGGCGCCAAATTTCGCACCCCAGCGCCAAAATGGGCCAGTAGCTCGCGCCCCAGCGCTGAAGCTCGCGCCCCAGCGCCGTAGCTCGCGCCCCAGCGCCGTAGCTCGTGCCCCAGCGCCACTGTTCCGCGCCCCGGCGCCGAAAAAGTGGCCTAGTTGGGCAGTTTTGACCATCTATAGTAAAACGGCCATTACTTTTTCATACGAACTCCGATTGAGGTAATTCAAGATGATTCGGAAAGAGGACGAGTAGACCTACAACTTTCATTCTTTAAGTGTTTTAATTTGAGGTCTGTAACAGTAGTCAAAATGGCCATCTTTAGGACCGTTGTGTATTTAGAGCCAATCGGAGGGCGTCGGGATGCACGAATGCAAGTGCAACCCTTTGGGTATTAGTATAACTTAATGATAACATGTTGGACATGTATTAGGATGTTGTATCAAGTTGTTAATGTACATGTGGTGCAATGGCATGATCATTTAAGTAGTTGTAATAAAGCTAAAAAGTAATGTTCATGAAAGATGTGGTGTTGTTTAAACTTAAACTTAGTTAGTAGCTATACTAAGAGTAATAAAGGAACTCATAAAGGTAATGTTAGTGTAACTAATGTGTATTGTCAATGCATATGGTATGTGTAGGACTTGGGGTGAACGTGAATAGTAATTGTTTAACCTACACACGAGGCAAGTTCCCTAACCTTTGCTACTTTATTATTTAGCAAGGTTACTTTTCACTGTTATGTTACACTTATGCAAGTTCTCTAACTCTACTTTTATAATTGTGCAAGTTTTCTTAACTCTAAAATGTTATATTAGCATGCAAGTACCTTTAGTTTATCATTCAAGTTATTATTTGTTGTGCATGCTTGATATTAAATTCTAAGATGTAACCTTAGCTTAACGTTGTTCAAAGCAAGGTATGATGAGTTATTCAATTGTTATGCTATTAGATTATTCCTAAAGCATGAACTTAGAACGAAATGTTTATTCAGTATGATCATTCAATAACATAGTGTAAGGGAAAAGGAAAGATGAATAAATACTGAAGACTTGTAATAGTTTTGATAGTTTACTTTCAGAATTTGATTTAAAGATTGTAATGAAGTTATTTAATTTTTCGCATTTGAATGATTGTTGTTAAAGGTTGGATAACTTGGGAGATTTTTTTTTATTTAAGTTTAATCCTGTATGGGCAGGTTTTCTTTTATTATTCAATTCTATTATGATTGGGTAGTTAGAAATGAATGTTTTGATTACGTGAACACCAAATCTTGAGGTAATGAAGTACCGGGATTTGGGGGTGTCACAAGTTGGTATCAAAGCTTTAGGTTATGAACCTTAGGTGGGGGAAAAGCCTTAGGAAGTAACCTTTTGAAAAGATAGTGGAGTTAACTCTTATCGAGTTTTAAGTAAGAAGTAATAAAACACTTATGTGCTTATGTGTTTATGTTTATGTACTCGTGAGTGTCGAGTAGTAATGATTATTAATTAAAACTTTAAAACTTTGTTGTCAGGATGACTAATGTTGAAGAGTCCAGTCAAGCTAGGGAGGAGGGACCTCAAATGCCTATAGAGGAGGAACCTCGCGATGTTCAGGTAGTTTGGGAACAACTATTGCCACGGGAGTCAGCCCCGTTGGTCACAGTAGTTGAGGATGAGGATGATGATGTGGAGACAGACGAGGAGGATCCCATTGAGTTACCGCAGGAGGATGAGGATGACGAGGATGAGGAGGAAAGGATTCCGCTTAACTCGATAGCTGGCCGTGTATATGATGAAGTGCACGACCTTAACGTGGAACTACAAGATACAGTGGAGGAGTTACAAGAGATAGTAGCTGAACAACAGACTACAATTACACAAAAAGACAGCGAGATCCAGGATCGTGATGAACGATTGACAAACGCCGAAGAGAAACTAACACAGACTGAAGGAGAGAAGGAACAATTGATCGAGATGGTTGCTGAACTAAAGAGCAGGCTGAGAGAAGAAGCGGCTAAGAGGGCAAGAGCTGAAGATGCATACGAGGAAGCTTATCAATGAACTGGAAGAGCAGTAAGGAGCTCACAGGCAAAAAGGATGAAGATAGAAGAAATGGTCAAAGTATTCGACACCGTAATTAATCGAGCTCAAGATCGAGTTATGGGATATCCGATTCAGTTCGAGACTCTGCCATCATTTGTGTTAGATCGAAGAACGATGTTTTGAGTCATGGAGGAAGAACGTGATAGGGCTAAGAAGTATCTTAATAGATCATCGTAGAAAGTGTGCCTGTAATGCACGTAATATGTATTAAATAATGTGTAAATCCCTAGTGTTAAGTAACCATGGGATATGATAATAATGGTGTTGTCCTAAAACTTTTGTAGTTCAGGAAAGGATGTAGATAGCAGAGATGCTATTGTGTTATGTTTTCAAAAAAGTTTATGAATAAATAAAAGTTATTATTTTATTCAAAGTGTTATGTGCTATGTGGTTATTTCTTTTGTAGAGGCAAGTTAATTAGAAATACTTAAAGAAGTTGAGTAATGGTCTAATAGATGTTTTATTTTAAACAGAAAATGCCTCCCAGACGTCAACCAACACGACAGAGAACCACCGAAGAAGCTAACGACAATGTTGATGCGATTCCCGTTCAACAACTAGTGACACTATTGACAGGAGCGTTGCAGAATCAACCTCAAAACCATAGTAGAACGTTTAAGGAGTTTAAGGCGGTTGGACCACCTGAATTCCGTGGGTCCATGAATCCAGTTGAAGCTCAAACCTGGATTATGGAGATAGAGAAGGTGTTCGATGTCGCTAGGGTAGGGGATTACCAGAAGACGGCTTTCGCAACTTTCATGTTGAAAGCAGAAGCTAGTTATTGGTGGAAGGCCAATAAAACTCGTGAAGGGCCAGGAGTGATGACCTGGGATAGGTTTAAGGAGTTGTTCTTCGAGACCTATTTCCCGGAGAGTTCAAAGAGTCAGCTAGAAGTACAGTTTCTGGAGCTGAAGCAAGGGACGATGTCGGTATCCGAGTATCCCGCAAAATTCAACGAATTGGCGAGGTTTGCGCCATATCAGGTTAGCACAGACGAACGCAAGGCAAAGAGGTTTGAACAGGGACTGAAGCCCTGGCTGTACAGTAGGGTTTCCCTGTTCCAGTTGAAGATATTTGCAGCAGTAATGGAGAAAGCAGTACTCGCCGAAGGTGGAGGCGAGGCGGTAAAAAATTCAACCAGGAACAAAAGAAGAAGAAGAATGAAAATGAGATGAAGAGTGGAGGTGGTAGCGGTGAAAACAACAACAACAACAACAACAACAACAACAACAACAACAACAACAACAACAACAACAACAACAACAACTTGAAGAGAAAGTGGAATGGAAGTATGGGTACTGGAAACCAGCAGGGTAACCAGCAGAATAAGAAGTTTGAAGCATGTGCGACATGTGGGAAGTTTCACAAGGGAGCGTGTTTGATGGGGAAACGAGTTTGCTACAAATGTGGCCAGGAGGGTCACATCGCCCCAAATTGCACTCAATCAAAAAAGAATGTGTGCTTCACGTGCGGATCTAAGGATCACTTTGCTCGTGAATGTCCTAAGAAGAAGGAGGGAGTGACAACCAGAAATAATGGAGGAGGTAACAATGGAGGTACGTGGGCTATTACAGGACCTGCAGCATCAAACAAACCCACAGCCAGAACCTTCAACATGACTGTGCAAGATGCTGTGCAATCAAAGGATGTGGTGTCAGGTATTATCCCAATCAATGATATTGATGCATATGTATTATTTGATTCGGGTGCTACTTGCTCGTTTATATCTGATGAATTTGCGAAGAGGTTAGAATTGCCTAGAGAAGAACTGAATTTTCCTTTGAACATAGAAATTGCGAATAAGGAAATAATCCCTGTTAGGTTCGTTTACAAGAAATGTAGGGTGAACATTAAGGGGAATATCTTGTTAGTAGATTTGATTCCGATTAGACTCGGGGAATTTGATGTAATTTTGGGAATGGATTGGTTGTTCAATTATGGAGCAGTAATTAACTGCCAAAAGAAGTGTGTAAACCTTATGACTCCGTCAAAGGTAGTATTTTATGGTAGCAAGTCGCCAAGACAAATGAAATGTCTGACGACTATGCAGGCCAAGAAGTTGTTGAGTCAAGGTTGTGTGGGCTATTTAGCTTACATAGTCGATACTCAGAAGAAAGGTGTGAAATTAGAAGAAATACCGGTAGTGAGAGAATTCGAAGACGTGTTTCCAGAAGATTTGCCAGGACTTCCGCCGGACAGAGAAATTGAATTCGTGATCGACTTAGTGCCAGGAACAGCACCGATATCAAAGGCTCCGTACAGAATGGCTCCGGTAGAAATGAAGGAACTGATGGTACAGTTGCAAGAACTGCTAGACAAGAAATATATTCACCCAAGTGTATCGCCGTGGGGAGCGCCAGTTTTATTCGTAAAGAAGAAGGACGGGTCAATGCGTCTTTGCATTGATTACAGGGAGTTAAACAAAGTCACTATTAAAAACAAATACCCGTTGCCAAGAATAGATGACTTGTTTGACCAGTTGAAGGGTGCTAAATACTTTTCGAAAATTGATTTGAGAAGTGGGTATCACCAGTTGAAAGTGAGGAAGGAGGATATACCACGAACGGCATTCAGAACTCGATATGGACATTACGAGTTTCTGGTGATGTCTTTTGGTTTAACCAATGCACCTGCTGCGTTCATGGATTTGATGAACAGGGTGTTTAAACCATTTTTAGACAAGTTCGTAGTGGTGTTTATCGACGACATTCTGGTGTATTCCAAAACTCAAGAAGAACACGTGGAACATTTACGTCTGACATTGGAGACACTAAGAAAGGAAAAGTTGTACGCGAAGTTTTCTAAGTGTGAATTTTGGCTCGATCGTGTACAATTTTTGGGTCATGTGATTGACAAAGATGGAATTTCAGTAGATCCATCGAAAGTGGAAGCTGTAATCAATTGGGAACAACCAAGAGCACCTTCGGAGGTGAGGAGTTTCTTGGGGCTGGCCAGTTATTATAGAAGATTCATTCAAGATTTTTCTAAGATAGCCACTCCGCTAACAAATTTGACAAGGAAAGCTGTAAAATTTGTGTGGACGGAGAAATGTGAAGAGAGCTTTCAAGATTTAAAGAAGAAGCTAAGTATGGCACCTGTGTTAACCCTGTCGGATAATACAAGAAATTTTGTGGTGTATAGTGATGCCTCACACAAAGGGTTGGGTTGTGTTCTTATGCAGAACGGCAAAGTTATTGCCTATGCATCAAGACAACTGAAGGATTACGAGAAAGGTTACTCGACTCATGATTTAGAATTGGCTGCAGTGGTATTTGCTCTCAAGATATGGAGACATTATCTGTATGGAGAGAAATGTGAGATCTACACAGACCACAAAAGTCTGAAGTATATTTTCAATCAGAAGGACCTGAACATGCGTCAGAGGAGATGGATGGAATTAATAAAGGATTACGATTGTGAGAGCTTTTATCATCCGGGCAAAGCGAATGTGGTTACGGATGCTTTAAGTAGGAAAGGTCGGGAGAAATTAATGCTGATAACAACTCAGGAGGAGCTCATTTCAGCAATGATAAAGTTAGAACTGGAAATTAAATTTCCACAGGAATTCGACGAACAACTATTTCATCTAGAAGCAGGTCCAACTTTACTGGACAAGGTGAAAAACGCTCAGTTACAAGATGAAGAATGTGGAAAGATAAAAGAGAATATGGTTAATGGAAACAATACGAAATACAAGATCGATACCGAAGGATTACTACGGTACGAGGGAAGAATCTGGGATCCAGCAACACCAGAACTGAAAAACGAAATCCTGACCGAAGCTCATAGCTCAAGATATTCGATTCATCCAGGAAGCACGAAAATGTATCAAGATTTACGCCGACATTTTTGGTGGCCGAATATGAAAAGGGATGTTGCAGAATGCGTGACTAAATGTTTGACATGTCAAAGAGTAAAAGCTGAACATCAAAGACCCAGCGGATTACTTCAACCGTTAGAAATACCGGAATGGAAATGGGAGCATATCACGATGGATTTTGTGGTGGGTCTTCCAACTACTCAGAAAGGATACGATGCGATTTGGGTAATAGTAGACAGACTGACAAAATCTGCACACTTTTTACCAATAAAGATTAGATTCAATCTTGATCAGCTGGCAAAACTATATATTAAAGAGATCGTTGCAAGACATGGAGTTCCAGTGTCAATTGTGTCAGACAGAGATCCGAGGTTCATATCAAACTTCTGGAAGAGACTACAAGAATGTATGGGAACACAATTGCAAATGAGTACGGCATATCATCCGCAAACAGATGGCCAAAGCGAACGAACGATCCAGACATTGGAAGATATGTTGAGAGCATGTGTCATGGATTTCAAAGGAAGCTGGGAAGAGCAATTACCGTTGGTGGAATTCGCCTACAATAATAGTTATCACGGGAGCATCGGCATGCCGCCTTATGAAGCGTTATACAGCAGAAAGTGCAGAACTCCACTGTACTGGGATGAAGTTGGTGAACGTCAACTGTTAGGACCAGAATTGGTGCAACAAACTGCTGACGTTGTTAAACTCATCAGGACAAGATTAGTAGCAGCACAAGACAGACAAAAAAAGTATGCTGATCAACACAGACAAGATCGTGCATTCGACGTAGGAACTTTTGTATTCCTAAAAGTTTTTCCTTGGAAGGGGAAAATTCGTTTCGGTAAGAAGGGAAAACTAAGCCCGAGGTTTATTGGACCCTTTGAAGTGCTGTGAAGAGTGGGAGAAGTGGCTTATGAGGTAGCTCTACCTCCAGAGTTGGAAAATATTCATAATGTTTTTCACATTTCGGTGTTACGACCATATAAACCCGACTACAAACATGTGATCGAGTACGAACCGTTGCAGTTCAAGAAAGATTTGTCTTATGAAGAGGTTCCTATCCAGATAGTCGACAGGAAAGAACAAGTGCTCAGGAATAAAGTGATACCTTCTGTGAAGGTGATTTGGAGAAACCACAACGCTGAAGAAGCTACGTGGGAACTCAAAGAGAAAATGTTGAAAGAGTACCCTGAGTTATTTGTTTAATCTGTGTCTTCGATTCTGAGGACAGAATCTTTGTAAGTAGGGAAGAATGTAACGAATGTGTTGTTTGAGTTGTGATTCTGAGGACAGAATCCTTATATGAGGGGAATGATGTAACATTCCATATTTTTTTTAAATGTAAGTTATAAATATTTATTAATTTATATAAATATTTATTGGATATGTTTATTATTGAATAAGTAATTGTTCAATTTGATTGAGTTTATTTAGTTAATTATTTATTTGTTAAATAATTAATGTGATTAGTTAATTATTTATTTGTTAAATAATTAATGTGTTATGTGGATTGAATTATGTGATTAAGTAATTTATTTAATAAATTGTTATTAAATAAAGTGTAACAAATAACTATGTTATAAAGAGTTATTAAAATAAATTAAAGTAATTTTAATTTAGTTTTTTTCCAAACAAGGTGTAAGTATATTAATCATTTAAATTTTAAAGGAATTTGCCAAACAAAGCCTATGGCCTTGGATTTTTTTGAATTTAAATTATTAATTTAATAAATAAAATATAAATAATATATATATATATATATATATATATATATATATATATAAATATATTTTTGATAACTGATAAACTTATTGGTATATTTAATACAGTCGTCAGTTTCCAAACGTTTGAAAAATAGAGCGTGCGTTACTTTTATTTTTGAGTATACGTATACTGTTTTGTGGCTTAGCTATCAGTTTTACCTTAGAGTTGTCTGCTAAAAGGAGAAAAAGAAAAGTTTTAGAGAATTTGAGAGGAGAAAAGGGTCTGTGAAGTTGCAATTCTCATAGGTTAGCAAGGATTTCAAAGCTAATTCAGTGGTGTTTGCAAGAAATTATTACGCTAATTGAAGGTATTTTCCCTAATTATATGAATATGCATATATGAGCCTACGACAAAATTTGATATACTCTGTAATTTCAAATTTGTTGAATTGTTGTTATATAATGGGTTACTTATGATTATATGAGTTTATGATGATTAGAGGTAGTGCTTAAACGAGAATTGCATGATAAATTCGTTTGACAGTAGGAAGAAATAATGTCAGTATATGTATTTCTTATGTAGCTTATGTAAATAACAATTATGATGATCAATTTAGTGTGTGAAATTGAACTGTGACTATATTAGTTAGTTTGTTAAGAATTACAGAGAACTTAGTTTAAAAGAATCAAATTGGTGTATCATTATGATTACAGTATTCACTGTGTTAAGAAATATCAAAAATGGAGTTTTTGGGTTTTAAAATATGTTATTCTAGTATTTAATTTTTCTAAAATTATGGTTTAAGTTGTGTTAATTTAGTATTTGTATGCTTGGTGAAGTTTATGTGTAATTTTCATTAGTTGTTCATGTCAATTAGTGTTGGAATTGAAGTTATAGACAGAAAATTTAGTTGTTCTGTTCTTCGTGGTTGGTTTCTGTGAGTTTCGGCGCCCCAGCGTCAAAATTCACGCCCCAGCGCCAAATTTCGCTCCCTGGCGCCAAATTTCGCGCCCCAGCGCAAAAATGGGCCAGTAGCTCGCGCCCCAGCGCCGTAGCTCGTGCCCCAGCGCCACTGTTCCGCGCCCCGGCGCCGGAAAAGTGGCCTAGTTGGGCAGTTTTGACCTTCTATAGTAAAACGGCCATTACTTTTTCATACGAACTCCGATTGAGGTAATTCAAGATGATTCGGAAAGAGGACGAGTAGACCTACAACTTTCATTCTTTAAGTGTTTTAATTTGAGGTCTGTAACAGTAGTCAAAATGGCCATCTTTAGGACCGTTGTGTATTTAGAGCCAATCGGAGGGCGTCGGGATGCACGAATGCAAGTGCAACCCTTTGGGTATTAGTATAACTTAATGATAACATGTTGGACATGTATTAGGATGTTGTATCAAGTTGTTAATGTACATGTGGTGCAATGGCATGATCATTTAAGTAGTTGTAATAAAGCTAAAAAGTAATGTTCATGAAAGATGTGGTGTTGTTTAAACTTAAACTTAGTTAGTAGCTATACTAAGAGTAATAAAGGAACTCATAAAGGTAATGTTAGTGTAACTAATGTGTATTGTCAATGCATATGGTATGTGTAGGACTTGGGGTGAACGTGAATAGTAATTGTTTAACCTACACATGAGACAAGTACCCTAACCTTTGCTACTTTATTATTTAGCAAGGTTACTTTTCACTGTTATGTTACACTTATGCAAGTTCTCTAACTCTACTTTTATAATTGTGCAAGTTTTCTTAACTCTAAACATGTTATATTAGCATGCAAGTACCTTTAGTTTATCGTTCAAGTTATTATTTGTTGTGCATGCTTGATATTAAATTCTAAGATGTAACCTTAGCTTAACGTTGTTCAAAGCAAGGTATGATGAGTTATTCAATTGTTATGCTATTAGATTATTCCTAAAGCATGAACTTAGAACGAAATGTTTATTCAGTATGATCATTCAATAACATGGTGTAAGGGAAAGGGAAAGATGAATAAATACTGAAGACTTGTAATAGTTTTGATAGTTTACTTTCAGAATTTGATTTAAAGATTGTAATGAAGTTATTTAATTTTTCGCATTTGAATGATTGTTGTTAAAGGTTGGATAACCTGGGAGATTTTTTTTTTTATTTAAGTTTAATCCTGTATGGGCAGGTTTTCTTTTATTATTCAATTCTATTATGATTGGGTAGTTAGAAATGAATGTTTTGATTACGTGAACACCAAATCTTGAGGTAATGAAGTACCGGGATTTGGGGGTGTCACAAGTTGGTATCAAAGCTTTAGGTTATGAACCTTAGGTGGGGGAAAAGCCTTAGGAAGTAACCTTTTGAAAAGATAGTGGAGTTAACTCTTATCGAGTTTTAAGTAAGAAGTAATAAAACACTTATGTGCTTATGTGTTTATGTTTATGTACTCGTGAGTGTCGAGTAGTAATGATTATTAATTAAAACTTTAAAACTTTGTTGTCAGGATGACTAATGTTGGAGAGTCCATTCAAGCTAGGGAGGAGGGACCTCAAATGCCTATAGAGGAGGAACCTCGCGATGTTCAGGTAGTTTGGGAACAACTATTGCCACGGGAACAGTACTTCGATAATAGTACCTCGTGAATAGTACTCTGTGAATAGTACTTCGATAATAGTACCTCGTGAATAGTAACCCGACATGAAAAGTACCCCAAATACCCGAGTGAATAATATTCGGGTGAATAGTAATTTAGGTGAATAGTAACTCGTGAATAGTACTCCGACACGAAAAGTACCCCGAATACCCGAGTGAATAATACTAGAGTGAATAGTAATTGGGTGAATAGTAACTCGTAAATAGTAACTCGTAAAAAAATATCAAAGAAAATGGCATTCCATGACGAGTACAAAAGAAATGATATCTCATACGAGTATAATAGAATATACGAAACTGCAAATAGATTTTTATCCGCCATGCGATAATCCACGTAGACAGATCATTTCCACAATTTAATAAAGAATGAATACGAAGGATCATTCACCATACATGTGATAATCCACATAGACAGGTTATTCTAACAAAATAATAAAGAATGGAATAACAGAAGAATTCACCAGGCATGCGATAGACCGCACGGACAGGTTATTCTAACAGAATAATAAATAATGGAACCAGGTCATGCGTAATACGCACAGACAGGATATTCTAACAGAATAATAAAGAATGGAACCAGGTCATTCGTAATTTGCATAGACAGGATATTCCAACAGAATAATAAAGAATGGAATAACAGAAGAATTTCACCATGTATGTGGTACTTCGCATAGACAGGTTATTCCAACATAATATTAAAGAATGGAATAACAGAAAAATTTCACCATGTATGCAGTACTTCGCATAGATAGGTTATTGCAACATAATAATAAAGAATGGAATAACATAAGCTCTCTTCATGAATACGAAAGAAATACTACCCCTTACCATAAGAAATGAATAACATCCTTTACTATTGTTGAATGAAAATAATATTCCAACGAATATTGAACGAATATAATATTCCTTACTAATATTGAACAAAAATAATATTCATATGAATACGAAAAATAATATCTCTTCTGAATATGAAATAAATAATACCCCTTACTATAATAATAATATCCCTTACCTCAGAAGAAAACTGAATACTAGAATAGTGAGGTAGCAGATTTCTCTTCTTCTTTCTCTCTATAATTTCTCTCTATAATAATTGCTCTATAGCTTTAGTGAATTGGTGAAAAATAATGAAGGAATGAACTTCTATTTATAGAAAAATATAGTTTCGATAATTGTACGTTTTGGGGCTCGAAATATTATAGTATAATACCTTCCTCTTTTTCTTTATTTTTAATTTAGTCCTGCAAGTATTATCAAACTTGCACCACCTCCCCTAATAGTAATTCATGTGAATCAATAGTAAATCATGTGACTCAATAGTTCTAGGCATGTGAAAATATGAATTACAGTATAGTACCTCCATCTATACCTCCATTTTTAACTTAGTCATACAAGTATTATCAATCTTGCACCACCTTCCCTAATAGTACAAGAATGTAAATCAATAGTACACACATGTGAACAAATAGTTATAATCATGTGAATTAATAGCAATTAATTGCTCATTTATCCGATTAATTACCCGATTGGTTAGTATAACTTCCAGACATCAATTAATATCGAAATAAATGTCCACTAACACTAATAATTCCCACACAATAGAACTATCAATTTTATCTTTAATCAACACGAACTTATTCATCATTAATATTATAACTCACAATATTTAACAACCAGGTCATTCCCGGGAAAGAGGGGGATTTCCAATAAGGAGTTCTCCCTATTGGCGCGCAATTAGATTATCGAACATCTCCTTGACAGAACTTATAGACATTGTCAATATTGCAAATAATAATATGAATAACTTTGTCGTCTCAATTATTGATTTAATAATATATCATATTATGCAGATGATACTGTGACAATAATTGAATCAATAATATGAGAGATATGATACAGCAATTATTGTAGTAATAATTGAATATAACTGAGTGACTTATCATATAAGCATCAATAATTAAAACCGTGTGCTACTAAGCAACCACGCGTATTACTGTACTTTTATCACCGATTATTTTATGACAACTTGCTTACTTTAAAAAAAGTTTCACATATCACCCTTAACTTTAATATTTTATCAATTTAATCATTTACTAAATAGAATAATTATAAGAAAATTGAATACTTTTATTTCATAAAATTTGGGGTATCACAATATATATATATATATATATATATATATATATATATATATATATATATATATACTGAATAACTTTCTACCGATTATTTTGAAAAATGAGTAAGTGGGGGTTCATATAATATGCGAAATTTATAACAAATACTTCATAAAAATTCTCTCTATTTATCTCAATTCACTTGGCTTCATAAAACACATTTTTAAACAATAATTATTCATCAATAATATTATAAATTATAATATTAACAACCAGATTATTCCCAAGAAAGAGGGGGATTTCCGATAAGGATTTTCTCATATTGGCGTGCAATTAGGTGACCAAATTCCTTTTCTCGACAGAACTTGCTAAACATTGTCAATAATGCAAATAATAATACGAATAACTTCGTCATAATAATTATTTATTTAATAATAAAAAATATTGTGCAGATGATATTGTGACAATAATTGAATCAATAATGTGAGATATTATGCAACAATTATTGTAGCAATAAATGAGTATAATTGATTGACTTCTAACGTAAGCATCAAATACCGTGTGCTACTATGCAACCACGCGTATTACTGTACTTTTATCACCGAGTATTTCAACAGTTAACGGTAAAACTTTCACCGTTATTTTTATAAAAAGATATTTATGTCGTTTTCTAACTCCGATAGTAATTCCATTTGTGGGGTCTGTCGACGTCGGGATTTTTATTTGTCCCTTTTTTGTTCTTGCCTTTTGGTGTTCTTATGTTAGGTGAGATTTGTTTGAAAAAACAAGTTGTGAAAAGGTCCGACATGTATATGTCGACGATTGGACTGTAAGAGTCGCCAGTTGGTATTTTTAAATGGTTGCACCAACTCAACCCAGGAAAGATTTGCACATTGACCTAGTGATGTGACACTATTTAACACGTCTGTGAAACCGAGATTCGTTAGGGTCCGGGAGCTTGATTATGCGGAGGGAATGTGTTAGGCACCCCCCGACATCCGTGTTACCACGGTGACCGCCACTTTTCAATTTAAACCATTATCTGAATGTGTGTGTGTGTAGATCAATGTACAATTATCTGGAAGTAGTGCTATACCTCATTTGCACCTATATACAAAGGGTTTGAATTTTGTATAAAAGTTCAGTTTTAACAAGATATAGCAGTGATGTTTTGTAAAAGAGATTTTTTCAAACTCTTGTGCTCAATAGTAATTGAGGCCTTTGATACTTCCATTTTATTATGTGTTCAGCTTAATTGCTTTTATTTTCGAGATGCAAAGCACCTTCGAGAAAATAAGATAAAAAGCAGTGCCGAATTCCTTGTGGGCATGAGAGCCTTCTAAGGAAATTCAAACACCGTGAATAATTTACAAGCCATGTACAGCAGAAAATGTCCTTCACGAGAACCGAATCTAGATTCAGTAGACTAAATCTGTGATCACATGATTCTTTGGCTCACATAATGTAGCAATTTGTATGAAAGCTGTAAACAGTTATATATATATATATATATATATATATATATATATATATATATATATATAAACAATTAACCACCTCAAAGTAAACTCCAGGCTGGACGAAATGTAAATGAAAGCAATAAATGGCCACGAAGTGAACTCCAGACCAGACAAAAATGTATAATATATATATATATATATATATATATATATATATATATATATATATAAGTATTTATATATATAAAAGCAGTAAACGCTCCAGAGGTAAAATCCAGGCTCAATCAAACAGAGTTTGATGACAGGAGATATATATAAGTATTTATATATATAAATAAAAGAAATAAAACGCTCTGAATATTATATTCAGGCTCAATCGAGATAACTCGATAATAATAATAATAATATAATAATAATAATATATATATATATATATATATATATAAGTATTTACATATATATATATATAAAAGCAATAAACCACAGACCAACGGTCCGACATACACACACATGCGACTCTCAACGTGAATAAAAGTGTGTGCAAGAAGTGAGAAAAAGGCTTTAGATAATGTAAGAAGGCTTACGGTGAACTGCCAAAGAAAACTTCAATAGCTTTAAATGGATGAACACTCGGTTCCCACCGATAAAAAGTTTCTAAATATAAGCTCACAAGTGTTTAAAATGAGAAAGCACTCAATTTATAGTGTGTACAGAGCAAATTGGACTGGGCTTCCTCACCTTTTCCCCTTAAAAATGGCTACCCTAAGCCCTCTATTTATATAGGGGGGAGCAGCAGGTGTACCTGAGGTAGCCCGAGGTGCCCCGGGCTCTGCGGGCCTACTGTCTCGAAGTACGTGCACTCGTGTAACATGTTTTCCACTCAAACCTTCAAAACTTCAATTCGGGCATCCGATCGAGGTGTATAAGACCTTTTACGACATGCTGTTGTCAGGAGATACACAAGGACATCGGATAAGAGGTTATACTAAGTCAGGAAGATAGGTCCATACTTAGGTCTTCAAGCTTCAAATTCTATTTGGTGTGTTGTCTTGTGTATTTGTCACTCGGGACTGGAGCTCTGGTTCTTGTAGGACACTTCTGTGTAGCATGTATGTCGAAATGTTGAGACGGCGTGAATGTGGGATCGAGGTGGAAAAATAATAATTTTGCCCTTTACCGGGGTTATCTCCAGTTTTGGGTTGATTTAGCCGTCGTTGCTCAGGGTTATCTCTAAGATTGGGCTGCTACAAGTGTTAAATATCCTCAGGATTGTCTCTTAGGTATGCATGTCCTCCCGGGGTCATCTCCGGGTTCGAAAATAAGTGCCTCAGGGCTATCACCGAGTGTTAAAGCTGATCGTAGGGGTTTGAAACAAGCATTTCCAGGGTTATCTCCAAAACTGCAACTGCATGCCTCGAGGTTGTCTGCGAGGTTTGAACTGTATCTCCCAGGGTTGTCTCCAGGACTGGAACTGAAGATCTCGGGGTTGTCTTCGAAATGGAATTGAGGATTTCGAGGTTGTCTCCGGAACTGGGTTGTCTCCGAGGTTGAAACTGAAGCTCCCGGGGTTGTCTCCAGGACTGGAACTGAATATCTCGGGGTTGTCTCTGAGATGGTAAAGACTAAGTATCCCAGGGTTGTCTTTGGGACAGTTCTGCTTTAACTTCCAGGGTTATCTCTAGAAGACGAGTTTGCCCTCCTGTAAGGTTTATAACAGGAATGCAAAAATTTTTGAGTGTCTACAGATGCCCCGCTTTATCATATTCATGTAATGTAATGGCATGGATAGGATAAAGAACACTAGACACTTGAAATATGACAAGATATTCATGATGCAATGTACTGTAGCATGATGCAAATGTATGTGGTTTGTTGGACTATTTTCCAATGGGATGTGATGACTATATGCTCCCATGACTTCTGATGGGGACTGGAGTGATCACTGAGGTCTCTGAAGAACTACTTGGATGTGTGCTCCAAAGTTCCCAGGAAATACCAGGATGTTGACTTTGGGGCTATCACCAAAGTCTTTAATCCTTGGCGCAGCCTTTCCACCATAGATGTTCCTCTCATGTATAAGAGACTCTGGAGAAATGAGCATTTATATGATGCAAATTGTGTATAAATAATTCCATCATCGGTCCTCCCCAATGAGGGTGTTCTTTCCTAGTTTGTATCGCCAGGTCTTCCCAATGATCTGTCGAATTTACTACCAATAGTTTGTGCTTGTCAGAGTTTCCTAACCCTCGCTGAAATGTTCTTCAACGGCCAAGATCCCTGTTGAGGATAATGTCAAGGCTGCTTGACCTTCGTTAACATATGCATCAACGGCTGAAATCATCGAACAGCTTCCAATGCTTCATTGGATTTATTTGCCAACGGCTAAAGATAACGTCGAGGCTGCTTGACCATCATTGATATGTGCATCAACGGCTGAAGACGCATGAAATTCCCGCTGGGGAGAGCTACTTTGGAGTTACTACTCCTAACTGATGGCGTCGGACCTTGATGAGGTATTATCGATCGTCATTTGCAATAATTGTGATCATCGGTATAGTGAACCCTGTGTATGGGCGAATACCAATGAGTGATTGAAAGACCCGTAGTTTGGTCTTGAAAACCAAGATTTCAGGCTTTTCTACTCAATCGTGTAGCATCTTTTCTCCTGATTTGACTATTTCAACTTGTAAGACCTCCTTTACAACTCGAATTGGACCGAGCCGAAGGGGTGGGACCTACCTAGGGGAGCTGTAGGTATACCTGTGGCAGTCGCAGGTACACCTGTGGCAGTCGCAGGTACACCTACGGCCAACCTTGGGTGGTTTTAAGCGGCCTGTTGCTTTCACAAGTCATTTTCATACTGCGCCACATAGAAAATTCGAGAGCTATTCTTCAGATATATAGAGTCGGGCGTCTTTCTTCAAATTCTGTCACTATACAAGTGTTTCACACTATCCTGGTAACGTATGCATGTCTTCTTTTCCAATTTTTGTCCGTTGGAAAATGAATTATCATATGAAATGCGTCTAAACATATAGTAGTGAATATGCATGCTCATATAACTTGATAAAAAATATTCAACATAGTAAATGTTAGTATTAAACCATGTTGAACATAATGACGTGAAAAAATTTGACTTTTGAAACAGTTAAATTGGTACCTTTTCTGCTATTTCTTATCCTATTTGAGGACAAATGAGCAAAGGTAATAAAGCAAAGTAATTCGGGTAATTAGTCTACCATCATGGATTGTGATTGTGACATGCTTATTCATATAGGATGTTTATAACTAAGGGTAGGTGTGCTATTGAATGACCACCTAGTCATGCCTATGTGCACGTGGATAGTCCTGTTTACAAAGAAGACTCTGGCAAAATTTTCCCATAAGTCTAAGCATTGGGTAGTCATGCATTTTTAACTCTACTGTAGGCGTATGTTAAAGTAATGCATGCATGCATGTAGTCATAAAGTGCATTTGAAAAGCTCCAGGTTAGAATTTACCACACCCTTTCTGAGGTGATTTGGAGACTTGTGTTCAGATATATATGGATCTGGATCAGCGAAGTAGTTCCTATAGTACCACTTCAGGTGTGCGGAGGAGGGCTTCTAAACCACGACTCTGTTTAGTCAGACAGCCTCGTCGTTTGGTGGAGGCAGTAATACTTCTTATCCAGGTTGATGTACCAGATGTTGAGGATGAGGAGGAAGATGTACCGATTGTGGCTCCTACTACTCATGCTCCCCACAGGGATCTTCCAGGCATTAATGTGATGATTCCAGATCTTCTGGGGGATTTGAGTCACCACCCCTTAGTTTACTTGTAGGCAAATGAGGTAAAAGCTAGGTTTAATTTTCCTTTTTCCTATTGATAAGGAACAAGGATTCTGATGTTTATTTGCATTGATGTAGGTTCCCAGCTTTACGCAGCCTCAAGGGAACTGGTTCAGCATACACTCCCTGTATCAGGCTCTGCACCCAGATTATCGAGAGATTGTGCATGGTTAGGGCTTTGGGGCGTTCTTCTCCCGCTGTTGTCCCTGGGGTTATCTCAGGGCATTGTCTGAATGCTAGTTTAACCAGACTTAGTCTCTCTATTTGTTGGATTACGAGGTGATGATGGCATCGATGGATTGGCGGTTTATCACCGGTATGGAGTTTGGAGGGGCGCGAGTGCCATGTACGGCAAACATTACCCCTACTGTCGTTAGATCCTTATTACGAGTTCTGGCTGTGGTGCTCAAGGGTAAGACCGTCCGTACCGGTCCTTTGAGTGTAGATGTTATGAATGGGCTGTTGAGTGATCCCATGCCCACTGATGTGAGAGTCAGGGATCGCATTCTTCGGTGATTGCTCCCGGTTATTATCAAGGGTTGTTTCATAGCAGACAACTCTTCCACGGTGTCATTCGCTTTGATTTGCGCCACATTAGAGGTGGACCGCATTAGAGAGTATGATTGGGGTTCCTATACCTTTGCCTTTTTCCTTAGGGGAATACGCATGCGTTGGCAGGGCTTGATAGAGGCTTAGTTAGGATTTTACCCATTTCTGCTGGTGAGTATTTCTCTTTTGATTTTCCATGTACATGTTAAGAGTGTTGACTAACAACAGATGTTTTGCCTTTGTGTTGGCAGTTTTGGGCCTATGAGAGGCTTCCATGTTTGCGTCCTATTAGTGTGTTAGGTTTAGAAACCTATCCACGAGGATGGCGATGGCATCACTCCATTCTGGCAGAGGTTCCTATAGCTGAGGGCTTCACCCATTGTCGCTTACAGTTGGAGTTGTTGACAGCTGATGCCATCACTTGGGTTCCCTATTTTGGGGACCATTTAACTATCGACTTTGAGGATAGATACCCGAATGGTGTCGAGCATGTGATGTCCACCCGTCGAATTTCTCTCTTTACAGATGGAGGATTGGAACTCTATTTAGGAGAGCGTGCTATTAAGAGCACCACAAGAGAGATTCGTGTACCGATCTTGCCTCCTGTCAGGCGTTATTAGCCTATGTCACAGTCGCCTATCAGTGATATCCCGTTGATGGGCGTTAACGACTTTACTTTGTCAGAGGGTCTGTTTACTCAGGAGGTATTATACCACTGGTGGTCCCCTCGTACCATCGGAGCCCAAACCCGCGCCACTCAGTTCATGGGAGATATGGTTCCTGGATCTGTGATGATGACGGATTGGATGACCTGTGTCCGAGATCTGACTCATTTGACACAGATTGACAGTTTGACCTGGCAGTTGGACCGAGCACATTTTTTTAACCGATATTTGGGCTGAGATCCTTCAGAGGCGGATACTTTTGATCCTTCCATCTTTGGGGCTGGCCCTTTAGATGACCCATATGGCTTTGCCGGTGCCGATCCTCCCTTGTATAGGCCTAACATCCCTCTTAGGAGGGATCTAGTGACTCAGGAAGAGTTACATCAGGTGGACAGGATTGATGATGTAGATATAGACATCATTGTCTTCTTCTGATGTGTATTCTCGCTATATCTTTTGATAGGCCTCTGTTAGATACTAGATGGTTGTGCCTCATTCTCGTTATATATTTTGATAGGCCTCTGTTAGTCGTAGGGCATCTGTGCCCCATTTCCCTGTATTTTTTAGTTGTACAGAGATGATGTATTTAGATGATGATGTACTTAGGAATGTATGTACTATTTTCCATTCCCTACATCATATTGCCATCTATTATTTGTCATGCATGTATTATGTCATGCATATGTATGTCCAGAGATATTCATCATTGACCCTTGGATGGTCTTATGATACGGCCCACACAGATGTCTTCTTCGACAGTTAACCGTATTGATCACACCCTACCAGTATTGGTGGCCTCCCATCTGAGATCTTGGTATGATAGTGCATCCCCTTCAGATAGGGTGATTGTAGATCAGCTATTGCAGCATTCCATGACCCTTCTGACGTTCCAGGTTCCATTGGACTTTGAAGATGGTATACTAGAGCATTGGGTATCGGAGAGGCAGGTTTTTCGGTTTAAGACCCATGAGTTGACTCCTACCTTAGAGGAGTATGAGCGGTTGACTACTTTGCCCTTAGACAGGCCTTATGCTTGGATGGCTGTCAGAGATATGCGCCGGCAGTTCATGACCCTCATCGAGTTGCGGCGTAGAGTAGTGCAGGATGAGATTACATCCGGTCATGTGGTGTCCCTGCATTTTCTGATAGATAGATTTGGCTCAGTGGGTAGTTATGCACCATACTTTAGGGATTTCACCACGCCAGAGGATCAGTGGAATATGGCCTGAATAGATGTACTCGTGATATGCGTAGTGGCTTATTTGTACATGCCACTGTATATGGATAAGTTGGACATCAGTGTTGTCATGGCGGTGAGAGCTCTTAAGGAGGGTCATACCATTATTCTATTGATTGTGGCAGAGACACTGAGGTCAGCCACGTATTGCCACACCTATCCTACAGGGGTGTTTATAGGCAGCTCGGTCATGTTATACGTGTGGTTCATGTCACACTTGAGACCGATTGGCACGTTCAGACAGTATGGGTATTATTTTACCCATGAGATAGCCATGTCTTACTCCTTTTAGCCATTGGAGTGTGTATACGCTGCATCCTGGTCGGCGTTCTTGGTAGGAATTGGAGATCCATTTGACATTATGTGGTGTTCAGGGCTCAGTTCACCCTATTGCTTCATTACTCATGCACCGGGCATAGATTATCTCCTTCTGGCTGGTTTGAGAGGCATGACCACATATCACCCACTGGCCGTGATGTCACTGTTTGACCAGTTTTAGGATGTTCATCCTTTTGAGGGGGTGTTAGGTCAGCGTTTGTCATCTCACCATTTGTCAGCAGAGGACAGCTCTAGCGTGTATGCCTGTTGGGATCAACGTGAGAGTACTGAGTTTTTTGTTAGCCATCCGGGTTGTTCGACAGAGTATTTTGCATGGATGGAGACAGAGACTGCATCGGCTACGGTAGTATCCACAGTGTTGGGGATTGATTTAGATAGTGGAGCGCCTATGGACGACATTGATGCTACCACAGAGGAGGAGCCATTCACTGGATTGCCAGCAGCTCTTATAGATTCTCCCAGTACGAGTGCTACTGTGATCCAGCATTCAGCACAGTATCTAGAGCAGAGTCTTTATCTAATAACCTTTGAGAGAGATCAGGCTAGGGCCTTGATGTTGACAGCTCTTGATGGGAGAGACGTCGCTCTGTCAGAGAGAGACGAGGCATTAGCTTATAGACATGCCGCTGTTGCTGAGCGTGATGATGCCAGATCATCTAGAGATGCAGTGATTATAGAGCGGGATAGCGCTATATCTGCCCGAGATATCGTTGTTACAGATAGTACTGTAGTGAGGTCCTTTACTGCTAGAATCATTGCAGAGATGAGCACGTATATTAATGAGCATAGTGCCACCATGCAGTTGGCTATAGATCTGTTGACTCGCGTAGAGACCCTTGGGCAGGAGATCACAATGTTACCCTCTTCTTCTGAGATGGATGCGATGTTGGACTTAATAGTCCGTATACACACCGACTAGTAGATGGATTTGTATTTTCCTATACAAACTAGCTTAGCCATTTTGTCATGTACAGTATACATTGTATATATCAAACATCATTATATATAGCAGGAAAACATATTTTGATCACTTCCCTTTTAGTTATGCCTTGTTGCTTGCTTGATATTTGCTTGTTTTTCCAGGGCTTGTGATCTTGATGTATTCTGAACTCCTCCTTGATGGACGGACATTGAGATATCTCAGGATCTTTCAGAATGGATCGTTGATCTATGTGTATTCCCTACCTTCTTTGGTGTCTTGGGACTGGTTTCTGTATATAGATGTGGAAAGGAGTGTGGCTTTAATCTCTGAGGTTGACCGCACCACAGATGGTCACCAGTACTCCTTTATAGGGGGGAGCTCAATTAGTTCCATCTCTTATGGATTGGTGTTTCTCTTTGAGGAATCAACCGCAACTTAGATAGTCGCTGATTCTCCCATTTGTGTGGGGAGGTTAGTTAGTTTCATCCCTTTAGTCGGAAGTCGATGAAGTGTGATGGATTGAAAGATGATCCCAGTACCGCTGACAAGTTTTTATATTTTGGTAGGGGGTAAGACCGAACCATGAATGGCTTCCTACGTACTCCTATTGAAGAGGAGATCAGGTCTGCGTAGTTTGAACCTGGTGTAGAGGTTCAACGATGTATGTGGCGAAGTGGTGTAGAGATTTTTTTTTTTTTTTGTTGTTTTTGTAGTGAGAAGGGTGTAGAAATATTTTTGTTGTTTTTATTTTATTGCGACCGGACCATATAAAATGGTTGTCTACGTACTCCCGTGTATTGGGGAGATCAGGTCGGCATCGTTCGCCCCATGTACAGGGCGGTTTGCAGCCAAAAAGTTTAATCCCATGTATAGGATAAACTAAAGGTGTGAAGGGTTTAATCCCTGGTGGGATAACCTGAAGGTGTTAACGGTTTTGAAAACCTGCGATGAGTGAAAGATCTGGTGATCCGAAACTAGGCTGCTGGTTGGAAAGTGTGTTTATCCCTGATGGGGCAAATGGGTGTGAGGAAAGTTGTATGTAGTTAAGGTTTAGAAAACCTGAATTGACTGGGGATCTGGTGATCCATAACCAGAATGTTTGCTTGATGGTAACTTCAGACATAGTACCATTTCACGGTGTCCGAGTTAATGAGTTGCAAAAATTTATCGCCATCCATCTCCTATAATCTGAGAGCGCCTCCTGTCAATACCTCCTTGACAACAATGGCCCTTCCCAGTTCGGGGTGAATTTTCCTTTAGACTGATCTTGGTTGTCAAAAACCTTCTTTAATACCAGGTCATGTTGTTTAAACTGTCATAGCCGGACTTTTCTGTAGTAGGGTCTGGCAATCCTTTGTTGGTATAACCGACCATGGAAGATAACAGTGGCTCGCCTTTCATCTATTAGAGACAATTAGTGATACCTATCTTGTACCCACTGATCTTCATCCAACTGAGCTTTTATCAACACTCTGAGGGATTCCATTTCCACCTCTATGGGGAGCACCGCTTCCATCCCATAGGTTAATAAGTAGGGGGTTGCCCCAGTGGAAGTGCGCATTGATGTTCTCTAGGCTATCTGAGTCAGAGGCAATAAGTCAGGCCATGCTTTGTGATTAGCGGACATCTTTTGCATGATCTTCTTGATGTTTTTGTTAGCCGCTTCAACAACACCATTCATCTTTAGACGGTATATGACGGAGTTGAGATGTTTGATGTGGAATTTACTGCATAACTCCTTCATCATCTTGTTGTTGAGGTTCTTAGCATTGTCTGATACAATTACCTCTAGTTGTCCATATCGACAAATAACATTATTTCTGATGAAAGAAATGATAACTTCTTTTGTAACCTTAGGGAAGGAGGTTGCTTCTACCCATTTGGTGAAGTAGTCGATCCTGGTGAAGATAAATCGATGCCCATTACTGGCTTTAGGCTCGACGGTCCCGATCACGTCCATTCCCCACATTGAGAAGGGTTAGGGTGAACTCATATTGTGGAGCTCCCTTGGAGGGGCGTGGATAGCATTCTCATGAATTTGGCATTGGTAACATTTCTTGACGTGATCATCACAGTCAACTTTGAGAGAGAGCCAATAATGCCCTGTTCTTAGGATCTTCTTTACAAGTAGGGGGCCGCTCATGTGTAGGCCACATACTCCACCATGGATTTCATCCATGAGCCTCTGAGCTTGGTCCTTGTCCAGACATCTGAGGAGACCTAGTCTTGCATCTCTTTTAAAGAGTGCGTCTCCGCTCAGGTAGAATTTCATAGCCAGTCAATGGATCTGCCTTCTTTTAGTCGGGCTCGCCTCAGCGGGTGTAGATCCATCTTGTAAGTACTCCTTGATATGCTGATACCAAGGGTGTTGGATGGGAGGTAGCTCATTCGATACTTCTCCAATGTAATTCCCATAGGCTGGAGCCTTTTGTCTGGCAAATGTGATCGTTGGCATGTTTTCCTTGTCAATTATGTTGATCAAAGAGGCTAAGGTTGCTAGCTTGCTAGCGCATCCACAAAGTCATTCCTATTCTGAGGAATGTGGAGGAAGGAGATTTATTCAAACTCCGAAACCATTTGTAGAACCTGCCGATGGTAAGGTAGCAAATGTAGCTCTTTAGTGTGATAGATTCATGTGGTTTGTCTGATTACCAATTCAAAATCCCCAAAGACAGTTAACCGTCTGATGCCCATTGATCTGGAAAGTTTTAGCCCCATGATACAGCCTTCATACTCGACTGTGTTGTTGGTGTTGGCAAACTACAATTTGACGGTGACGGGATGTTGCTCCCCCGTAATGGATACTAGAACTGCTCCAGCCCCAGAACCTTCCATATTTGTAGCTCCATCAAAATACATCCTCCATGTTTGGTGTGCATCGTACTGATGGTGTTGCTGAATTGTCATCACCCCTTCATCGGGAAAGTATGTTTCCAAGGGTTTGAAATCCCCTGAAGGTGCGGCGGTCAGTTGATCCGCAATTCCTTGACCTTTGATAGACTGTTGTGTCACGTAGACTATGTCAAATTGTTGTAAGATCAACTGCCATCTAGATAGTCAACAATTCAGCATGGGTTTACTGAACACGTACTTGAGAGGATCCACGCAGGATATTAGATGGGTTGTGTGACTATGGAGGAAATGATGTAACCTCATGGAAGCCCATGTTAAAGCACAACAAGTTTTCTTAATCAGAATGTACTTGTGTTCACTGTTGCTGAATCTTTTGCTGAGGTAGTAGATAGCTCGCTCTTGGCCTCTATCATCTTTTTGTCCCAGCATGCAGCCCATGGCATTGTCATTGGTGGACAAGTACATAAACAGGGGAACATTATCCCTAGGAGGTACCAAAACAGGAGCATTGACTAGCTACTCTTTGATTGTAAGGAAGGCTTGTTGGCACTCATCATTCCATTTCATGGAGGTGTTCTTCCTTAATAATTTAAAGATAGGCTCACAGGTTGCTGTGAGTTAGGATATGAATCTGCTATAATGAAGTTGATCCTTCCCAAAAATCCCGGTATTTCCTTCCCTGTCTGAGGAAAGGGCATTTCCATTATGGCCTGAATTTTGGTAGGATCCAGCTCAATCCCTTTGTGGCTGACTAAGAAACCTAGCAACTTGCATGATTTAACGCCAAAAGCGCATTTGGCTAGATTCAACTTCAAATTATACTTACGCAACCTGTTGAAGAGCTTTCTGAGATGGTCTAGGTGATCTGCCTCCCTTCGGGATTTGACAATGATGTCATCCACATAAATCTCTATCTCCTTGTGCATTAAATAGTGGAAAAGAACCATCATGACTCGCTAATAGGTAGCTACGGCATTGATGAGGCAAAATGACAACTGTCTATAGCAAAAGGTTCGCCAAGGAGTGATGAATGCAGTTTTCTCATGATCCTCTTCAGCAACCATGATTTGATGGTACCCCGCAAAACAATCAGCAAAGGAGTACATGTCGTATTGAGCTGTATTGTCAATGAGTATGTGGATGAATGGCACGGGAAAGCTATCTTTGAGGCAAGCTTTATTCAAATCCCGGTAGTCTACGTAAACTCGTACTTTTCCTCCAGGTTTAGGCACGGGGACTATGTTGGATAGCCATTCAGGGTATGTTGACACCATGATGATGCCGGCTTGAAATTATTTCACAATTTCTTCTTTAACCTTTAAACTCCACTCAGGTTTCAATCGCCTGAGCTTATGCCTGACTTGCTTGCATTTCTCTTTGATGGGGAGGCGATGAATAACAATGTTAGTAGACAAACTGACCATGTCTTCATGAGACCATGCAAACACATCCTGGAATTGGGTCAATAGAGTAACAATGTCATTCCTTTGGGTTTGAGTGAGGTACGTACCAATCTAGATTTGTTTGGGGTTTTCTGAGGTTCCGAGGTTAAAAGAGGTGGTTTGATCAAGGTTTGGCTTGGGCTTGTCTTCGACCCATTCTTTGTTCTCCTGAGGTATCTCATAGTCCTCTTGTATTTCCATCAAGTCTGAGTCCAACTTTGCATCAAAGTTACAGTCCTCGTGGAGAATAGGCACCTCATCAGCAAGTATAGGCACATCTAACTTCAGAGTCTTGAAATAAAATGCTTCCACTTAATATATGAAATTGTTCAATCATATAAAGTGTTAGCATGTAATGACAAAACAACTGCTAATACTGTACAGAAAAAGTAAGCAGTTATTGTTATCTACAAGGCAGAGGGAGTTTCTGGCCTTTTTACCCTCGTCAGCAAATGCAAGGAGTGCTGCTCCAATTACCCAGGGTGAAGTCCTGGTAGACGGCTGTGATGAAGGGGCTGTTGTCATCCTTCTTCTCCCGAATGATGACCATAATATCTGGACAATCATCGTTTGGGTGACTCTGTTTGTACTGTCTGTGTGGACTATGATGCGTGTGTTGGATAAGCGTCTTGCAATGTCCTGCTTACGCCTCTGGTCCTCTTCCTCCGCCTCCAGATCTGGTATCAAAACTTCTTTTCCTTTAACCGGTATCGGCTTAGGAAATAACATGGTCATCACATGTGTAGGAACCTTTACTGAAGTCTGTATAGATTCAGCTCCTGTAGGTTGTGGCAATCGCCGTATGGCTGAAGATGAAGGAACCTGTTTGTGTTAATTAGGATTCCTGTTGCTAGAACTAGCAGAATAGCTTAGTCCAGCTGTCCCCATTTGACTGGGAACTTGAATTAGGCGCTTAATCCCCTGATGGTCTTTGCTCAACCTTTGTCCAAGTTGATAACCCAAAGATAACATTTCTTGACTCGCCGAGATTACCTCGATGGAAACTCTGGGTATCAGAGGTGGTGCCCCAATGGGATGGTAGTGAGTGTTGTTCACCTCCGGGGCATGGAAGCTGACAGGCTCAACTTCTAAATTGAAACTGATGAGCGGGATGTTACCTTATTTCGGACATTCTGGCTCAGCATTAACAGTGACTAGGTTGTTGTTAATGATGTATTTAAGCTACTGATGAAGGGTGGACGGGACGGCTCCAGTCATATGAATCCACAGTCTTCCCAAGAGCAGGTTGTATCCTGTAGCTATTTTGAGCACATGAAAGGATACGCAGAATGTATGTGGACCAATCTCCACAGGTAATTTAATCTCCCCGACAGCATTTCGTCAGGATCCATCGAAAGCTTTGATAATTGTATGGCTTCTTCGGATTCTATTGAGATTAATATTCATCTTCTCCAAGGTGGCAAACGGGCATATATTCAGGGAGGACCCTCCATCTATAAATACTCCTGCGACCACGTATCCGGAGGATATAATCGCTATGTGCAACGACTTATAATGACCAGTCCCTTCGGGAGGTATATCATCATCAGTGAAAGATATCACATTGTTGTTAAGAATGTGATCAACCAGGTGATAGAACTTTTTGACATCCACTAATTTTGGTAAATGAGCTTCTTCTAAAACTCTTAGTAATACCTTCAGGTGATCCTCTAAAAAGAATACCAAGTCCAGTATGGAAACCTGTTGTGGAGCTTCTTTTAAGCTTAAAACCACCTTGGCTTCATTATGTCCCATAGTACGGAGGAATTTTTCAATCTTCTCCATGGGAACTTTCCCCTTTGAATTGATGGCGGGCTTCATCACCCGTTGGGGAAGATACAGTGGATTTTCTTTCTACACTGCAGCAGTTGTGTGGGATGTGGATCCTTCAACCTCTCCATAATTCCATGAAACTTTCTGTAGGTTGACAACAGGATATTGTGGTCTGAATAGTAAGATGATTAGCTCTGGCGCAACCACTTTCAAAGGAGCTTCAATACCCTTGAGCTGACTAGGTTGAATTGTATGTGAAGGGGTAGCTAAATCTGTCTCAGAAGATATAACTGCTATGACTTCCTTCCACTTTGTAGGAAATGTGTTCCCACTCTCCAGTAAAACAGTGTCATTGTCTGCCAGCTGTAGGACACCGCTGTTAATTAGGTTCTGAATAAGGTGGCAGAGTGCCCAGCATTCTTCAGTGTTGTGACCGAGATAGTGGGACTAATATTGGCACACTCCATTGAAATCAAACCGTCTCGAACGCGGGCTGATTGGAGGTAGCACAGCTGTGATTCTTCCTTTATTGATTAGCATCTGCAATATCTCTTCCATCGGTTGGCCTAGGCATGTAAATTCCCTTTTATTGGCCGACGGGCTTTGGCATTTGCTCTTTTTGCAATTTTATCCTCAAGCGTTTCATTTTCTGGAGTACGCGGTGGAGTTTTTATAACAAGAGGAAGGAGGCTAGCATGCTCCTAGCTGAATAATTGACGTGTGACTTGGTACTGATGGACCACCAGTTCTGCTAATTGGTTAACTTGCTCACGCAAAGTGTTCATTTTTTATTCCATCATAAATTGGAACTGTGCATAATCCCACTTGTCAGCATTATCCTTGTTGGTTTGGGAAGATCCACAAATAGAGTGGGAAATCTGTCCACTACTCTAATTAATCATGTTGACCTCCTTCTCTTTGTGTTGAGGAAGAGGGTTATCTTGTACATGGGGTTGGTCAGGTTTAGTCACCACGATCTCACCATTGTCAATCTAATCCTGGATCTTGTGCTTCAAGGCCCAGCAATCCTGAGTATCATGGCCTGGAGCTCCAGCATGATAAGCACATTTCTGGATAGCATTGAAACCCTTCCCACTCGGGTTGGCTGGTGGAAGAAGATGGGTAATTTTCTTCTGAGTTGTTAGAGGATTGAGAATATTCTCGAGCGAATCCCCTAAGGGTGTGAACACTCTAGTGCGTCTGACTTCTCCACCTTTTGGCAATTGAGGGTTTGAAGACTGAGTTGGAAAAGGGAAGTAGTTTCTCCTCTGAATAGGCAGGTTTTGACTGCCTTTTTGCTCTTGTAGTATCAAGGAAACATCTTCCTCTTTCTTCTTATGGACCCTCCGGAGGTTGTTTCCATAACTTCCAGACTGGATGTGCTTAGCTACAACTTTGAGAGCGGCAAGGTCTTGAATCTTTCCTGACTTCAATCACATCTCGGCCATTTCTCCATGTTTGATCATCTCGGAGAATGGTTTGCCAATGCCAGCTAAAACTCTCTCATAGAAGGGAGCTTCTTGAATGTCTATGAAGGTCATCGCCATCTCAGACTAAGTCATAGAGGGAATAACTTGAGCAGCCAGACGCCTCCATCTTTGGGCATACTCTCTGAAAGACTCACTAGCTTGTTTCTTGACCTTGGTAATTTGGTACCGGTCAGGAGCCATTTGAGTTTGGAAACTGTACTGACTGAGGAAAGCATGAGCTAGCTCCTCCCAGCTATGAATTTTTGAGTTGTCTAATCTGGTATACCATGATCTAGCTTCACTAGTCAGACTCTTCTGAAACAGCTGCATTCTGAGCTTTTCATCCTCGGCATAAAATTCGAGTTCCCCAATGAAGACTTTTAAATGTGTGTAAGGATCTCCCAATCCATCATACTTTACAAAATCGGGAGTCTTGAATTTCTCCGGATAATGAACCCCAGGGAAAATACAAAGGTTTGAATATGAAACACTCCCATGTGCTCCAGTCCCTTTGATAGACCGAATGGTCTCTTCCATTTGTATGACTTTCTTCCTGATATCACCGGTGTCTGGATCTTCTTTGAGATGGGTGGTTTCAGGAGTTTTTTTGGCTTTGTCCAACTGAGATTCAGGTACAGAAATTTCTTTGTCCGGTCCTTGAGTTCCTCTATGTGCAGAGGATTCTGTATATATGGGCATTCGTGGACCCTGAGTGGACTTGTGCAGTTCCTTAAGCAGAATAATCAACTCTGTAATTTGGTTGCTTAGTCCTTCGAACTCCTCGTGAGATACGGGAGAAGGACTAGACTATCCAGATGAAGCCATGCTTGGTTGTAGGCTCGTTGCCTTTTTAGATTTTGAATGGGTAACAGGACCAATTATATCCCTACAAAAAGACTTATATAGTTTAGTCTTAGTGAGTGTAGAAATATTACATGATGTGTCTGTTTAGGAGTATTGTCCTGCGAAACGAATATTAGTTGATAAGATAGTATGTCAAGTTTTGATATAAATGGAATGCACGTACACATTTTCCTCATATTTTCCATTACATTGAGATTGACATGGAAATGAAATTACAAGTAATTGAATTTACAAGTAATTTAGAATATGAAAGCATGAAGAGACTTTCCTCCTTGTTTGGTTAATCAGAGACTGACCTATCTTAGGCTACTCTCGCGACTTTTTGTCATGAAGGTTCTCAAATCATCACAATTTACTTGACGGGAAGTTAATCCGGTCTTTCAACTGGAGCGAATTTGGGTGGTGCCTTTACTGAGCCTCATTGGAATTAGTCTTCCTACGAGTCCAATAATCAAACACCGATAGGATAGCCTCCTGGTGGAGGAACCACACAACATACATTCACATACGTGTCTCACCGTATGGAAATGATGACATGTGCGAAGCACTAATATCACAAGCAGATATGGTGCGACACACTAAGTGCAATAAGTAAATGCATTCGTACACATTCATTCAAATGTAAATGCAACATCCACAAACAAGTAGATAAAGGTTTTGAAAAGTTTGTAATAGTGGCTTAAGCCCTCTTACTGGATGTCCCCAGCAGAGTCGTCACTTGTCGACGTTGGGATTTTTATTTGTCCCTTTTCTGTTCTTGCCTTTTGGTGTTCATATGTTAGGTAAGATTTGTTTGAAAAAATAAGTTGTGAAAAGGTCTGACATGTATATGTCGACAATTGGACTGTAAGAGTCGCCAGTTGGTATTTTTAAATGGTTGCACCAACTCAAACGAGAAAAGATTTTTACATTGACCTAGTGATGTGACACTATTTAACAGGTCTGTGAAATCGAGATTCGTTAGGGTCTGGGAGCTTGATTATGCGGAGAGAATGTGTTAGGCACCCCCCCCCGACATCCGTGTTACCACGGTGACCGCCACTTTTCAATTTAAACCATTATCTGAATGTGTGTGTGTAGATTAATGTGCAATTATCTAGAAGTAGTGCTATGCCTCGTTTGTACCTATATACAAAGGGATTGAATTTTGTATAAAAGTTCAGTTTTAACAAGATATAGCAGTGATATTTTGTAAAAGAGGTTTTTTCAAACCCTTGTGCTTAATAGTAATTGAGGCCTTTGATACTTTCATTTTATTATGTGTTCGGCTTAATTGCTTTTATTTTTGAGATGCGAAGCACCTTCGAGAAAACAAGATAAAAAGCAGTGCCAAATTCCTTGTGGGCGTGAGAGCCTTATAAGGAAATTCAAACACCGTGAATAATTTACAAGCCATGTACAGTTGAAAATGTCCATCACGAAAACCGAATCTAGATTCAATAGACTGAATCTGTGATCATATGATTCCTAGGCTCACATGATGTAGCAGTTTGTATGAAAGCTGTAAACAGTATATATATATATATATATATATATATATATATATATATATATATATATATATATAAACGATCAACCGCCTCGAAGTAAACTCCAGGTGGGATGAAATATAAATGAAAGCAATAAATGGCCACGAAGTGAACTCCAGGCCAGACAGGAATGTAAATATATATATATATATATATATATATATATATAAGTATTTACATATATATAAGTATTTACATATATATATAAAAGCAATAAACCACGGACCGACGGTCCGGGCATACACACACGCGCGACTCTCAACGTGAATAAAAGTGTGTGCAAGAAGGAAAAGGCTTTAGATAATGTAAGAAGGCTTACAGTGGACTGCCAAAAAAGACTTCAATAGCTTTAAATGGATGAACACTCGGTTTTCACCGGTAAAAAGTAGCTAAATATAAGCTCACAAGTGTTTAAAATGAGAAAGTACTCAATTTATAGTGTGTATAGAGCAAATTGGACAGGGCTTTCTTGCCTTTTCCCCCTTGAAAATGGTTGCCCAAAGCCCTCTATTTATAGAGGGGGAAGCCGCAGATGTACATGCGCCAGCCCGGGGTGCCCTGAGCTCTGCAGGCCCCGCCGTCTCAAAGTACGTGCACTCGTGCAACGTGTTGTCCGCTCGAACCTTCAAAACTTCAATCCAGACATCCGATCGAGGTGTATAAGACCATTTACGGCATGCTGTTGTCGAGAGATACACAAGGACATGGGATAAGAGGTTGTACGAAGTCAGGAAGATGGGTCCATGCCCAGGTCTTCAAGCTTCAAATTCTATCCGGTGTGTTATCTTGTATATTAGTCACTCGAGATTGGAGCTCTGGTTCTTATAGGACACTTCTGTGTAGCATGTAAGTTAAAATGTTGAGACGACGTGAATGTGGGATCGAGGTGGCAAAATGATGATTTTGCCCCTCACCGGGATTATCTCCGATTCTGGGCTGATTTAGCAGTCGTTGCTCAGGCTTATCTCTGAGATTGGGTTGTTGCAAGTGCTGAATGTCATCAGGGTTGTCTCTGAGATGTGTCTATCCTCCCGGGGTCGTCTCCGGGTTTGGAAATGAGTGCCTCGGGGCTATCACCGAGTGTTGAAGCTGATCGCAGGGGTTTGAAACAAGCATTTTCGGGGTTATCTTCGGAACTGCAACTGTATGCCTCGGGGTTGTCTCCGGGATGGAATTGAGGATTCTAGGGTTATCTCTAGAACTGGAATTGAATTCCTCGGGGTTATCTCCGAGGTTGAAACTGAAACTCCCGGGGTTGTCTCCAGGACTGGAACTGAATATCTCGGGGTTGTCTCCGAGATGGTAAAGACTGAGTATCCCGGGGTTGTCTCTGGAACGGTTCTGCTTTGACTTCCAGGGTTATCTCTAGAAGATGACTTTGCCCTCCTGCAAGGTTAGTAGCAGGAATGCAAAAATTTTTGAGTGTCTACAGGGTCCACCAATGATTATACCGTCGTACGAATATTTCCTAATGAAACGAATATTCTCCGACCAAACGAATATTTTATAACAACTTTCTTACTTTGCAAAATTTATAAATATTACCCACAACTATAATATTATATCAAATCCACACCTTATTACTAAAAAAAATATTTAGAGAAAATTAAATCTTTATTCATAAAAGTTGGGGTCTTACAACGTTCCTTGGGTTAAGCCGAGCATCCTTTTAAATCTATTTATATAGATATTTATCCCCAGTTATGATACTCTTCCCAAATCATTCATGGAGGAATGTTTAGACAACTTTATCTTTACTGATTGTAACATTAATATGTCATTCTTTATTCGTAATATAACAACATACAATATTAGGAATGTCACGACGCTCCCACTGACCCTCTTGTACAGACTAGGTTCATTCTTGTTTTTGATAAAATCAAACTCTTTTGATTATCTCATCAAAACGAATGTTTCATTTTTGAGAAGCTTGCTTCAATCCATTTCTCTGAGTGTCTACAACTCTTATCTCATCATGTGTAACTGGATCATCATCTTTATGATGTGTACCTCATCATCATCATCCATGATGAATCCATACCTCCCATGTATCTTCGGTACTATTCCAGATTTACAATTCGGTTGTGGTACAATAGGTCTATCTACAGGTTCCTCTTATTTAACTTATAGTGATTTGTAGTTCTTAAACTCTTCAAGATCTATTATCCTCCAACTAGCTCCTTCAATGATAAACATCTTTATCTTAGAAGGTAGCGTGTTTCGCAACAAACACCTTTTTCTAAGTAGGATTATAGAACATATACCCTAAACTTACTTTAGGATGTCTCACAAATCTGTACTTGTCAAATTTTATCTCAAGCTTATCCTTTGAAACCTTTTCACATAAGTTGGATAACCCATTATCTTAACATACTTAAGATTATGAATCCTCCTTGTCCGTAATTTTTATGGAGTCTTGGGGCTGGATTTTGAGGTTACTTTTTTGTAGATATGCAGCCATTTCTAGGGCATGACCCCAGAGGGATACTAGAATGTAGGTAAAATCATTATGGACCGCACCATGTCCAACAAGGTATAATTTTTCTTTTAGATACATCAATCAATTATTGCGTATCAAGAGGAGTCCATTATGAGAAAATCATTTGAGATGATCTAGAAACTTATTGCACAAGTATTCCTTCCTCGATCTGTTCAAAGAATTATAATACTTTTCAATTAGTTTCACTTCTGAATTCTTTGAACTTTTCGAATAATTTAAAAATAGACACATTCAACTCTTTGAATGATCATCTTCTTTTCTTATACTAGTTTGTTCAATTTGCAAAATATTTTTTCACGTAAGTCAAGTGCACAAAATCCATTAAGTAATATTTCAGTTCTATTCAAAACATTATTATTATAAATAGAACAACAATTATTCTTAAATATAATACCAAAGATTTTATTGTCCAACAAAAAAATAAAAATAATATTTCCAACTAGAACTTGAATACAATAACAACTTATTGACTTAATAGATTTGCCCGTAGGCAGTGCTAAACTATAAGTTTCTATGGCTAATGCAACAACCTTTGCTTCATTTCACATACATAGGATTACTTATCCTATGTTTAGATTTCTACTTCTGCTTGGTCCCTTCAAAAATCTATATTTATGAGAACTAAAGCTGGTATCCAATACCCAAGTAGAACCTTGACTTGAAAAAAAATTTATTTCAATCATGAACAAAATTGTATTTGTAACAGAAACTTCACTAAGATTCTTCTAGTTAGCCTCTGCAAGATGCTTCTCGCAGTTTCTTTCTAGTGTCTTGGCTTATTGCAGTGGAAGCAAACTTATTTGTTATCCTTATCAGTTTTGTTCTTATTATCCTTTATTTTTTTCTTTCTATTTACCTTCTTAGAATCGTTCTTCTTTTAGAAGATCATTTGGCCCCTACTAGTAAGACTTGGTCTTTCTTGGTTGGAAAGTGACTTTCAACACTTTTCAACATGTTAAGCAAATCAGCGAGGCTGATATCTAGCTTGTTCATATGAAAAATTCACAACAATTGTGAAAGGAGTCCGAAATGACTGCAAGATCAAATCTTGGCTCATCTCTCCATCCATGACAAAATCTTTTGTCCTAATTGTTCAATTAAATTGATAATGTTAAGGACATGTGTCTATATTGTAATGTCGTTCGTCATTCTAGATCGGAAGAGCTCCTTAGATATCCGATATCTATCAGTCATACTTTCCTCACTATCAATTACTTGATGTGTAGGAATATAGTAAGAGCATTCATAATTTCATGCTGACGCTGAAGCTCGTTACTCATGGATGCTAGCATGATGCATTGAGCCAACTATGCATCATCTTGCCACTTTCTAAAAGAAGCAATCTCTTCCTCACAGGCTTTATCTGCAACCATTGCAGGGATAGGCGTATCAAGGATATAAGATAGTTTTTCAAACATGAGAATTATTTTCAAATTCCTTTACCAATCCGTTTAATTCGGTCCGGTTAATTTAGCATCTAATATGTTTCGCAGTGATAGTAATTTTAGACATTGTAAAATTCTGTAAATGAATTTGTAATTAACAAAATTTTAGCATACATTCTTTTATTAACTACCAAAATAATTTAGGTCTTATTTTAAATTGGTATCTCCCACTATTTTCATCAAACTATATTACTCTCACTTATATAGTTCGACAAAATCTAATTAAAGATTTGCTGGTGAGAATAAGGATCTCATTTCAAATATATATAATCTTGTGGAGACACAACAAACTATATATAAATAAATACGTAGACAACTCTTGTTAATTCCATCATCATGTAACTCCTTTTATTTTGTCTCTTAGATTATTTTGCCTCTTAGATTATTTTGATTAAGTGGTGGCACATCCGAATCAAAATTATATAAGTTAAGTCCAACCTATAACTTCCATATATTCAAAAAAGAAAAACATTGTCCTTGTGGTGACACAACAAAATAATATTGTTCAATTTTCTTTATAAGCATCAAATGTGATAAAATTAACATTTAAAAAAATTAAGATAAGTCTTGTGGTGACACAACAAACTTATAATAATTAATTGATACTCTATTATTTTTATCATGCTAGAATGCGACGTTCGATATTCCAAATATCTTTGAACGCTTAAGACTTAATATAAATTTTTTGAGGGATTTGTTATTATTTTGTCTCATCTTGTTTAACGCGCATGCACATATTATATAAAATATGCGTCATATTAATTAACATGTGAAGCATGTTTGCATAATATATATATATATATATATATATATATATATATATATATATATATATATATATAAGCATGCACATATAGAATACTATATTTTACCCGGATTGATTATGAACTTTATTCTAGTTTGGTTCACTAGAGCCACCAAGTGAAGCAAGAGGTCAAACCTAGGGTGTAAGATTTAAATTTAAATATAACTATTACATTTAAATTCCGGACTCCATTACAAATGGGTCTTCAAGCGCTCCTTGCTCCTTGATCTCTAATTCTTCAAAATTAATTCTAACTATTCCTATTACAAAACTATTTAAAATAAATAGAAACATTGATCAGCAGTCAAGGAGAAATACATAGGAGGGAGATAGAACTTATATTAAGAAAAAATTAGGGAAGACGATGTACGCAGACCCCATTTAATAAAAATCATACATTCATGCATCTGACTAAAATAAAATTCAATCACATTGGTCAATAGTCCATAATCAATCACATTTATTATTATTCACATCAACATATGCATCAATAAATAAATTTATCTCATCAAAAAAAAACATTCAATATATATATATATATATTGATATCGATTTAATGGGCAATTTTAATTAGCATAAAATCCAATTTTGAAACAAAATAAACTCCTTTATTTTTAATCAAAATCATAATAATTTTTTTTATTTTATTTTATCCAATTTTGAATAAAAATAAACTCTTTTATTTTTAATCAAATTCCCAGTCAAAATAAACTCCTTTATTTTAATTAACAAGTAATCCAATTTCAAATGCAAAATAAACTCCTTTATTTTAACTTAAAATTGCTGCAAAAGTAAAAATGTTGAATCATATTCCTTATTAAAATTAAACACCTTTAATTTCAGGAAACATGGAATCCTATTCCATATGGGAATAAACTCCTTTATTCTAGGAAACATGGAATCCTATTCCATATGTGAATAAACTCTTTTATTCAAATAAACGTGGAATCCAATTCTAAGTTAATATATAACTTTTGAATAAACTCTTTTATTCAAACAAACGTGGAATCCAATTCCAAGTTATTAAAAAAACTTTCGAATAACTCTTTTATTCAAAGAAACGTGGATTCCAATTCTAATTAAAATAAACAACTTTATTTTAATCCAATTCCAAATCAAAATAAACCCCTTTATTTTTAATTTAGATTTACTGAAAAAACATTTAATTTAATTTTAATTAAAATAAACATTTTATCTTAATAAAAATAAAAATAAAAAATATATATTTGTTTCTCGAGAGTGGCGTTGCGGCGCCAATCTCCAGAATCTATTTTTTCAGTTCGCGAATTGTGTTGTTTTTCTCCAAAAATATGATTCTATACCAATAGTTATGCCCAAAAAAATTGTTCTAAACACATATCAACATACATATCGAATCTGAATAATTAATAACTCGCATAAAGGTTTGACTTTGATACCACTGTTAGGTTAGTAATATTCATGAAAATAATCAAATTGTACAAAATAAGCGAAAGCATGGAAAATTAGAGTTTTAAAAAATTTACAAACCATATACCCGGATCATCCTTTATGCACAATTATTAATTAAACGAAAAGATAAAGAACAAGAATCATACTCTTGAAGATTCGAGCTTCCTCAGGTACAAGTTCACCTCCAAATCCTTTTCGTGTTTAACTTGAATCCACTGGGTTTGGTTATTTCCTTTGATCAATGTTAGCCACCCAATGTTTGGCCTCTAGAGGTGATCCACTAAGAAAGAAGAAAGATTCAAGATGGGTGTTTAGCAAAACCCTAGTTTTTCTATCTCTCATAGAAAAAAGGTGTACTCTCCCAAATCATAGAATTACGTCTAATGATATCTGATATAAGACTCTTCTTATAAAGATATCAGTTAACCCTTCTAATCTAATTAGAAAATAGGGTATTATTTAATTAATTAAGTTTCTTAATCTTATTAGGGATAATTAATTAAATTCTTTTAATTAATTAATCTCCTAATCTTATTATGAATAATTAAGAGTACTTGTATTAAATTAATTCCCAACTCTTTAGAAATTAAAATAATAATAATTGTAATTATATTAATAAGACTCATCTTATTAATTTATGTAAGACCCCAACTTTTTAATGAATAAAATCGAATTTTTTCTATTTATTATAGTGAATAATAAGGTGTTAATTTGATATAATACTTTGGTTATGGGTGAAATGTGCAAATTTATTAAAATAATCAAGTGGGTAAAAAATATTCATTGTTGTCGGAGAATATTCGTTTGGTCGTGGAATATTCTTTCTGTCGGGGAATATTTGTACGACGACGCAGCCATTTGTGGGCCCCATAACAGAATAACTGTCGGATGAAGAAAATGACAAATTTAAATTTTTATAAATAATGACGTAATCGTTACCGTTAACACTGTTAGAATACCCGGTGGGTAAAGTAAAGTAATACGCGTTGTTGCACAGTATCACACGGTATTGCACAGTATTTTTAAATTATTGATTCTTACGTAAGAAGGCACTACTCAATAATTATTACAGTAATTATTGTTCAATATTTTATTTTATTGATTCAATAATTGCTACCCTGATATTTTATATTATTGTTGTTCAATAATTGTCACTACACAACATTTTCCATTATCAGATCAATAATTCATATTATTTGAATAATATTATTAGATAGCATTATTGGAAATGTCTAGAAAGTTCTGTCAAGGAGAGGTTTTGTCACCTAATTGCGCGCCAGTAAGGAGAAATCATTATCGGAAAGCCCTCTCTTTCTTGGGAAAGTTGTCATTATTGTGATTCTGTAATATTATTTGTTAATAATTAATTATTGATTTATACGATAAGAAAATATTTATTTGATGTGGATATAAATGATGAATTTATTTATGTGGTTATAAATGAAAGAATTAATATTGAGGTGTTTTATCAGTATTTTGTCGGATTGGAGGTTTTAAAATATCAAATCGGTGTTCTTAAAGCTCTATTGCGTGAGTTATAATTTTAATCCGACCATTGGATCGTTGTGATTTTTGGATATGTTATACATATATAAGCTGAGTATATGTCCATAAATTTTGAACCATTAAAAATTAATGCATGATTTGTTAAGAATTTTAAAATATGTTAAAAAGTATTCGTTTGTGGATTTCGGATATTTTCTGTCTGAAATTTGGAAAAACTTAAAGCTACAAAGTTGTAGAGAATTTGATTTCGTGTGGAATGAACATAAAATTTGTATTTTTCTGATAAAAAAGTTATTTATTATGAATTACTAAAGTTTTAGAAAATAAAATAATTTTTATTAAAATTGGGTAGGACCCACTTTTGTTTTTTTATGGAAAATTTTTGGTGGAATTCAATTGTCATGTGCTGAGATATAGTCTAAGGTGGCTGCTAAGTTTTCAACAAGGATGGCGCAGAAGACATAAATAAATTAATAATATTTTATTATTTTTGTCTCCTTTGGCGTTCTAGTATTTTTCTATAAATAGGCGCTTAAGCTAGAATTGAAAATCACACCAGAAACATAAGTTTTCTCTCTCTATAATATAGAGCGTATTTTTGTGAGTATTTAAATACTTTGAGAGCTGTTATTCAGTGCAAGATTCCCTTCGGCTTTTCATCCGATATTCCAGTCAGAAATACTGCTCTTTTGAGGAAAGGGATTGTAAAGGTTATCATGTTTTTCAGTTTCGTAATTTTTCTGACCCGCAAAAATTTTTGAAAAATTTGAAATGATAATTTGATGAGTTTTCTAGATTGTGTCCAAAAATGACGATTTTTGGATGTATAGATTAAGAGTTATGAATTTTATTGAAAAAGACTATTTTAAAAGTAAACCCTTATAACTCCTTGTGGTTAACTCCAAAATTGGTGAAATTTTTATTAGGAGTACATGTATATAACAGAAGTATACTCTGTAAATTTTAGAATTTTAATACAAAAGTATAATTTATGATAAATGTCTAAATATTCGGCAGTTTTGGCCATATGAAAAATAGTAATTGAATTTTAAAAAATTCCGGAAAAAATATATGTTCAATATGGGACTATATTCTGTTAAATCCTAGAAAAAAAATATTTTTGGGACTAATTTGGTATTTTTCATGAAAATAGACTAATTATGAGTAAATGAATTAAATATGTTATGTGAATTAAGAAAAGTGAAAAATAGGATTTTATGGTTTGAGAATCCTATATAAAGTTTATGCAGATTTTTTATTAGAGTTTTGGTTATTGGTGATGAAATCTTATGAGTTTAGCATTTTAGGATGATTAAATGCATTATTTAGTAAAGCGTAAATAATTAAAATAAATTATTTATAAGTTTAAGAAATAATTAAAATATTGTTGTAATATTAATAATATTAGATTATGAGATTATTAAGTGATTTATAACATTTGGATTAAGGTGTTGTAAATATTGATATGGATATTGTTGTGAAACTTTATCTTTTCATGTCGGGGTTACTATTCACGACAAAATTAGTTTCTTTTACTGACCAAATTATCGTTGATTTATGAATCTTACTCTTGAGATTAAATCTATATGTTGACAATATTATTTTTATTATCATATATAACATTTTTATAACCCTAATGATGATGTTTCTCTTTGACTTGAGTGTAAAGATGGGTAGATTATTGGTATGATCGTTACTATGGGTTCTCTTTCGCCAGTAGTGCAAAGATGAATTGTTGACTGGTATGATCATGACCATTGAAGTTATAATTGAATATCTTTAGCTTAAGTGCAAAGGTGAATTGATCAACATGGTTATAATTATTGTTTATATAAATTCTAAAATGATTATATATTTCTTTGAGATATTAATATCTTTGGCCCGTAGTGCAAAGATGATCTGTTATTGAATATCTTTGGCCCGTAGTGCAAAGATGAACTGTTATTGAATATCTTTGGCATGTAGTGAAAGATGAATTGTTGATGAATATCTTTGGCATGTAGTGCAAAGATAAATTTATTAGTATGATTATGAACAGGAACTGTGATTTGATATAACCATGATCTTTGATATTTTAGGTAAAGACATGTGATGAAATTATCTTCGTCCTGGATGCGAAGAGTAATTTAGAATCACAATTATGGTTATGAGTTATTCATATGATTGTGGACCAGAACTGTTGATTGATGTTACAGGGATAAAACATTGTTGGTGGATTTTTAACATGGAGAAGATAATAGACTTTATGGTCTATTTGACTCTTCTAATGGATTACTCGTTCCGCTGCAACTATGGTTAAAAAATTTTATTATCTACCATATGTTCTAAATCTCTGATTTATTACTGTTGAAGGCTATTGATAATTTATTTATCTTTAGTTATCATATTCTTTACTGGGCTAGTTGAGCTCACCCTTTTGCTTCACAATTCTTTTCAGGTAATAAGAGTGTAGCTAGGTCCAGCGGGGGTAACAAGGGAATAGAACGGTGGTCTCTAGCTGTGGAGTTCTCCCTAAACAGTATAGGAAAGTGTGTTGTATTTTATACATCATTTAGTAGTTATATTTGGTGAATCAAATAGGGTGAGGCGAACCCAACTTTGGAAGGGTGTTTTGCCGCTACCATGCAAGATGTCTAATGACATACAACCTCGTGTCATCATAAGATAGGATTGTGCACATCCACTTGCTGAGTATATCTACGAGCACTACCTATATAATCTTGATGTTTGGTTGAAGTATAACTCTAAATTAGAGACAGTGGAGATAATGATATGTCAAGAGAAGACTCACCATTGGAAAGAATATGATAGTAATCTTCTCATTTTTCTTTGGGGTCTATTGGGTCAACCAAGGATAATTTTGTGAACATATGATATCTATCATAACCTAGACGCATGGGCTCCCATGTACAAAGGTTTCCTTGAGCACTTTCCAAATATTCTAATTTTTAAAACAGTTTTTGACTATACCTTTATGTAAGGTGTCATTGTGACGTGCTATCCAAGGTTGGGATGAGAGTCACAGTGGTATATATTTGTATCAAAACTCACAGCATATGTGTTGTTGTATTTTGCATGACAATTGTTGTAATAAAGTTGTAGTTATTTTCTGTACCATGTATTTGGCGACTCAGAATAGGTTGGGTGGAATGGACCTATTTTGGAGTTGTCACAATTGGTATCAGAGCTTAGGGATATGGTCTCTGACGGAGATCGGAGAATAGATCTAGGAGGGGAGATATGAGTAAATCATTCGCTAGTGTGTCCTACCTAAGCTTATTTATTGGTCGGTCATAATATACGGATATTATGTGATACATTAATTTGTTTAATTAACCCTTATTTTATGGCAGTATTTGAGAATGGCAGCTGAGAATGTTAACAATGGAGTGAATGAGACTGTGGGGATACCTATAATCACCAACCATAATAATGTGATGTCAGACGAGTAAAGAATTAGAGATATTTTTGTGGTGAGGGAAGAATTAATAGTTGCACCCGAGCTAGTCGCAGAGGTAGCAGCTGAGAGTGTGAAAGAAGAAGAATCTGAGAAGAATTTATTAGAAGAATTTTATGATCGAAATGTAGAATTGCAAAATCGTATTCATGAGTTAGAAGAGCAGATTGAAGAACGGCAGGCGGTCGTGGAACATAAGGATGCAACAATTCAAGCTTGTGTTACCCTATATGTGATGCTTGAACAGAAGCATTCTTTGGCAGAGTATAAGATGATAAAGCTGGAATCTGAGCTGAAAGAAGAAACAACTGAACGAGTGAGAGTGAGTGATGCATGGGTAAAAGCCGCACGACGCATTGATATTGTGGAAAGAGATGTCCGATCTAAGAAGGCTAAAATAGATTATATGTATTTCTCTTTTTGGACAGCAATTGGGAGAACCCAACATCGAGTTTTGAATTACCCTGTACAGAGCGGTCAACCTCAATTCGAAATGGATCGAAGATTGATGATTCAGATCATGAATCAGGAGTACGACGAAGCAATTGAGGGTGGAATATACCCTATAGAAAAGTATATTCCAACGGTAGTGATGACACCAAATGCTGTCCCAGACAAGTCAAAGCCGGGTAGTTCAAGGAAGAGCGGTGGTCATGACTTCCCAACAAGTGAAGAACTCAAATGAAGTTATGACGGGAGATGAGCAATAGAGAAATCATGATGACCGGGGAGATAGAATTTGAAATGAAAGCAAGATATTCTCAACTCTTCGAAATACCAGGTACGAAAATTTCGAGGACGAAATTTCATAAGGAGGGGAGGTTGTAAGACCCCAACTTTTTAATGAATAAAATTGAATTTTCTCTATTTATTACTGTGAATAATAAGGTGCTAATTTGATATAATGCTTTGGTTATGGGTTAAATGTGTAAATTTTTCAAAATAAGTAAGTGGGTATAAAATATTCATTATTATCGGGGAATATTCGTTTGGTCATAGAATATTCTTTTTGTCGGAAAATATTCGTACGACGGCACTGCCGTTTGTGGGCCCCATAACAGAATAACTGTCGGATAAAAAAATGATAAATTTAAATTTTTATAATAACGGCATAATCGTTACCGTTAACACTATTAGAATACCAGGTGGGTAAAGTAAAGTAATACGCGTTGTTGCACAGTAGCACACGGTATTGTACAGTATTTTTGAATTATTAATTCTTACGTAAGAAGACACTACTCAATAATTGTAACAGTAATTACTGTTCAATATTTTATTTTATTGATTCAATAATTGTTACGTTGATATTTTATATTATTGTTGTTCAATAATTGTCACTGCACAGCATTTCCCATTATCAGATCAATAATTCATATTATTTGAATAATATTATTAGATAGCATTATTGGCAATGTCTAGAAAGTTCTGTCAAGGAGAGGTTTGGTCACCTAATTGCGCGCCAGTAAGGAGAAATTTTTATCGGAAAGCCCCCTCTTTTCTGGGAACTGTCTGGTTGTCATTATTGTGATTCTGTAATATTATTTGTGAATAATTAATTATTGATTTATATAATAAGGAAATATTTATTTGATGTGGATATAAATAATAGATTTATTTATGTGGTTATAAATGAAGGAATTAATGTTGAGGTGTTATATCAGTATTTTGTCAGATTGGAAGTTTTAAAATATCAAATCGGTGTTCTTAAAGCTCTATTGCGTGAGTTATAATTTTAATCTGACCATTGGATCGTTGTAATTTTTGGATATGTTATACATATATAAGTTTAGTATATGTCCATAAATTTTGAACCGTTAAAAATTAACGCATGATTTGTTATGAATTTTAAAAGGTGTTAAAAATCATCCGTTTGTGGATTTCGAATATTTTCTGTCTAGAATTTAGAAAAAGTTAAAGCTACAAAGTTGTGGAGAATTCGATTTCGTGTAGAATTGACATAAAATTCGTATTTTTCTGATAAAAGGTCTATTTATTATGAATTACTGAAGTTTTAGAAAATAAAATAATTTTTATTAAAATTGGGTGGGACCCACTTTTGTTTTTTTATGGAAAATTTTTGGTGGAATTCAATTGTCATGTGCTGAGATATAGTCTAAGGTGGCTGCTAAGTTTTCAACAAGGATGGCGTAGAAGACATAAATAAATTAATAATATTTTATTATTTTAGTCTCCTTTGGCGTTTTAGCATTTTTCTATAAATAGGCGCTTAAATTAGAATTGAAAATCACACCAGAAACATAAGTTTTCTCTCTCTATAATATAGAGCGTATTTTTGTGAGTATTTAAATACTTTGAGAGTTGTTATTCAGTGCAAGGTTCCCTTCGGCTTTTCATCCGATATTCCAGTCAGAAATACTGCTCTTTTGAGGAAAGGGATTGTAAAGGTTATTATATTTTTCAGTTTCGTAATTTATCTGACCAGCAAAAATTCTGAAAAAATTTAAAATGATAATTTGATGAGTTTTCTAGATTGTGTCCAAAAATGACGATTTTTGGATGTATAGATTAAGAGTTATGAATTTTATGGAAAAAAACTATTTTAAAAATAAACCCTTATAACTCCTTGTGGTTAACTCTAAAATTAGTAAAATTTTTATTGGGAGTACATGTATATAACAGAAGTATACTCTGTAAATTTTAGAATTTTTACACAAAAGTACAATTTATGATAAATATCTAAATATTCGGCAGTTTTGGCCATATGAAAAATAGTAAATGAATTTTAAAAAATTCTGAAAAAAATATATGTTCAATATGGGACTATATTCTACTAAATCCCAGAAAAGAAATATTTTTGGGACTGATTTGATATTTTTCATGAAAATGGACCAGTTATGAGTAAAATGAATTAAATATGTTATGTGAAGTACGAAAAGTGAAAAATAAGATTTTATGGCTTGAAATTCCTATATAAGGTATATGCAAATTTTTTATGAGATTTTTGGTTATTGGTGATGAAATCTTATGAGTTTGGCATTTTAGGATGATTAAATACATTATTTAGTAAAGTGTAAACAATTAAAATAAATTATTTATAATTTTAAGAAATAATTAAAATATTTTTGTAATATTAATAATATTAGACTATGAGATTATTAAGTGATTTATAACATTTGGATTAAGGTGTTGTAACTATTGATATTGATTTTATTGTGAAACTTTATCTTTTCGTGTCGTGGTTACTATTCATGAGTTACTATTCACGACAAAATTAGTTTCTTTTACTGACCAAATTATCGTTGATTTGTGAATCTTACTCTTGAGATTAAATCTATATGTTGATTATATTATTTTTATTATCATATATAACATTTTTATAACCCTAATGATGATGTTTCTCTTTGACTTGAGTGTAAAGATGGGTAGATTATTGGTATGATCGTGACTATGGGTTCTCTTTGGCCAGTAGTGCAAAGATGAATTATTGACTGTTATGATCATGACCATTGAAGTTATAATTGAATATCTTTAGCTTAAGTGCAAAGGTGAATTGATCAACATGGTTATAATTATTGTTTATATAAATTCTGAAATGATTATATCTTTCTTTGAGATATTAATATCTTTGGCCCGTAGTGCAAAGACGATCTGTTGTTGAATATCTTTGGCTCGTAGTGCAAAGATGAACTGTTATTGAATATCTTTGGCATGTAGTGCAAAGATGAACTGTTGATGAATATCTTTGGCCTGTAGTGCAAAGATGAACTGTTGATGAATATCTTTGGCATGTAGTGCAAAGATGAATTTATTAGTATGATTATGAACAGGAACTGTGATTTGGTATAACCATGATCTTTGATGTTTTAGGTAAAGACATGTGATGAAATTATCTTCGTCCTGGATGCGAAAAAGAATTTAGAATCACAATTATGATTATGAGTTATTCATATGATTGTGGACCAGAACTGTTGATTGATGTTACAGGGATAAAATATTGTTGTTGGATTTTTAACATGGATAAGATAATAGACTTTATGGTCTATTTGACTCTTCTAATGGATTGCTCGTTCCGCTGCAACTATGGTTGAAAATTTTTTATCATCTACCATATGTTCTAAATCTCTGATTTATTATTGTTGAAGGTTATTGATAATTTATTTATCTTTAGTCATCATATTCTTTACTAGGCTAATTGAGCTCACCCTTTTACTTCACAATTTTTTTCAGGTAATAAGAGTGTAGCTGGGTCGAGCGGGGGTAACAAGGGAATAGAACGGTGGTCTCTAGCTATGGAGTTCTCCCTAAACAGTATAGAAAAGTGTGTTATATTTTATACATCATTTAGTAGTTATACTTGGTGAATCAAATAGGGTGAGGCGAACCCAACGTTGGAAGGGTGTTTTGCCACTACCATACAAGATGTCTAATGACATACAACCTCGTGTCATCATAAGACATGGTTGTGCACATCCACTTGCTGAGTATATGTACGAGCACTACCTATATAATCTTGGTGTTTGGTTGAAGTATAATTCTAAATTAGAGACAGTGGAGATAATGATATGTTAAGAGAAGACTCACCATTGGATAGAATATGATAGTAATCTTCTCATTTTTCTTTGGGGTCTATTGGGTCAACCAATGATAATTCTGTGGACATATGATATCTATCATAACCTAGACGCATGGGCTCCCATGTACGAAGGTTTCCTTGAGCATTTCCCAAAGATTCTAATTTTTAAAACAATTTTTGACTATACCTTTATGTAAGGTGCCATTGTGACGTGTTATCCAAGGTTGGGATAAGAGTCACAGTGGTATATATTTGTATCAAAACTCACAGCATATGTGTTATTGTATTTTGTACGACAATTGTTGTAATAAAGTTGTAGTTATTTTATGTACCATGTATTTGGCGACACAGAATAGGTTGGGTGGAATGGAACTATTTTGGGGTTGTCACAGTTGGTATCAGAGCTTAGGGATATGGTCTCTGGCGGAGATCGGAGAATAGATCTAGGAGGGGATAGATGAGTAAATCATTCACAAGTGTGTCCTACCTAAGCTTATTTGATGGTCGTCATAATATACGGATATTATGTGATACGTTAATTTGTTTAATTAACCCTTGTTTTATGACAGTATTTGAGAATGACAGCTGAGAATGTTAACAATGGAGTGAATGAGAATAATAATGTGATGTCAAGCGAAGAAGAAATTAGAGATATTTTTGTGGTGAGGGAAGAATTAATAGTTGCCCGAGCTAGTCGCAGTGGTAGCAGCTGTAAGACCCCGAATTTTATGAAATAAAAGTATTCAATTTTTCTTATAATTATAATTCAGTAAATGGTTAAATTGATAAAAAGTTAAAGTTATGGGTGAAATGTGAAAACTTTTCAAAATACGCAAGTGGTTATAAAATATTCATTATTGTCGGGGAATATTCGTTTGGTCGTTGAATATTCTTTCTGTCGGGGAATATTCGTACGACGGCGCAGACATTTGTGGGCCCCATAACAGAATAACTGTCGGATGAAGATAACGACAAAAATTGAGTTTTTATAATTAACGGCGTAGTTGTTACCATTAACACTATTAGAATACCCGGTGGTTAAAATACAGTAATACGCGTTATTGCACAGTAGCACACGGTATTGCACAGTATTTTTGAAATTATTGATTCTTATGTAAGAAGGCACTACTCAATAATTGTTATAGTAATTACTGTTCAAGATTTTATTTTATTGATTCAATAATTGCTACGTTAAAATTTTATATTATTGTTGTTCAATAATTATCACTGCACAGTATTTCTCATTATCAGATCAATAATTCATATTATTTGAATAATAATATTAGATAACATTATTGGCAATGTCTAGAAAGTTCTGTCTAAGGAGAGGTTTGGTCACCTAATTGCGTGCCAGTAAGGAGAAATTCTTATTGGAAAGCCCCCTCTTTCCTGGGAACGGCATGGTTGTCATAAATGTGATTCTGTAATATTAATTGTGAATAATTAATTATTGATTCATATGATAAAGAAATATTTATTTTATGTGGATATAAATGAGGGATATATTTTTGTGGTTAAAAATGAAGGAGTTAATGTTGAGGTGTTTTATCTGTATTTTTGTCGGAATGGAGGTATTAAAAATTAATCAGGGTTTTTGAGATATATTGCGGGGGTTATAATTTTTAATCCGACCGGTGGATCATTGTGATTTTTAGATATGTTATACATATATAAGTTGAGTATATGTCCACAAATTTTGAATCGTTAAAACTGAACGTATGATTTGGTATGAATTTTAAGAGATGACTGGTTTAGAAATTGTTGAAGTTTCAGAATTTATCATTTTGGTGGAAAATTCTAGAATTGGTGGACCCCACTCTTGGTTGGTGAAGAAATGTGCTGAGATTTTTATTCAAATGTGGTGGGTGGGAATAATAGCAGGTAAAGTCATCAGGTTGCAGGTTAAGTCTACTTCAGCGTGCTAACATTTTCCTATAAATAGAGGGCTAAGTTAAAATTGAAAATCGCACCAGAAACATAAGCTTTCTCTCTTTTTCTCTCTATATTATGAAGCATATTTTGTGAGTATTTAGATACTTTGAGAGTTGCTATTCAGTGCAAGTTTCCTTCGGCTTTGCATTCAGTCAGAAATACTGCACTTTTGAGGTAAGGGATAGTAAGAGATTTTAAGGGTTATTATGTTTTTCAGTTCGTAATTCTTCTGACCTTCAGAAAATTCTGGAAAAATTTGAAATGATATTTTGATGAGTTTTATTGATTGTGTCCAGAAATAGTGATTTTTGGATGTATAGATTAAGAGTTATGAATTTTACGAGGAAAGACTATTTTAAAAGTAACCGCTTATAACTCTTTGTGGTTAACTCCAAAATTGATGAAATTTTTATTGAAAGTATATCTATATAATATCAGTGTACTCTGTGAATTTCGAAATTTTTAGATAAAATTACAATTTATGATAAATGTCTAAATATTTGGCTGTTTTAGCCATATAAAAATAGTAAATGAGTTTTAAAAATTCTGAGAAAAATATATATTCAATATGGGACTATATTCTGCTAAATCCCAGAAAAGAAATATTTTTGGAACTGATTTGGTATTTTTCATAAAAATAGACTAGTTATGAGTAAATGAATTAAATATGTTATGTGAAGTAAGAAAATTGGAAAATAGGATTTTAAGGCTTGAGAATCCTATATGAGGTATATGCAGATTTTTGATGAGGGTTTTTGGTTATTAATGGTGATGAAATCTTATGAGTTTGACATTTTAGGATGATTAAATGCATTATTTAGTAAAGTGTAAACAATTAAAATAAATTGTTTATAAGCTTAAGAAATGCTATTTCAATATCATTATACCGAAATATTGGTATAGATTTTATTGTGGAATTTCTACCTTTTTGTGTCGGATTTACTATTCATGAGTTACTATTCACGAAGTTACTATTCACGGGTTACTATTCACAAGTTACTATTCATGACAAAATTGGTTTTTTTTTCTAACCAAATTATAGTTGATTTATGAATATTACTCATGAGATTAAATTTAGATGTTTTGATTATATTGATTTTACTATTATATATAACATTTTTATAACCCTAATGATGATATTTCTATTTGACTTGAGTGTAAAGATGGGTAGATTTTTGGTATGATCATGACTATGGGTTCCCTTTGGCCTGTAGTGCAAAGTTGAATTGTTGACTAGTATGATCATGACCATTAAATTTATAATTGAATATCTTTAGCTTAAGTGCAAAGGTGAAATGATCAACATGGTTATAATTATTGTTTATATAAATTCTGAAATGATTATATATTTCTTTGAAATATTAATATATTTGGCATGTAGTGCAAATATGAACTGTTGAGGAATATCTTTGGCCCGTAGTGCAAAGATGACCTGTTGTTGAATATCTTTGGCCTGTAGTGCAAAGATGACCTGTTGTTGAATATTTTTGGCCTGTAGTGCAAAGATGGTCTGTTGATGAATATTTTTGGCCGTAGTGCAAAGATGAAATTGTTAGTATGATTATGAACAGGAACTGTGATTTGGTATAACCATGATCTTTGATGTTTCAGGTAAAGACATGTGATGAAAATTATCTTTGTCCTGGTGCGAAAAGGAATTTAGAATCACAATTATGATTATGAGTTATTCATATGATTGTGGACCAGAACTGTTGATTGATGTTACAGGGATAAAATATTGTTGGTGGATTTTTAACATGGATAAGATAATAGACTTTATGGTCTATTTGACTCTTCTAATGGATTGCTCGTTCCGCTGCAACTATGGTTGAAATTTTTTATCATCTACCATATGTTCTAAATCTCTGATTTATTACTGTTGAAGGCTATTGATAATTTATTTATCTTTAGTCATATATTCTTTACTGGGCTAGTTGTGCTCACCCTTCTGTTTCACAATTCCTTTCAGGTAATAAGAGTGTAGCTGGGTCGAGCGGGGGTAACAGGAGAATAGAACGGTGGTCATCATTTAGTAGTTATATTTGGTGAATCAAATAGGGTGAGGCGAACCCAACGTTGGAAGGGTGTTTTGTCACTATCATACAAGATGTCTAATGACATACAACCTCGTGTCATCATAAGACAGGATTGTGCTCATCCACTTGCTGAGTATATTTATGAGCACTACCTATATAATCTTGGTGTTTGTTTAAAGTATAATTCTCAATTAGAGACAGTGGAGATAATGATATGTCAAGAGAAGACTCACCATTGGGAAGAATATGATAGTAAACTTCTCATTTTTCTTTGGGGTCTAATGGGTCAACTAAGGATAATTTTGTAGTCATATGATATCTATCATAACCTAAAAGAATGGCCTCTCATGTACGAAGGTTTCCTTGAACACTTCCCAAAGATTCTAAATTCTAAAACAATTTTTGACTATACCTTTATGTAAGGTGTCATTGTGAGGTATTATCCACGGTTGGGACATGAGTCACATTTGGTATATATTTGTATCCAAACTCACAGCATATGTGATGTTGTATTTTGCACGACAATTGTTGTAATAAAGTTGTAGTTATTTTCTGTACCATGTATTTGACGAATCAGAATAGGTTGGATGGAATGGACCTATTTTTGGGTCGTTACAGCAGCTGAGAGTGAGGAAGAAGAAGAACCTAAGGAGAATTTATTAGAAAAATTTTATAATCGAAATGTAGAATTACAAAATCGTATTCATGAGTTAGAAGAGCAGGTTGAAGAACGGTAGGCGGTCGTGGAACAAAAGGATACAACAATTCAAGCTTGTGTTACCCGATATGTGATGCTTGAACAGAAGCATTCTTTGGCAGAGTATAAGATGATAAAGCTGGAATCTGAGCTGAAAGAAGAAATAACTGAACGAGTGAGAGTGAGTGATGCATGGGTAAAAACCGCACGACGCATTGATATTGTGGAAAGAGATGTCCGATCTAAGAAGGCTAAAATAGATGATATGTATTTCTCTTTTTGGACAGCAATTGGGAGAACCCAACATCGAGTTTTGAATTATCCTGTACAGAGCGGTCAATCTCAATTCGATATGGATCGAAGATTGATGATTCAGATCATGAATCAGGAGTACGACGAAGCAATTGAGGGTGGAATATACCCTATAAAAAAGTATATTTCAACGGTAGTGATGACACCAAATGCTGCCCCAGACAAGTCAAAGCCGGGTAGTTCAAGGGAGAGCGGTGGTCATGACTTCCCAACAAGTGAGGAACCCAAATGAAGTTATGACGGGAGATAAGCAATGGAGAAATCATGATGACCGGGGAGATAGAATTTGAAATGAAAGCAAGATATTCTCAACTCTTCGAAATACCAGGTATGAAAATTTCGAGGACGAAATTTCATAAAGAGGGAAGGTTGTAAGACCCCAACGTTTTAATGAATAAAATCAAATTTTCTCTATTTATTACTGTGAATAATAAGGTGTTAATTTGATATAATGCTTTAGTTATGGGTTAAAGTGTAAATTTTTTAAAATAAGCAAGTGGGTATAAAATATTCATTATTGTCAGGGAATATTCGTTTGGTCGTGAAATATTCTTTCTGTCGGATAATATTCATACGGCGGCGTTGTCGTTTGTGGGCCCCATAACAGAATAACTGTTGGATAAAAAAAAGACAAATTTGAATTTTTATAAATAATGGCATAATCGTTACCGTTAACACTATTGGAATACCCTGTGGGTAAAGTAAAGTAATACGCGTTGTTGCACAGTAGCACACGGTATTGCACAGTATTTTTGAATTATTGATTCTTGCGTAAGAAGGCACTACTCAATAATTGTTACAGTAATTACTGTTTAATATTTTATTTTATTGATTCAATAATTGCTACGTTGATATTTTATATTATTGTTGTTCAATAATTGTCACTGCACAGCATTTTCCATTATCAGATCAATAATTCATATTATTTGAATAATATTATTAGATAGCATTATTGGCAATGTCTAGAAAGTTCTGTTAAGGATAGGTTTGGTCACCTAATTGCGCGCCAGTAAGGAGAAATTCTTATCGGAAAGCCCCCTCTTTCCTGGGAACTGTCTGGTTGTCATTATTGTGATTCTGTAATATTATTTGTGAATAATTAATTATTGATTTATATAATAAGGAAATATTTATTTGATGTGGATATAAATGATGGATTTATTTATGTAGTTATAAATGAAGGAATTAATATTGAGGTGTTATATCAGTATTTTGTCGGATTGCAGGTTTTAAAATATCAAATCGATGTTCTTAAAGCTCTATTGCGTGAGTTATAATTTTAATCCGACCATTGGATCGTTGTAATTTTTGGATATGTTATACATATATAAGTTTAGTATATGTCCATAAATTTTGAACCGTTAGAAATTAACGCATGATTTGTTATTAATTTTAAAAGGTGTTAAAAATCATCCGTTTGTGGATTTCGAATATTTTCTGTCTAGAATTTAAAAAAACTTAAAGCTACAAAGTTGTGGAGAATTCGATTTCGTATGGAATGGACATAAAATTCGTATTTTTCTGATAAAAGATCTATTTATTATGAATTACTGAAGTTTCAAAAAATAAAATAATTTTTATTAAAATTGGGTGGGACCCACTTTTGTTTTTTTATGGAAATTTTTTGGTGGAATTCAATTGTCATGTGCTGAGATATAGTCTAAGGTGGCTGCTAAGTTTTCAACAAGGATGGCGTAGAAGACATAAATAAATTAATAATATTTTATTATTTTAGTCTCCTTTGGCGTTCTAGCATTTTTCTATAAATAGGCACTTAAGTTAGAATTGAAAATCACACCAGAAACATAAGTTTTCTCTCTCTATAATATCGAGCATATTTTTGTGAGTATTTAAATACTTTGAGAGCTGTTATTCAGTGCAAGGTTCCCTTCGACTTTTCATCCGATATTTCAGCCAGAAATACTGCTCTTTTGAGGTAAGAGATTGTAAGGGTTGTTATGTTTTTCAGTTTCGTAATTTTTCTGACCTTCAAAAATTTTTAAAAAATTTGAAATGATAATTTGATGAGTTTTATAGATTGTGTCCAAAAATGACGATTTTTGGATGTATAGATTAAGAGTTATGAATTTTATGGGAAAAAATAATTTTAAAAGTAAACCCTTATAACTCCTTGTGGTTAACTCCAAAATTGGTGAAATTTTTATTGGGAGTACATGTATATAACAGAAGTATACTCTGTAAATTTTAGAATTTTTACACAAAAGTACAATCTATGATAAATGTCTAAATATTCGGTAGTTTTGGCCATACGAAAAATAGTAAATGAATTTTAAAAAATTCCGAAAAAAATATATGTTCAATATGGGACTATATTCTGCTAAATCTCAGAAAAAAAATATTTTTGGGACTGATTTGGTATTTTTTATGAAAATAGACTAGTTATGAGTAAATAAATTAAATATGTTATGTGAAGTAAAAAAATAGAAAATAGGATTTTATGGCTTGTAAATCCTATATAAGGTATATATAGATTTTTGATTAGAGTTTTGGTTATTGGTGATAAAATCTTATGAGTTTGACATTTTAAGATGATTAAATACATTATTTAGTAAAGTGTAAACAATTAAAATAAATTGTTTATAACTTTAAGAAATAATTAAAATATTGTTATAATATTAATAATATTAGATTATGAGATTATTAAGTGATTTATAACATTTAGAATAAGGTGTTGTAAATATTGATATGGATATTATTGTGAAACTTTATGTTTTCGTGTCGGGGTTACTATTCATGAGTTATTATTCATGACAAAATTAGTTTTTTTACTGACCAAATTATCGTTGATTTATGAATCTTACTCTTGAGATTAAATCTATATGTTGATTATATTATTTTTATTATCATATATAACATTTTTATAACCCTAATGATGATGTGTCTCTTTGACTTGAGTGTAAAGATGGGTAAATTATTGGTATGATCGTGACTATGGGTTCTCTTTGGCCAGTAGTGCAAAGATGAATTGCTGACTGGTATGATCATGACCATTGAAGTTATAATTGAATATCTTTAGCTTAAGTGCAAAGGTGAATTGATCAACATGGTTATAATTATTATTTATATAAATTCTGAAATGATTATATATTTCTTTGAGATATTAATATCTTTGGCCCGTAGTACAAAGATGATCTGTTGTTGAATAACTTTGGCCCGTAGTGCAAAGATGAACTGTTATTGAATATCTTTGGCATGTAGTGCAAAGATGAACTGTTGTTGAATATCTTTGGCATGTAGTGCAAGAATGAACTGTTGATGAATATTTTTGGCCTGTAGTGCAAAGATGAATTTATTAGTATGATTATAAACATGAACTGTGATTTGGTATAACCATGATCTTTGATGTTTTAGGTAAAGACATGTGATGAAATTATCTTCGTCTTGGATGCGAAGAGGAATTTAGAATCACAATTATGATTATGAGTTATTCATATGATTGTGGACCAGAACTGTTGATTGATGTTACAGGGATAAAATATTGTTGGTGGATTTTTAACATGGATAAGATAATAGACTTTATGGTCTATTTGACTCTTCTAATGGATTGCTCGTTCCGCTGCAACTATGGTAAAAAAATTTATCATCTACCATATGTTCTAAATCTCTGATTTATTACTGTTGAAGGCTATTGATAATTTATTTATCTTTAGTCATCATATTCTTTATTGGGCTAATTGAGCTCACCCTTTTACTTCACAATTCTTTTCAGGTAATAAGAGTGTAGCTGGGTCGAGCGGGGGTAACAAGGGAATAGAACGGTGGTCTCTAGCTATGGAGTTCTCCCTAAACAGTATAGAAAAGTGTGTTGTATTTTATACATCATTTAGTAGTTATATTTGGTGAATCAAATAGGGTGAGGCGAACCCAACGTTTGATGGGTATTTTGCCACTACCATACAAGATGTCTAATGACATACAACCTCGTGTCATCATAAGACAAGGTTGTGCACATCCACTTGCTGAGTATATCTACGAGCACTACCTATATAATCTTGATGTTTGGTTGAAGTATAACTCTAAATTAGAGACAGTGGAGATAATGATATGTCAAGAGAAGACTCACCATTGAAAAGAATATGATAATAATCTTCTCATTTTTTTTGGGGTCTATTGGGTCAACCAATGATAATTCTGTGGACATATGATATCTATCATAACCTAGACGCATGGGCTCCCATGTACGAAAGTTTCCTTGAGCACTTACCAAGGATTTTAATTTCTAAAACAGTTTTTGACTATACATTTATGTAAGGTGCCATTGTGACATGTTATCTAAGGTTGGGATGAGAGTCACAGTGGTATATATTTGTATCAAAACTCACAGTATATGTGTTGTTGTATTTTGCACGATAATTGTTGTAATAAAGTTGTAGTTATTTTCTGTACCATGTATTTGGCGACTCAGAATAGGTTGGGTGGAATAGACCTATTTTGGGGTTTTCACAATTTATATTTAATATTTTTAAAATAATAAATAATAAATATTAAGCTATTTAATTTATTCTATCATCATAGATTAAATTAAATACACTTACCTTATTATTACGTTTATGTCATTTACTTCTTAAATAAATATTCTTACTTTTATGGTGTGACCTTTTAGGTTCTCTATATTAAACCGGTTGTAAATAAATCAATTAGAACAATTCTATTCTTATTTAAATAAATATATTAGACTATTAATTTATTTAAATAAATAATATTTATTCTATAATATGGATAAGCCTCCCTAGAGATCAACGACTTTCTAGATAATATAGATTTTAACATTAATCATAAAAGAACCTTTGAGTAAATAGTTACTGTACAATTCAATCATTCCACCATACAATGTCCCAATTAAATATAAGACATGGAATTACTGTCAAGTCTTATTTTATTTAATTATATGTATTTCGACTCTTAAATGGATAACTCCAAATAATGCAAATTATAAACTCTTTTTTAATTTTATTCTGCCTTGGCCAAGGACAACTGGGTTGTCATTTATCGAATCACATATAACATTTCTCTTCTTTTACTAGAAGCGGTAGATTCTTTATTGAACATTCATTATCTATATGTACAACTTATTATATCCAAATATACTCTTTGATATACCCTAATGCTACGTTTGGATCGATGGAATAGGAGGGAGAATGGAATGAATCATTCCATTGGAATGATAAAAATATTGTTTAGTTTGTTTATTCCAACGGAATAATGTATTCCTAGTGGAATAGGTGTTAACTTAAAATTATAATTTTTATTCCTGGAATGGGAGTCAGGAATAACTTATTCCATCTACTATTTTTAAGTAATTGACAAATATGCCCCTTGAAAGAAATACTTATTCTTATTAAAAAAGAAATACTTATCTTTATTAAAAGAAATACCCCCTTCCCCTTACCCACCTACCCCCACCCCCACCCCCAACCAACCTACCCCCACTCAGCCATCCCACCCTACACACCCCCACCCCACCCCACCCACCCCTACCCCCACCCCACCCCCCCCACCCCTACCCCCACCCCCACCCCACCCCACCCACCCCTACCCCTTACCCACTTACTCCCACCCCTACCAACCACCCTACCCCCACCTACCCCTTTATCCACCTACCCCACCCCACCCCACTCCACTCACCCCACACACCCTACCCTCACCCCCTACCCCCACCCACCCCACCCACCCTACCTATCCCACCCTACCCACCTTTACCCTACCCTACCCCTATCCACCCTACCTACCCCACCCACCCACCTTACCCCCACCTACCCCACCCTACCCCATCCTACCCCCACCCACCTTACCTACCCCACCCCACACACCCCACCCAATCCCCACTCACCCCACCCACCCTACCTACCCCACCCCCACCCATCCACCCCACCCCCATCCAGCCCCTACCAACCTACCCCCACCCCATCCACCCCACCCCGTTACCCACTTACCCCCACCCCACCCACCCCACCCATCCCACCCCATTATAAAAAAAATCTAGAAAAATATGTATTAAATTTTTAATATAAAATGAATTTAAGTTAAATTTGAACATTTTGGGGTATTTAGGTCACTTTCTAATTATTTATTTCATTCTTAGATGTATTCCTAATATCAACCAAACATGTACATGGAATATTAAAAAATCATTCCATTCCCTTCCTTATTCCATTCCCTCATCTATTCCATTCCCTACTCTATTCCATTCCTTCAATCCAAACGTAGCATAAGGGTCTTAAGGAATAAGTCAACGTATAACTCATCATACACAAGATACTATGATGATCTCAAGTCTAAGGATCACTTGTACTACTATCACTACAGGAATTCCTATTGACAGGTAAGTAAAACTCCATTAGGTATTCCTTAGCGAGTCGCGTTCAGTATACTTATTCTCCAATAAGCACCTACATACTTGCTTTAGTGTCTTCACACAAATGATCATGAGATCAATCATCCTCATCCAATGAGCAAGCAACGTATGTACCAATCTATCTAGATTTACTAATCCCCAATTTAGTAATCCAACGATTGTGAACTATTTTAGTTTTAAGTTTTCTAAGAATTTAGATCTCATTAGAATGCTCATCATCATTATTTTAAAAGCATTGCTTAAAACTATGGGTTTATCACATATTATAAAGCGACATCATGTAGATAATTAAAAACCTTTAATAAATTAATACTTTTTATTAATAAATGAATAAGATTGTTACAAAGTATATGTTTTATCATCAAACATGATTGACTTGTGTGCATACTACTTTCATTCTTCTCAATTTTACAAATTTTCTCTTCTTGATCCTCCTCCGCCTATCTTTTACAACCACAACTTCGTCTAGAACCCTAGTCGCCTCTATTGAAACCCAAATTCTATTTACCAAAATATAACCCCATTATCAGCCTCCAACACCCCAAATCAGCCTTTATTTGCCTAATTACTAGCACCAACCTTGCTACAATATCAACCTACATAACCTAGATCAAAAAGAAAGAAAGTGGAGAACAAGTTAATCAGCTACCAGCGCACCCAACACCGTCGTTAAAGGCTTCAACACCAAAGGAGCTACCGCAAACATAAAGAGCCTCCAACGTCGCCACCACTCCAATGAGTCTCCAATGTCGTCGTCGCCACCACCGCCACATGGAGCCTCCACCATCGTCTCACCTTGTGCCATCGCCTTCCTCTACACTTGGTAGATTTTCTCTCTCTGTGTATTTTATTTAAGCTTTGGAGACGTGCTTGGGTGATGAGTTGATTTTATTGCCTAATCCACGTAGGAATGACATATGTCATTTTCTTTTCTATTTTCACTAGCCACGTCTAAAAAAAATTGAGTCAATTTGACAGACGTCTAATCTTATTAACAGAATGGTGTAATTTCAAAATATTAATTAGTTCAATGAGGTATTTTCAATTTTTAAAAGTTTAATGGTGTAATAAGTAAAACGTCTCAACTATAGTGAGGTTTTCTTAGTTTTGCCTAAAAGAATCTGAGCCAATTTGACGGACGTCCAATTATTAATTGAATGGTGTAATTTCAAAATTTTAATTAGTTTAATAGGATAATTTGAAATTTTAAAAGTTGAATGATGAAATAAGTAAATCGTGCCAACTACAGTGAAATTTTCCTTAATTTTGCCGTGAATTATTTATCTAAAAATTCAAAATGGCCAAAGATAATTTTTTAATCTGTAATAATCTATTCAACCCCCTTCTAGATTATTCTTAGACTTTCAGAACCTAAATTTGTCTAAATTTTTTTGGACTTTTGCTAGGTAATTCATCACTTTGATTTTACAAACCGTGCTTTGGCTGCATCTAATTCAACTTCTCAATTGCTACAGATTGTGATGTTTCTGTCAAAATTAAAGATCCTAAATTTTTTACCGAACCCCCAATTCTGTCGCACCATGTTTGATTCCTCCATCTTTGGTGAATTTAGGGTTTTTACTAAAAACATATCTATATCATCCATGAAAAGAGATGAGAAGAATAAGAAGAGCAGAACTTTTTATTTAATTCACAATTTGGGACTTCTTTGGATGATTTTGAGTTTGGAAGAAGAAAATGGAATCCAAATGAATAAGGCCTTTTTTGGATGATATTACATGTTGAATGATTTGTGGGAAAAGAAAAAAAAAGATGAAGAAACATACGCAGGTTTGAGGTTAATAATGTTTTTGTATTATTTAATTTTTATTTTAATTTCTTCAAGCATTTTCTTAACTTTTTTTCTTAGTAAGCCATGTTTCTTTTTTTATTTTATTTGCATTGGCACTTAGATAATAAGTAAATTGTTATTTAGTTAATTGGACGGAATGTGTAATTTTAAAATTTTAAAAAGTTCAGCTAATTAATTGTATATTTTTAAAATTTAGTGACGTAATGCTTAAAAATCGACAACCACAATGAGTAATACCCCTTTTTGCCAATCAATTTACTATTTTGCTCTCTATTGGGCCCACTTGCATCTCATATTATGCCATATGTCCAAAACTAGTAACGAACGTTACTATTTTTGGACGGAAACTAACGTGGGGTGGTTTTTTTTATTACTAATGTAAGTTTGAGGGTATTTATGCTATAAAAAAAGTTGAGAGGAAATGAGTTTGTAAAAAATCAGGGTCAGTTTTGCATTTTAGTCTTTTTTTTGTTAGGATAGAATTTATTCTCAAATTATTTACAATAAAATATCACAATCAAGCCCAAATCCTTCCTTAAAAGCAAAAGTAAAAAATAAATAAACAATAATTTATGTCTACAAATTTCATGATAAAATTGAATTGCGACTTAAGTGATAAAATAAAATAAATTAATTCTTAATATCATATACAAACACAATTATTATTAATAGTAAAAATAAAAGATAACGAGACTCGGTAGTAGTCCATGATTAATACTACTATGTTTGTAAAAAAAATTAAGGGAAGGGAAGGGAAAAGAAGAGAAAATAATTAAAATTCCTTTAAATTTTATGTTTGTGAGTTTTTGTAGGAGGCAATGGAAGAGATTTGAAAATAAAGTTGATTTTATTTTTGATTCAAAACTTTCCCCCAAAAGTGGGAGGTTTTGGACGGATGAAAAAATTAGATATTTTATATTATCTAAATTAACATTTCAAAATAAATCATATCATTTATTACATTAATATATAAAAATAATACACTAATAGTGTAGTTTAAAAATAAAAATATTATCCCTCCCCTCTCCTCCCAGGAAAATATAATTAAAATCTAATTCATTCCATTCCTTTCTAAAACTCACAAATTCTTTCTCTTCCTTTATTTATTTTCTCTTCCTTTATTTATTTTCTCTTCCCATCTCATCCCTTTAAACTCACAAACAGGGACGGATCCAGGAATTTTTTTCAGCCGGGGCAAAGCTTTCATTCATGAAAAGAAAAACATACAAACTACAATTGCCCACGGCGAGTTTTCATTTCGTGAAAACGTTGCACTATGGTTTCGTTATTAACACAAGCAAAAACATCTTTTTCAATATAAACAATCAAGCTATCACTTAACCACTGATCTCCCATTCTATTTCGAAGTGGACTTTTGATGATCTTCATAGCAGAAAAGGCTCTCTCCACTGAAGCCGTTGCCACCGGTAATACTAAAGCTAATGTAACAAGCTTATAAACATGATTATATGCTCTATGTTTCCCTGTCTCCACCAATTTTTTTGCAAGACTACCAATTCCTTGTAATTGAGAGAACTCACCACTCCGACGCATATCTCGAACATAAACCGCAAGTTGATCTTCAAGTTCCAAAATGTCTCTCCTAGAGAAGTCTTGAGGATAAAAATTGGCAAACTTAACAAGCTTTTGTTTGTCAAAAGCTTGAAATGAATCATTCGGGCTCAAACATGCCATACAAATAAGTAACTCAGTATTTACCTCATTGAAGCGATGATTCAACTCTTGAAGTACTTTATCAATCACGGCCATGAAATAGTTCACACGATAATGATGGAGGTTTGTTACGACGTGAGCTCTACGTCTTGATCTCCCTCGAGGTACAAATGACGCATCCATTAAAGGAACCATAATATCATGTTCCCCACAAAAACTAGAAACTTGATCAAGCAAATCATCAAATCCATTATCCCTGATATGTTGTAGTTCTTCCTTAGAAGTTTGGACTAAATGCATTGCATTGACAAGATCTTGATCTTTCCTTTGTAATGCTTGTGACAAACAATTTGTGACTCCCAAAATAGATCTCATCAAAAATAGAGGGAAGACAAACTCAAAAGTTTGGATATCTTCCAATGACTTATTTGCTTCACCCAAATTATCGATGTAACCATCATCAACAATCAACTCAAGAACTTTCACCACGGATTTGAACATTGAAATGATACTAAGCAAAGTACCATAATGTGATCCCCAACGTGTATCACCGGGTCGCTTAAGACTAGTTTCTTGATTTAAGCCTTTCCCCGTTACAATACAATCATTTTCAAGAGCATCCGAAAGTTCCTTTTGTAATTGATCTCTAAGTGCATCTCGACGCTTACATGATGCTCCAACAATATTGACCACCATATTAACCGATAAGAAAAAAGTGACAATCTCAAGATTTCCTTTTGCCACGGCCACAAGTGCTAATTGAAGTTGATGTGCAAAACAATGAACATAAAATGCACAAGGATGTTCCCTCAAAATAATGCTCTTAAGACCATTGAACTCACCTTTCATATTGCTAGCCCCATCATAACCTTGACCGCGTAGCATAGACATGCTCAAGACTAATGTAGAAAACAATTGATCAACAGCCTTCTTTAGTGACTCCGAAGTGGTGTCACTAACATGTTGGACTCCCATAAACCTTTCAATTACTTGCCCATGGTTATCTACATAACGAAGCACTACCGCCATTTGCTCCTTTATGGAGATATCACGAGATTCATCAACCATTATAGAAAAGAATTTGTTCTTCATATCCTCTGTGATAACTTTAATAGTTTCAACTGCACATGCATTAACAAGATCTTTTTGTATTGAAGGAGCCACTAACTTGCAATTCCCGGGAGCATTTTTCAACACTACTGCCTCAATTTTCTCGGAATGATCAGCAAGAAAGCACAAGAGCTCAAGATAATTTCCTTTGTTGCTTGAATCCAATGATTCATCATTGCCACGAAAAGGAAGACCTTGTCGCAACAAAAATCTAGTGCAATCAATTGATGCATTCAAGCAAGCGCGATACTTGTCATGAGTTTGGTCTGAATGCTTCATCACAGTTGTTCGGAGATGTTGCTCTTGATTCATAAGATCATCACAAGCTTGTCTTGCTTGATTGTGAGGACTACTAACCAATCCAATATGTTCTCTTAGTCTCGTGTCCTTATGCTTCCAATCTTTAAAACCTTGACTGGTAAATGCATCACTCCCATGCTTATAAAATTTCGCCTTAAATAAATAACAATAAATGCAAAATGCGGCATCTTTTTCTATGCTATACTCCAACCAATCATACTCATCAAACCACCTCGGGATAAATCGTCTCTTATTGGTTTGTGGGAAATTGTGATCTTTTGGTTGACAAGGTCCCTTTTGTAGATATGCTCTTCGAATTTCATCTCGAAAATTAGGATCATAACTTAATATTGGAGGTCGAAGTCCAGGATCCGCAGGAAGATTGGCCAAGATTCCATCTAACTTAGTTCTCTTTGGACTACTCGGATTAATAGGACTACCCGGATTAGTTGAACTACTCGGATTGGTTTCACAACTCGCCTCCTTTGGCCTTTTAGGAAAGTATTTCTCCATAGGACCATATGAATTAACAAATAATTATGAACCTACAAATCCCTATCAATTAATAAATAAATTTAAGTTAATAATCACAAGTCACAATAAACATCATACGAGGAGACCAAAAATAAAAAATCCCTAATTTTTTAACTAATCAAAAATAAAAAATCCCCAAAAAGGCAAAAATCATAAACAACATTACATATTTACATTTGTATGATTCTATCAATTTTAACTAATGACAAATTGACAATTGACAACATGTCAACAAATCAACGGACAACAATAACCAAAAATCCCTAATTTTTTAAAACCCTAAAACAAATATTCAATTAAATATTTAAATTGACAAGTGAGTAGTGACAACCATTTACCGGAGACCGGAGCGGCGCGAGAGACGGCCGACGAAGCAGCCAGGAGGGGTCCGACCGACGAGGAGCGGAGGCGGGGAGCTGCCGGCACTTGGGAACAGGGATGGAGTCACGGAGAAATGGTTCAACGAAGGCTGCTGCTTGCCTGGTCTGCTGTGATTCACGTTCAGGTTTTTTTTTTTTTTTTAAAACTGACTAAATGAAACGACGTCGTTTCATTTAGTCAGTTTTAAAAAAATAAATAAAACCTGAACTCCTTCTTCATCTGCAGTCACCGACGTGGCCAGGCTCCTCCGCTCCTCGCCGGCCGCCTCTGCTGCAGCAGTGCCGCCTCTGCTGCCGGGGCATTTCGAGATCTAAGGGGACGGATTTTTGTCGGCTGCCGGGGCAGCTGCCCAGGTATGCCAAACGTTGGATCCGTCCCTGCTCACAAACACAACATTAAAAGAATTATTTATTTTTGCATCACACATACATTATAACAATAATAACAAAAATATATTATTATGTACAAGAGATACAATATTATGCAAAATTGTTAAAATTTTCTGTTTTCTAACTCAGCATAGGCTAACCTTTATCATCGTAACTTAATTGATAATAAATTCTTTTAGAATTATCCATAAATCAAGCGAATTTACAATATCGAAGCCACACATGCCAGCTCTTTATTATAATATAAAAATCAAGAATTTAATATTACATTAAATAAGATTTACTATGGTAAAAGGTATTTTTATTGACAAAATATAAATATATTAATACATCAAAACTTCTTGATTTCCGATTAAATTCAGAATTTTGTGTTGGAGTAAAATTATTCTCATATTAATTGCAAATCAAACAATCACAATCAAATCCCAAATCCTTCTTAAAAACAAAATAAAATTAAAAAATATATAAATATTGATTTAGATGTTAATAAATTTAATAATCAAGTTGGATTGAGATTAACACAAGATTCAAATAAAATAAATTAATAGTCTTCTTAATTGTTTTTTATATTATTATTATATCACGACATGTTTTTGTATTTACCATCGTCATATATCACGTCATGCGTAGCAATACCCTAAGGTTATGTTTGTTTGTAAAGATTATAATCCCGAAATTATAATCACACAATTATTAATCTTAAAATTATAATCCGAAAGTTATAATACATGCTTGAACATGGTATTAAATAATCCTCATATTTAGTAATTTTACGACAAACTAATAGTTTCAAATTTAATTTAAAAATAAATAAGACTCTTGTTACCAATAGTCATATCTATTTATATCGGAACATAGCCTAAATAAAAAAAGACCCATATCCAATTATCCCTTCAATCCCTCCAACAAAATACCCCTAATCACGCAATTACTCCTAATTAGTATCTGATTTACGTAACACAAACAATAACCAATAATATAATTGTTACTTTTTTTTTAATTATTCTTTTTGCTCCCATCACACCATCACTATAAATGTCTTTTGCAGTTCCTATTCTCAATCGAATTGAGAAGCAAACAAAACAAAAACCCTCACTCTCTAAAATCTACGATATATTTTGATCAATATATCGGAGTTTATAGATATATACCTACATATATAAATCGCAATCTATACGTCTTCTGTTTCTGTGTGTATAAATTTTGTTTCATTGAATGGCGGATTATGGGAGTGGTGACGAATATTACAGTGGGTCTGATTACTGTGATGAAGATGATGATGATCTTGAATCGTTAGACGATGAATTAGCAGGGGGCAGAGGTTCTTCCTCTAATTCTAAGGTATAATTTCTTCTCAATTTTCATATATATATATATATATATATATATATATATATATATATAGGGTAATGATTGTATGGATTCTTATAATTATACACCATTTAAACTATTGAAAACAATATATATATATATATATATATATATATATATATATATATATATATATATATATATATATAGGGTAATGATTGTATGGATTCTTATAAGCATACACCATTTAAACTATTGAAAACAAGAAGCAACGGCTAGTGGCAAAAACATGTTTAGGTTTTAGTAGCTATTTAATAATATACTTAAATCCGGTTTAATAAACCCTAAACCCCAACAAGAAGGAACTGCTATTAGTATATGTTAATCCGGTTTAATAAACCCTAAACCCCAACAAAAAGGAACGTCTATTGTAAAAAAAATATGTTTAGTAGCTATTTAATAAGCCTAAATCCGGTTTAATAAACCCTAAATCCCGTCCGTCCGCTAACACTGGACATCGATTTTTAGTTTATAATCCGGACCTTTCTTCTTTTGATATAGATGTATGCCCCATAGCAAATACATATACATGTTATGGATTATAGATCATTACCCTATATATATATATATATATATATATATATATATATATATATATGCTTCTTGATCAGTTTAAATATTCAAAGAAATTGTTGGATTCTGCATGAATGTATGATATGTTTAAGCTGTTTGATCAATTTTTGGGGAAAGTTGTGGACTTTTTTCCCATTCACATGCAGGGAAAAATTGGTTTAGTTTTAACATTTTAAGTATGGTAATATTGGTATAATGATATATCAGATGTAATAGATGCACAGTTCATTTCATTTAATTATTTGTTTTTTTATCCTTCACCTGACTCGCTCTAAATTCCAACAAAATAAAGAGATAAAATAGGTCAAGATAATGATAGGGAAAATAATAGAATGTGGTTTGATTTTTGTTAAAAATTTGGAGCTTGCTTGGTTAGCATCCTACTGAGAATGTAAAGCATAATTTTGTGTGGTTTAGCAGTTTTAAGCTAATTATACTAGTTATGAACTGGTTCCCAAAAATAAAAATAAAAATAAATAAATAACTTGATTTAAAGTGATTAATATATTTTATATATGTTTTGGGTAGTGTATATTTCAGTTTTTGCTATTGTTCTAGAATTCAGCCAAAGTTGCGGATTCAGCTCTTTACTGCTACCTGTAGGCTCACTAAGGTTATTTTCTTATACCCCTATAATGTTTATGTAAAGGCATTTGGTAACTTTAAAAAATAGTTAAACCCCTCGATTAACCCATATGCTTAGGAGGGTTTTTTCCTCTGCTGTTTATAAGAATGAAAAATAAATTATTTAGTAACTTTTTAAAAAATAGTTAAACCCCTCGATTCACAAATATGCTTAAGCCAAATGGTTGGCATTGGAGCCTTGGTGGTAATTTCACTTTTTGAGGCGCTCTTTAAGTTTCCCTTTTCCCCTCTGACCTGATGTTTATAAGAATGTAAAAGTAAAGTTATTTAGAAAATTTACAAAATAGTTAAGCCCACAATTCAGTAATATTCTAAACCAAACGATTAGCATGCCTTGGTGGTAATTTCACGTTTTCATTTTCTACTTTTCTTTAGCTTTGGAAAATGGAGTTAATTTGACTAATTCAGTTTATCAAATGATTAGCTTCTTTACGTGGTGGTTGTGATGCTTTGTTTACTTTTGAAATAGATTTGGAGTTCTACAATGATAGATTATTTGAAGTTTGAACTATGACTTTTTCTTTTGCAGGTAATTACAAAAGAATCTCTTTTGGCTGCTCAGGTGAGATACTGTTTTGAATTTATTTCATGTTTTTTCTTTTCTGTATCTGGACCCTGTTTTAGAATCAGGATTCCTTATTTGTTTTCCTTCAATATTTTATGAAAAATGGGTGTTTCATCATAAATTTTAAAATACATTGTATCTAGAAATTGCATAATTCAAAGTACCCAAAGAAAATTAATAAAATATTATTTTTCTTATTAAGATCAATGTAGCACAAATATTATGTGGTCATGTTGGACCCATTATTTTTGTTTTTATTTCGGAACCTTTCTTTCAGAAATAGTTTATCTGTGTTTGCAGAAGGGTGTTTTTGGAAATATTTCCAGAAAGCAATTAGAGAAAATGATATCAAAGTAAGTTCTTTGTTGGATAAAAATAAAAGTAAAATGGGGTTCAAAAGGCTACCAAAGAAGAAAAACCCTTTGCCAATTTAATGGTCACAAAGATTTATTCACATGTGTTATGTTGTGTAGATGTGTAAATTTCTTCTACTAATTTCTGCAGATGGAGGACTTGAAAAGAGTAACGGACTTGTTATCACTGAGGGAACATCATGCACGGACCTTACTTATTAATTATTGCTGGGATGTTGACAAGATCTTCACGGTGTTTGTGGAGAAGGGAAAAGATAAGCTATATGCAAAGGCAGGTATAACATTGGAGAATGAATGTCTTTCCTCTACTCAGTGTTCTTCTAAAGTAATTTGGTGTGACATTTGTATGGAGGATGTCCCTAATAGTGAGACAACAAGAATGGACTGCGGCCATTTCTTTTGCAATACTTGTGAGTCACTTGTTTCTTATCCCATCTTTTTCAAGAAATTTTTTCATAGTAATGTTTAGTGTTTGTAAGAAGTCCAGTGTAAAGTCCTTAAGGCATGTAGTAAGTCTTTTCAATTCAATCTGGTACTGAAGTCAATTAAATGCAATCTGCTACTGAAGTCATTTAAATCGCATTCTGCTACTGAAGTCATTTAAATCGCAATCTGCTACTGAAGTCATTTAAATGTAATGTACTACTCTGAAGTCATTTAAATTCAAAAAATGTGACTAGCATATATACACTGGAGCTGCAGGAAAATTATTTAGAAATCATTTGATATGCGTTATCAGTATGGCATGGCATGAATATTATTTTGAACAATGAGGCTTTTCCTTGAACCTTAATGTGCGTAGAGCTTGAATTAGTTCAGTATTTCTTTTCCTCTTAAGTTTATTTTTTATCGTTTAATTTGAGACCTGACAGAATATTCTTATTTCTTTCCATCTGTTTGTCAAGGCTGGACAGAGCATTTTATAGTAAAGATAATAGAGGGTCAGAGTAGACGCATCAGATGCATGGCCCACAAGTGCAATGCGATTTGTGATGAAGGAAGAATTAGAAATCTAGTCAGCTCAAGGGATCCTAATCTTGCAGAAAGATTTGAACAATTTCTCCTAGAATCATATATTGATGATAATAAGATGGTAAAATGGTGCCCTAGTGTTCCCCATTGTGGGAATGCAATTCGTGTTGAGGTTGATGAGTATTGTGAAGTTGAGTGTGCTTGTGGTCAACAATTCTGTTTCAGTTGCTCATCTGAAGCACACTCACCTTGTTCATGTCTAATGTGGGAGATGTGGACCAAGAAATGCAAGGATGAATCGGAGACAGTTTCTTGGATTACCGTAAACACAAAGCCATGCCCAAAATGCCACAAACCAGTGGAGAAAAATGGAGGATGCAATCATGTATGTTGTATATGTGGACAATCATTTTGGTAAGATTACCTGATTGCCTATATTTAAGACGTTTGCTTATTTGATTAGTTTTATCTTATAAATGCGGACTGCTGAGGTATAAATGAGGGCATGTGCCCTTTGGTATGCTGTTTCATGTGCGAGAGATAACCTTATTTCTGTTGCTCAATTGCCTGTCTTAGTGACTGTTCTTTCTGACTTTGTGCAAAATTAGTGTGCATTGTTTTGAATAAAATCTCCACGTACAATGCCCTGAAGGTGCAAGTGTTAGTTTAGTTAAATTGGATTCTCTAGTATATGAATCCGTGGGACGAGATATAGTATTTATTTGTTTACAAATATAAAAAAAATAAAAATAGAAAAAATTAGTTTGAAATGATGACCTCAGCTATACTTCTGTTTGCTCTGTCTGCTAATTTATTTTTTAAAGCCTATGTTCCGCATTACATGCTATTTCCAATCTGTGTGGAGTAGATAAGGACTCGTGCTTAATAGATCACTTATTAGTTTTTCCTTTTTTCTTTTATTGCTTAATAGTACATTTAAATTTCTTTCTTTTGTCTTTTTTTTTTAATTTATTGCATATATGATTATATAACAATATAATAATTTTCTAATTCTTTCTACTATTTGTAGTTGGATATGTGCTGGAGCTACAGGTCTAAATCACACGTGGAATAGTATTGAGGGTCACAAATGTGGGAGATACAAAGCTGAGGATGTGAAGAACACAGAGGCTTCAAAAGAGGCACTTTGGCGCTATGTTCACTATCATGAACGGTACAAAGGTCATACTGAATCTCTTAAGGCTGAAATCAAGCTGAAGGAAAGTTTACAGGAAAAGGTATCGAAGCTGGAAGAAAGAAACCCAACATGGAGAGACTTTAGTTGGGTGTCAAATGGACTCTACAGACTCTTCAGATCTAGGAAAATTCTCTCATATTCATACCCTTTTGCATATTACATGTTTGGTGAGAATATATTTGAAAATGAAATAACCAAAAAGGAAAGGGAGATAAAACAAAACTTGTTTGAGGACCAGCATGAGCAGCTCGAGTATAATGTTGAGAGACTCTCAATGGTTTTAGAAGAGCCATTTGATGGGTATGATGATGAAAAAGTTTTGGAAACAAGAATGAAGATAATTACGCTGTCTACACTCACTGATGAACTCTGCAAAAAACTGTAAGTGTGACTAAACCCACAACTTTTTTATAATAGATATGTGAATGTTTCGGTCGTAATTGAAATTTCTGTTCGGAGTTCCACAAAACTTTTTTAAACACTAATCTCTGAAAAGATATTAGTTACTTTTATACTATGATTTTGTGTATAGATAAACAACTACATCTTATATGATTGCAGTTATAGGACAAAATAAACTTGGACTTTCAAGGAATGAAAACAAATCAAATCTGTTTGTTCTAATGACCCCCAAAGTTTGTGAAACTCTGGTTCTGATATTAATTTTTTTTAATATTTGCAGTTACGAGTGCATTGAAAATGAGTTACTAGGACCACTCCAGCAGGAAGTTCACATTATAGCTCCTTACAGATCAAAGGGTGTTGAGAAAGCTTCAAATCTTTCCTGAAAAGGTTGTCATAAAGGGTTTGGATTCTGATACTCATTCAAGCGCGACAATTCTTATGTGATATATAATGACCATGCTACTCTTATCTCCGTCAAATTATACTTTTGACACTTAACCGGAAGACTCTAATGTAGATAAGATGCCTTTTAGAAGCTACAAAAACATGCGTGTATATGAAGATGAATGACAGAACTTTATTAACTTCCTCCCGACCAGCTAAAGTCATTCAGATGAGAGGCGTATGCTCCTTTGAAAACTACTAGTGTAGGTGACTCTTAGTTTGATATTAATTTCACCTTTGATAGTATGTTAGGCTTACATTAGTTGATTGATATTGGACAAAAACTAGTGCAGGTTATACTTTCCTTTGCCAAATAAGATTTATGCAGTATTTTTGACTCATGTTATACCATTTTTCGTATTTGTATTAATATTCTGTTATAATTTGGGATTGGGAATAGGGCTAGATAGCTTTATATGCGGCCAATATTATGGGAAGTATACATACATGCAATTAATCTGCTTACAAAAAAATGGTTATCTATCTTCATTATTGACAGTGTGAATTTAAAATTTAGACTGATGTGCTGCATATTTATAAAGGAAATCTGTCATATTGTTACTGGTTTTTAATTCGGTTTGGTTATAGTTTTTGCTTCGGCCTATATTTGGCGCTCCTCAAACCATCCATTCTTTCTTTTTCTGTTCCTAAAGCTTGAAATTAATATATTTAATAATGAAGATCAAATCATTGGACGAGTCCATAGAGATCTGATTTATCACTTTTATAGGACTAATTGTTGTATTTTATTTTCACTATAAATTATTTTATCTCATAATTAATCTGTTATTTAATCTTATAGATTATGTGTTGTCATTTTTAAGGTCATTTGATTACAGATTATAATTTAAATGTGATATTATATAATTTCTTTTTGAAGTTCAAATGATCTTAGAAATTATACTAAATACTCCTGTTTCAAATTATATGATACTAGCGATAACCCTGTGCCTAAAGGCACCGCATAACGAAAAATTAGATTAAAATTCGAAAAATTTATAATTTTATCTAAAGACACGTACCATCACAACAATTAATACATTCTCAATCATCTAACCACCAAAACATCGAGCTAGTCGGTACTAATTTCAAAAAATTTCGTCAGAATTTTCTTTAAAAATAAATATCCAGAAATTCTAAACTTGTCTACAAAACATTCAATCATCAATACATATTTAAACCACTAAAAAAACCATCATTCCATACCCAAAAATCATCATAACCATGTATAATTAGTTAACTTTACAAAAGACAGAACACAAAAAATACAAACGTGCAAAAAATAAAGAAACAACATGTTGCATAAGACCCATTACTTTACAGCTTACACCAAGTATTCTTTACAGCTTACACCAAGTATCCGTCAATGTATACCTGAAAATATGTGAAATATGTGAGTCAAAATATGTAAATCCGAAACATAAGAACCCTTACTTTACCCTGAATTATCTAAAAAATAAATGAGCACACCAATTTATATGTAGTGGGAGGAATGATTTAGATTGACATAAGCAAGACTTTGATGTAGTGGGAGGAATGATTTAGATTGATATAAGCAAGACTTTGATGCAGTGGGAGGAATAATTTAGTTATCCTGCTTTGTGATATCCAGAGGCTGGTTCAGGCTGCAGTGAGGGAGTTGAAGAATTACTTCTATATATGTATGTACCCTCAAGGCTCAAACAAACATGGCCTATTAGCCTGAAGACACTGTGTAATTCACAAAAAAATAAAAATAAATTATGATATTAAAAAATTGAAATGTGAGTTATTTTGCAGCAGCATGTGATGTCTAGTTTCCTCAAGTCTTTGTGTGTTGTCACAAGGGATGATAGACCTTCATCAGTCACTACCATGCATTTACTTAAACTTAGCTCCCTCAATGAAATACACCAATTTACAATGAATTTCAGTCCAGAACATGTAACCTGACAACCATCTAATTTGATTGATTGCAACATGGAAAGGTTTTGCAAACTCTTCGCAAGAGCAAGAGTCACCTGAACCACCATAAACTGAAATCTCTAAGTAAAAAGAAAATCATTCACTACTGGAAGGCATAACAATTGAAGGGCTTGGAATGCTAAATTCAAGAGTAACCTATTCTGAATTTTGCCCCTAGAACATAAAAGAATTCATGCATCAATCCAAATAATACTACTATATTTTCTAATGATTGTCAGTTATGCCAACCTTGCCCGATTGTGTGCCTAAGCCAAGATGGCCTATAGTGAAATCAACCCAACAAAGATTTGACCATTCCTCAATTAAAAGCCTTACTCAATTTTGGATCCGGCTATGGTGAAGTTGAAATGTTTTTTGATTGATAATGTTACACAACATTTTCTATAAATAATTATGGATCAAAAAAACTATATACACTTACAATGATGAAGTTAATTTCCATTATGTAAGTAAAATATGTTAACCGTAAATTCATGTATAACGAATGACGGGACAACCATTTTCTACATGCTTAATGAATTGCCAAAAGCAACACACGGTGACATGCTAGTAAAACTTTCTGTCAATCCAAGAACTGAAGGAGAGGCTTTAACAAAAGCAATCTGACTAACAACTAATACTGCCTTGTGAATTGCAATTATTGAAAGAGGTTGATTTCCATGTGATATCACCCCTTCTAAACTGCTCGCAATGGCCCCCAAAATTGCCAGCAAAGTGAACACAAGACTATGCATCCTACCAAGATCTGAAATCAATAAAAAATTTATATAGGGGAAGTGTATGGTATAAAAAAAGTTGATTTGTGCCATTACAAGGAGTTAAAGCAGTAACCCAAATACCTGGCTGCTTGAAGACTGAATTTTTCTTTTTTTCACTGGCTTTGAAGCTAAACTAAGTTAAGGCTTAGAAATGAAGGTGAACAGGTAGCATAAATATAATCCAGAGCAAATTGGAAATCCGAGTGAAAACCGCTAACAATTTGATATAGTAAAAAAACCAGAGAGAGGGGCTGACCTGTTTGGAAAACTGGATTGAAAGAGGGAATGAAGCCCGATTTACTCTATTTTATTTATTTACTACTACTACATACTACTACTCAGTATGTATAGTGGAATACAACAATACTAAATTAATCTCTGTAATCAATCGACAACAATGAAATTCTAGACTTAATTGTTGTCAAGTAATAGACTTGATTGTTTTTCGGTAGAAAATATTTGTCCACTGATATTACAGGTGCAATCTAAGCTTAAAAAATTACTCCGACATCACTTAGCAAACTTTGTTTTCATCTTCTTGTGCAGAAAAAATACTTCGATAGAAAAACTTGTGCAGTTAATATTCTAAATCCCAGAAGTAATAATATAATGTTTTTGAGAACTGCAACTGTTAAGAAGCTGGGAGTACAGGAGTGCAAGCGAAGAAGAAATTACATAATTCTCTTATAGATTATACATACACTTTTTAGCTCCACAAATTTCTCTTATAAAACACATTTGGTCTTGCTGCGTCAATTTATAGATTATACATACAAAGTAAAGTTCGCAAACACCAATATCACTTACCGAAAGTTCTGATAGTCAATTGATTTAAGCGAACAATTTTATCTTATTTTTTATATTACGGCCTCAATTTTATTAAAGGAATACATAAACTATAAGCACTTCAATGAAGTATATTCCGGGAATATTTATTTCTACTCCTCACCAAAAAAAGACACAATTAAGCACTTCAAAAAGTGTATAAATCAAGTATGTTTCGGGAATATTTATTTCTACAGTAAATCAAGATGGCTCAAGTTAGGATAGGTTGTTTCAATATGTTCAAGGACTAAATGTTACTCTTGGGCTCAATGTGACATTAAAATTTATGGTTACTATCAATAGTACTCTTGGGACAGTAAATTTGAGACTTGATTCGGGCTCAAGTGGTTATTATCAATATGTTCAAAATATTATTTAATAACGCCACCACCCTCTCATCTCCGGCAGCTATAACTACGACAGCTCGTAATATTGGACTTGCGGACTGTTTTCCATTCCCAAGTGTCTAAGAGAGAATCTAATCAGGAACTTTTCAGTTTTTAATATAATCAAAATGACAATATTAGTTTTGAAATTAGGGTATTGGAAATTTGAATTAGAAATATCCCAGTTCGAGGGTTTTGATTTTGATTTTGATATGAATTTTGATATTGGGTAGGGAAAATGTTAATAAAAAAATCCTAATTTCAAAATTACTAAAGGAGTATTTCAAATCATACATTAAAACTAAAGGTACGACATACATTAAAACTAACAAATGAAGAGCATTTTAAATCAAAAATTTGACAAAACAATTTTTCTACCAAGAAATTAGTTTGCTGATTGCTTGGAACGTAACAAAAGTCATGAACCAATTACCTGACGTAAGTTGCAAAATATTAAAAAAGATAGTAATATTTACACCGAGTCCAACAACACCTCCGGATATACGATATTTGTCATGGTAGAGGATCCATTAGGAGGGAAAAGGACACTGATGCGATCAGCCGACGTGCATCTAGACATGGCCACATATAGGTGACCATGGCTGAATACAGGCAAACGCAAATCTACACCAACAAACTTGACTGACTGGCCTTGCGACTTATTGATTGTCATAGCATATGTTAAGCGTACTGGGAATTGGCGTCTAGTCATTTGAAATGGTAAATCTTTGGACGACGGTGATAATGATATCCGCGGGATGAAACACAGATTCGAAGATTTGTCACCAATTAGAATTCTAGCCTCAATAACCTGCGATGCGCACTTGACAACCATTAGTCTGGTCCCGTTACAGAGTCCATCTTTCGGGGCTATATTCTTCAACAATATGATGGGGCACCCGACCTTTAGCTCCAACTTGAAAGGCGGTAAACCTGGCAGGTTTAGAGAATTTAGAAACTCACTTGGATATTGATTAGTGGTAGAACGACATAGTTTGCCCCCATCTGACACCTTGTCAGCTGCCAAGTAGGTATACGTCTCGCCAGGATAAATTTGTAGAGCAGCATCATTGATGGCGCAGACATCATCATTTCGAGCAAAAAGAATTGTGCGCTCAATTAAGTAGGATGGGGTTACCACACTGAGCACATCTAGTTGTGGATAAACTCTGGAAATTAGTTCATGCAGAGTTCGACACCTGTGTATCGTTGGAGGAAGTTCCACAGTATCTTGCGTACTGATCCCAATCTAAGTGTGATGTGAAATATATCAGTACATATAAATGAATAATTAAATGAATAATCTATAATATAAATCACCTCTTCCAAGAAGGATGCGTGAGAAGAATTTGCAGGATGATTGCTATTCAGACGCATGCTTATGCTCAAAGTCAATACGCACACACTCGCCCACATTACAGAATGTCTTAAAGATGCACCAACAATTTGTTCTCGCCGACCCTTAGGTATCACCGGTAGTATTTGACAGAAATCCCCGCCAAGCACAATCGTGATACCACCGAATGGTCGGTTATCATCACGGACGTCACGAAGTGTGCGATCAACTGCCTCAACACCATGTCGATGCTGCATGGGAACTTCGTCCCATATTATCAAGCGAGCCTCCCTAAATAATTCCCCATGCGGTGACTGTTTGCTGAAACCACATACCGAGCTTTCTATGATATCGAATGGAATGCAAAATGTAGAATGAGCTGTCCGACCGCCTAATAACAGCAACGATGCAATTCCTGATGAAGCAACTATAACGACGATATGACCCTCGCTGCGCATTTTAGTGGTGATGGTGTTGTACAAAAAGGTTTTCTCAGTTCCTGCTCCTCCACTGAGGAAAAACATTTTGCCCTAATTTTCAGCAACGGAGATAGTGATAGCATCATAAGCCGTACGTTAAGCATTATTTAAAACATCAATATTCAAAAGGTCATTCAGTTGATTAGCTTTATTTTGTAGTTGCATATGATCGATCAACAATCTATTACTTGAAACAGAACTCCAATTTTGAACGGGGTGTGGCATAGGTGGGAAGTCATCCAATTTTTTTGCCAGATTCATGTAGCAATTGATCAATCAAATATAAACCGTAATCTTCGATTTGAGACTGTGTTGGATCGTATATGCCAAAAGTTGTTCGTAGCTTGTGACGAAGATCATCACATATATGGACAGAGAATTGATTCCATAAAGTGCATGGCTGTGTTGGGGAGCATTCTACCAGAATGATGCAGAATAGTCTCAGTAACTGGTATCCCGTATTCATGGTTGAAACCTCCTGGAGGCATTGTACCCACTCTGCATCATCTTCCAGGAGCCCCATAGCTACACACGCTGATTTAAAACTATCATGAAACACACCATTGATTGTGCGTAGACCATCAAAAGAATGCGGTCCTTTGACAACTGTTAATAACAATCGAAGGTAAAATCGCTCCCCAGAATTGGGCGTAGCAAAGTATAATCTGCCAATTGCAAACCCACTCTGCCTCGGAGTCCAAATCTTCCGACCTTTGTTCCAAACGAAATGTTGGAGAAATTCTTGGTATGCGTAGGCACGTGCAACATCATTTGAAGAACAACAGTCTAAGAATCCAGTCAGAGTTGTGATTTGACTCCTAGACCCAAGTCTTATTGTTTCAAGTGTTTTAGTAGGATCGTAAATAACTTTATGCATCCCAGGTAAATGTAGATCTAGCCGTACAACCGAAGGAATTTCTTCATGAAGAGGATAACCGAAGAGTCGCCATGCAGCCTCTGTTGGTCCAATATACCTTGCATCAAGGTATTGTTTTATCTCATTGTTTCCATCTGATCCCTCTAAAACCATAGTTGTTCGGTCATGGCCTTTATAAATGTACTTGTGGATATATTTGATGCACCTCATTCCTGCACAGACCTCCACATTTATATGACAGTTGAACTTTCTTGATAGGTGTGGATTGTAAGGTACGACGTCTCGATTATCAAATATATGCCCTCTGGTGGTGTAAGACTGACCATTACGGCGACGACAGTAAATAGGGTACCCATGTTCATCTATAGTAGTCGAATCTGCAAAGGCTTTTGGATAATGGAACCGACAAGCACCGTTCACCATGCAAGTTGAATATGGGTTTCGAGAACCACAGGGACCATGAACCATACAACTCTTGATTGTTTCGTACAGAGTTGGATCAGTGGATGGATCTGGGAATTCAGCACAAACTAACCGATCTACTTGTGCAGTTGTCTGAATCTTGTCAGGGCCATGAAGGAAGAATAAAGCATGCATATGTGGTAACCCTCGTTTTTGGAACTCAATGGTGAATACATGAGCAACTTTTCGACCAAAAATTTGTTCATTTTTTACCTCATGCATCAGGGCACTCCATTTTAACTCAAATACACGGGCAACTATGTCTGGACGATCCAAAGAGGTTTGGTGTTCTAGTAAGGCAGCTGTTATTTTGGGCCATTTTGGGTTGGCCGTCATGGTAAGAAAGATGTCAGGGTGTTGGTGGTACCTTGTAATGGCCATAGAGTCATGAAAAATCTAGCTCATGTAACGTGCACTCCCAGTAAAGGACGATGGCAGAACAAAGCGTTGTCCGATCTGATCGGGGCCCAACTCATCAACACTGCCGTCACACAAATTTGAATAAATCTCACGACGCAACTTATCCTGATTGAGTCTGATGTAAGACAACCTGTTTTGCTCCGTTGATGCCCAAGCATCTACTATAAACTCTTGAAATAACTTTCCTCCTCTAAGAATTATCGAATACTCAGTGGGACGTGGAAACATACGATAACTGTAAAATTGCATCTGTGTTATCCTTCTTACTGAAAAATCATTTTGTTCGGAGTTCCACTGTCGTAGACCAGGTTCCCAACCAAGCTCACCAGTAGGGAATAGAAGTACATAGTGTAATGGTAAATATGCTGGATGACACTCATTGATCTGGCTCAGGGCTCTATTATCTCCTTTTAGGTGCAGAACAATATCCTGCATACCACTACTCTCACTACCATCACCAGGCAAAATCACAGCTATTTCATCAGTGGTTGGAAGATTGTACTGATGCCTATTAGTTGATGAGGTGTAATGAAGGTGAGCACGTAAATCATGATCTGAAGATTCTGTCTCATTTAGTATTTCATGGGCACGTTTGTACTTTGAAGCAAAATGATTCATTGACAACAAACAATTCTGTACAGTGTTGAGGACATCTCGACACAAGTTATTATTCCGCACGCACCGAATATCCAATGCAGTGGCTGGGTCATATATGTACAACTAATAGTAGATGGGTGCACGACCATCCGGGGGTAACAATGACCGGTACTGTGACGTAATTCTCCATAGATATTGAATGATGTTGGCCCTCTTGAGTTGAGTAATCTGTCGTCAAGCTTAGCACCCAAGCTCGTGAAAGCATTAGCTGCATTGTACTCCCTAATATGCTGACGAAATAATTTTGCTTGACCATCATGACCATCGAACAATGCACGAATAGGAGGTGGGGGTGCATTGAGTTCCGGTAACTTAATTTTGCCTTGTAGACAACATGTTCCGAATCTTGGATTGGACAATCCTGTGCGAGATAATCGTTCGTCCCGCCAATGTAAGGCTGAACAATAAGGACACTAAATATTCATCGGCCCGAGAAAATGACGCTCATTATTGACAGGGACAATAACATTAATTTCGTCATCACTAACATACTGTCAACATCGCTAAGGGGTTCTGGTGGGAATCTACAAATAAAAATTGTATGTACACAAATATGAGAAGTAAGAAAATAGTAGGCAACTAATAAACTATGTAGAATATACATACACTGTTAGATCTGCCAGAATAGGAGACGACGTCATGAGGACATTATCGTCAGTTTGATGAGAATGTGGTGCTACATCGGGGACAACTTCATAATGAGCAAAGTCTGTCTCTAAATTTCGAGGCGAGGGTAAAGGTCGCAACACAATAGGTGAGAATAAAGCAAAGTCAGTTGGAATGAAAACTGGGTCGGACGAAATTGTAGGGGTTATACAACATTCCAAATTATTTGTCCGCGACCTTTTTTGTGGAATGTGTGCTATAGTGGCTCGGTGCAATGGAGTTAGGTCTTGCAGATCATGACATAAGGGTTGTGGGGAAGTGTAAATCACCAGTATTTTCCTATGCAACTATCGAACAGGGGAAAGACAATACATTACAACTCTATTTTTCTTAAGAGCAAAAGAAATACGTATCAAGTACTTAATCAAAAAACTTACCAAAGAGGTAGATATATTTTCTTTTCCATTTGCCCGACAATTAGTGGGCGTGTGACATACTCATGTTTCTCGCACAAGTACGCATTCATTCTGGCATTGCAGGTAGTTAGTTTTATGTATTTTAATCCAAATACAAACAATGATAATAGTAAATGTACCTCAACATTGCACAATTGAGTAGGCGAATGTTCAACCAGTATTGTACGAAGAGATGGTTGGGAATGCGAGGGGACTGCAGTAAGCATGTTAGCAAGTGGAGCATGCTTGGAGAATTGGGAGATGGACTTGGGTGGTGTCAATACTGGAAAGTCTTTGGGTAGAGGTTGAGTGTAATTCTCAGAACGCTCTCTTTCCCGACGTGCGCGTTGTGCCATCTTACGCCGTGAGCACGTACTACTATCATTGCGATTTCGTTCATGTCTAGCGCTTTGGGCCTTAATTTTAGAGGAAGCGAAATTTGATGCGGAAGCCTAAGATAGGAAGTGATGTGTGAAATAAGTTAAATAATTAGCGAACTAATATAATTTCAAATCCCTAATAGAATTAAGAAAATTAACTAAGAATCTATATGTTAGTTGGTCAAAAATTAAATTGATGTAGAGCTGCGAAATTTATGTAAGAATAGAGTCGTGTGTGCGTGAGAGAGATGTGTAAGGGTGAGGAACTCAAAAATATCATCGACAATATAGTGTATATCGCTCTAACCGAAATGACGTGTTAAATAATTTGTATAAATACTTAAAGAACGATCAGTACAACATACCGATTGAGTAACCCAAATTTCTTTTCCAGTTGAGCTGTCAATTTTTTGTTTCCACTTTGTCGAAGATGGAGCGATTCTTCGGTTGTTCAAGTGATTCACATTTGAATTTGCCTAGGAAGTACAAAACAAGGCATTAGGTTAGCATGTCCAAAAAGCATAACTTTTTAAAATCAAATTCATAAGAAATATCGCTCTCATAATAATACCACAACACAACAATTCTACTCGATGATGGTATGGAGTCGTGTGTGCGTGAGAGAGAAGTGTAAGCCTGAGCGTGAGACTGAGACTGAGGGGTGAGGAACTCAAAAATATCACCAATAATTTAGTGTATAATGCTCTAACCAATTTTTATCAAAAGATAAACAATGATTAGTACAACATATCGGTTGATTAAACCAATTTTCTTTTCCAATAGAACAACCAAGTTTTTCTTTCCCCTTCGTTGAAGATGGAATAACACTTGGATTATTCAAGTGATTCACATGTGAATTCTCCTAGGAAGTACAAAATAAGACATTAGTCAAAAAATGTAAACTAATATCAAAATAATTTTTTTTAACAATACCAGTAGTGTTACCTTATCCATATGTAATTGACAGGTATGTTGTTACTATCACTTAGATCAACCTGTAAGAGCAAACTTAATAAATTAAACATGAGTTAAACATGAGCAAATGAAGCTGCAAAGACAGATTTCGTATCTTGAATATCATGACAAAAATTTAACATTTGATCAAAACTATGCTTAGTTTCACAAATACATTCAATACTATTGTTCCAAATCTTCCGAGCCTAGCTCTTTTTTATTAAATTTTTAAATTTTGTTTTACTATACATTTATACTATAGATTGTTCTGTAAGAGAGGAATTCCCTCAATTTTGATGATAGTTGAGGTTTCAAACTGTTGGAAGTTGAATCAGAATAATGTTATGACATCTTATGTTTATTTTCATTAAGAATAATGCCCATGAAAAGGATTTCAACGAATTTGATTTTCTGGAAGAAAACAAAAAGAACAGCCAAATATATAGAAATCTATGTGATAAGGTTATGTATTTGAAGCCAATCAAGTCCCTGGATACAGCTCACTCCAATCAACCTAACATAACATAACGGATAATGTGATTCCCAATTTAATAAGTCAAGCTAATAAATCATAGTCATTACGCGTTAGGAGGCACATGAAAGTGAGGAATTCAATTCGATACATCAGAAAGGAAAGAAATAATAAAAAATAAATTTAAAAGTTTCTCCACATAAATAGTTGTCAAGTAATAGACTTAATTCAAAGTTCAACGCATTTCTTAAGCAAGTGTAATTAAATAGAATATTAGATATAACTTTGTCAACACTAACTCTGATTAATTTTCATCTAATTTACCGTGTTAATCAATAAGAAATTCAAAATGAATGGTATCATTCAAATAGTGAAAATTAGACACCGTAACACTTAATAAAGGAATACTGACTGCAATAATTTATAAGAGCATGTAATTAGAGAAAATACTTTCAAACATTAAACCCACAACAACACATAAAAATGAACAATACAGAACAAACAATCTAATACAACATTATTCTTCTTGTAATCTAATTTGATTTTTCTGAGATTACTTCAGTATTCATACAATTCTATAATTCTAAAAGCTGTAAAATATTTCATAACAAATAGTTAGGAGAAGTGAACCAATTACAGTAGTACAAAAAACTGAAGCCACGCTAGAAACTGAAGTTATAGCCTCCACCAATATATCAACAAAAAAAAGTTGTTAAAATTGATTCCAACAATTAACAATTGTAGCTGCACCAAAAAACACAACAAAACAAAACAAAATGCACAACCCCTAATACCTTAGATTGGTTTATTTAAGAAGCCAAAATCCTAAAATTCAAAATTGATATACCTCTAATGTCGGAGTAGAGGTATATTTAAAGCCAATACAACTGACTGTTCAATCTAAGTATATTTTTCATCCTATGAAAGGCCTCCATTTGAATTCTAATTTTTTCGCATTTTATAATTCAAATCTTTTCCAACTTTCAAGTTGGAGAAACCTCCATTGACAGTCAAGTTGGAGAAACTCTCACCACAAGTTTTACTTTGGTGAAGTTTTAGTTCTGATATAAAACTATTAGCATAACCTAAGGTACTATAAATAATATCTAATTTAAACATAAGCAAACTTGGTAGAGCCCTATAGTGACATTTTAAATACTAAACTCTTATCTAAATGTAATGCAATAAAAATTTAAATTTATAAATTAAAACTCTTAGACGTTTAAAGTTACCAAAGATATGAAAGAGAAAGTGCAAGAATAGCTTTATGCCTTCAAGAATATCACACATGTCCATATATTGCATACTCAAATCACCATGGATTTGAGTCTGAATGATATCTTCAACTACTTCTGCAAACAAAAGTAAAAACTCAACATTTTCTTTTTCAACACTAAGAGTGCAGGACTAACAGTAATAACATCTCTTTGCATATGCAACTTAGCCAAGTTTGGAATACTCTAACTTAAAGAAAAAAGAAAAAAAATCAGAAAGTGAGGAATTCAATTCGATACATCAGAAAGGAAAGAAACAATAAAAAATAAATTTAAAAGTTTCTCCACATAAATAGTTGTCAAGTAATAGACTTAATTCAAAGTTCAACGCATTTCATAAGCAAGTGTAATTAAATAGAATATTAGATATAACTTTATCAACACTAACTCTGATTAATTTTCATCTAACTTACCGTGTTAATTAATAAGAAATTCAAAATGAATGGTATCATTCAAATAGTGAAAATTAGACACCGTGACACTTAATAAAGGAATACTGACTGCAATAATTTATAAGAGCATGTAATTAGAGAAAATACTTTCAAACATTAAACCCACAACAACACATAAAAATGAACAATACAGAATAAACAATCTAATACAACATTATTCTTCTTGTAATCTAATTTGATTTTTCTGAGATTACTTTAGTATTCATACAATTCTATAATTCTAAAAGCTGTAAAATATTTCATAACAAATAGCTAGGAGAAGTGAACCAATTACAGTAGTACAAAAAACTGAAGCCACGCTAGAAACTGAAGTTATAGCCTCCACCAATATATCAACAAAAAAAAGTTGTTAAAATTGATTACAACAATTAACAATTGTAGCTGCACCAAAAAACACAACAAAACAAAACAAAATGCACAACCCCTAATACCTTAGATTGGTTTATTTAAGAAGCCAAAATCCTAAAATTCATAATTGATATACCTCTAATGTCGGAGTAGAGGTATATTTAAAGCCAATACAACTGACTGTTCAATCTAAGTATATTTTTCATCTTATGAAAGGCCTCCATTTGAATTCTAATTTTTTCGCATTTTATAATTCAAATCTTTTCCAACTTTCAAGTTGGAGAAACCTCCATAGACAGTCAAGTTGGAGAAACTCTCACCACAAGTTTTACTTTGGTGAAGTTTTAGTTCTGATATAAGACTATTAGTATAACCTAAGGTACTATAAATTATATCTAATTTAAACATAAGCAAACTTGGTAGAGCACTATAGTGACATTTTAAATACTAAACTCTTGTATAAATGTAATGCAATAAAAATTTAAATTTACAAATTTAAACTCTTAGACGTTTAAAGTTACCAAAGATATGAAAGAGAAAGTGCAAGAATAGCTTTATGCCTTCAAGAACATCATACATGTCCATATATTGCATACTCAAATCACCATGGATTTGAGTCTGAATGGTGTCTTCAACTACTTCTGCAAACAAAAGTAAAAACTCCACATTTTCTTTTTCAACACCAAGAGTGCAGGACTAACAGTAATAACATCTCTTTGCATATGCAACTTAACCAAGTTTGGAATACTCTAACTTAAAGAAAAAAGAAAAAATCCATTCCTGAACTTAGAATACTCTAACTTAACCAAGTTTGAACTTAGAGGCATACTCTAACTTAAAGAAAAAAGAAAAGGAATCTAAATCAATCTTTCATGAATACTTCAAGAACCTATTAAATAAAAAGAACACAAAGACTAAAAATAGAACTTTTAACCCTGCCATAAAAATGAAACCCATAGTCACATAAGAGAAAAGGAGGTGGCAAGCACATCTATAATGGAGGTGTACAAATGAATGTATGTAATGGAGGTGTACATGTTTCTCTTCCTATCGTCATTTTATCGAACACGTAATATGCAAGATACAATCAGTACATTGACAATGGAGTTCAACAGAAACTATAATTTCCTTGTCAGATGGAGTTCTCATTCATTGACAATGTTCAGGACAAATTAATGGAAGTAAAGATTGAGATTAGAAAATAAGAAATCATGGGAAATAAACTATAAGTCGAGGAAGCACACAGAAATCATGGGAAATAAACTGTAAATCATGGGAAATTTCCAACTCAACTGAAGCACACAGAAATCTCGTCCGTAGGAAGTTGAGGAAGAGGAGAGCCAAGAGGAGAAGGTCTTAGATCTTCGACTTCTTTTTCTACTTCTGCGTTTTTCAAGCTCCGTGAACCCAATTAGGGCTGCGTTGAGTTATCAAATACAGATCAAAAAGAGAAATTCCTCACCTATCGTTATCGTGAGTATATGAATCAGTAGAAAGCAGAGAAATTTAGGGGGCTGGGTATGAGATTAGGGCTGGGTTGAGAGAGATCGAGTTATTAGGGACTGGGTAAGAGAGAGTGAGAGTGTTTGAACTGTGATGGTAAGAACAGACTGAGAGAGATACAAGATTTGAAATTTGAATAAGAGTGAATGAGAGAGCTACTGACGTCAATTTTGGATGGGACACTTATCTTTTTTTCTCTCTCTGCTCTATTTTATATATATAAATATGTATATATGAACTGTGTGTCGAACTTTGTTCGATGAGTCTAGACTTACGTCTGGTGCGCTTAATTGCTTTCGTATATATATATATATATATATATATATATATATATATATATATATATATATATATATATATATATATATATATATAAATATATTTCGTCCCGACTAGAGTTTACTTCGTGGTGGTTGACCGTTTTTACTGCATTCTGTACATTTCGTCCCGCCTGAAGTTTTCTTTGTGGCGGTTGATCGCTTTTACAGCTTTATTTATATTTTCGATCCCCCATGGAGGTGTTTCGTGGTGGTTGATCATGTCTGTATATATATATTTACAGCTATATATATATATATATATATATATATATATATATATATATATATATATATACCTGCTTACTGCGTTTATATCAATTGCGGCATCATGTGAGCCTAGGAATCATGTGATCACAGATTCAGTCTACTCAATCTAGATTCGGTTCCCGTGATGGACCTTTTCAGCTGTAAACAGCTTGTAAATTTATTTACGGTGTTCGAATTTTCTCAGATAGTTTTCATGCCCATGAGGAATTCGGTATTGCTTTGTACATTATTTTTCTCGAAGATGCTTCGCATCTCGGAAATAAAAGCAATCAAGCCGAACATTGAATAAAATAGAAGTATCAAAGGCCTTAATTACTATTGAGCATAGGGTTTGAAAAACCTCTTTTTACAAAACATCACTGCTATATCTTGTTAAAATTGAATTTTTATACAAATTCAATGTAATAACCCAATATTTTCTATATAATTAAATTAGAAATTTTACGTATAATTTTTTTTTAAAATTTTAAAGATGAGGATTTGTACAAGATAAAGCTTATGTAATTGTTGTAATAAATATAAATATATTTATTACATGAATGTTTGCAAATAATTTTATTTTAGAATTATTGATCATTATAAATTATATTCTTATAATAATTAATTTTACAATAAAAATATTTTTATTAATTATTTTTCATGAGAACATGATTATTATATTATTTAAATAATATATAAAAGGATTATAAAATTATTATAATAATTATTTTATTTTATTATATGAATTTATTTCAGATTAATTAAGTTATTTATTTTTAACTTAATTATTAATGTTATATATGACAGTTAAAATCAGATATGAAATTCAAAACCCTAATTTTAAATTTTGATCAAGGAATGAGAATAATAATATTATATTATTATTTGTCAGTGTTATAATTAGGTATGCTATGTGTGTAAGGTTAATGTGAGGATCAGTTTTGATGGAACAATTTTAATGTTACTAATAGACCCTAGTTTGAAGTTAAATGAGACTTTAAAATATATCAAGCAGTTATGTTATGTGATTAATGATATTTATTATAATATTAATTATATTTTGATTTTTCAGTTCTATAATTATGTACTGTATGTGTGTATGAAAAATTGTTGGTCAATTATGGTGTTTAATGTCAAAATCCTAGCATTAATTTATTTCACCCTATTTTGAAATTCAGATGGGAGATTCAAGACTGTGTTGTAACTGTGTTATGTGAATTATGTCGTGTATTACAGAATTTAAAATAATTAGGTAAAGCCCTAATTATACTTAGGAAACCTAATTTCTAAATTTAGTAACCCTAATTCAAAATTCGAATGCCACCTTAAGACTGTTATGTAATCATGTTAAGGTAGTTAATGACCGGTGTTATAGATATTAAGTTAAATTAGGGAAACCTTAATTTTTTAAAAACCCTAATTAATATTTATAAACCCTAATTCCTATATTTGAAACCCTAATTTTCTAATGGAAAACCTTAATTGCTAACTTGACATGCTTATTGATAATTAGTAAAACATAAAGCCTAACTATCAAGTCTATGTAATTAGGAAACCTAATTAATTATGAAACCTTAGATTGTAATTTTTAGAAACTAAAATTTTATTTTATTTTACAAACCCTAAACTAAAAATGCTACAATTTTGTGCTAAACCCTAAGGGTCAAACCCTAAGGGTTTGCCAAATGACCAATGTACCATTAAAATTCCAAGACAAAAGACTATTTTGCCCTTATTGCATAATTGAGGCTTGCTTGCAAATCTTGCTAAGATTTGGAGTGGTTGACCAACTCTCACTAACCCCATGTGACTGAATTATACATACATATCAACCTATACACTCAGCCACTTCATTACATGACATCTATATATAGATCATGAGAGATAAATGTCACAAAATTAGCTCATTTGTACACCAAACACCCAACTTCAGCTCTCTCTCTCAAAACCTACGAAATATATATGTATATTAGTCCTTTAATACAGCCCCACGATCACTAATAACAAATCAGAAACATAGAATCAAGATTTGCTCATGGAAAGGTATAAAGCTAATCATACAATCTGATCTTGAATGATGTGTTAAAAGTAATGTTAATGTGTTGTAATATGTTATAAAAGGTGTTAATCAATGATCTGGGTTGATAGATGTTAGATCCATTACATCTATAAGCTCAGATTTGAAGATTTCAAGAATCTGGAAAAATTTATTTTTGTGTCTGACAGTCAAATGTCAGGCCTTGTAGATCCATGTATGTTATGTGTTTTTGTTGTTTAAATGTTTGAAGTTGTTGTATGTTATGATATCTTTAATCTGGAACTGGAATCAGGGTCAGGAGATGTGTAGATTTCATGTTATTCGTGGTCAAACTCGGTTGACCGAGCATGACCGGAAGATTTCTGGGTAACCCAAAAATCATTTTCCAATGTCTGACAAGATGTTTTAGGCTTCTGATCTATCAGGTTTTTGTGGTTTTGTTCTTGTTCTTGCCTTCATGTTGTAGTATGTTAGATGGACTCAAGATCCATGTCTTTATACCCTTCATAACATAAATATATCGATCTGAGTGAGTTGTCAAAGTAGACCACTCGTCACTGATTAAGCGTTTCTGGAAAACCCAGAAACCGGATGCACAAGTTTTCTGACAGCCATTGACCGATCAAGATCTTGCTAGTGTTTTGTTGTTATGGTTATGTGTTGTATTATATCTGTAATATTACATGCTACCTACAATCTAGATGTCTTAAATCACATGAACGATTACCAGTATTGCAAGTTACGAAGATCTAAAGTAGGTACCTGGTACTGTTCTTCATTTCTGGAAAACCCAGAAATGAAGAATAGCGTCTGACTGTGTTTTTGAGAGATTAAATCTCTTTGCTGTTTAATGATTTGACCATGGAATTAGTTTATAGTTATAGTGATACATGAGTACTATAATATCTAATCGATCTCTAGCCAAGAAACACTTTGTATTGGATTTTATAAGTGGTAAACTAGATACCCTACACACTGTCGATGAATTTCTGGGTTTGATGAAGAACACTCCAGAACACCTATAGCGACAGTTTCGTCGCTATAGGGTCCTTTAGTGACAGTTTATTTACAAAAATTAATTATTTTTATTAAATAAATAGAAAAATTAGTTTTTAATTATTAAAAACATAAAATAAATTATTAAAAAATATTTTAAAATCTGAAAATTAGTTTTTAATTATTTTGAATATATTTCATAAATATTTAATATTTTTGGAATATTAAAAGTATTTAATTTATTTAATTATAATATTAAATAAATTATTTAAAAATGATTTTAATACATGAAAAATCATTTAAAATTATATTATGGTATAAGAAAATAAATTAAGTTATTTTTGATAACTTTTAATATTTTGTGATGAAATTTCATTAATAAATTAATATTAATGATATTTAAGTTATTTAATAAATGTATTAAATAAATGATGAAAAATAAAATTAATGATTTAAAAATTATATAAAGGTTATACAAATATTTTAAGTTATAAAATATAACTTTTGATATTTTGTCATGAAAAGTATTAATATTTTAATATTAATGATATTAGATTTATTTAATACTCATATTAAATAAATTAGTTTAAAAATGATTTTTATATTAGAAAAATCATTTTAAATGAAAATAAAGTGTTTAAAGATATTTTAAGTTATAAATTATAACTTTTGATATTTAAAGAAAAATTTCATTAATAATTTAATATTCAATGATATTAGATTTATTTAATAATTATATTAAATAAATAGTTTTAAAATAGTTTTATTACTTTAAAAATTATTTAAAAAGGATATAAATGAATTAAAAATATTTTAAGTTATAAATAATGGCTTTTAATATTTTGATAAATAATATATTAATACTTTAATATTAATGATAATTATTTAAAAATAATTTTAATTCTTTTAAAAATCATTTAAGGGTAATATTAATACTTTAAAAATATTTTGAGTTATTATAAATAACTTTAATATTTTGGCAATGGTTTCATTAATAGTTTAATATTAATTAAATATTAATGATAATAGAATTTTTTAATATTTAAATCATTTAATTATGATTTCGGTGTTTGAAAATTCATGATTTATTATAATAAATGTTTAAAAATTATTATAAGTCATTTAAAAATAATATGTCTGATACTTATAGATGTTGAACTACATGATAGAGTCTTAGACTCGATAATTACTCGATAAAATCGTCGGTACACCGACATGTTTCAAAAATTGATCTGGACTTGTATAATTTGTCTGTATATGTGTTTGTTTGTGATTCAATGACTGTTGAATATGTGTTACAATGTGATTAGGTTACGTGATGACTGTAATAAGCAGTAAAAAGATAAAACTAAGTTGCATAACTGTAAACAGCAGGTCAGGCAAGTATCTTACCTTTGCATTTCTTTTATGCAATGGACATGAGTAAGAAGTTTCAGAATTATATTATTATTATGCTATATTATTAACCCTATTGTGATATATTCTATATCCGATCGTTGTTTATCAACATGTTAGTATATGGTAATTCAGATATATATATATATATATATATATATATATATATATATATATATATATATATATATATATATATATATATATATAAGCCGTCGAAGCTATTTGACCAGCTAGACATAGATTTAGAAATATCGTTGAATATAATAAAACTTCTTTGTATCCAATCAAATTGTTTTGGTTTGGATTCCAGACTAGTATGAACATCTCGATCAAGGGAAAACTTTTATGCGCCCAAGGCGGACAGAGTGAACGATCACATCGTTCTTGCAATGTAGTATTGATCAATACAAGGCCATGGGATGTACACCCTCGAGCCCGTAAGTTATGACGGTTTGTGGATGAAGTTCTGCTAAACCTATTCAAAAATTGAAAACAATGTTCATAGTATGTCAACTAAACCCCATAAATAGTCATTACGTAGTTTCAAAAATTTGAGATAGAATTGTTATGTTATTATTATCGGTTCAGTTTACTTCACAACTATAGATTCGTTGTAGAAGTGATGTACAAAGAAAACATTTAATTCTTTCAGCTAATTATATTTATAATTGTTATTACTTGCTGGGCACTTAAATGCTCACCCTTGCTTAATTTAAATATTTTCAGCTAAGTGTGAAAAGCTAGAAGGTTCGGCCAAGAACAAGTGAAAAGGAAAGCAAACAGAATATGTTTAATGGTATCTTTTGTAATAGTTAAACTGTATTAAGATAATGATATCTATTATCTATCATGTAAAGAATTATAGTAAAGGTTGCGTACTTGGGATTAGGCTCTGATAAATGTTAGATAAGTTTGATATTCATATTATTGTTATTATTATTAGTATTATTCCGCTTATAGAAATGGTATCGTAAAGCACCAAGTTCGGGCTTCAAGTACCTGAATTTGGGGGCGCTACATTCAAACCCTATGTATATAGGTGCGAACGAGGCATAACACTACTTCCAAATAACAACACATTAACCCATACACACACATTCATATAACAGCTTATTGAAAAGTGGCGGTCACCGTGGCAACACGGATGTTGGGGGGTGCCTAACACCTTTCCTCCGCATAAGCAAGTCCCCGGACCCTAATGAATCTCGATTTCATCGACCCGTTTAGCAGTGTCACATCACTGGGTCAATGTGTAAACCTTTTCTCGGTTGTGTTGGTACAACCAGTTAAAAAACTAACTGGCGACTCTTAACAGTCCATCGTCGACATTATATATGTCGGACCTTTTTCAATTATTTTTTCAAACAAATCTCACCTAAAATGAGAACACCAAAGAACAAGTAACGAAAAAAGACAATTAAAAATCCCGACGTCGACAGGTGGTGACTCTGCTGGGGACTTCCAGTAAGAGGACTTAAGCCGCTATTGCAATCTTTTCAAAACTGTTATATACTTGTGTGTGGATGTTGCATTTACATTTATGATGAATGTGTACGAATGCATTTTTTTACTGCACTGCAATATATCTGCTTGTGATATTAGTGCTTCGCACATGTCATCATTTACATAAACGGTGAGACACGTTGTATGTGAATGTATCTTGTGTGGTTCCTCCACCAGAAGGCTATCCTGTCGGTGTTTGATTACTGGACTTGTAGGAAGGCTAATTCCAACGAGGCTCAGGAAAGGCACCACCCAAATTCGCTCCAGTTGAAAGACCGAATTAACTTCCCGTTGAGTAAATTGCGATGATTTGGGAACCTTCATGCCAAAAAGTCGCGAGAGAAACCTAAGATAGGTCAGCCTCTGATAAACCAAACGCGGAGAAAAGTCTCTTTATGCTTTCTCATTTCAAATTACTCGTAAAGTCAATTACTTGTAATTTATATTTCATATTCATCTCTATGTAATAAGAAATATGAAGAAATATGTGCATATACATATTTTTTATTAACATGCTATCCTGTATTACGAACAGCTAACATCCATTTTGCAGGATCATAATCCTAAAATGGAAACATCACATAGCATGTAAACATTTACACAATCCCTAAAACTAAACTATGCAAGTTTTATCGCAGGGAAGCATTCGGACCTATTACCTGGTCAAAGTCCAAAAAGGCCACGAGCCTACAGCCAATCATGTCTTCATCTAACCAATCTAATCCAGTTTCTCGTGAAGAATTTGACGGATTAAGTAAACAAGTCACAGATTTGGCTGTTCTACTTAAAGAACTATATCAGTTTACTCAAGGTACGAAGATACCCATACAAGGAGGAACTCAAGGTTCTGACAAAGCCATTACAGTACCTGAGCCGCAGTTGGATATAACCAACAAAAGTCATGATATCACCCATCTCAAAGGAGATCTAGACACCGGTGACATCAAGAAAAAGGTCCTTCAAATGGAAGAAACCCTTCGTTCTATCAAAAGAATTGGAGCACACGGGAGTGTCTCCTAAGCCGATCTTTGTATATTCCCTGGTGGTCATTATCCAGAGAAGTTCAAAACTCCTGACTTTGAAAAGTATGACGGGTTAGGAGATCCTTACACTCATTTGAAGGTGTTCATTGGAGAACTTGGATCTTATGCAGAGGACGAGAAGCTCAGAATGCAGCTGTTCCAAAAGAGTCTGACTGGAGAAGCCCGTTCGTGGTATACCAGATTAGACAATTTAGAGATCCATAGTTGGGAAGAACTAACTCATGCCTTCCTTACACAATACAGCTTCCAGTCTCAAATGGCTCTTGACCGGTACCAGATTACCAAGGTCAAGAAACAGTCCAATGAGTCTTTCAGAGAGTATGCTCAAAGGTGGAGGCGCCTTGCTGCTCAGGTGATTCCTTCTATGAGAGAGTCAGAGATGGTCATGACCTTTATCGACATACAAGAAGCTCCTTTCTATGAAAGAGTCTTAGCTGGCATTGGTAAACCATTTTCTGAAATGATCAAACATGGAGAAATGGCTGAGATGGGATTGAAGTCAGGAAAGATTAAAGACCTAGCCACACTCAAAGCTGTTGCTGAGTACATCCAATCCAGAAATTATGGAAACAACCCCCGGAGGGTCCATAAAAAGAAAGAGGAGGATGTTTTCTTGATACTCCAAGGTCAAAAAGGTAATTAGAATATGCCTATCCAACGGAGAAATTACACTCATTTTCAAGCACAGTCTTCAAACCCTCCAGTGCCAAAAGGTGGAGAAGTCAAACGCCCTCGAGTGTTTACACCCTTAGGGGACTCACTCGAGAATATTCTCACTCTTCTGACAACTCAGAAGAAAATCACGCATCTTCTTCCACTAACCAGCCCTAATGGGAGGGGTTTCAATGCTAGTCGAAAATGTGCTTATCATGCCGGGGCGCTTGGACATGATACTGAAGATTGTTGGGCCTTAAAACACAAGATCCAAGATTTGATAGACAACGGTGAGATCATGGTCACCAAACCAGATCAACCTCAAGTGCAAGATAACCCTCTTCCTCCACACAAAGAGGAAGAGGTCAACATGATTAATTGGAGCAGTGGAGAAAGTTCCAATTTTAACTGTGAAGCATCCTAGATCATCAAAGATGGTGTTGACAAATGAGATTATGCAAAGTTCCAGTTTATGATGGAATGGAAGATTAAAGCTCTGTGTAAGCAAATTGAGCAATTGGCCGAACTGGTGACCTATCAGCATCAAGTCACGCGCCAATTAATTAGCCAGGAGCATGCTAGTCTACTCCCCTGGTTATGAAGACTCTATCGTCACCTTCAAAATATGAAACATTGGAGGACAAAGTGACAAAGAGAGCAACTGCCAAAGCCCATCGGGATTTTGCCAATAGAAGGGAATTTATATACCTGGGCCAACCTATGGAGGAGATACTTCAGATGCTAAATAATGAAGGAATCACATCCCTTCTACCTCCAATTAATCCCCGTTCAGAACGGTTCAATCCTGATGGAGTATGTCAATATCACTCCCATTCTCGCGGTCACAACATGGAAGAATGCTGGGCACTCTGCCACCTTATTCAGAATCTATTCGATAGTGGTGTCCTACAACTGGCAGACAATGATACCGTGCTATTTGAGAGTGAAAATATTTGTCCTACCAAATGGAAGGGACTGGTAGCAGTTATATCCACTGAGGCTGATGGGACTGTTAAACTATTCACAATTCAACTCAAGGCAGTTAACAAACCTTTGAAAGCAGCTGCTCCAGAGCCAGTCACCTTACCATTCAGACCACAATATCCTATTGTTAGCTTATAAAAAGTTACCTGGAATTATGGAGAAGCTGAAGGATCCACTCATATAACTGCTGCAGTGTCGAAGGAAAATTCACTGTATCTTCCCCAACGGGTGATGAAGCCTGCTATTAAATCAAAGGGGAAAATTCCCATGGAGATGATTGAAAAATTCCTCCAGGCTATGGGTCATAATAAAGCCAAGGTGGTTCTAAGCTTAAGAGAAGCTCCACATTAAATTTCAATATTAGACTTGGTTTTAACTTCTGAAGATCACATGATGATTTTACTGAAGGTTTTGGAAGAAGCATACTTGCCGAAATCAGTGGATGTGGAAAAATTTCAACATCTGGTTGATCACATTTTCAACAACAATGTGATCTCTTTCATTGATGATGACATACCGCCCGAAGGGACCGATTATTGCAAGCCGTTACACATTACGGTTTTGTCCTCCGAATATATGTTAGCTGGAGTCTTGGTAGATGGAGGTTCATCTCTGAATATCTGTCCTTATGCTATATTACTAAAGATGAATATCAATCTCAAGCGGATCCGAAGTAGCCATACGATCATCAAAGATTTTGATGGATCCCGCTAGAATTCAATCGGAGAGATTGAGCTGCCAATTGAGATTGGTCCCCATACATTTTGTATATCTTTTCACGTGCTCAAAATAGATACAGGATATAACCTGCTTCTAGGGAGACCATGGATTCATATGGCCGGGGCAGTCCCCTCCACTCTTTATCAACAACTTAAATACATTATCAATAATAGTCTAGTCACAGTCAACGCTGAACCGGAATGTCCTCAACACGGTGACATTCCACTCATCAATGTCAATTTAGATGTTGAGCCGGTCAGTTTTCATTCTTTAGAAGTAAGCAACACTCAATACCATTCTATTGGGATACCATTTCCCGTACCCAAGATTTCTGCCGAAGTTATGGTAGCTACTCAAGAAATGATGTCATTGGGACACCAGCCAGGACAAGGGTTGGGTAAAAATTATCAGGGTATTACGCACCTGATTCAAGTGTCCACTCAAGCTGGGATAGTTGGACTAGGCTATTCTGCCAGTTCTAGTCACATGAATCCACATAAGCATCAACAGATTCCTTCAACTTTAGCCACACGACGATTATCTTCACCTGTAAATCCAGAGTCCACACAATCTCCAGTAAAGGTGCCAGCCAACATAATGGCTATGTTATTTCCTAAGTCAATACCGGTAAAGGAAAAGGAAGTCTTTGTTCCAGATCCCAAGGTGGAAGAAGAGGAACGGAGAATTAAACAAGACATCGTCTGAATGATGTCAGGCATACGCATCATTGTCCATGATGAACATACAAACAAATACACTCCAGACGATGATTGCCCAGACATAATGGTCATCATTCGGGAGAAGGAGGATGATGACAACCCCTCCATCACTGCAGTCCACCAGGACTTTGCCCTTGCAAATTGGAGCAGCACTCGTTGCATTGGTTGATAAGGGTAAAATGGGTAGGATTTCTTTCTGCCCTGTAGATATCATAATTGCTTACTTTTCTGTATAGTATGTAGACACTCGAAATTTTTTGCATATCTGTCACTAACATCTCAGGAGCGCAGATTCGTCTTTTAAGAGGAAACCCTGGAAGACGGTTCATATCCATTCTGGATACCACCGGGAGGAACAGCTCAACCTCGGATACCACTGGGAGTAACAGCTCAACCCCGAAACACACACCAGGAGTTACAATTCTAACCTTAGAGATAACCTCGAGGCATGCAAATCCAATACCGAAACACAAATCGGAGAAGACCGATTCATCCCGGAGATAACCCCGAGATGTTCCATCTCAGTTCCAACACTGGGAATAGCAGATTCCAACCTTGGAGATAACCCCAAGGAAGGTAGTGGCAGTTTCAAAGATAACCCCAAAAATGCTTGTTTCAAATACATGCCATCAGTTTTAACCTCGGCGCTCACACTGAGGCACTCAGTACAAGACAGGCACACCTCAGAGATGACACTGAGGACCTTCCACCATTGCAACAGTCCAATCTCAGCGATAATCCTAAGCAACGCCTGCTTTATCAGCCCAAATCGGAGATAACCCCGGTGAGGGGCAAAGTCATCATCTTCATGACTTCGTACAACCTCTAATCCCATGTCATTGCGTAACTCTCGACAACGACAGTCTGAAATAGGTCCTATATACCTCAGTCGGATGCCCGGATTGCAATTCTAAGAGTTCGAGCGGACATCACGTTGCCTACGTGCACGTACTTCGAGACGGCGAGACCCGCGATGCCCGGGGTACCCCGGGCAGCTTCTGGTACACCTGCGCCCCACCTGCGGCTCCACCCTCTATAAATAGAGGGCTTTGGGTGGCCATTTTGTAAGAGAAAATGACGAGGAAGTCCTGCCCAATTTGCTCTGTACTCACCCTAAACTGAGTGCTTTCTCATTTTAAACACTTGTGAGCTCACATATAGCTACTTTTGTACCTGCTGAAGCCAATGTTTATCTACTTTAAAGATATAGAAGTCTTTTTTGGCAGCCCACTATAAGCCTTCTCACACACTTTAAAGCCTTTCTCTTCATCTTTGCACACACTGTTCTTCACGTTGAGAGTCATGTTACGTGTATTTGCCCGGACTTCGGTCCGTGGTTTTATTTCAATTTGTATATATACATATATATATATATATATATATATATATATATATATATATATATTTATATATATGGACTAACATTATCGAGTTATACCTCGATTGAGCCTAGACTTCGGTCTGGAGCGTTTACTTGCTTTTGTATATATATATATATATATATATATATATATATATATATATATATATATATATATATATGAACTGCATGTCGAACTCTGATCGATGAGCCTAGACTTCGGTCTGGAGCGTTTACTGCTTTAATATATATATATATATATATATATATATATATATATATATTTATATATTTATATATATTAACTGTTGTCGGACTTTGTTCAATGAGCCTGGATTTTACATCCGGTGCGTTTAATGCTTTCGTATATATATATATATATATATATATATATATATATATATATATATATATATATACTTATATATATGAACTGTGTGTCGAACTATGTTCGATGAGCCTGGATTTTACATCCGGTGCGTTTACTGCTTTAATATATATATACTTATATATATTAACTATTGTCAGACTTGGTTCGATGAGCCTGAATTTTATATCCGGTGCGTTTATCGCTTATATATATATATATATATATTTATATTTCGTCCCACTTGAAGTTTACTTCGTGGTGGTTGACCGTTTTTATAGTTTTCTGTACATTTCGTCCCGTCTGGAGTTTCCTCCGTGGTGGTTGATAGCTTTTACAGCTTTATTTACATTTCTGATCTCCCATGGAGGTGCTTCGTGGTTGGAGATCATGTCTTTATATATATATTTATAGCTTTTATATATATATATATATATATATATATATATATATATATATATATCTGGTTACTACGTTTTTATCAATTGCGGCATCATGTGAGCCTAGGAATCATGTGATCACAGATTCAGTCCATTGAATCTAGATTCGGTTCCCATGATGGACCTTTTCAGCTGTAAGCAGCTTGTAAATTTATCTGTGATGTTTGGATTTCCTCAGATGGTTTTCATACCCACGAGGAATTCAACATCTTTTCAGTACATTATTTTCATACAGATGCCTTGCATCTGTAAAATAAAATCAATCAAGCCGAATATGCAATAAAATAGAAGTATCAAAGGCCTCAATTACTATTGAGTACAAGGGTTTGAAAAACCTCTTTTCTAAAACATCACTGCTATATTTTGTTTAAAACTGATTTTTTTACATAAATTCAAACTCTTTGTATATAGGTGCAAACGAAGCATAGCACTACTTCCAAATAACAGCACATTGACCCACACACACACATTCATATAACAGTTTCTTAAAAAGTGACGGTCACCATGGTAACACGGATGTCGGGGGGTGCCTAACACCTTCCCTCTGCATAAGCAAGTCCCCGGACCCTGATCGATGAGCCTAGACTTCGGTCTGGAGCGTTTACTGCTTTAATATATATATATATATATATATATATATTTATATATTTATATATATTAACTGTTGTCGGACTTTGTTCAATGAGCCTGGATTTTACATCCGGTGCGTTTAATGCTTTCGTATATATATATATATATATATATATATATATATATATATATATATATATATATATATATATATATATATATATATATATATATATATATATATATATATATATACTTATATATATGAACTGTGTGTCGAACTATGTTCGATGAGCCTGGATTTTACATCCGGTGCGTTTACTGCTTTAATATATATATACTTATATATATTAACTATTGTCAGACTTGGTTCGATGAGCCTGAATTTTATATCCGGTGCGTTTATCGCTTATATATATATATATATATATTTATATTTCGTCCCACTTGAAGTTTACTTCGTGGTGGTTGACCGTTTTTATAGTTTTCTGTACATTTCGTCCCGTCTGGAGTTTCCTCCGTGGTGGTTGATAGCTTTTACAGCTTTATTTACATTTCTGATCTCCCATGGAGGTGCTTCGTGGTTGGAGATCATGTCTTTATATATATATTTATAGCTTTTATATATATATATATATATATATATATATATATATATATATATATATATATATATATATATATATATATATCTGGTTACTACGTTTTTATCAATTGCGGCATCATGTGAGCCTAGGAATCATGTGATCACAGATTCAGTCCATTGAATCTAGATTCGGTTCCCATGATGGACCTTTTCAGCTGTAAGCAGCTTGTAAATTTATCTGTGATGTTTGGATTTCCTCAGATGGTTTTCATACCCACGAGGAATTCAACATCTTTTCAGTACATTATTTTCATACAGATGCCTTGCATCTGTAAAATAAAATCAATCAAGCCGAATATGCAATAAAATAGAAGTATCAAAGGCCTCAATTACTATTGAGTACAAGGGTTTGAAAAACCTCTTTTCTAAAACATCACTGCTATATTTTGTTTAAAACTGATTTTTTTACATAAATTCAAACTCTTTGTATATAGGTGCAAACGAAGCATAGCACTACTTCCAAATAACAGCACATTGACCCACACACACACATTCATATAACAGTTTCTTAAAAAGTGACGGTCACCGTGGTAACACGGATGTCGGGGGGTGCCTAACACCTTCCCTCTGCATAAGCAAGTCCCCGGACCCTAAATGAATCTCGGTTTCACCGACCTGTTTAGCAGTGCCACATCACTGGGTCAATGTGCAAACCTTTTCTCAGTTGTGTTGGTACAACCAGTTTAAAAATCAACTGGCAACTCTTATAGTCCAATCATTGACATTACACATGTCGGACCTTTTTCACGTATTTTTTCAAACAAATCTCACATAAAATGAGAACACAAAAGAACAGGTAACGAAAAGGGACAAATAAAAAACCCGACGTCGACACAGTATTAGCAGTTGTTTTGTCCGTACAAGCTAACACTTTGTATGATTAAACAATTTCATATATATTAAGTGAAAGCATATTTTATTTCAGGACTCTGAACTTAGATGTGCATGTACTTGCTGATAAGATGCCTCTTCTCCACAAGGATTGTAACTTTGATGAAAAGTTGAACTCCAACTTAATGAAAATACAAGAGGACATTGAGGTGCCTCCGGAGATCAAAGAATGGGTCGAAGACAAACCTAAACCCAACCTTGGTCAAACCACCTCCTTCAATCTCAGAACCTTAGAAAACCCTAAGTTAATCCAGATTCGTTCAGACCATACCCCAAACCAGAGGAATGACATGGTTACACTACTAACCCAGTTCCAGGATGTGTTTGCATGGTCTCATGAAGACATGGTGGGTTTGTCCACTGACATTGTCCTTCATCGCCTTCCCATTAAGGAAGGATTCAAGCCAGTCAAGCAGAAACTCAGGCGATTGAAACCTGAGTGGAGTTTAAAGGTGAAAGAAGAAATTATGAAACAATTTCAAGCTGGTATTATCATGGTGTCCACATATCCTGAATGGATATCCAACATCGTTCCCGTGCCTAAGCCTGGAGGAAAAGTGCAAGTTTGCGTGGATTATCGGGATCTGAATAAAGCTTGCCTTAAAGATAGCTTTCTCGTGCCATTTATCTACATTCTCATTGATAATACTGCTCAATATAGCATGTACTCCTTCGCTGATTGCTTTGTAGGGTACCATCAGATCATAGTTGCTGAGGAGGATCGTGAGAAAACTACTTTCATCACGCCTTGGGGAACCTTTTGCTACAGACGGTTATCTTTCGGCCTCATCAATGCCAGAGCTACCTATCAGCGAGCCATGATGGCTCTTTTCCATGACTTAATGCACAAAGAGATAGAGATCTACGTGGATGACATTATTGTTAAATCCCGAAGGGAGGAAGACCACCTAGACCATCTCAAAAAGCTTTTCAACAGGCTGCGTAAGTACAACTTGAAGTTGAATCCAGCCAAGTGCGCATTTGGCGTTAAATCAAGCAAGTTGCTAGGATTTCTAGTCAGCCATAAAGGGATTGAGCTGGATCCCACCAAAATCCAAGCCATTATAGAAATGCCCATTCCTCAGACAGAGAAGGAAATACGAGGATTTTTGGGAAGAGTCAACTTCATTAGTATGTTCATTTCTCAACTCACAGCAACCTGTGAGCCTATCTTCAAGCTGTTAAGGAAGAACTCCTCCATGAAATGGAATGATGAATGCCAGAAGGCCTTCCTTACAATCAAAGAGTAGCTAGTCACAGCTCATATTTTGGTATCACTCAGGGATGGTGTTCCCCTGTTCATGTACCTATTCAGCATCGGTGAACACAAGTACACTCTGATTGAGAAGACTTGTTGTGCTTTAGCATGGGCTGCCATGAGATTACAACATTACCTCCATGGGCACACAACCCATCTCATATCCCGTGTGGATCCTCTCAAGTATGTGTTCAGTAAGCCCATACTGAATTGCCGACTGTCTAGATGGCAGTTGATTCTATAACAATTTGACATTGTTTACGTGATGCAAAAGTCCATTAAAGGTCAAGGAATCACAGATCAACTGGCCACCGCACCTTCAGGGGATTTCAAACCCTTGGAAACATACTTACCCGATGAAGGAGTAATGACAATTCAGCAACACCATCAGGACGATACACATCAAACATGGAACATGTATTTTGATGGAGCTATTAATATGAATGGTTCTGGAGCTGGAGCAGTTCTAGTATCCGGTACGGGGGAGCAGTATCCCGTCGCCGTCAAATTGCAGTTTGTCAGCACCAACAACACAGCTGAGTATGAAGGCTGTATCATGGGGCTAAAACTTGCCCGTTCAATAGGCATCAGGCGGTTAACTATCTTTGGGGATTCAGAGTTGGTAATCAAACAATCCACGGGAATCTATCAAACTAAAGAGCTACATTTGCTGCCTTACCATCGGCAAGTTTTACAGATGGCTTCAGAGTTCGAAGAGATCTCCTTTCTACACATTCCTTGTCATCGAAATGACTTCGCAGATGCATTAGCAACTTTGGCCTCCTTGATTCACATACCTGACAAGGAACACATGCCAAGCGTCACATTTGCCCTATAAAAGGCACCAGCCTATGGGAACTATGTTGGAGAAGTATCGGATGAGCTACCTCCCATCCAACAACCTTGGTATCAGCATATCAAAAAGTACTTGCAAGATGGATCTACACCCACTGAGGTGAGCCTGTCTGAGCAAAGGCGGATTCATCTACTAGCTATGAAATTCTACCTGAGCGGAGATGCACTCTACAAAAGAGATGCAGGATTAGCTCTGCTCAGATGCCTGGATAAGGATCAATCGCAGAGACTCATGGATGAGGTCCATGGTGGAGTATGTGGCCCACACATGAGTGGCCCTTTACTTGTAAAGAAGATCCTCATAATAGGACATTACTGGCTCTCTCTCAAGGCTAACTGCCATGACCACATCAAGAGATGTTATCAGTGCTAAATTCATGGGAATGCTATCCACGCCCCTCCACTGGAGCTACACAATATGAGTTCACCTTGGCCCTTCTTAATGTGGGGAATGGACGTGATCGGGCCCATCGAGCCCATCGAGCCTAAAGCCAGTAATGGACATCACTTTATCTTCACCATGATCGACTACTTCACCAAGTGGGTAGAAGCAGCCTTCTTCCACAGGGTTACCAAAGAAGTCATCATTGCTTTCATCAGAAACAATGTCATTTGTCGATATGGACAACCAGAGGTAATTGTATTAGACAATGCTAAAAACCTCAATAACAAAATGATGGAGGAGTTATGCAGTAAATTCCACATCAAACATCTTAACTCCGTCATCTACCGTCCAAAGATGAATGATGCTGTTGAAGCGGCTAACAAAAACATCAAGAAGATCATGCAAAAGATGTCCGCCAACCACAAAGGATGGCCTGACCTATTGCCTCTTACACTGTTATCCTACAGAACGTCAATGCGCACTTCAACTGGGGCAACCCCCTACGCATTAACCTATGGGATGGAAGCAGTACTCCCCATAGACGTAGAAATGGAATCCCTCAGAGTGTTGATAGACGCTCAGCTGGATGAAGACCAATGGGTACAAGATAGGTATCACCAATTGTCTATAATAGATGAAAGGCGAACCGCGGCTATCTTCCATGGTCAGTTATATCAACAAAGGATCGCCCGATCCTACAATAGAAAAGTTCGGCTACGGTAGTTTAAACAACATGACTTGGTTTTGAAGAAGATCATCGACAACCAAGATCAGTCTAAGGGAAAATTCGTTCCTAACTGGGAAGGCCCATTTGTTGTCAACGAAGTATTGACAGGAGGTGCACTCAGATTGCAGGAAATGGATGGTGATGAATTTCCACAACTCATCAACTCGGACACTGTGAAGTGGTACTATATCTGAAGTTACCATCAAACAAACATCCTGGTATTGGATCATCAGATCACCAGTCATTCTGGTTCTTTAACCCTTTACCACATACAACTCTTTTCCACACTTTGCCCCTCGGGGAAACATACTCTTTAAGCCAGCAGCATGGCTTCACTGTGCTCTTACAACTTTGGTAATCTCACTAGGGATTGAACCTCTCGCATTTATAGTTTGTATCCCCAAACATGGGATCAAACTTTTCACACCTGTAGTTTATCCTCAACCTAGGATCAAACTTTTTCTTCCCCGCAGTTTATCTTGCACATGGGATTAATCTTTCTTCCCCGCACTTTACCCTGACCAAAGAGATGGAATTACCTGACCTCCCCATCTAAACGGGAGACTCAGCGACCATCTAAGCTGCGGTTGTTCCTTGAAGAGCAACACCAATCCATAAGAGATGGAATTAACTAGGCTCCTCCTAAATAGGAGTACTGGCGACCATCTGTGGTGCGGTCAATCACAGAGAGGAAAGCCATATTCCTCTCTACATTTCTATAGAGAAACCAGTCCCAAGACACCGAAGATGGTAGGGATACACAAAGATCCATGATCCATTCTGAACTATCCAGAGACAACTCAATGTCCATCCAGCAAGGAGGAAGTCAGAATACATTGAGATCACAAGCCCTAAAGAAGCAGGCAAATATCAAGCAAGTATTTAGGCATATCTAAAAGGGAAGTGATCAAAAATATATTTCCCTGCTATATATAATACTGTTTGATATACACAATGTAAACTGTACATGACAAAAGGGCTAAGCTAGTCTGTGCAGGAAAATACAAGGCTATCTACAGATTAGTATGCATACGAGCTAGCAGGTCTAACATAGCATCTCTCTCAAGAGAAGGAGGTAATGATGTGGTCTCCTATACAAGGATATCCACATGAGCCAGCAAGTCTGGGGCCATCTGCATGGTGACGCGATGCTCATCAATATATGCACTCATCTCGACAAGCATGCTAGTGGTAAGGGACCTCACTGTAGCACTATCTGTGATGGCTACATCCCGGGCAGATATGGCGCTATCCCGCTCAACTATCACTGCATCTCTGGCTGATATGGCCTCATCTCGCTCAACAACAGCGACATCTCTATGAGCTAACACCTCGTCTCTCTCAAACAGAGCTGCGTCTCTCCCATCATGAGCTGCCAACATCAGGGCTCTAGCCTGATTTCTCTCAAAGGTCATCAAGTGGAGACTCTGCTCAAAGTACTGTGCTGAATGCTGAATCACGACAGTACTAGTACTGAGAGAATCTAAGAGAGCTACTGGCAACCCAGTAAATGGCTCCTCCTCGGTGGGAGAATCAATATCCTCCATGGGCTCTCCACCATCTGAATCACTACCCGACACTATGGATACTACCACAGTCGATGAAGTCTCTGTCTCCATCCACGCAGAATACTTTAGCGAATAACTCGGATGGCTAATAGAAAAAGCAGCTATCTCACGCTGATCCCAATAAGCATACACACGAGATCGGTCCTCTGCTGATAGATTGCGAGAAGCTAAGCACTGACCTAACGCCCCATCAAAAGGATGAAAGTCCTGGAACTGGTCAAACTACGACATCACGGCTAGTGGGTGGTAGGTAGTCATGCCCCTCAAACCAGCCAGAGGGAGATAATCCATGCCCGGAGCATGAGTGATAAAATTATAGGGCAAATTGAGTCCTGAACACGACAAGATAGCAAACTGATCTCCAATCCCAGCTAAGAAAATGGACCAAGATGCAGGATATGTACACTCCGTAGGCTGAAAAGAATACGACATAGCTATCTCATGGGTGAAACAATACCCGTGTCATCTAAATATGCTAATCGGTCTCAGGTGTGATATAAACCACACGTATAGCATGACCGAATTGCCTGTGAATACCCCTGCAGGGTAAGTGCTGTAAAAAGTGGCCGACCTCAATGTCTCTGCCATGATCATCAGAATTATGGTACGACCCTCCCTGAGAGCTTTCACTGCCATAATAACGCCGATGTCCAACTCGTCCATGTATCGTGGCATGTACACATATGATAATACGAATAGCAACAATGCATCCACTCCGGCCAAATGCCACTGGTCCTCTAGTATGGTTAAATCCCCATAATGTCAAGCATAGCTGTCCTCATAGCCAAATCTGTTAATTAGGAAATGCTGGGATATCATATGGCCGGATATGATCTCATCTTGCATAACTCTCCGCCTCAGCCCAATGAGAGTAATAAACTGACGGCTCATGTCACCAATGGCCAAATGCACGCAAGGTCTGTCAAGTGGCAACATCGTCAAACGTGTATATTCCTCCAAAGTCGAAGTCAACTCCTGGGTCCCAAACCAGAAAACCCGTCTCTCCGGTACCCAGTGCTCCAGCATGCTTTTCATAAATCCTGCTGAAACCTGAAACATCAAAAGGGTCATGGTATGCTGCAACAGCTGATCTACAGTCACCTTATCTGGGGGTGACATACTATCATACCAATATCTCAGATGGGATGCCACCAATAATGGTGTAGTGTGATCTATGCGGCTGACTATCGAAGAAGACATCTGTGTGGGCCGTATCATAATACCATCTAGGGGTCAATGCTGAATATCTCTGGACATACATACATATGTATAACATGATACATGCATAACAGATAATAGATGGTAATATGATATAGGGAATAAAAAACTGTACATACATTCCTAAGTATATCATCATCTAATACATCATCTCTGTACAACTAAAAATATAGGGAAATGGGGCACAGACGCCCTACTACTAATAGAGGCCTATTAAAAGACATAGCGAGAATGGGGCACATCCACCCAATATCTAACAAGAGGCCTATCAAAAGAGATAATGAGAATACACATCAGAAGAAGACAATGGTGTTAATATCTGTATCATCAATCCTGTCTACCTGATGTAACTCTTCCTGAGTCACTGGATCTCTATCAACAAGGATGTCAGGCCTATACAAAGGAGGATCTGCGTCGATAAAGTTAAATGGCTCATATGAGGGGCTAGCTCCTGCGCTGGAAGGATCAAATAAATCTGCCTCTGCCGGATCTCAGCCCAAATGCTGGATAAAGAAATGTGCCTGGTCCAGTCGCTGGGTTAAGCTGTCAATCTGTGTAACATGAGTCGGATGTCGGACACAGGCTAGCCAATCCGTCATCATCATGGATCCTGGAACCATATCCCCTATAAACTGAGTGGCGCGGGTCTGGGCTCCAATGGTATGAGGGATCCACCAATGCTGGAATACATTCTGAGTGTAAGAACCCTCTGACAATGCAAAATCGTCAATACCCAACAATGGGATATCAATGATGGGTGACTGCGACACAGGCCAATAACGCCTGGCAGGAGGCAAGATTGGTATACGGATCTCTCCTGTGGTGCTCCTAATAACACGCTCTCCTAAATAGAGCTCCCATCCTCCATCTGTGAAGAGAGGAACCCTAAGGGTGGAAATCACGTACTCGACACCAGTCAGGTACCCATCCTCAAAACCAATGGCCAAATGCTCCCCAGAATATGGAATCCATGTGATGACATCCACTGTCAACAACTCTAACTGTAGGTGACAATGAGTGAAACCCTCAGCTACGGGAACCTCCGCCAGTATGGAATGATGCCATTGCCATCCTCGTGGGTAGGTATCCAACCCTAATACACTCACTAGACGTAAGCATGGGAGCCTCTCATAGGCCCAAAATTTCCAAAACAAAGGCAAACATCTGCTGTCAGTTAACACTCTTAACCTGTACATGGTAAATGATAAGAGAAATACTTACCAGCAGAAATGGGTAGAGTCCTAACTAAGCCTCGGTCAAGCCCTGCGAGCGCATACACATGCCCCTGAGGAAATAGGCAAAGGTGTAGGAGGCCCAATCATACTCTCCTATACGGTCCACATGTCGTGTGACGCTAATCAAAGCGAACGACATCGTAGAAGAGTTATCTGCTATGAAGCAGCCCCTAATGATCATCAGGAACAATCGCCAAAGAATGCGATCCCTGACTCTGACATCAGTTGGTATGGGCTCACTCAACAACCCACTCACAGCATCTACGCTCAAAGGACCCGCACGGACAGTCCTACCCTTGAGCGCCTCCGCCGGAACTCCTAACAAGGATCTGACGACAGTGGGGGTAATATCCGCCGTGCAAGGCACTGATGCCCCTCCAAACTCCATACCTATGATAAACTGCCAATCTATCGGTGTCATCATTACCTCACAGTCCAGCAAATGGAGTGACTGAGTCTGGTGAAACTAGCGCTCAGACAATGCCCTGAGGTAACCCCAGGGACAGTGGCGGGGAAGGATGGAAAAAAATGCCCCAAATCCCCAGTCATGCACAATCGCTCTATAGTCAGGATACAGAGCCTGGTACATGGAGTGAATGCTGAACCAGTTCCCTCGAGGTTGTGTAAAGCCGGGAACCTACATAAAAGGCAGATCGAAATTAGAATCCTTTAATCCTTTAAGATCTAACTTTATACATCGTTGGCATGCAAATACATCGAGGGATGTCAACTTAGATCACCCAGAAGCTTTGGGTTTGCTACGTGAATACTCGAGAGGTCCCTACGGGGAACATGCGCAGCAGGAGAGGGGTCTGCAACCGGAACATCCTCCTCCTTGTCCTCGACGTCCGGTACATCAACCCGGACTAGACGTATCACCGCCTCTACCAACAGACGAGGCTGTCTAACAGAACGGGGTCAAGGCACTTCAGAAGCCCTCCTCTGTACACCAGAAGTGGTCCTACGGGAACTACTTGGCTGATCCGGATCCATAATATCTGGACAACAAGTCTCCAAATCACCTCAGAAAGGGTGTGGTATCTTCAAACCTAGAGATTTCTTTTCAAAATGCATTTTATGACTACATGCATGCATGCATTATTTTAACATACGTCTACAATAGAGTTAAAAATGCATGACTATTTAATGCTTACATTTTGGAAAATTTAACCATAGTTTCCTCTATAAATAGGACTATCCACATGCACATAGGCATGACTAGGTGGCCATTCAGTAGCACACCTGCTCACAGTCATATAAATACTAGTTGCATTAAAAAAGCAAAGTTATCAATCTATAAGGGTAGCCTAATTACTAGGATTACTTTGCTTTTTCACCTTTACTCGTTTGTCCTCAAATAGGATAAACAATAGCAGAAAAAAGTGCCAATTTGACTGTCCCAAAAGTTAAATTTTTTCACATCATTATGTTCAGCATGGTTTAATACTAATATTTACTATGTTGAATATTTTTTATCAAGTCATTTGAGCATACATAATCACTACTATGTGCTTAGATGCATTTCATGTAAAAAGTCATTTTCCAACGGATAAAAACTGGGAAAGAAGACATGCATACGTTACCAGGACAGTGTAGAACACTCGTACGGTGATAGAATTTATTGAAGGACGTCCAAACTCAGCAGATCTGAAGAAGAGCTCTCAGATTTCCTTCGCGATGCAACATGAAATGACTTGAGAAAGCAAACTATAGCATTAATAGCCATTCACGGCTGGCCGTAGGTCCACCTGTGGCTGCTGCAAGTGTACCTGTAGCACCCCTATGTGGGGCCCACCCCTTCGACACGGTCCAGTTCGAGTTGAAAAGGAGTTTTCACAAGCTGAAAAGGCCAAATTAGGGATAAAAATGCTACGCGATTGCGCAGAATAGCCTGAAATCTTGATTTTTCTTGGCCCGACTGTGGATTTCATATCATTCATTAGTATTTGCCCAAACACAGGGTATACTATACTGATGATCCCAGTTGTTGAAAATCACATTCGGCAATACCGCACAGAGGTCTAATGCCGTCAATTCAGGGTCGTCACCCTAAACCTTTCAAAATGGATCCTCGGTGGGGGTTACAACGCATGGTCATCTGTCCACCAACAGATCCCCGGCGGGGGTTACAACGTATGTTCTGGTGATACACACATTAGCGATGATCCAACAGATCCTTGGCGGGGGTTACAACACATGTTCCGCTGATACACACATCAGTGATGATCCAACAGATCCCCAGCGGGGGTTACAACGCATATTCCAATGATACACACATCAGCAATGATCCAACAGATCCCCGACGGGGGTTACAACGCATGTTCCATTGATACACACATCAGCGATGATCCAACAGATCCCCGACGGGGGTTACAACGTATGTTCTGCTGATACACACATCAACGATGATCCAACAGATCCCTGACGGGGGTTACAACGCATGTTCCGCTGATACACACATCAACGATGATCCAAAAGATCCCCACCAGGGGTTACAATACCTGTTCCACTGACACACACATCAATGATGATCAAACAGATCCCCGACGGGGGTTACAACGCATATTTTCCGTTGATGCACATGTCGACGAAGGTCAAGCAACCTTGACATCAGTTCAACTGTTGGCAGGTAAACCTAATGTCGCATCAGAAGCCATCCGATGATTGCATCAGTTGATACACACATCAATAAAGGCCAAGTAGCCTTGGCATTCATCCCCAGCAGGGAGTTCATCCGTTGATATATACGTCAGCAGAGGATCAAATAGATCCCCAGCGGGGGTTACAACGCATGTTTCGCTGATACACATATCAGTGATGATCCAACAGATCACCGACAGGGGTTACAATGCATGTTCCGTTGATGCACACATCAGCAATGATCTAAAAGATCCCCGACGGGGGTTACAACGCCTGTTTTGCTGACACACACATCGGCGATGATCAAACAGATCCCCGACAGAGGTTACCATGCATATTTTCCATTGATGCACATGTCAATGAAGGTCAAGCAACCTTGACATCAGTTCAGCCATTGGCAAGTAAACCCAACGTCGTATCGGAAGCCATCCGATGATTGCATCAGTTGATACACACATCAACAAAGGCCAAACAGCCTTGGCATTTATCCCCAGTAGGGAGTTCATCCGTTGATATACACGTTAGTAGAGGATCAAATGGATCCCCAACGGGGGTTACAACGCGTGGTCAACCGTTGGTTCACACGTCAATGAAGGTAGGGCAGCCCTGACAACACATATTGTTGGCAGTAAATCCAACAGAACATTGATATGTCCTGGCGGTACAAACCAGGGAGGATCGATGATGGAATATGTTATACACATCCTCAAATAGACAAAGTTTTATCCCCACAGATCTCTTGTATACGAGAGGTACATCTTTGGAGTAAAGTCTGTATCAAGGATTCAGGACTTTGGTGATAGCCCTAACGTCAACATCATAATAGGTTTGGATCAAACATTCAAGCTTGCCGTCATTACCATCACTGGTAAAAGCAACAGGGAGCCGGCAATCATCCCCAGCATGTGGAAAAGCAATCCATATGCATCATCCATATGCATCATACACTTGCATCATGTTACTCCATATATCATCATGTTTATCTTGTTGCATTTTAAGTGTCTAGGATTTTTTATCCTATCCATGCCATTACATTGTATGAATATGATAAAGAGGGGCATCTGTAGGCACTCGAAATTTTCTGCACACCTGTTACTGACATTGCAGGAGGGCAGATTCGTCTTTCAGACATAACCCTAGAAGACAGCTTATAACCAGTCCGAATACTACTGAAAGTTCAGTCTCAACCCCGGAACACACACCGGGAGCATCAGTTTCAACCTCAGAGATAACCCCGAGGCCTGCAGTTCCAATACCAAAAATTCTACCGGAGAAGACCGATTCATCCTGGAGATAACCCCGAGATATTCAGTCTCAATCCCAACACTGGGAGTAGTAGATTCCAACCTTGGAGATAACCCCAAGGAAGGCAGTTGTAGTTCCGTAGATAACCCCAGAAATGCTTGTTTCAAATGCATGTAATCAGATTCAACCTCGACGCTTACACCGAGGCACTCAGTATAAGGCCCATCAATAACACCGGGAAGACATGCACACCTTAGAGATGACATTGAGGACCTTCAACACTTGCAGCAGTCCAATCTCAGAGATAACCCTAAGCAACATCTGCTTTATCAGCCCAAACTGGAGATAACCCCGGTGAGGGGCAAAGTCGTCATCTTGCCACCTTGACGCCACATCATGCTGTCTCAACATTTCAGACATACATTTCTACACAACAATGTCCCATAAGAACCAAGAAAGTTCAATCCCGAGTGACTATTACGCAGGGTAACGGATAGAATTTGAAGCTTGAAGACCGGAGGGCATAGTCCCATCTTCTTGACTTCGTACAACTTCTAATCCCATGTCATTGCGTAACTCTCGACAACGGTAATCCGTAAATAGGTCTTATATACCTCAGTCGGATGACCGGATTGAAGTTCTGAAAGTTCGAGCTGATATCACGTTATACGCATGCACGTACTTCGAGACGGTAGGACCCGTAAAGCTCGGGGCACCCCAGGCAGCCGCAGGTACACCTGCGGCTCCCCCCTCTATAAATAGAGGGCTTGGAGTGGCCATTTTGAAAGAGAAAAAGGCGAGAAAGCCCTGTCCAATTTACTCTGTACACACCCTAAATTGAGTGATTTCTCATTTTAAATACTTGTAAGCTCATATATAGCTACTTTTTACCAGCGGGAGTCGAGTGTTCATCCCTTTCAAGTTATAGAAGTCTTCTTTGGCAGCCCACTGTAAGCCTTCTTATACACTTTAAAGCCTTTCTCTTCATCTTTGCACACACTATTCTTCACGTTAAGAGTCGTGTTGAGTGTGTAGGCCCGGACTTCTGTCTGTGGTTTCATTTTAGTTTGTATATATATATATATATATATATATATATATATATATATATATATATATATACTTATATATGAACTATGTGTCGAACTCTGTTCGATGAGCCTAGACTTATGTCTGGAGCGTTTAATTGCTTTCGTATATATATATATATATATATATATATATATATATATATATATATATATATAAACTGTGTGTTGAACTTTGTTCGATGAGCCTGGATTTTACATCCGGTGCGTTTACTGCTTTAATATATATATATATATATATATATATATATATATATATATATATATATATATATATATATATATATATATATACTTATATATATGAACTGTTGTCGGACTTTGTTCGATGAGCCTGGATTTTATATCCGGTGCATTTACATGCTTATATATATATATATATATATATATATATTTATATTTCGTCCCTCCTGGAGTTTACTTCATGGTGGTTGACCGTTTTTACTGCTTTCTGTACATTTCATCTCGCCTGGAGTTTCCTCTATGGCGGTTGATTGCTTTTACAGCTTTATTTACATTTTTGATCCCCTATGGAGGTGCTTCGTTGTGACGTCCCCAAAATTAGGTATACATCACCCATCTCGAGTCACCAGATACATGGTACAGAATTCAAATACAACTTAATAATACAACTGTCGTGTACAATACGACAGAACATAAACTGTGAGTTTGAATACAAATATTATCTTCTAGAGAGTATCCATACTCAAAAGGAGTCCTCATTACAATTATTATCACACTATTACATAGAATAGCGAGGACTACTAATGCTATCATCTGGTCCATCACTCCGTTTCCCGACTCGTCCCAGCTATATTCTCATTTCCTGAAGAGAACCGTGAAAGAAAGGGTGAGCTCAACTAGCCCAGTAAGAAATATTTTGACTAAGATAATGCAGAATAAATTATCATTAGTCTTCAATAATGTTAAACTGATAAAATACAATAGACATCAAGTTTAACTGCAGCGGATCAAGCAATCCATTAAAAGAGTCAAGTAGAGAATAAAATCTACTATCTTTTATGATTTAAAAGGTTTTTCATGACTTTTATCGCTGGGACTCAGCTTAATAAATAATCCTCATCATCAAATCACCCCTGCACTACGGCCAAGGATATTCTTTAGTATCACGACCACGAATTTTCCATGTACTACGACTAAAGATAATCATGTTTTCATCAACGGTCCTGATCATGCCATAAAATAATTCATCTCTGCATTACGGCCAAAGAGAATCCATAGTCATAATCATACCAAAAACTGTCCATCAATGCACTACGGGCCAATGAGGACTTTTTCCACATCATTTGTAATATTACGGTCATGATTACACCGATTAATCCCTGGTCATAATCATACCAAGTCCATCTATGCACTACAGGCCATAGATGACTTTCAACAAAATATAAACATGAGGATGATGACAATGATATAAGAATTCAATAAAATAAGTTCAAGAATTAATTTATCCAGGAATTAACAACGTCCAAATTGTCAATATGATACTGCTTTGTGGAGTAAAATTTAAGAATTCTTAGAAGAATATTTCCATAAAAAGATACTAGATGAAGCGCAAATATCAAAGATATTCCACTAATTTCATGGAGTATAGAAGTCAAAGTTTTAACCAACTGAGTATAACAAAGAGTGGAATAACAAAAGAAATCACCATGCATGCGATAGACCGCACAAACAGGTTATTCCAACAGAATAATAAATAATGGAACCAAGTCCGGCGTAAAACGCACAGACAGGATATTCCAACAAAATAATAATAAAGATAGAACCAAGTCCGGTGTAAAACACACAGACATGATGTTCCAACAGAATAATAATAAAGACGGAACCAGGTCCGGTATAAAACACACAGATAGGATGTTTCAACAGAATAATAGAAGAATGTCACCAAGTATAGGGTAGACCGCGTATACAGGTTATTCCAACAGAATAATAAATAATGGAATAACAGAAGTTCTCTTCATGAATACAAAAGAAATAATACCCCTTACGGGTACAACAAATAATATCCCTTACCTTTGAAAGAAGAGTATTCTGACTGGTAGGGCGAGGATATACTCGAAGAAAACTTGCACTATGCTCAAAGCTTTCTTAAATTCTAAAGAAATACGCTCAAGATTATAGAAGAAGAACTCTCTCTATAGTTTCTCTCTCTAGAGTTTCAGTGAATTCGTAAGAAATAATGAAGGAATGAGCTTCTATTTATAGAAAAATAGACTGCATAATAACTAATCCATGAACGGTCCAGATTGATTTACTTTAATCTGACGGTCCATATTTAAAGCAAAATCTTTTAAATAAAATATAATATATTGTATTTATAGAATAACTTTAATAAAGTATTCTGTTTTATATAAAAAGATGTTTCCGTTTTATTACGTTAATAATACGAATAAAACAAAACTTTATTATCGCTAAATAATTCATATTATTAATTGACAATAATTGAATCAAACTGAGTGACTTCTCACATAAGCATTAATAATCAATACCGTGTGCTACTATACAACCACACGTATTACTGTACTTTTACTACCGAGTAGTTCAACAGTATCAACGGTAAAACTTCCGCCGTTATTTTTAATAAAATATTTTTTGTCGTTTTCTCAATCCGACAATAATTTCGTTGTGGGGTCCACCAATAATTGTGTCGTCGTACGAATATTCCCCGACAAAAATAATATTCCCTGACCAATCGAATATAATACAACAACTTGCATACTTTGCAAAATTTATAAATACTACCCACAACTATAACATTATCTCAAATTCATACCATAATATTTAAAAAATATTTTGAAAAAATTAAATCTTTATTCATAAAATCTGGGGTTTCACATTCGTGGTGGTTGATTATGTCTGTATATATATACATTTACAGCTTTTATATATATATATATATATATATATATATATATATATATATATATATATATATATATATACCTGCTTACTGCGTTTATATCAATTGCGACATCATGTGAGCCTAAGAATCATGTGATCACAGATTCAGTCCACTGAATCTAAATTCGGTTCCCGTGATGGACCTTTTCAGCTGTAAGCAGCTTGTAAATTTATTTACGGTGTTCGGATTTCTTCAGATGGTTTTCATGCCCATGAGAAATTCGTCATCGCTTTGTACATTATTTTTCTCGAAGATGTTTTGCATCTCGAAAATAAAAGCAATCAAGCCAAACATTGAATAAAATAGAAGTATCAAAGGCCTCCTTAATAACTATTGAGCACAGAGTTTGAAAAATCTCTTTTTACAAAACATCATTGCTATATCTTGTTAAAATTGAATTTTTATACAAATTCAAACCCTATGTATATAGGTGCGAACGAGGCATAACACTACTTCCAAATAACAGCACATTGACCCACACATACACATTCATATAATAATTTACTGAAAAGTGGCGGTCACCATGGCAACACGGATGTCGGGGGGTGCGTAACAACTTCCATCCGCATAAGCAAGTTCTCGCACCCTAATGAATCTCGGTTTCACCGACCCGTTTAGCAGTGTCACATCACTGGGCCAATGTGCAAACCTTTTCTCGGTTGTGTTGGTATAACCAGTTAAAAAACCAACTGGCGACTCTTAACAGTCCATCGTCAACATTATACATGTCAGTCCTTTTTTAATTATTTTTTCAAACAAATCTCACCTAAAATGAGAACACCAAAGAACAAGTAACGAAAAAGGACAATTAAAAATCCCGACGTCGACACCAGGTTTGCACCTCATTTGGTAAAGAATGAGGAACGAATGACACGGATATTTATGAGAGGTCTAAAACCTGAGATTCGGCAATATCTTATCTCTCATAAATTTTCTTTATAATCAGATGTTGTAAACATGACTCAATTATTAGAGCGAGATAATGAGTATGTTCAACCAAGAGACCACAACTAGGGTCATACCGGTAGCAGCAGCCATCGAAGCAATGATAACCAGCGGGGAGGAAAGAATACAGACAAATGCGGTAACCACTCTGGTGGTAATCGTGGCCATGATAATAGAAGAAGCGAATCGGGAGGAGATTTCAAGAAGAGAAGGTACAACAATGACAATGTGAAGATGTTAGCACCAACATCAACTGTTTCTAGGGGAGGAGAACGACCACCAGTCGTATGTTACAAATGCGGGAAAGAGGGACATATCAGCCCAAACTGCCCACAACAATCCAAGGTATGTTATAACAGTGGAAAGGAAGGTCATATAGCTCGAGATTGTTCTGTAACGAAACTAAGTCCAGCGGGGATGGTAACTCCAAAAGCTATCCCGGACAAGTCAAAATCAGCGGTTCCTGGAAGAGTGTTTGTCGTGACTGGCCAAAACACGAGAAACTCGAACAAGGTGATCATGGGTAAGCTAATCATAAACTCTTACGAAGTTTATACCTTATTAGATACCGGTTCTACCAATTCTTTTATCTCTCCTGCTTGTGCTCAACGTTTGAACTTGACTCCGGAGAAATTGGACTTTGACTTATCTGTTGAGACTCCGTTAGGAGAAACTTTCATTACATCCACTATTTATAAATCTTGCTTGATCCAAGTTGGCACCATTACATTACCTGTTGATCTTATCTCTTTAAAGATACTTGCATTTGATGTGATTTTAGGAATTGATTAGTTAACCACTCATCATGCCAAAATTGATTATTTTCGTAAGGTTGTTAGTTTTCATATTCCTAACCAACCTGTTATGCGAATTCAAACAACTAAACCACTAAAATTAATCACTGTTATATCAAGCCATAAAGTCATTCGTTTATTATAAAATAGATGTCAAGCTTTCTTAGCCCATGTTATGGACTTGAACAAAAACACATCAGATTTGAATAATATTGTTGTTGTTAGTGAATTTCCTGACGTATTTTTTGAAGAACTTCCCGGTCTACCCCCAGAACGTGTAGTTGAATTCTTTATTGACCTTGAACTTGGTACAAAATCCATTTTTAAAATCCCATATCGAATGGCTCCTATTGAACTTCAGGAGTTAAAGGTCCAATTATAGGAGTTGTTGGACATCGGTTTCATTCGTCCTAGTACATCTCCTTGGGGTGCTCTTGTTTTATTCGTAAAGAAGAAAGATGGTAGTATGCGACTTTGTATTGACTACCGAGAATTAAACCACGTCACCATCAAGAATAGGTATCCGTTACCTCGCATTGATGACTTATTTGACCAGTTGCAAGGAGCATAATTCTTTTCAAAAATTGATCTTAGTTCTGGATATCATCAGCTAAAGATTAAAACTGAGGATATTTCGAAGACTGCCTTCAAAACTCGGTACGGGCATTATGAATTCTTAGTCATGTGTTTTGGATTGACTAATGCTCCTGCTACTTTCATGGATATGATGAACTGTGTGTTCAAAGAATATTTAGATCAGTTCATTTTTGTCTTTATTGATGACATCCTCATCTATTCCAAAAGCCGTGAAGATCATGTGCGCCATTTGAAGCTGGTACTTGAAAGGCTTCGTGAAAGCAAACTATATGCCAAGGTGAAGAAATACGAGTTCTGGCTTGAGGAAGTAGCATTCCTTGGGCACGTGGTGTCAATAAATAGAGTATCTGTTGACCCGACAAAGATTGAAGCAATACAAAGTTGGGAGCAACCGAAGTCGGTGACTGAGGTACGTAGCTTTTTGGGCTTAGCTGGTTATTATCGGAGATTCGTGGAAGGATTTTCTTGAATCGCTACTCCGTTAACTCAGCTGACTCGGAAAGATACAAAATTCGTATGGAGCGAAGAATGCGAGAAGAGTTTCCAAGAGCTTAAGAGGAGACTCATTTCGGCACCTATTCTGACAATACCATCTGGTTCGGATGGATTTGTTATTATTGGTCGAAAAATCGATCACTAAACACGCGCAAGTATACGCGGTCTAACAAGTAATATAGTGATAAGAAGTGTGTCGTACCCACGAGGAACTATGACTAATATTTACCAAATACCGACTATGCATCGCTAAAGTTTTATTCGAACAACAATAAATGGAAGTGTGATTAATCTAGTTAACTAATTAACAAAGCAAGAAAATGGATAACGAAAGGTAATCTAAGGAATTACAAGCTAAGGTCACAACTTCACCCTACACAGGCATTATGTCAAACACCTGGAGTGCTATGTTTCATCAAACTCTACCCTTCTCTCTTTAGTCTTAATGGACATGACAATTTGTCGACCGAGAACACACAGGTGCATATGCACCTCTGTCGAGGTATGCACAAACATACCCTCACCAGATCCATCCAAAAGGGAATAAAAGATAAAAGAACGTCCAAGCTAGATGCAATCCTACATATATCTATGCGAATTAATCATAACAAAGATTTAAGCATAAGTTCTCAATAAGGTCGCACGTGGTGCACAAAGATATGTCTATTGTACGTACAACTTATGCAGTCTATGTGACGCCCCCAAATCCAAGTTCTCTAACCTCAGATTCGGTGCTCACGATCTATCATCATCATAAGCATTCTATAACTATTACGAAATAATAAACATACATTGTTCATTATAATAAAGTTCCAAAATAATGTCCCAAGGTCTTCTTAACCTTAACTTAAACACATCATTCATATTACAAAAGGTTTACATAAGAAATCCCATCAGATAATAATAATTAATATTCATTCTAAACTATTCCTGGATCTTGCCCTTGCCTTTGTCTTTCGTATTGGATCCTTCGGGCTTAGCTGAAATAAATGTCATGATATAGCAAGGGTAAACAACTAATTTGCTTAGCAAATTTATATACAAGGGAGATATATCATGACTGGAAAGAAGTTTTGCTTTCAATGTTCAATAATAATATAAGATTGTGAAGGAACATGAATTAATAATCAACAATTGAATATTCGAATAATTAAATAACATGAACTGAGTGGTTTTGAAATAACCATGAACATTTGCCAAGGTTCTCAGTCATTTAAACTGGAACTCTTAATAAGTTTTGGTATTCAAGGGGATCAACCTTTCGTACCCCGTGATTTATGCATAAACACTTAATAATCCAGCATCGATATCATGCCTTAATCAAATTCGTCCTTTTCTCAGTCAAGAGTTCTTATCATATCAATTTAATAAGAACAGATTTTTAAAACACATTTGATTTAACAAATTTATACATGCTTGATCTAGCTGATACAATTATCATAGATCTATCTCATAAACAGTTCATAAATGAAAGAACTTTAAATTTAATTCACAGTTCAATAATAATAGAACATGAATTCAATTGCACAAAGTGCGAATTTTAATAATCAATATAGATGTGAATAATCATCAATAATTATTCACTAACATGCTTTGGAAATAATAACTCGAGTTTGAGTTAGGGGACTTGCCTCGTCTGTAGATTACGGCTACGCAATTAATTTATATCCACTATGCAGTTAAATTATCTTCCTTTGAGAGACCAATAGTTAATCTTTCAATTAGTCATAGTATAACCTTAGATTACGTAATCACATAAATATTATACATCACATTTAGTTCTTATAAACATTATCCTGCCTTGATAATGTTACTATTAAATAACAACGTAATATTATTAATCTTGATAATATTTAATTCACCACTTAGTATTATTAGTTCCCTAATAATACTTTCATTTGCTTACTAATATTATTAATATCTTAATAATATTTTAATACCTTACTAATATTATTAATCCTCTTAATAATATTTTAATTAATATTATTACTTTAATAATATCTTACTTATTCATTTACTAATATTATTAATCATTTAATAATATCTTATCCCATTACTAATATTATTAATCATTTAATAATACTTTAATCATTTATCAATGCTTAAATCAAATATTATTAATCATTTAATAATATTTTAAAGAAATTTTAATCTTAATATTTTTATTTACTTATCAATATCATATTCTAATATTATTAATATCATAATAATATTTTAATAATTTATTGGATTAATAAACAATTTATTCTAATTTTCACCCTTTATTAAACCTCTTATTTAATATCCATAAAATGTCATAAATAATATTTCATATCACAAATTACCAAAGTACTCTAAGATAGTTATGATATGATATACTATGAGTATTCAAGCATAAAAACCACATTTTTCTTATTAAAGACATCATTTAACTATTTATTTCCTTTTATTCATAACTTAATCATTTTTAGGAAAAATTGTAAATTTACTCCAAAAATTCTCAGCTTCTGTATTTTGACAGAATATGAGCCCACAAGGATCCCCAAATTTTTTTGGAAATTTAGAAAATGATCTACTATTTTTAAAGTTCCCAAAACACTCGGATCTTGCTTCATTTTTAATAAATTGAGTTTTGCTCAGAAAAAATCTGAAATTTTCAGGGTATGCTCTCCTAACATATATGAACCTACTGTAAAAATTTCAGAATTTTCCAGTGTATACACAGTGAGATATTCGACGGTAAAGTTTTAGGAGTCCTTTACGGAAGTAGTCATTACGCACAATCTATAACTCGAAATGTGTCCGTTCTTTTTCCTACATGTAGATAACTTCTCAAGGTACCTCTGTAATTTTTCCCAGATTTTTAAGGGATATGAAACTATCCGAAGCAAACCCAAGAAAAACGGGATAGAAACTATTTTAGGATTTTTGAACCCTTAACATTTCAAGTGGGCTATTTTGGGGAAATCAGTTCCAAAGGTTTCAAAACTTGCTAGATTTGTGGGCTATCACTTGGGTTTACTAGATAACTCATGTATCTAGCACCCCCCTTCAACGGATCACAAATCCAAGTTGTAAAACTTGAGTTACATAAGATTTAGTGGAAGAAAAATAAGAGTTTTCACCCATGGAGAACATATGCTCATATTCTTCCTCTAAGCCTTTGATCTAACACTCAAGATACTTAGTTCCATATATGATGATGTGTAGGACTAGGGTATCTTGAGTATTTGTTCATAAGCGAAACAAATCTCAAGCTAAAAAAAAACAAATTAGAAGAATCACTACTACAAAATACTAAATAGACAACGCTTAAAAGACAACGTTTTTTATAAAAACGTTGTGGTATTTTTTTCCACAATGTTTTTTTTAAAAACGTTGTAGATATATATGCAAAAACGTTATCTATTTAAAAAGGTTATTTTTTGATTTTAATTGGATAACGTTTTTTTAAAAAAACGTTATCTTTGTAAAAAAACACGAAGCCAAAAAAAAGGCGAAAGTAATCTATCCCTTGTTAACGCGAGAATAGAATTAGTCTCTATAACAAAAACTATAGCTAGCCTCTCTTCTCTCTCACTCCCTACCTCCACAACCAGCCGTCGCCGCTGCTCGCCCCTTGGTTTCGATTCAAACCCTTGAATCCGACATGGCCACCGACGGAAATGGTAAAGTTCAAAGCCACCGATATGTTTGGTTCAGTTCGTGTTTGGTTTGATAACCAATTTTCTCCTCTAATTTTTTGTCATAACTTTCCTCTTCTCCGAACAGGGACGCCAAACGGAACCATCGGAGTACCAGAGTTCGGGGATGCTGTCGAGGGGCAGTTACTTCATATTTTTAATCGCTTCTCTGATCTTACCTCCTCTCAACCTGGTAACTTTTATTCCTCCCTCTTCCTCTAATTCGTGCATATGCTTTTCATTTTTTCCAATAAATTTTGAAATTTATCGAATAAACTGTCAGATGTGAAGAAACGGATTGTAGATGCTGTAAATGACAACCAGGAAAGAATTACTTCCTTTATTTTTTTTGGATTTCTCTCAATTTTCTTAATTTTAATTTTGCTCCTTCACTAGTAGTTTCTGCTAATTTTAGTTCCTCTAATTCATGCATATGCAGTTTCCCTTCAAATTACATAACTGCAGTTTAGTTTCACTAGTAGCATGTTCTCTATTTGTTTCCCTTCAAATTACATAAAAAATTAAATGTGTTGTTCTCTATTACCTTCAAATTACATAACTGTAGTTTTGTTCTCTATTTGTTTCCCTTCAGAAAATGTGTTGCTCTTATTCTGTTCGGTTTTGATTATTGATGAATCTGCTCTAATGACTGATTTTCTGTTGTGACTTTTGAGTGAATGGATGTTTAACTTCGAATTTTTTATAAAGGGGCTAATGAATCTGTTTTGATGATTGTTTTTTCTATTGATGCTCAAGTTATGTTTTAGAGAATTTGAGATAAGAAATAATTTTATGTGTACAGGTTGTTTTTGAGAATTTGAGAAAAGACATAAATAGGCAGACATAATATTTTTCAAACATCTGTTTTTCTTTTCTTCTTAGTAACTTTCTATAAGATCATCCTCAATTATGTGACCAGGAGCAAGCTGCCTAAAGATTTGCATGAGGGTGTTTTGGAGGCTATTTCAATTCAAGCACTAGCATAGGTATGTACTACCTGAAAGAATTACTCAAGTTATAATTATCTTTTCTTACTCTTACTTGGCTGCTCAAAGGAAAATTGGCGATTATTTTTTCTGTATCACATTTTCAGGGAACTAAAATTCAGCTTGGTTTAGCTGTTGCAAGTAAACTGCTGGGATCTGAAATTCAGCTTGGTTTAGCTATTGCAAGTAAGCTGGCATGTGAATAACTAAGTTATTTGGCACAGGTATGTGCCAATATCCTCCTGAGGCTGTGTCTCAAGGAATTTGTATTTTTTTTGCTATTGTTGTAAATAAACTGATGGGATCTTTTGTTTCATCAGTCTCATTACTGTTTGTCAATGAGTAATTACAATCATGGCTATGGAAAGAAGTAACTGTTGTTCATTATATGTGGTCGGGACTTGGACAATAATTTTCGTACATGTTTGAGTATTTGATGAAAGTGATTTAATTGGTAGTGTACAGTTAAATAAGCATTTGCATCTGGTGGGAGTCATAATTCTGGCTGTCTTTATCACCAATTATCTTGTTATAGTATTTTATATAAAAAATTTTAGTTTTTTTTCCTTCCAGAAATTGGTCTTATTATATATATTTAAACAGAAACCATGCCACACTTGCAGTTTTTAAATGCTAAGTTTTGGTTGATTTGCTCCACATTCCCCATTAGTAGATGAAACTGGTTATTTTGAAGTGACTGCCTAAAAACAGGAAATTGCTAGTTTTAGCTCTATTCCTGAGTATACTATTTCTTGGCAGTTGATAAACATCCATTATTGGACTTGTAGTCTAGTGGCATATTTGAGTCTTTCTGTTAGTTTTAATGTGGAATAATTATGAACTACTCACTTTAGCTTATCTTCTTCGGCTGCTAGCTAGAACGAAGCCATTGATTATCGCATGGCAATTATTTACTGGTTCTACAGGGTTGAATTTGAAGACGTACACAGCCTCAGTGATGGCCAAGTGAAGCACTCTCCAGAAGTATTTTATGCTGGTTCTTTATGGAAGGTATGTAGAGAACAACTGGTTATGTAAATATCTTATTTTGAAGAGCATTTCCCAATTCAAATAATTGTTGTATACCATATTGATTGATGTTATCTGTCAAATTAATAGGTTATTGTTCAGGCTTTTAATGATGAAGACCCTCAAGGACGCCGAACTCTTGGTAATCTTTCTATAATCTAAGCATTTTAATTTAGGAACAGTATATTTTCGTTTATCCAGGTCAAAAGAAACTTCAGTGCCTCTTGTTTTACCTTCTCAATTTTATTCAGGACTATTTCTTCATCGACGGAAGGCAAAGACAATTGATCCACTTAGAAAGGTCAGCCTTCTTCTATATAGTCAAAGCATAAAATAATCTATTAGGCATTGATTGACACACATCCATTATTGCTATAGATGATTGCTTGTCTGTTAAGTACATCATTTATGCTAGAGAGAATGCTTCTGGGGTTTGTTAGATGTGGCAATCAACTAACTTGAAATGTGTCATATATGCTAGAAAGAAAGCTTGTTGGGTTTGGTAAATGTGGCAATGAACTTAATTTGAAATGGTTCAAGTGGGTCTCTTGAAGAATGATAAATAAGAGATGATACAGGGGGCACCTACCATTTTTCTTTATTTGTATAAGTCATTTTATTGAAGTTTTGGGTATATTTGTTTGATATATTTATGTTTAATCATTTCATTATTTTGATAGGAGTGTTAATCTTTTCAATGGAGGAGTTGCTGACAAGCAGGCTGGAAAGTACAGTGGAAGTATGAAGAGGAGGTTCAGTGTTGCCATATCACTAATTGAAGAGGAGGTTCAGTGTTGCCATATCACTAATTTAGTTTCACTTGTATTTTTTAATTCATGTTATTTCATAATCAATGCTTGAGACATTTGAAACTGTAAACAAATGGTATTATTGGGATGTATTTTGAATGGTTGATACATTTTGGTTTTAAATTTAAATGAGAATTTAGACCTTTTAGCTATATATCATGGCATTGCAGGTGCATTGGTGATATAGGTGAACCACAATATTTTTTTTCTTTTTTTTCTTTATCTAAATTGGTTAAAAACGTTGTCTAATATACTAAGCTACAACGTTTTTATTCAGAAAACGTTGTGGAATCATACCTACTACAACGTTTATAAGCATTTGCTAATTTTTTAAAAACAAATCTACAACGTTTTTTTCCTAAAAAACGTTGTGTATTGTGCTTAACTATAACATTTTTAAAACGTTGTGTAAGGGTGTCAAATAGATGACACCCTTAACCACGACGTTTTCCTGACTGAAACCACAACGTTTTTTTCGCGTTGTCTATTTACTATTTTCTAGTAGTGAATAAAATGAAGGTTATGTTATATCTTGATTTGATGGCAACCTTCCTTGATTTACCAAAGTAAGAGATGAACTTTGGATGCATGAGCAAACTAGCACTCCTCTCTCTCTCTCTCTATATATGGCCGAAACTCTCTCTCATTTCTCTCTCTAGAAGTGGCTAGCTTGGGAGAAAATTATAAGAGGAAGAATGAGAGAAGAAATGAAATGAAATGAAAAGATGAAGTAAAAGGATACTTACAAAAAATATAGATACACTTAGTGTATCTAGCTATTATCCCCCATACTTTCTTTAACCCACGGATAGAAGTTTGCCTTATCACTTTAATTAGTCTAATCATGATTAAGGATGCTTAATAAAGTGGCAACCAATGGGAGCTTGACAACCATGTCCTTTTGTGTAAGAGTTACTACAAATGGACCTTGCTTAGCTTAATTAGTTACCTTAAAAGGCTAATGTGGCCAGCCATATATATGCCCACTAATTCCTTCATTTAGCTTTTATTTTAATGCATAAATTAGATAAACCAAAGGTCTAAAATACCCTTAATCAAGTGGGCTAAGTTTGGGCTTACATTTTATTTGTTTTGGGCTTCTCCTTTAATTGTTTTGGGCCATGCAATAAACATAGTCTAACAATTTTAATATATGTTACCCAAATTGTTTATTTATGGTTTCCATTCCTAATCTTATGAAATTTAATTACCTATACATGTGACTTTAGCTTATAACCTAATTAGGTTCACAAAAATTAGGTCTAAAATTATTAGTCACTTGAAATAATAAGATTATCCACTTAAGTTAGTATACAATTTAAATACTAACCTCTCCTTATTACCATAACCCTTAGGTTATTTAATTGTCTCACCTAATATATAATTAAGTTACAAAGCTTTCATTTTTAATGAAATCTATAAATGTATATATCCATAACTATAGTATATATGTTAATTGACCAATGCACCACTTCACATATGTTATCACATATTAACTCACTATATAACACAAAGTTTTAAATATCAATAATGTACATACATATATAGTGACTTAAAATTCACGGTTATTACAGTCGAAACCCACAATCACATGCTAATATATTTAGGTGTAAATCTACAATCCTTCTGTCGATATCATGCAGATTACCAAAATCATCACTAATGTCTTAGCGAGAATCATAAATGTGACACCCCAAAATAGGCCCATTCCACCCAACCCATTCTGAGTCGTCAAATACATGGTACAGAAAACAACTACAACTTTATTACAATAATTGTCGTGCAAAATACAACAACATATATGCTGTGAGTTTGGATACAAATATATACCAAATGTGACATTGGACACCATTATGTATCAGCACCTCACAAAGGTACCTTACATAAAGGTACAGCCAAAAACTGTTTTAGAAACTAGAATATTTGGGAAGTGCTCAAGGAAACCTTCGTACATGGGAGGCCATGCTTCTAGGTTATGATAGATATCATATGGCCACAGAATTATCCTTAGTTGACCCAATAGACCCTAAAGAAAAACGAAAAGATTACTATCATATTCTTCCCAATGGTGAGTCTTCTCTTGACTTATCATTATCTCCACTGTCTCTAATTGAGAATTATACTTCAAACAAATAGCAAGATTATATAGGTAGTGCTCGTAGATATACTCAGCAAGTGGATGAGCACAACCCTGTCTTATGATGACACGAGGTTGTATGTCATTAGGTATCTTGTATGATAGTGACGAAACACCCTTTCAACGTTGGGTTCGCCTCACCCTATTTTCTTCACCAAATATAACTACTAAATGATGACCACCATTCTATTCCCTTGTTACCCCCGCTCGACCCAGCTAAACTCTTATTTCCTGAAAGGAATTGTGAAATAAAAGGGTGAGCACAACTAGCCCAGTAAAGAATATCATGACTAAAGATAAATAAATTATCAATAGTCTTCATTAGTAATAAATCAGAGATTTAGAACATATGGTAGATGATAAAAATTTCAACCATAGTTGCAGCAGAACGAGCAATCCATTAGAAGAGTCAAATAGACTATAAAGTCTATTATCTTCTCCATGTTAAAAATTCACCAACAATGTTTTATCCCTATAACATCAATCAACAATTTTGGTCCACAATCATATGAATAACTCATAATCATAACTGTAGTTCTAAATTCCTCTTCTCATCCAGGACGAAGATAATTTTCATCACCTATCTTTACCTGAAACATCAAAGATCATGGTTACACCAAATCACATTTCCTGTTCATAATCATACTAATAACTTCATCTTTGCACCACGGCCAAAGATATTCATTTGTATCACCAGTTGGTCATGTTCATCTCAACACCTGTTCATCTTTGAACTACTGGCCAAAGATATTTAACAACATGTCATCTTTGCACTACGGGCCAAAGATATTCATCAACAATTCATCTTTGTACTACAGGCCAAAGATATTCATCAATAATTCATCTTTGCACTACAGGCCAAAGATATTCATCAATAATTTATCTTTGCGCTACAGGTTAAAAATATTCATCAACAGTTCATATTTGCACTACAGGCCAAATATATTCATATCTTAAAGAAATATATAATCATTTCAGAATTTATATAAACAATAATTATAACCATGTTAATCAATTCATCTTTACACTTAAGCTAAAGATATTCAATTATAAATTCAATGGTCATGATCATACCAGTTAACAATTCATCTTTGCACTACAGGCCAAAGATATTTTTCAGTCACGATCATACCAGTAATTTACCCATCTTTACACTCAAGTGAAAGAGAAATTCAACATCAGGGTTATAAAAATATTATATATGATAATAAAAACAATATAATCAACATATAGATTTAATCTCAAGAGTAATATTCATAACTCAACTATAATTTGGTCAGAAAAAGAAACCAATTTTGTCATGAATAGTAACTCGTGAATAGTAACCCATGAATAGTAACTCGTGAATAGTAACTCGTGAATAGTAACTCATGAATAGTAACTCGTGAATAGTAACCCCGACTCAAAAAGATAAAAATTTCACAATAAAATCCTTACCAATATTTCGGTATAATGATATTGAAAGAATAACATTTCTTAAATTTATAAATAATTTATTTTAATTGTTTATACTTTACTAAAATAATGCATTTAATCATTCCAAAATGCCAAACTCATAAGATTTCATCACCAATAACCAAAACCCTCATCAAAAATCTGCATATACCTCATATAGGATTCTCAAGTCATAAAATCCTATTTTCCAATTTTCTTACTTCATATAACACATTTAATTCATTTACGCATAACTAGACTATTTTCATGAAAAATACCAAATCAGTTACAAAAATATTTTTTTTCTGGAATTTAGCATAATATAGTCCCATAGTGAACATATATTTTTCTCAAAATTTTTAAAAGTCATTTACTATTTTTCATATGGCCAAAACAACCGAATATTTAGACATTTATCAAAAATTGTACTTTTATCTAAAAATTCTGAAATTCACAGAGTATACTCCTATCATATACATGTACTCTCAATAAAAATTTTATCAATTTTGGAGTTAACCACAAGGAGTTATAAGCTGTTACTTTTACAATAGTCTTTTCTCATAAAATTCACAACTCTTAATCTATACATCCAAAAATCACCATTTTTGGACATAATCAATAAAACTCATCAAAATATCATTTTAAATTTTTCCAGAATTTTTTTAAGGTCAGAAGAATTACGAACTGAAAAATATAATAACCCTTAAAATCCCTTACTATCCCTTACCTCAAAAGTGCAGTATTTCTGACTGGAATGCAAAGCCGAAGGAAACTTGCACTGAATAGCAACTCTCAAAGTATCTAAATACTCACAAAATATGCTTTATAATATAGAGAGAGAAAGAGAGAAAGCTTATGAATTCTGGTGTGATTTTCAATTCTAACTTAACTCTCTATTTATAGGAAAATGTTAGCACGCCGAATCAGACTTAACCTGCAACCTGATGGCTTTACCTGCTACTATTCCCACCCACCATATTTGAATAAAAATCTCAGCACATTTCTTCACCAACCAAGAGTGGGGCCCACCAATTCTAGAATGTTTCACTAAAATGATAAACTCTAAAAATTCAACAATTTCTGAACCAGTCATCTCGTAAAATTCGTAACAAATCATTCGTTTATTTTGAACGGTTCAAAATTTGTGGACATATACTCAACTTATATATGTATAACATATCCAAAAATTACCACGATCCAACGGTCGGATTAAAAATTATAACCCTCGCAAAATATCTCAAAAACTCTAATTTGATTTTCAATACCTCCGTTCCGACAAAAATACAGATAAAATACCTCAACATTAACTCCTTCATTTTTAACCACAAAAATATATCCCTCATTTATATCCACATAAAATAAATATTTCTTTATCATATGAATCAATAATTAATTATTTACAAATAATATTACAGAATCACATTTATGACAACCAGATCGTTCCCAGGAAAGAGGGGGCTTTTCGATAAGGATTTCTCCTTACTGGCGCGCAATTAGATGACCAAACCTCTCCTTAGACAGAACTTTTTAGACATTGTCAATAATGCTATCTAATAATATTATTCTAAATAATATGAATTATTGATCTGATAATGGAAAATACTGTGCAGCAACAATTATTGAAACAATAATAATATAAAATATCAACGCAGTAATTATTGAATCAATAAAATAAAATATTAAACAGTAATTACTGTGACAATTATTCAGTAGTGCCTTCTTACGTAAGAATCAATAATTTTAAAAATACTGTGCAATACCGTGTGCTACTGTGCAATAACGCGTATTACTGTATTTTAACCACCGGGTATTCCAACAGTGTTAACGGTAACAACTACGCCGTTAATTATAAAAACTCAATTTTTGTTGTTATCTTCATCCGACCATTTTTCTTTATGGGGCCCACAAATAGCTGCGCCGTCGTACGAATATTCCCCGACGGAAAGAGTATTCCACGACCAAACAAATATTCCCCGATAACAATGATTATTTTATAACCACTCGCTTATTTTGAAAAAAAATTCACATTTCACCCATAACTTTAAACTTTTATCAATTTAACCATTTACTGAATAGTAATTATAAGAAAAATTGAATACTTTTATTTCATAAAATTCGGGGTCTTACAATCTCCCCTCCTTATGAAATTTCGTTCCCGAAATTTACGTACCTGGTATTTCGAAGAGTTGAGAATACATTGCTTCCATTTTAGATTCTATCTCTCAGATCATCATGATTTCTCCATTGCTCATCTCCCATGATAACTTCATTTGGGTTCCTCATTTGTTGGAAAGTCATGACAACCGCCATCCCTCGAACTACTCGGCTTTGACTTGTCTGGAGCAGCATTTGGTGTCATCATTACCGTTAGAATGTACTTTTTTATAGGACATATTTCTCCCTCAACTGCCTCTTCGTACTCCTCATTCATGATTTGAATCATTAATCTTCGATCCATATCGGATTCAGGTTGACCGCTATGTACAGGGTAATTCAAAACTCGATGTTGGGTTCTCCCAATTGCTTTTCAAAAAGAGAAATTCATATCATCTATTTTAGCCTTCTTAGATCGAACATCTCTTTCCACAATATCCACATGTCGTGCGGCTTTTGCCCATGCATCACTTATTCTCACTCGTTCAGTTTTTTCTTCTTTCAGCTCAGATTCCATTTTTATCATCTTATACTCTGCCAAAGAATGCTTCTGTTCAAGCATCACATATCGGGTAACACAAGCTTGAATTGTTGCATCCTTTTGTTCCACGACCGCCTGTCGTTCTTCTGCCTACTCTTCTAACTCATGAATACGATTTTGAAATTCTATATTTTGATCATATAATACCTCTAATAAACTCTCCTCAGGTACTTCTTCTTCCTCTTATTCCTCAGTCTCAGCTGTTACCTCTGCGACTATCTCGGGTGCAACCATCAATTCTTCACTCACCACATGGATATATCTAATTCCTTCTTCGTCTGACATCACATTATCACGGTTAGTGATTAGAGGTATCCCCACAGTCTCATTCACTCCATTGTTAGTATTCTCAGTTGCCATTCTCAAATACTGCCATAAAACAAGGGTTAATTAAACAAATTAACATATCACATAATATCCCGATATTATGACTGACCAACAAATAAGCTTAGGTAGGACACACTAGCGAAGGATTTACTCATCTCTCCCCTCCTAGTTGTATTCCCCAATCTCCGCCAGAGATCATATCCCTAAGCTCTGATACCACCTGTGACAACCCCAAAATAGGTCCATTCCACCCAACCCATTCTGAGTCGTCAAATACATGGTACAGAAAACAACTACAACTTTATTACAACAATTGTCGTGCAAAATACAACAACACATATGCTGTGGGTTTGGATACAAATATATACCAAATGTGACATTGGACACCATCATGTATCAGCACCTCACAAAGGTACCTTACATAAAGGTACAGTCAAAAACTGTTTTAGAAACTAGAATATTTGGGAAGTGCTCAAGGAAACCTTCGTACATGGGAGGCCATGCTTCTAGGTTATGATAGATATCATATGGCCACAGAATTATCCTTGGTTGACCCAATAGACCCCAAAGAAAAACGAGAAGATTACTATCATATTCTTCCCAATGGTGAGTCTTCTCTTGACTTATCATTATCTCCACTGTCTTTAATTGAGAATTATACTTCAAATAAACACCAAGATTATATAGGTAGTGCTCGTAGATATACTCAGCAAGTGGATGAGCACAACCCTGTCTTATGATGACACGAGGTTGTATGTCATTAGACATCTTGTATGATAGTGACGAAACACCCTTTCAACGTTGGGTTCGCCTCACCCTATTTTTTTCACCAAATATAACTACTAAATGATGACCACCATTTTATTCCCTTGTTACCCCCGCTCGACCCAGCTACACTCTTATTACCTGAAAGGAATTGTGAAACAAAAGGGTGAGCACAACTAGCCCAGTAAAGAATATCATGACTAAAGATAAATAAATTATAAATAGTCTTCATCAGTAATAAATCAGAGATTTAGAACATATGGTAGATGATAAAAATTTCAACCATAGTTGCAGCGGAACGAGCAATCCATTAGAAGAGTCAAATAGACTGTAAAGTCTATTATCTTCTCCATGTTAAAAATCCACCAACAATGTTTTATTCATGTAACATCAATCAACAATTATGGTCCACAATCATATGAATAACTCATAATCATAACTGTAGTTCTAAATTTCTCTTCTCATCTGGGACGAAGATAATTTTCATCACCTATCTTTACCTGAAACATCAAAGATCATGGTTACACCAAATCACATTTTCTGTTCATAATCATACTAATAACTTCATCTTTGCACCACGGCCAAAGATATTCATTTGTATCACCAGTTGGTCATGTTCATCTCAACACCTATTCATCTTTGCACTACTGGCCAAAGATATTCAACAACATGTCATCTTTGCACTACGGACCAAAGATATTCATCAACAATTCATCTTTGTACTACAGGCCAAAGATATTCATCAATAATTCATCTTTGCACTACAGGTCAAAGATATTCATCAATAATTTATCTTTACACTACAGGCCAAAGATATTCATCAACAGTTCATATTTGCACTACAGGCCAAATATATTCATATCTCAAAGAAATATATAATCATTTCAGAATTTATATAAACAATAATTATAACCATGTTAATCAATTCATCTTTACACTTAAGCTAAAGATATTCAATTATAAATTCAATGGTCATGATCATACCAGTTAACAATTCATCTTTGCACTACAGGCCAAAGACATTTTTCAGTCACAATCATACCAATAATTTACCCATCTTTACACTCAAGTGAAAGAGAAATTCAACATCAGGGTTATAAAAATGTTATATATGATAATAAAAACAATATAATCAACATATAGATTTAATCTCAAGAGTAATATTCATAACTCAACTATAATTTGGTCAGAAAAAGAAACCAATTTTGTCATGAATAGTAACTCGTGAATAGTAACCCATAAATAGTAACTCGTGAATAGTAACTCATAAATAGTAACTCGTGAATAGTAACTCCGACTCAAAAAGGTAGAAATTCCACAATAAAATCTATACCAATATTTCGGTATAATGATATTGAAAGAATAACATTTCTTAGATTTATAAACAATTTATTTTAATTGTTTATACTTTACTAAAATAATGCATTTAATCATTCCAAAATGTCAAACTCATAAGATTTCATCACCAATAACCAAAACCCTCATAAAAAATCTGCATATACCTCATATAGGATTCTCAAGTCATAAAATCTTATTTTTCAATTTTCTTACTTTATATAACATATTTAATTTATTTACGCATAACTAGACTATTTTCATGAAAAATACCAAATCAGTTACAAAAATATTTCTTCTCTGGAATTTAGCATAATATAGTCCCATAGTGAACATATATTTTTCTTAGAATTTTTAAAAGTCATTTACTATTTTTCATATGGCCAAAACAACCGAATATTTAGACATTTATCAAAAATTATACTTTTATCTAAAAATTCTGAAATTCACAGAGTATACTCCTATCATATACATGTACCCCCAATAAAAATTTTATCAATTTTGGAGTTAACCACAAGAAGTTATAAACTGTTACTTTTAAAATAGTCTTTTCTCATAAAATTCACAACTCTTAATCTATACATCTAAAAATCACCATTTTTGGACATAATCAATAAAACTCATCAAAATATCATTTTAAATTTTTCCAGAATTTTTTTAAGGTCAGAAGAATTACGAACTGAAAAATATAATAACCCTTAAAATCCCTTACCTCAAAAGTGCAGTATTTCTGACTGGAATGCAAAGCCGAAGGAAACTTGCACTGAATAGCAACTCTCAAAGTATCTAAATACTCACAAAATATGCTTTATAATATAGAGAGAGAAAGAGAGAAAGCTTATGAATTCTGGTGTGATTTTCAATTCTAACTTAACTCTCTATTTATAGGAAAATGTTAGCACGCTGAAGCAGACTTAACCTGCAACCTGATGGCTTTACCTGCTACTATTCCCACCCACCACATTTGAATAAAAATCTCAGCACATTTCTTCACCAACCAAGAGTGGGGCCCACCAATTCTAGAATTTTCCACTAAAATGATAAACTCCAAAAATTCAACAATTTCTGAACCAGTCATCTCGTAAAATTCGTAACAAATCATTCGTTTATTTTGAACGGTTCAAAATTTGTGGACATATACTCAACTTATATATGTATAACATATCCAAAAATTACCACGATCCAACGGTCGGATTAAAAATTATAAACCTCACAAAATATCTCAAAAACCCTAATTTGATTTTCAATACCTCCGTTCCGATAAAAATACAGATAAAATACCTCAATATTAACTCCTTCATTTTTAACCACAAAAATATATCCCTCATTTATATCCATATAAAATAAATATTTCCTTATCATATGAATCAATAATTAATTATTCACAAATAATATTACAGAATCACATTTATGATAACCAGGTCGTTCCCAGGAAAGAGGGGGCTTTCCGATAAGGATTTCTCCTTATTGGAGCGCAATTAGATGACCAAACCTCTCCTTAGACAGAACTTTCTAGACATTATCAATAATGCTATCTAATAATATTATTCTAAATAATATTAATTATTGATCTGATAATGGAAAATACTGTACAACAACAATTATTGAAACAACAATAATATAAAATATCAACGCAGCAATTATTGAATCAATAAAATAAAATATTGAATAGTAATTACTGTGACAATTATTCAGTAGTGCCTTCTTACGTAAGAATCAATAATTTTAAAAATACTGTGCAATACCGTGTGCTACTGTGCAATAACGTGTATTACTGTATTTTAACCATCGGGTATTCCAACAGTGTTAACGGTAATAACTACGCCGTTAATTATAAAAACTCAATTTTTGTCGTTATCTTCATCCGACCGTTTTCTGTTATGGGGCCCACAAATAGCTGCGTCGTCGTACGAATATTCTCCGACAGAAAGAATATTCCACGACCAAACAAATATTCCCCGACAACAATGATTATTTTATAACCACTTGCTTATTTTGAAAAAAAATTCACATTTCACCCATAACTTTAAACTTTTATCAATTTAACCATTTACTGAATAGTAATTATAAGAAAAATTGAATACTTTTATTTCATAAAATTTGGGGTCTTACAATAAGGTACAAATATATTAAACCAAATCATATGGTGTCAACCAAACAGATAAGACAATCACTTTAAATAACAAAGCGTTCCATTATAACCTTAGAAAAAATATTCAGTTCATGATTATTAAACTAAATACAAGTAGCAGTAAAGACAACATTTATAGATTATAAAATAAGAGAAAATAAATGGATAAGAAGAAACTCTGTCAAAGCCCTTCCATCTCCACGCATTCCATTCAAATCAAGCTTTCCAATCCGTGTCGCTCACTGCTCGTGTCGCTATATGCCAGACTTCTCCCTAATCTACTTAATCTATATTTACAAACATGAGAAAGGAAGAGAAATTATAGAGAAAAACTAATTTAAGCTAAGCTATCCTATTCTAAGGTCTATGTTATGAGATCCCTCGAAATGTGGAGGCCTCTCTGTGCTTTTTATGCCTTCCCTCCTTTGCTAGGTCAAAATCGAGTCAAGTCTGCCTAGGCACCGGAGGTCACGCTGCGGCGCAACCAATAGACTTAAGGGTGGCGTTGCGGTGCCATGTGTGCCTGGAAAACCCGAAGCTCGCGCTGCGGCGCGAGTCTACATAGAGGTAGTGGCGCTGCGGCGCCATGGTGCTGTCAGGCTGGGTCAGGGAGGTGGCGCTGCGGCGCGAGCTTTAAGCTGCCCTTTGGCGGAGCGGCGCGGCTATGCAAAATATATCCGTTTTGTCCTTAAATGCTAGAAAACACCTGCAAAGCTCTACAATTCATTGATTAAGCACAGTAATACTATAATCATACAAAACCGTATAAAATCTATGAAAACAGGCAACTATTTAAGTAATAAAGTATCCGATTCGCGGGTATAAATCCCACTCATCAAATATCCCCAAACTTAAGTCTTTGCTTGTCCTCGAGCAAACTAACTATCACAACACTAATAATAAAACACACGCAAAAGAAAAATAAAATAGTAAAGTAGTATCATGGCTTCGAAGCTCGATCATGGCTACTCCCAGAGAATAGGGCAAACACAAAAATGAATAAGGGTTCATTCAATTTCAAGCATAAGACTGTATTCGATCCATTCTACGTGTGTGTGTGTGGAGACCAACCGCTCTAACTAATCATAACTCAAATAAGCTCGGACAGTCGGTTGCTAATAATAATATGCACACTCCGCAACTTAAACATTCAACAAACATTAAGAATAAGACGCAAGTGCAAGAAAAAGATCAAAAGACTCTAGCATGACGACAGTAAAATCTGGCTCGGACAGTACTTAATTACCTTAGGCTATTCAGAACTACCCATGAATGAGCTTTTGATCAGTGACTCTCAAGCCAGACGACTTTAGGGCACTAGGTGTAGAAGACCCCTATGAATCTAATAACTCAAGTAGCAAAGGCCACGTAATCATCATAAGCCAACTAAGATTTTACAATAAAAGCGAAGATTATTTAGTGAGTACATTTTATGCTCCATCTCGATATCGGTTCTGCGTTTATGGGCGAGTGCATTTTACGCTCCATCTCGATCCACTGCAAAACTTTCGATATAGACTCTTCTTTTCTATTTTTATTCTCTTTTCATTCATTTTTTTTATATGTCAACATGCCAGAATCCAAGATCCAAAACTGTATAAACGTCTAAGTCTTTTATTACCTTGTAAAAATGAAAGTTTATAAGAGTGAACAAATTTTTAAAGCAATAAACAAGCGAACTAAATTCAAAAAATAACTAGTTAACACAGTTGGTTGGTGCTTGCTAAGAAGGACGGATCAATAACAGTCTAAACTTGTCGATTGAACAACCCTTAGCTCATACATGCTTGACACGACTCTAAGAGATAGACAAAAATACTTGGCGCTTGTCATCAGCCACAATTAAAAATTAATGATAACTATAACACCCTTGCTAAATAGCAGCTCAAAATAGGGTAAAAAGGCCATTCATATGGTACAAACATCTAATCTGTATAAGCCCCAAAAAGATGGCTATAAACCACAATCATGCTGATAATAATCCAAGCATTAAATAATAAAAACCAAAAACAGTTCATGGCATAAAAAATTAAAGCATAATCCTGATAATCCCGCAGTTCAAAATGGCTACACCACAATATTGATAATAAAAACATAATAAAGTACTAAAGTATGCAATCCTAATCATGGCAGTACAGAAATAAAAAGATAGTAGCCAAAACACCCCCAAACTTAAAGTGAGCAATGCCCTCATTGCTTAAACATAATCAATTGATACAAGAGGGCTTCCCTGAAGATCGGTCACTTCGCAGCGGCATCAGCTTCATCCTCGTCAGTAGCATCCTCATCAGCATCGACGGGCGGTGATGGTGGAGGGTATGGTGGGAAGACATGAGGCTCCGGGAATTGGTATGGCGTGAACTCAGCATTCTTGCCATAATAGTCGGTGTAAATGCTCTGCATGGTGTTTACCAGCTCAACGTGGTACTGCATAGCAATGTCCTGCCTCTACGCCATAGCTGCAATATGCGTCTGCTGTCTGCGAGCCTCGACGTCGTGCTTTTGATGCAGCAGGGTGAGAGACGCCATGATGTCGGCCAGTAGTCCCTAGCTAGCTGGGCCTACGTCTGGAGAGGCATCTGGAGGCTGCGAGGGCTCGGCCTCTACTATAGGAGGTGGCACTATAGGTGGCCCGTATCCCTCGCCTCTGACATGAGACTCTGCCCCGTCCCACTCATAGAAGCGCTTGATGGTTAGGTGGTCAATAACTGTCATGGGTGGAGAGGCTATCTCTTCTGGCCCCCACTGAATGCCTGCTTGCGTGCACAGCCGGGTGATCAACGATGGATGAGGGAGTCCTGCAGCGATGTTGCTCTTGATTTCCTTCACAATGGAGTCGTGAATAAGCACTCCAATATCCACATTAAGACCTGTGATAATGGAAAATAGTAGAATCGCCCTATCCTTCGTCACGTCGCTCAGATATCGGGTCAAGATCATGTTTGCACATATAAAGCTAAACAACGCCTTCCCGTAGCGACTAAGTGCGGAAGCCGGGAAACTGGTCTTTTCCCCCGTGTAATCATTTTTCTTCCACGCAGTCCCAGGTTTGCAAAGCCACCTAATGATGTCCTCGAGATTATAGCTACGGAGCCTCGGCTCTAGATAGTCTCTGCCCTGATAAACGGGTGTCGCAAACAGCTCATTGATGGCTTGGCTCCCAAAATCCATTAACTTCCCCCGAACTTGGACAACAGGAGGACCCTCGGGATTGGCGTTGGCATAAAACTCCTGAACCACTGGTACTATGGCCGACGCTGGCGGTTTTGTGAAGTTGATCTAATGACGTTCTTATATCATGGTGGTTAGCTCACCATCCTTCTTGTCAAGCCTCAACCCCCGCTCAGGAATCAAACTTCGCGTGCCGAATGAACTTTTGTACCTTTTCCAGGCTGCCTTATTGATAAACTTGGTGGTGTCCCAAGCCGTTGGTGGTGGCGCGGCAGACGAAGACCCTTCAACACTGAGTTACTGCCTCTTTGGTGCCATATAAGAATTTCACAGTTGGCTAGGTTCAAAAATAGTGCCAAAATCTGTAGGAACGTCCATTGTAGCAAAGCACAACAAATCCCCAATGAAATCCCAGTGATTCTAAGCCAAAATAGCCCCAAATCAGTCTACTTTTTGGTTCAGGCAATTTATCTAACACCTAGAGTGCACTCCTCAAAACCAACTTGGACAAACCTTTGCTTAACAGTGTTCTAGCCCGATTTCTGTTAGTAGAAATCTCCCAAATTAACAGAGAAAAAGAATTGCACAAAGCACTAACCCACAATTCGATTAAGATCTTAGTGCCAAACTGAAAGAAATCTAAATGAAATACCTTGAAGAGGGCAAAACCCTTGTTGCTACTGATCTCCTTTTGGATTCTAGCCTGACTCGAGGTTGGGTTGATCGGATTCTGTGAATGATTTCGTGAATGGATTGTGCTTTGTAGATGGTAGGGAGGGTTTTATGAGAAGAGGGATGGTTGGTTGCTCGTGGTGCCGAGTGGTGCTGAATTGTGTCGAGAAAATTGGGAGATAGTGGCTCGAATGTAGACTAAAAATTAGTTTTTAAAAACCAAAACTCGCTGCCGGCGCCGCGGCGTGAGATGTCCTTTGTTAATTGGCGCTGCGGCGCAAGTTAACAGTAGCTGGGAATTTCTGATGGCGCTGCGGCGCAGCCTACCCTTTGTTGGTTGGCGCTGCGGTACGAGTTAGCAGTAGGAGAGGCAAGTCATGGTGCCGCGGCGTTAATGTAATAGTGTTATGTGGCGCTGCGGCGCGAAGGAGAGAGGTTGGCCATTAAACACTGGCACTGCGGCATGAGATTTGGCGCTGCGACGCGAAGGAGAGAGGTTGGGCATTAAACACTGGCGCTGCGGCGCGAGATGCAGTGCACTAGGTGGCGCCGCGGTGCGAGGAGCAGATTATGTGCTTTTCCTGTCTGTTTTCTGCACATGCCAAGACAGGATAAAAACTACACTACAAAGGTAAACATGCATTATTAAAAACCTCAAAAACACTATTGTAATATATAATACATCAAGATAAACATTCTGTCTGCAGATGATAGACACAAAAATATTAATGCACAATCTGACAGCTATGTTCACAACTAAAACAAACAAACACGAAGTAAACTAGACATAAGTAAAGAAAACAGATAAAATTAATACCAAGATAGGGGTGCCTCCCCACCAAGCACTTGTTTTAAAGTCTTCGATTTGACTATACCGACGCCGTTCAATCCGGCTCATAAGCAAAAATGACCTTCTCATGCCGCCTATTCGTCAGTTCCTTTGGATTTTTGGCAGATATTGATGATGGATCATCCTCGTTTTCCTCACCCATCCAGTCATCCATCGACACAAAGAATATTTCACCACTGGAATTATCCACTAATTCGTCTATTTCATTAAATTGGAAGCGTTCTTTGTGCACTGTTGGGCCCTCTAGGATTTCCACAGTCGTGCACGTGGTTTCTAACAGTTGATTACTCTTAACAGTATCCCCACTGTAGATCCTCTCCTCTTCTAGTTTAACCTCTGCCGGTTGGTCAGTTTCTACATTGACATTGCCCTCAACACTTTGGTGAGACTCATCACCTTCCCCTGATGTATCCACCATGCACTGCTCTACTTCTTCATCGTCGAGATCAATTATGACCGGTAGATGGCATTGCTGTGGATTTGTGATGGCATTGATGATTAGCCCTAATTGACTTTTGAGGCTTTGCACTGCGGCTTCATGGCTTGCCATCTGAACCTCATTTCTCTCAATAAAGTTGGTGAGAAGCTCTTCAAGCCTGCTTTCTTCCTCTTGTGTTGAGTACTCAGAAAAGCTGTCATTGGGTCGAGACGTCAATTCATATTGCGACAGAGACTGATAGTCAAACAGAGAGGCATGATTCAGATCATGATATTGCTCTTGACTGTAGTCCCATGAGTTTGGATAACCCTGGCAGTTTAGATGGTAGGGAATCAGTTCAAATCAGCTTGTTCCTGACAGTAGGCATTCTGAGTGGACTGACACTCAAGATTGTCAGAAAATCTCAAGGCATTAGCAATTTGAAATTGCAATTTCTCGAGTCCTTCCTATCTTGGTTGCGTCGTTCCTTCATAAGGCATGATTCAGATCATGATATTTCTCTTGACTATAGTCCCATGAGTTTGGATAACCCTGGCAATTTGGATGGTAGGGAATCAGTTTAAAGTCAACTTGTTCCTGACAGTAGGCATTCTGAGTGGACTGACACTCAAGATTGTCAGAAAATCTCAAGGCATTAGCAATTTGAAATTACAATTTCTCGAGTCCTTCTTCTGAGCTTGGTTGCGTTGTTCCCTCATAAGGCCATTGATAACATTGATCATCCATAATCTGTAAACTTAAAAATAAAAAGAAAGGAAGATCAAACAAATAAAAGAAATAAATATATACAAGTTCAAAGTAAGACTAAATTGATTTAAATCAATGTTGGACAATATCAGAATTATAGTTCCCCGACAACGGCGCTGAAGACTTGTTGGTCAAAAAACCGATCACTAAACATGCACAAGTATACGCGGTCCAACAAGTAATACAGTGATAAGAAGTGTATCGTACCCAGGAGGAACTATTACTAATATTTACCAAATACCGACTATGCATCGCTAAAGTCTTATTCGAACAGTAATAAATGTGAAAGCCCCAAACCCGGGTCCCAAAGCACCGCGGATCCGGTACAATCAATCAAGCTGGACTTGGCCTTGTCCTTTCCTGTATCTGACGTATTCGTCTTAATCTGCAATGTTAATCATAATATAGCAAGGGTGAGCAAAAGGTTTGCCCAGCAAGTTTAAGTTCAATAAATTAAAGATATATCATAATAGAAAGATTCGAACAATAAGCTGGCTAAAGTTCTATAATATAATTGCAAATTAGCATGAACAAATTTTACATAGCTGAACGAACATTAAACATAAACGTATATATATCTGGACCGAATGATAATGAAGGTGATCAACCTTTTATACCTGATGAATACATGCAGTATGCACAGAGTGCGATTTAATAATCCTTAGACATGGCAATCAGAAATGATTAACCACAAGTATATATGAATAAACAACTCGAGGTCGAGTTAAAGAAAAACTTGCCTGTTCCGTTGATTATCGTTATGTATTTTAATAAGCTTTGTCTGAACCTAATATATACATAATATCGATATAAAAATTAGAATAATATCATCACAATATTTAAAATAACTTAAACACATTATCACATAACCCTATCAGTCTATAACATACATATGACTATCCTCAAGTCAAACTTTTACAATCTGCGTCGAGTTTTGTACAATTCTAACATCTCGACGGCCTAGTCGGATAAATATCGAGTTTAAGTTCCATTAAACTATGTCTAAACACGTAACAATTATCTTAAATAATTATATTATCAATCAAAATATTTTTCATAAGCTCATAATAATTTACAGATAATTATTATCATTTAAAATGATTTTCAATCATTAATATCGTATCTATAAGAATTAAATACCACATAATTCCTTTATCATTAATATTTATTTAATACTAAATATTAATAAAAATTATAACATAATATTATAATATATTTATAATACATCAAAGTATTTTTAATACCTTAAAATCATATTTATATGATTTTTAAACAATTAAATCCATTATCCGATAATTACTTTTAATATTAAAATATTAATATTTTCATAACAAAATATCAAAAGTTATATTTTATAACTTAAAATATTTTTATAACAATTAAATCATTTTTATATGATTTATAAATCATTAATTCTATTTTTTCATAATTTATTTAATATATTTATTAAATAAATTAATTATCATTAATATTAATTAATTAAAGAATTTCATCACAAAATATTAAAAGTCATTAAAAATAACTTAAAATATTTTCTTATAACATAATATAATTTTTCATGATTTTTTATGTATTAAAATTATTTTTAAATAATTTATTTAATACTATAATTAAATAAATTAAATATCATTATAATTTTTAAAATATTAAATATTTATGAAATATATTCAGAATAATTAAAAACTAATGTTTGGACTTTAAAATAATTTTTAGGTATTTATTTTGTATTTTTAATAATTAAAAACCATTTATTTCAATTTATTTAATAAAATAATTCATTTTCTGAAATTAAATGTCACTAAAGGGCCCTATAGCGACAGAACCGTCGCTATAGGTGTTCTTGGCCTGTTCTTGAGTGTTCTTCAGATCTTCATGTCAGTTAGCAAGGTGGGTAGTTTGACCACCACTAATTCTTCGATCATTAAGTTTCTGAGTTCGAAATTGGGTTGGGGTTATAGTATTGATGTATCACTTACAACCTACATCAACTTTCATGCCCATAACATAACACAACAGAGATACAAAGACCTCCAAAAATCATGTCAGACATGTTCTTCATTTTCTGGGTTACCCAGAAATGAAGAACAGCCTTAGCACCTACTTTGAAGCTTTGAATCTTATCTTTCTGGGCTCAGTTTGTGTGATATAGTGGTTCATACATGTAGTATAGATGTCAGAGTACAATTGTATATCACCAGATCATAACAACAACATCACATAAGACAGATAAAGGCTGGTCAACGTGCATGCCAATAACTGCCTTTGAAGATTTCTGGGTTTCCCAGAATCTTCATCCGGCATGATGGTCAACCCAAGTTTGACCGGCTACAACTTTGTTTCTGTTTTGGATCCGGGTGATATAAAGGCTGGACAGTGTAGTCCTTATGTCAGAATACAATATCAAATCACTAACACGGACTAAAACACAAACAATAGCAAGATCAGAGTCTCGAAAAATGTTGTCAGCAGGTTCCTGGGAATCTGGGCTGCCCAGAATTCAATTCCCGTGATCAGTCAACATGGTTTGACTGATCATATGTTACAATCTAGACAAGATTTGACACTGTTTCCAGTTCCAGATTATAGTATACATGGCATAGAACAGATCCCTAACATAAAACACAACAAACAACTAACAGATAAAGATCTATGGGCCCTGATATATGGCTGTCATGCCATTTTTTTTCAACTTTTCCAGATTTGTGAAATCTTTAGATTCGTGCATCTAAATGTTATGTATCCATAATCCAACAACCCAGATCATTAAAAGACACCCTATAACACATATCTAACCAATCATTATCAACATCTAATGTGACAACCCCAAAACAGGTCCATTCCATCCAACCTATTCTGAGTCACCAAATACATGGTACAGAAAATAACTACAACTTTATTACAACAATTGTCGTGCAAAATACAACAACACATATGCTGTGAGTTTGGATACAAATATATGCCAAATGTGACTCATGTCCCAATCGTGGACAGCACCTTACAATGATACCTTACATAAAGGTATAGTCAAAAACAGTTTTAGAAATTAAAATCTTTGGGAAGTGCTCAAGGAAACCTTCGTACATGGGAGGCCATGCATCTAGGTTATGATAGATATCATATGGCCACAGAATTATCCTTGGTTGACCCAATAGACTCCAAAGGAAAACGAAAAGTTTACTATCATATTCTTCCCAATGGTGAGTCTTCTCTTGACTTATCATTATCTCCACTGTCTCTAATTGAGAATTATACTTCAAACAAACACCAAGATTATATAGGTAGTGCTCGTAAAGATACTCAGCAAGTGGATGAGCACAACCCTGTCTTATGATGACACGAGTTTGTATGTCATTAGACATCTTGTATGATAGTGACAAAACACCCTTCCAACGTTGGGTTCGCCTCACCCTATTTTCTTCACCAAATATAACTACTAAATGATGACCACCGTTCTATTCCCTTGTTACCCCCGCTCGACCCAGCTACACTCTTATTACCTGAAAGGAATTGTGAAACAAAAGGGTGAGCACAACTAGCCCAGTAAAGACAATCATGACTAAAGATAAATAAATTATCAATAGTCTTCATCAGTAATAAATCAGAGATTTAGAACATATGGTAGATGATAAAATTTTCAACCATAGTTACAGCGGAACGAGCAATCCATTAGAAGAGTCAAATAGACCATAAAGTCTATTATCTCCTCCATGTTAAAAATCCACCAACAATGTTTTATCCATGTAACATCACTCAACAGTTCCTTTCCACAATCATATGAATAACTCATAATCATAATTGTGACTCTAAATTTTTCTTCGCACCCAGGACGAAGAATATTTTCATCACCTGTCTTTACCTGAAACATCAAAGATCATGGTTATACCAAATCACAGTTCCTGTTCATAATCATACTAATAACTTCATCTTTGCACTACGGCCAAAGATATTCATTTGTACCAGTTGGTCATGTTCATCTCAACACCTGTTCATCTTTGCACTACTGGCCAAAGATATTCAACAACATGTCATCTTTGCACTACAGGCCAAAGATATTCATCTACAATTCATCTTTGCACTACAGGCCAAAGATATTCATCAACAGTTCATATTTGCACTACAGGCCAAATATATTCATATCTCAAAGAAATATATAATCATTTCAGAATTTATATAAACAATAATTATAACCATGTTGATCATTTCACCTTTGCCCTTAAGCTAAAGATATTCACTTATAAATTCAATGGTCATGATCATACCAGTCACCAATTCAACTTTGCACAACTGGCCAAAGAGAACCCTAGTCATGATCATACCAATAATCTACCCATCTTTACACTCAAGTGAAAGAGAATATCATCATTAAGGTTAAAAAAATGTTATATATGATAATAAAAATAATGTGATCAACATATAGTTTTAATCTCAAGAGTAATATTCATAAATTAACTATAATTTGGTCAGAAAAAGAAACTAATTTTGTCGTGAATAGTACCCGTGAATAGTAACTCGTGAATAGTAACTCATGAATAGTAACTCCGACACAAAAAGGTAGAAATTTCACAATAAAATTTATACCAATATTTCGGTATAATGATATTGAAAGAATAACATTTCTTAAACTTATAAACAATTTATTTTAATTGTTTACACTTTACTAAATAATGTATTTAATCATTCTAAAATGCCAAACTCATAAGATTTCATCATCAATAACCAAAACCCTCATAAAAAATTTGCATATACCTCATATAGGATTCTCAAGTCATAAAATCCTATTTTCCAATTTTCTTACTTCACATAACATATTTAATTCATTTACTCATAACTAGTCTATTTTCATGAAAAATACTAAATCAGTTCTAAAAATATTTCTTTTCTGGGATTTAGCAGAATATAGTCCCATATTGAACATATATTTTTCTCAGAATTTTTAAAATTCATTTACTATTTTTCATATGGCCAAAACCGCCGAATATTTAGACATTTATCATAAATTGTACTTTTGTCCAAAAATTCTGAAATTTACAAAGTATACTTCTATCATATACATGTACTCCCAATAAAAATTTTATCAATTTTGGAGTTAACCACAAGGAATTATAAGCGGTTACTTTTAAAATAGTTTTTTCTCATAAAATTCATAACTCTCAATCTATACATCCAAAAATCACCATTTTTGTACACAATCAAGAAAACTCATCAAAATATCATTTCAAATTTTTCCAGAATTTTTGAAGGCCAGAAAAATTACGAACTGAAAAACATAATAACCCTTAAAATCCTTTACTATCCCTTACCTCAAAAGAGCAGTATTTCTGACCGGAATGTAAAGCCGAAGGAACCTTGCACTGAATAGCAACTCTCAAAGTATCTAAAAACTCACAAAATATACTTCATAATATAGAGAGAGAAAGAGAGAAAACTTATGTTTCTGGTGTGATTTTCAATTCTAACTTAGCCCTCTATTTATAGGAAAATGTTAGCACGCCGAAGCAGACTTAACCTGCAACCTGATGGCTTTACCTGCTACTATTTCCACCCATCACATTTGAATAAAAATCTCAGTACATTTCTTCACCAACCAAGAGTGGGGCCCACCAATTCTAGAATTTTCCACCAAAATGATTAACTCCGAAAATTCAACAATTTTTGAACCAGTCATCTCGTAAAATTCATAAAAAATTATACGTTCATTTTTAACGGTTCAAAATTTGTGGACATATACTCAACTTATATATGTATAACATATCCAAATATTACCATGATCCAACGGTCGGATTAAAAATTATAACCCTCGCAAATTATCTCAAAAACCCTAATTTGATTTTCAATACCACCGTTCCGACAAAAATACAGATAAAACACTTCAACATTAACTCCTTCATTTTTAACCACAAAAATATATCCCTCATTTATATCCACATAAAATAAATATTTTCTTATCATATGAATCAATAATTAATTATTCACAAATAATATTACAGAATCATATTTATGACAACTAGGCCGTTCCCAGGAAAGAGGGGGCTTTCCAATAAGAATTTCTCCTTACTAGCGCGCAATTAGGTGACCAAACCTCTCCTTAGACAAAACTTTCTAGGCATTGCCAATAATATTATCTAATAATATTATTCAAATAATATGAATTATTGATCTGATAATGGAAAATACTGTGCAGCAACAATTATTGAAACAACAATAATACAAAATATCAATGCAGCAATTATTGAATCAATAAAATAAAATATTGAATAGTAATTACTGTGACAATTATTCAGTAGTGTCTTCTTGCGTAAGAATCAATAATTTCAAAAATACTGTGCAATACTGTGTGCTACTATGCAATAACGCGTATTATTGTATTTTAACCACCGGGTATTCCAACAGTGTTAACGGTAACAATTACGCCGTTATTTATAAAAACTCAAATTTGTCGTTTTCTTCACCTGACAGTTATTCTGTTATGGGGCCCACAAAAGGTTGCGCCGTCGTACGCATATTCCCCGACAGAAAGAATATTCTACGACCAAACGAATATTCCCCGATAACAATGAATATTTTATAACCACTTGTGTATTTTGAAAAAAAATTCATATATCACCCTTAACTTTAACATTTATCAATTTAACCATTTATTGAATAGTAATTATAAGAAAAATTGAATACTTTTATTTCATAAAATTCGGGGTCTTACATCTAACATCTAATCATAAAATTTTATGATTTAGGGTTTTTATACCTTATTCATGCTTAATCTTGATTCTGATCATCATGATCTGTTCTTGAGATGCTATTGATCATTCTAGGGACTGAATCACTAATTGATTTCGATTGTTTAGAGAGAGAGATAGAGTTGCTTGAGAGCTTGATAGCAAAGGAGCAAAATTTGTGAACTTTCTCTCTCTTCAATTATTTAAAAACTTGGAAGCAATAGATATGGCTGATAAAATTGGACTGATTCTGTGATATAAGTCCCATGTGGGATATCTAGAGGTTCACTAGCTCCAAATATGGCAATAATTGCAAGCTACTTCAATAATGCACCAAAGGCATTTTAGACATTTCTATACATTTAAGGGTATTTTAGTAACTTGTGCAAACCCTTAGGGTTTAAAAATAATTTTTTTTCTAATTAGATTTTAAAATTAGAAAATTAAGATTTCTAAATTATTATTAGGGTTTCCTAATTATATTAACGATTCCCTAATCACATTAGGGATTGATAATTAGGATCAATGTTTTCTAATTAACATTAAAATTATTAAATTAATAATTAGGTTTTTCCAAATTATAGATTAGGGTTTCTAATCCAGAAATTAGGATTTTCTAACTAATCAATTAGGGTTATCCCTAATTAGGTCATTATTAATAATGTTTAAACTTTATACTAGCATTTGTACTCCCAAATTAGGGTTTTAAATTCCCGGAACTGAAATTAGGGTTTCCAGAACTGGTTTTAAGGTTTCTTATAAATCGTAAGAATTTTCTAACTGAACGTTGACGTTCTTAATATAATATTAGGGTTTGCCGCTGATATATATTATCTGGTCAACCCTTGACCCTTAACCACATACTGTACACATATAATACCATATACACAGAACATATGCACTTAAACTCATAATCCTGAATAATTCTCTAGAAAAATTTTAAATTCACAAAATTCCTTCTCAGAAATCTCAAATCCATTCACTTATTTTCTATCTAGGTTTATTATTTAACCTTAATTCAATATTTTAATATTTAAATAATTTACTAAATTCTCGGGTTGTCACAATAAATGGAAGTGTGATTAATCTAGTTAACTAATTAACAAAGCAAAAAAATGGATAACGAAAGGAAATCTAAGGAATTACAAGCTAAGGTCACAACTTCACCCCACACAGGCATTCTGTCGAACACCTGGCGTGCTATGTTTCATCAAACTAGCTACCCTTCTCTCTTTGGTCTTAATGGTCACGACAATTTGTCGACCGTGAACACACAGGTGCATATGCACCTCTGTCGAGGTATGCACAAATATAGCCTCTCCAGATCCACCCAAAAGGGAATAAAACAGAAAAGGACGTCCAAGCTAGAAGCAATCCTACATATGTATATGCGAATTAATCATAACAAGGATTTAAGCATAAGTTCTCAATAAGGTCGCACGTGGCGCAAAGAGATATGTCTATTTTACGCACAACTTATGCAGTCGAAACCCACAATCACATGCTAATATATTTAGGTGTAAATCTACAATCCTTCTATCGATATCATGCAGATTACCAAAATCATCACTAATGTCTTAGCGAGAATCATAAAGCACAAATATATTAAACCAAATCATATGGTGCCAACCAAAGAGATAAGACAGTCACTTTAAATAATAAAGGGTTCCATTATAACCTTAGAGAAAATATTCAGTTCATGATTATTAAACCAAATACAAGTAGCAGTAAAGAAAACATTTATAGATTACAAAATAAGAGAAAACAAATGGATAAGAGGAAACTCTGTCAAAGCCCTTCCATCTCCATGCATTTCGCTCAAATCAAGCTTTCCAATCCGTGTCGCTCATTGCTTGTGTCGCTCCAAGGATATGCCAGACTTCTCCCTAATCTACCAAATCTATATTTACAAACATGAGAAAGGAAGAGAAATTACAGAGAAAAACTAATTTAAGCTAAGCTATCCTATTCTAAGGTCTGTGTTGTGAGATCCCTCGAAATGCAGAGGCCTCTCTATGCTTTTTACGCCTTCCCTCCTTTGCTAGGTCAAAATCGAGTCAAGTCTACCTGGGCACCGGAGGTCGCGCTGCGGTACGACCAATAGACTTAAGGGTGGCGCTGCGGCGCCACGTGTGCTTGGAAAACCCGGAGCTCGCACTGCGGCACGAGTCTACATAGAGGCAGTGGCGCTGCGGTGCCATGGTGCTGTCAGGCTGGGTCAGGGAGGTGGCGCTGTGGTGCGAGCTTTAAGCTGCCCTTTGGCGCTACGGCGCGACAATGTGAAATATGCCCGTTTTGCCCTTAAATGCTAGAAAACACCTACAAAGCTCTACAATTCATTTTTTAAGCACAATAATACTATAATCATACAAAACAGTATAAAATCTACGAAAACAGGTAACTATTTAAGTTATAAAGTATCCGATTCGCGGGTACAAATCCCACTCATCAGTTATCTACAACGATGCTTCAGGCAAAAGGTTAGGATGTGTTCTCATGCAACATGGGAAAGTCATAGCCTATACCTCATGACAACTCAAAGAATATGAGAGGAATTATCCTACTCATGATCTGGAGTTGGAAGCAGTCGTTTTTGCGTTGAAAATCTGGAGGCACTAGCTGTATGGGGAGAAAGTGGAGATTTATACGGATCATAAAAACCTCAAATATTTCTTCACCCAAAAGGAACTCAACATGCGGCAATGACATTGGCTCGAGCTATTGAAAGATTATGACAATAGCATTCAATATCATTCTGGAAAAGCAAACGTGGTAGCTGACGCATTGAGTAGAAGATCGTACGCAGGTACGAGTGCGATGTTGTTAACGCAAAGACCCATTTTGTACGACTTACAAAGGATGGAGGTAGAGTTAAAGGCTCCAAGTACCCACGTGATGATATCAAACATATGAGTAGAACCGACTTTAATCGATAAAGTTAAAACTGCTTAAGCCACAGACCAAGAGCTGATACGTATGAAGAAGAAAGTACAAGAAGGTGTTATTCCAGAAGCAAGAATCAATGAAGAAGGAATACTTCGAGTCAATTCCAGACTTTGTGTTCCTAACGATTCTGACTTAAAACATAGAATCATGATGGAGGCACACAACACACCGTTTGCAATCCATCCTGGAAGTACTAAAATATATCATGATCTTCGACATATATTTTGGTGGAGCAATATGAAGAGAGAGATTGCAGAGTTTATCTCAAGGTGTTTAACCTGTCAACGTGTCAAGGCGGAGCATCAAGTACCAAAAGGTCCATTGCAACCACTTGAAATTCTAGAATAGAAGTGGGAACACATTACCATGGATTTCGTTATGGGTCTTCCCAAGGTTTCTCAAGGCATAGATGCGGTTTGGGTTATTGTTGATAGATTAACCAAGTCTGCTCATTTCTTGCCGATACGGAAGACTTATTCCCTTGAACGTCTTGCTCGTATGTACGTGAATGAAATAGTGAGATTGCATGGCATGCCAGTATCCATAGTTTCGGATCGTGACCCAAGATTTACTTCACGATTTTGGGTTAGCTTGCAGAAAGCTATGGGCACAAATTTACGATTTAGTTTGGCATACCATCCTCAAACGGACGGGCAATCAAAAAGGACTATTCAAACTCTTGAAGATCTATTAAGACTCTGTGTCCTTGATTTCAAAAGAAGTTGGGATAAGTATTTTCCATTGGTGGAATTCTCTTACAACAACAGTTATCAATAAAGTATAGGCATGGCTTCATTCGAGGCGTTGTATAGATAAAAATATCGTTCTCCAGTATGCTGGGACGAGCTAGGTGAAGTAACGTTGTTGGAACCAGAATTGGTACGCATGACTACAGAAAAGATCCAAATAATTCGTCAACGTATTCAAACCTCACAAGATCGATAAAAGAGTTATGCAGATCTTCATCGAAAGGACGTGGACTTTAATATTGGGGATCATGTATTATTACGTATTGCTCCATAGAAGGGAGTTACAAGATTTGGGAAGAGAGGAAAGCTCAATCCACGATTTGTTGGTCCATTTGAGATTCTTGACCAGTATAGACTCGCATTACCTCCAAGCATGTCTCGTGTTCATAATGTTTTTCACATATCTATGCTTCGTAAATATGTGAAAGTATTGAGTTAGAACAAGACGAGATATATTTGAATATTCTTGTTGTCACGATGGTGCAGCTATTTGTTAACAGAAAACAGTCGGATGTATGAGTTTTTATAAATAACGACGTAATTGTTACCGTTAACACTGTTTAGTTAAAATACAGTAATATGCGTGGTTGCACAGCAGGACACGGTATTGTACAGTATTTTTAAATTATTAATTCTTACGTAAGAAGACACTACTCAATAATTGTTACAGTAATTATTGTTCAATATTTTATTTTATTGGTTCAATAATTGTTGCGTTGATATTTTATATTATTGTTGTTTCAATAATTGTCACTGCACAGTATTTTCCATTATTAGATCAATAATTCATATTATTTGAATAATATTATTAGATAATATTGTTGGCAATTTCTAAGGAAGTTCTGTCTAAGGAGAGGTTTGGTCACCTAATTGCGCGCCAGTAAGGAGAAATCCTTATCAGAAAGCCCCATCTTTCCTGGGAACGTCCTGGTTGTCATTATTATGATTCTGTAATATTATTTGTAAATAATTAATTATTGATTTATATGATAAGAAAATATTTATTTTATGTGGATATAAATGGAGAAATTTTTAAAAAAGTGACAATTGTTGAAAATTAATATTTTATCTTTTCTGATAAAATAATTCATTTAATTATATTATTATAATATTACATTATAATAGTATAATGTGATAATATAATTGTATAATTTTTATAATTTAAATGGTAATATTATTATATTTTTTTGGCATGTGAATTAAATGGAGTAAAGATGATCAAATTGAATTAGTTTTCAAATTGAATTTGAATTCTTTTATTTTCTTCAAAAACAAGTGATAAATGGGGTGGGTGAGCAAAGTTGGAAAAGCTTGATTCAAGTTAGGTGTGCTGGGAGAAAAAATCACCCGTATGAAAGATTTGTCAGGAATGGTGGCCTAACATTTCCCTATAAATAGGGTGCTTAGTTAGAAATGAAAATCACACCAGAAACATAAGTTTTCTCTCTCTATATTATCGAGCGTATTATTGTGAGTATTTTTCTTGAGTATAAGAATACTTTGAGCGTAGTTTTTCTGCAAGATTTTCTCAGAATAATATCCGATATTTTAGTCAAATCTAGTTTCTACTAAGGTAAAGGATATTATTTTATTGCTTCTATAATTCCTGAAATGATTAGAAATTTCGTTTCATCAAATATCATTTCATAGGAATATTGGTCTGAACTTTTTATCAAGTTTGGAACTGTCGACGTCGGGATTTTTATTTGTCCCTTTTCGTTACCTATTTTTTTGTGTTCTCATGTTAGGTGAGATTTGTTTGAAAAAACAAGTGAAAAAGGTCCGACATGTATAATGTCGACGATGGACTGTTAAGAGTCGCCAATTGGTTTTTTATATGGTTGTATCAACACAACCGAGAAAAGGTTTGCACATTGACCCAGTGATGTGACACTGCTAAACGGGTCTGTGAAATCGAGATTCATTAGGGTCTGGGGACTTGCTTATGCGGAGGGAAGGTGTTAGGCACCACCCGACATCCGTGTTGCCACGGTGACCGCCACTTTTCAAGAAACTGTTATATGATGTGTGTGTGTGTGTGTGTGTGAGTCAATGTGCTGTTATTTGAAAGTAGTGCTATGCCTCGTTCGCACCTATATACATAGGGTTTGAATTTGTATAAATATTCAGTTTTAACAAGATATAACAGTGATGTTTTGAAAGAGGTTTTTCAAACCCTGTGCTCAATAGTAATTGAGGCCTTTGATACTTTTATTTTATTAAATGTATGGCTTGATTGCAAAAATTTTCAAGATGCGAAGCATCTTCGAGAAAATAATATACAAAGCAGTGCCAAACTCCTCATGGGTATGAGAACCATATGAGAAAATCCAACACCGTGAATAAATTTACAAGCTGCTTACAGCTGAAAAGGTCCATCACGGGAACCGAATATAGATTCAGTGGACTGAATCTGTGATCATATAATTCCTAGGCTCACATGATGCCGCAATTGATATAATTACAGTAAGCAGGTGTATATATATATATATATATATATATATATATATATATATATATATATATATATATACACACACACACACACACACACACACACACACACACAGACATGATCGACCACCACGAAGCACCTCCATGGGGGATCGAAAATGTAATTAAAGCTATAAAAGCGATCAACCGCCACGGAGGAAACTCCAGGCGGGATGAAATGTACAGAAAGCTGTAAAAACGGTCAACCGCCACGAAGTAAACTCCAGGCGGGACGATATATATATATATATATATATATATATATATATATATAAGCGTGTAAACGCACCAGATATAGAATCCAAGCTCATCGGACAAAGTCCAACAACAGTTAATATATATAAGTATATATATTAAAGCAGTAAACGCACCAGATGTAAAATCCAGGCTCACCGAACAAAGTTCATATATATATATATATATATATATATATATATATATATATATATATATAAGAAAGCTATTAAACGCTCCAGACATAAGTCTAGGCTCAATCAAGGCATAACTCGATAATGTTAGTCCATATATGAAAATATATACATATATATAAGTATATATATACAAACTGAAATTAAATCACAGACCGAAGTTCGGGCCTACACACGCAACACGACTCTCAACGTGAAGAATAATGTGTGCAAAGATGAAGAGAAAGGCTTGGAAATGTGTAAGAAGGCTTACAGTGGGCTGCCAAAGAAGACTTTAATAACTTGAAATGGATGAACACTCGACTCCCGCCAGTAAAAATTAGCTATATATGAGCTTACAAGTGTTTAAAATGAGAAAGTACTTAGTTTGGGGTGTGTACAGAGCAAATTGGATAGGGCTTCCTTGCCTTTTCTCTTTTTAAAATAGCCATCCCAAGCTCTCTATTTATAAAGGGGGGAGCCGCAGGCTGCGGCTAGGCTGCAGGTGTACCTGCAGCTAGGCCACAAGTGTACTTGCGGCTGCCCGGGGTGCCCCGAGCTTCGCGGGTCCCGTCGTCTCGAAGTACGTGCACGCATGCAACGTGATGTCTGCTCAAACTTTTAGAATTGCAATCTGGGCATCTGACTGAGGTATGTAAGACCTATTTAGGATCGCCGTTGTCGAGAGTTACGCAATGACATGGGATTAGAGGTTGTACAAAGTCAGGAAGATGCCCTCCGGTCTTCAAGCTTCAAATTCTATCTGTTACCCTACGTAATAGTCACTCGGGATTGGTTTTCCTTGGCTCTTGTGGGACATTGCTGTATAGAAATGTATGTCTAAAGTGTTTAGACGGCGTGATGTGGCGTCAAGGTGGCAAGATGATGACTTTGCCCCTCATCGGGGTTATCTCCAGTTTGGGCTGATAAAGCAGACTTTGCTCAGGGTTATCTCTAAGATTGGACTGCTGCAAGTGTTGAAGGCCCTCAATGTCATCTTTGAGGTGTGTCTGTCTTCTTGGTGTTATTGCCAGGTTTTGTACTGAGTGCCTCGGTGTAAGCACTGAGGTTGAAGCTGATTGCATGCATTTAAAACAAGCATTTTCGGGGTTATCTCTGAAACTGCAACTGCCTTCCATGGGGTCATCTCCAAGGTTGGAATCTGCTATTCCCAGTGTTGGGACTGAGACTGAATATCTCGGGGTTATCTATGGGATGAATCGGTCTTCTCAGGTGGAATTTTTGGTATTAAAACTGCTGGCCTCAGGGTTATCGCCGAGGTTCTCGGTGTGTGTTTCGGGGTTGAAACTGAGCTTCCGGTAGTATCCGGACTGGATGTGAGTTGTCTTCCAGGGTTATGTCTGAAAGACGAATATGCCCTCCTACAATGTCAGTAACAGGTGTGCAGAAAATTTCGAGTGTCTACAGATGCCCCACTTTATCATATTCATGCAATGCAATGGCATGGATAGGATAAAGAATCCTAGACACTTGAAATGCAACAAGATAAACATGATGCTATATGGAGCAACATGATGTAAGTGTATGATGCATATGGATGATGCATATGGATTGATTTTCCACATGCTGCGGATGATTGTCGGCTCCCTGTTGCTTCTATCGGTGATGGTAATGACGACAAGCTTGGATGTGTGATCCAAACCTATTAGGATGTTGACATTGGGGCTATCATCAAAGTCCTTAATCCTGGATACAGACTTTACTCCAAAGATGTGTCTCTTGTGTACAAGAGATCTGTGGGGATAAACCTTTGTCTGTTTGAGGATGTGTATAACATATTCCATCATTGATCCTCCCCGATGATGTTGATCCTCCTTGGTTTGTATCGCCAGGACGTATCAATGTTCTATTGGATTTACTGCCAACAGTATGTGTTGTCAGGGCTGCCCGACCTTCATTGACGTGTGAACCAACGGTTGACCATGCGTTGTAACCCCCGCCAGGGATGCATTTGATCCTCTGTTAACGTGTATATAGACGGATGAACTCCCCACTAGGGATGCATGCCAAGGCTGCTTGGCCTTTGTTGATATGTGTATCAACTGATGCAATCATCTTATGGCCTCTGATGTGACGTTGGGTTTACCTACCAATGGCTGAACTGACGTTAAGGCTGCTTGACCTTCATTGACATGTGCATCAACGGAAAGTATGCGTTGTAACCCCCGCCGGGGATCCTTTGGATCATCACTGATGTGTGTATCCGCGAAACATGCGTTGTAACCCCCACCGAAGATCTGTTAGATCATCGCTGATGTGTGCACCAGCGGAACATGCGTTGTAACCCCCGTCGGGGATCTACTTATGGACAGATAACCATGCGTTGTAACCCCCGCCAGAGATCTGTTTATGGAGATTAGGGCAACGACCCTGAATTGACGACATTGGACTTCTATGCGGTATTGCCGAATGTGATCTGCAATGACTTGGATCATCGGTATAGTATACCCTGTGTTTAGGTGAACACCAATAAATGATATGAAAGCCACAGTCGGGCCCAGAAAAACCACGATTTCAGGCTATTCCGCTCAATCGCGTAGCATTTTTATCCCTGATTTGGCCTTTTTAGCTTGTGAGAACTCCTTTACAACTCAAACTGGACGGAGCCAGAGGGGTGGGACCCAATATGGGTGTCGCAGGTACACTTGTAGTAGCCGCAGGTGGACCTGCGGCCAGCCGTGGCTACTAAATGCCTGCAGGTTGCTTTCATAAGTCATTTTTAAGTTGCGTCACGAAGGAAATTTGAGAGCTCTTCTTCAGATCTGCTGAGTTTGGACGTCTTTCTACAAATTCTATCACCGTACAAGTGTTCTACACTGTCCTGGTAACGTATGCATGTACTCTTTTCCAGTTTTTATCCGTTGGAAAATGACCTATCACATGAAATGCATCTAAGCACATAGTAGTGTTTATGTATGCTCAAATGACTTGATAAAAAATATTCAACATAGTAAATGTCAGTATTAAACCATGCTGAACATAATGATGTAAAAAAATTGACTTTTGAAATAGTCAAATTGGCACCTTTTTCTGCTATTTCTTATCCTATTTGAGGAAAAATGAGCAAAGGTGAAAAAGCAAAGTAATCCTGGTAATTAAGCTACCCTTATGGATTGATGACTTTGATTTTTTAATGTAAATAGTATTTATATAACTGTGGGCAGGTGTGCTACTGAATGGCCACCTAGTCATGCCTATGTGCATGTGGATAGTCCTATTTACAGAGAAAACTGTAGAAAAATTTTCCAAAATGTAGGCATTGAGTAGTCATGCATATTTAACTCTACTATAGACGTATGTTAAAATAATGCATGCATGCATGTAGTCATAAAATGCATTTTGAAAAGCTCCAGGTTAGAAGATACCACACCCTTTCTGAGGTGATTTGGAGACTTGTTGTCCAAATATTATGGATCCGGATCAGCCGAGTAGTTCCCACAGGATCACTTCTGGTGTACGGAAGAGGGCTTCTGAAGTGCCTCGACCTCATTTCGTTTGACAGCCTCGTCGGTTGGTGGAGGTGGTGATACGTCCAGTTCGGGTTGATGTATCAGACGTCGAGGACAAGGAGGAGGATGTTCCAGTTGCAGACCCCGCTCCTACTGTGCATATTCCCCATAGGGACCCCCCGAGTATTCAGGTGGCAAATCCAGAGCTTCTGGGTGATTTGAGTAGACATCCCTCGATGTATTTGCACGCTAACGAGGTATAAAGTTTAGATCTTAATCTTCCTTCTTTCCTATTGATGAGGAGTAAAGGATTCTGATGTCAATCTGCATTTTGTAGGTTCCCGGTTTTACATAGCCTCGAGAGAACTGGTTCAGCATTCACACCATGTACTAGGCTCTGCATCCTGACTATAGAGCGATTGTGCATGACTGGGGATTTAGAGCATTCTTTTCCAACCTTCCCCGCCGTTGTCCCTGGGGTTACCTCAGGGCATTGTCTGAGCGCTGGTTTCACCAGACTCAGTCTCTCCATTTACTGGACTGTGACGTAATGATGACACCGATGGATTGGCAGTTTATCACAGGTATAGAGTTTGGAGGGGCGCTAGTACCTTGCATGACTGATATTACCCCCACTGCCGTCAGATCCTTGTTAGGAGTTCCGGTAGAGGCGCTCATGGGCAGGACTGTCCGTACGGGTCTTTTGAGCGTAGATGCTATGAGTGGGCTATTGAGTGAGCCCATACCAGCTGATGTTAGAGTCAGGGATTGCATTCTTCAGTGATTGTTCCTAATCATCATCAGGGGCTGCTTTCTAGCAGATAACTTTTCTACGGTGTCGTTCGCTTTGATCAATGCCACGTGACATGTGGACCTTATAGGAGAGTATGATTGGGGCTCCTACACCTTTGCCTATTTCCTTAGGGGCATGCGTATGTGCTCGCAGGGCTTGACCGAGGCTTGGTTAGGATTTTACCCATTTTTGCTGGTAAGTATTTTTCTTGTCATTTACCATGTACAGGTTAAGAGTGTTAACTGACAGCAGGTGTTTGCCTTTGTGTTGGTAATTTAAGGCCTATGAGAGGCTCCCATGTTTACGTCCTGTGAGTGTATTAGGGTTGGATACCTACCCACGAGGACGGCGATGGCATCATTCCATATTGGCGGAGGTCCTCGTAGCTGAGGGTTTCACTCATTGTCGCCTACAGTTGGAGTTGTTGACAGCAGATGTCATCACATGGATTCCATATTCTGGGGAGAATTTGGCCATTGGATTTGAGGATGGGTACCCGACTGGTGTCGAGTACGTAATTTCCACCCGTAGAATTCCTCTCTTCACAGATGGAGGATGGGAGCTTTATTTAGGAGAGCGTACTATTAGGAGCATCACAGGAGAGATCCGTATACCGATCTTGCATTCTTTTAGGCGTTATTGGCCTGTGGCGCAGTCACCCGTCATTGATATCCCATTGTTAGGTGTTGACAGTTTTGTATTGTCAGAGGGTCCTTGCACTCATGATGTATTCCAGCATTGGTGGATCCCTCGTACCATTGGAGCCCAGACCCGCGCCACTCAGTTCATGGGGGATATGGTTCTAGGATCCGTGATGATGACGAATTGGCTAGCCTGTGTCTGAGATCCGACTCATGTGACACAGATTGACAGCTTGACCCAGCGACTGGACCGGGCATATTTCTTTATCCGATATTTGGGCAGAGATCTAGCAGAGGCAGATTCATTTGATCCTTCCAGCGTAGTTGCTGGCCCCTCAGATGACCCTTTTGGCTTTGTCGGCATAGATCCTCCTTTGTATAGGCCTGACATCCCTGTTGATAGAGATCCAGTGACTCAGGAGGAGTTACATCAGGTGGACAGGATTGATGATGTAGATATTGACACAATTGTCTTCTTCTGATGTGTATTCTCGTTATCTCTTTTGATAGGCCTCTTGTTAGATATTGGGTGGCTGTACCCCATTCTCGCTATATCTTTTGCTAGGCCTCTGTTAGTAGTAGGGCGTCTGTACCCCATTTTCCTATATTTTTAGCTGTACAGAGATGATGTATATATATGATGATATACTTAGGAATGTATGTACAATTTTCCATTCCCTATATCATATTGCCATCTATTATCTGTTATGCATGTATCATGTTATGCATATGTATGTATGTCCAGATATATTCAGCATTGACCCCTGGATTGTATTATGATACGGCCCACACAGATGTCTTCTTCGACAGTCAGCTGCATAGATCACACCCTGCCATTATTGGTGGCATCCCATCTGTGATATTGGTATAATAGTATGTCACCCCCAGATAGGGTGACCGTAGATTAGCTGTTACAGCATACCATGACCCTTTTGATGTTTCAGGTTCCTACAGGATTTGTGGAGGGCATGCTGGAGCATTGGGTACCAGAGAGGCAGGTTTTTCAGTTTTGGACCCAAGAGTTGACTCCGACTTTGGAGGAGTATGCACATTTGACGATGCTATCACTTAACAGACCTTACGTGCATATGGCCATTGGTGACATGAGCCGTCAGTTTATGACTCTCACCGGGCTGAGGCGGAGAGTTGTGCAAGATGAGATCACATCCGGTCATGTGATATCCCATCGTTTTTTGATAGACAGATTTGGCTATGAGGAAAGCTATGCTCGGTATTCTGGGGATTTCACTATACCAGAGGACCAGTGGCATTTGGCCAGAGTGGATGCATTGATGCTGTGTGTATTATCATATGTGTACATGCCACGATACATGGATGAGTTGGACATCGGCGTTATTATGGCAGTGAGAGCTCTCAGGGAGGGTCGTACCATCATTCCGATGATCATGGTAGAGACACTAAGGTCGGCCACATTCTGCAGTACTTACCCTACAGGGGTATTCACAGGTAGTTCAGTCATGCTGTACATATGGTTTATGTCACACCTGAGACCGATTGGCACATTTAGATGACACGGGTATTGTTTCACCTATGAGATAGCTATGTCATATTCCTTCCATCCTATAGAGTGTACAGATCTAGCATCTTGGTCCGTTTTCCTAGCTGGGATTGGAGATCCATTTGCTATCTTGCCATGTATAGGGCTCAGTTAGCCCTACAATTTCGTTACTCATGCTCCGGGCATGGATTATCTCCCTCTGGCTGGTTTGAGGGGCATGACTACCTAGCACCCACTGGCCATAATGTCCCAGTTTGACCAGTTCCAGGACTTTCATCCTTTTGATGGGGCGTTAGGTCAGCGCTTAGCTTCCCGCCATCTATTAGCAGAGGACCGATCCCGTGTGTATGCTTGTTGGGATCAGCGTGAGATAACTGCTTTTTCTATTAGCCATCTGGGTTATTCGCTAGAGTATTCTGTGTGGATGGAGACAGAGACTTCATCGGCTACGGTAGTATCCACAGTGCTGAGCATTGCTTCAGATGGTGGAGAGCCCATGGAGGATATTGATTCTCACACCGAGGAGGAGCTATTTACTGGGTTGCCAGCAACTCTCTTAGATTCTCCAAGTACTAGCACTGTCGTGATTCAGCATTCAGCATAGTACTTTGAGCAGAGTCTTCATCTGATGACTTGTGAGAGAGATCAGGCTAGAGCCCTGATGTTGACAACTCTTGATGGGAGAAATGCAGCTCTGTTAGAGAGAGATGAGGCATTAGCTCGTAGAGATGCCGCTGTTATTAAGCGGGATGAGGCCAGATAGCCAGAGATGCAGTGATAGTTGAGCGGGATAGAGCCATGTCTGCCCGAGATGTAGCCATCACAGATAGCACTACAGTGAGGTCCCTTACCACTGGCATGCTTGCCGAAATGAGTGCATATATCGATGAGCATCGCGTCACCATGCAGATGGCCTCGGACTTGCTGACTCGTATGGATATCCTTGTACAGGAGACCACAACATTACCTCCTTCTCCTTAGAGAGATGCCATATTAGATCTGCTAGCTCGTATGCATACCGATCTGTAGATAGCCTTGTATTTTCCTGCACAGACTAGCTTAGCCATTTTGTCATGTACAGTTTATATTGTGTATATCAAACAGTATTACATATAGCAGGGAAATATATATTTTTGATCACTTCCCTTTTAGATATGCTTGAATACTTGGTCGATATTTGCCTACTTCTTTAGGGCTTGTGATCTTGATGTATTCTGACCTCCTCTTTGCTGGATGGACATTTAGTTATCTCTGGATAGTTCAGAATGGATCATGGATCTGTATATATCCCTACCATCTTTGGTGTCTTGGGACTGGTTTCTGTATGGAAATGTGGAGAGGAGTGTGGCTTTCCTCTCTGAGATTGACCGTACCACAGATGGTTGTCAGTACTCCTATTTAGGAGGAGACTAGTTAATTCCATCTCTTATGGATTGGTGTTGCTCTTTGAGGTACAATCGCAGCTTAGATGGTCACCGAATCTCCTATTTAGGAGGAGTTCAGGTAATTCCATCCCTTTGGTTTGAAGCCAATGAAATGTGATGGACTGAAGTTTGATCCCAGTACCGTTGACAAGTATTTATGTTTTGGTAGGGGGTTAGACTGAACCATGAATGGCTGCCTACGTACTCCTGTTGAAGAGGAGATTAGGTCTGCGTAGTTCGAACCTGGTGTAAGAGGTTCAACGCTGTTTATGGCAGAAAAGGTGTAGGAATGTTTTTGTTATTTTTATTTTTGTAAGGAAAAGGGTGTAGAAGTGTTTTTGTTGTTTTTGTTTTATTGCGACTGGGCCATATAAAATATGGTTGCCTACGTACTCCCGTGTATCAAGGAGATCAGGTCGACGTAGTTCGCCCCTCAGGACGACTTGAAAATCGTGATCCCATGTGCAGGGTAAACTGCGGGGAAGAATGATTAATCCCATGTACAGGTCAAACTATAGGGAAGAAAGTTTAATCCCATGTGCAAGATAGACTGCGGGGAAGAGAAAGTTTGATCCTAGGTTGAGGATAAACTGCAGGTGTGAAAAGTTTGATCCCATGTTTGGGGGGACAAACTGTAAACGCGAGAGGTTCAATCCCTAGTGGCATGACTAAAGTTGTAAGAGCGCAGTGAAGCCAGGCTGCTGGCTTAAAGTGTATGTTTCCCTGAGGGGCAAACTGTGGAAAAGAGTTGTATGTGGTAAAGGGTTAAAGAACCGAAATGACTGGGAATCTGATGATCTAATACCAGGATATTTGTTTGATGGTAACTTCAGACATAGTACCGTTTCACGGTGTCCGAGTTGATGAGTTGTGGAAATTCATCGCCATCCATTTCCTGCAATCTGAGCGCACCTCCTGTCAATACCTCCTTGATAATAAACGGGCCTTCCCAGTTAGGAGCGAATTTTCCCTTAGACTGATCTTGGTTGTCGATGATCTTCTTCAAAACCAAATCATGTTGTTTAAACTGTCGTACCCGAACTTTTCTATTGTAGGATCTGACGATCCTTTGTTGATATAACTAACCATGGAAGATAACCGTGGTTTGCCTTTCATCTATTAGAGACAATTGGTGATACCTGTCTTGTACCCATTGGTCTTCATCCAGTAGAGCGTCCATCAACACTCTGAGGGATTCCATTTCTACTTCTATGGGGAGTACTGCTTCCATCCCATAGGTTAATGTGTAGGGGGTTGCCCTAGTTGAAGTGCGCATTAACGTTCTATAGGTTAACAGAGTAAGAGGCAATAGGTTAGGCCATCCTTTGTGGTTGGCGGACATCTTTTGCATGATCTTCTTGATATTTTTGTTAGCCACTTCGACAGCACCATTCATCTTTGGATGGTAGATGACGGAGTTAAGGTGTTTGATGTGGAATTTACTGCATAACTCCTCTATCATTTTGTTGTTGAGGTTCTTAGCATTGTCTAATACAATCACCTCTGGTTGTCCATATCGACAAATGACATTGTTTCTGATAAAAGCAATGATGACTTCTTTGGTAACCCTAGGGAAGGAGTCTGCTTCTATCCACTTGGTAAAGTAGTCGATCATAGTGAAGATAAAGCGATGTCTATTATTGACTTTAGGCTCGATGGGCCTGATCACGTCCATTCCCCACATTGAGAAGGGCCAAGGCGAACTCATATTGTGGAGCTCCTGTGGAGGGGCATGGATAGCATTCCCATAAATTTGGCACTAATAACATCTCTTGACGTGGTCATTGTAGTCAGCCTTTAGAGAAAGCCAATAATGTCCTGTTTTGAGGATCTTCTTTACAAGTAAAGGGCCGCTCATGTGTGGGCCACATACTCCACCATGGACCTCATCCACGAGTCTCTGAGCTTGATCCTTATCCAGGCATCTAAGGAGACCTAATCCTTCATCTCTCTTGTAGAGTGCATCTCCGCTTAGGTAAAATTTCATAACTAGTCGATGAATCCGCCTTTTCTCAGTCAGGCTCGCCTCAGCGGGTGTAGATCCATCTCGTAATTACTCCTTGATATGCTGATACCAAGGTTGTTGGATGGGAGGTAGCTCATCCGATACTTCTCCAACATAGTTCTCATAGGCTGGTGCCTTTTGTAGGGCTAATGTGACGCTTGACATGTGTTCCTTGTCAGGTATGTGAATTAAGGAGGCCAAAGTTGCTAATGCGTCTACGAAGTCATTCCTATTACGAGGAATGTGTAGAAAGGAGATCTCTTCGAACTCCGAATCCATCTGTAAAACTTGCCGATGGTAAGCCAGCAAATGTAGCTCTTTGGTTTGATAGATTCCTGTGGATTATTTGACTACCAACTCTGAATCTCCAGAGACAGTTAACCGCCTGATGCCCATTGAACGGGCAAGTTTTAGCCCTATGATATAGCCTTCATACTCAGTTGTGTTGTTGGTGATGACAAACTGCAATTTGACGTCGACGGGATACTGTTCCCCCGTACCGAATACTAAAACTGCCCCAGCTCTAGAACCTTCCATATTAATAGCTCCATCAAAATGCATGTTCCATGTTTGACGTGTATCGTACTGATGGTGTTGCTAAATTGTCATTACCCCTTCATCGGGGAAGTAAGTTTCCAAGGGTTTGAAATCCCCTGAAGGTGCAGCGGCCAATTGATTCGCAATTCCTTGACCTTTAATAAACTTTTGCGTCACGTAAACAATGTCAAATTGTTGCAGAATCAACTGCCATCTGGACAGCCGACAATTCAGTATGGGCTTACTGAACATATACTTAAGAGGATCCACGCGGGATATAAAATGGGTTGTGTGCCCATGGAGGTAATGTTGTAACCTCATGGCAGCCTATGCAAAAGCACAACAAGTCTTCTCAATCAGAGTATACTTGTGTTCACTACTGCTGAATCTTTTACTGAGGTAATAGATAGCTCGTTCTCGGCCTCTATTGTCTTTCTGACCCAACATGCAGCCCATGGCATTGTCACTTATGGATAGGTACATGAACATGGGAACATCATCCTTGGGTGGTACCAAAATAAGAGCTTTGACTAGCTGATCTTTGATTGTAAGGAAGACCTTCTGGCACTCATCATTCCATTTCATGGAGGAGTTCTTCCTTAACAGCTTGAAGATAGGCTCACAGGTTGCTGTGAGTTGAGAAATGAACCTACTAATGAAGTTGACTCTTCCCAAAAATCCTCGTATTTCCTTCTCTGTTTGAGGAATGGGCATTTCCGTAATGGCCTGGATTTTGGTGGGATCCAGGACAATCCCTTTGTGGCTGACTAGAAATCCTAGCAACTTTCCTGATTTAACGCCAAAGGCGCACTTGGCTGGATTCAACTTCAAATTGTACTTACGCAACCTGTTGAAAAACTTTTTGAGATGGTTTAAGTAGTCTTGCTCCCTTTGGGATTTGACAATGATGTCATTTACGTAGATCTCTATCTCCTTGTGCATTAAGTCGTCGAAAAGCCATCATAGCTCTCTGATAAGTAGCTCCGGCATTGATGAGGCCGAAAGACAACCGTCTATAGCAAAAGGTTCCCCAAGGCGTGATGAATGTAGTTTTCCCACGATCCTCTTCAGCAATCATGATTTGATGGTACCCCGCAAAGCAATCAGCGAAGGAGTACATGCCGTACTGAGCAGTATTGTCAATGAGAATGTGGATAAATGGCACGTGAAAGCCATCTTTAAGGAAAGCTTTATTCAGATCTTGATAATCCACACAAACTCGCACCTTTCCTACAGGCTTAGGCACAGGAACGATGTTGGATATCCATTCAGGATAGGTGGACACCATGATAATACCAGCTTGAAATTGTTTCACAATTTTTTCTTTCACCTTTAAGCTTCACTCAGGTTTTAATTGCCTGAGTTTCTGCTTGACTGGCTTGAATCCCTCTTTGTTAGGAAGGCGATGAAGGACAATGTCAGTGGACAAACCCATCATGTCTTCATGAGACCATGCAAACACATCCTGGAATTGGGTTAGTAGCGTAACCATGTCATTCCTCTAGTTTGGAGTAAGGTCTGAACCAATCTGGATTAACTTAGGGTTTTCTAAGGTTCCGAGATTGAAAGAGGTGGTTTGATCAAGGTTGGGTTTAGGTTTGTCTTCGACCCATTCTTTGATCTCCGGAGGCACCTCAATGTCCTCTTGTATTTTCATTAAGTCTGAGTCCAACTTTTCATCAAAGTTACAATCCTTGTGGAGAAGAGGCATCTTATCTGCAAGTACATGCATATCTAAGTTCAGAGTCCTAAAACAAAATATGCTTTCACTTAATATATATAAAACTGTTTAATCATACAAAGTGTTAGCATGTATGGACAAAACAACTGCTAATACTGTACAGAAAAGTAAGCAGTTATGATATCTACAGGGCAGAAAGAAGTCCTGCCCATTTTACCCTTGTCGACCAATGCAAGGAGTGCTACTCCAATTGGCAAGGACAAAGTCCTAGTGGACAGCAGTGATGGAGGGGTTGTCATCGTCCTCCTTCTCCCAAATGATGACCGTTATGTCTCATCGTCTGGGGTGTATCTATTTGTATGTTCATCATGGACAATGATGCGTATTCCTGACATCATTCGGACGATGTCTTGTTTGATTCTTCGTTCCTCTTCTTCCACCTTGGGATCTGGAACAAAGATTTCCTTATCCTTTACAAGTATCGGCTTAGGAAATAACATAGCCATTATGTTGGCTGGCACCTTTACCGGAGATGGTGCGTACTTTGGATTTACAGATGGAGATAATAGCCGTGTGGCTGAAGTGGAAGGAATCTGCTTATGCTTATGTGGATTCCTGTGACTAGAACTGGCAGAATAGCCTAGTCCGGCTATCCCAATTTGATTGGACACTTGGATTGGGTACTTAATACCCTGATGCTCTTTACCCAGCCCTTGTCCCGACTGGTGTCCCAATGACATCGTTTCTTGAGTAGCTGCCATAACTTCGACAGAAATCTTTGGTACGGGAAATGGCGTCCCAATAGAATGGTATTGAGTGTTGCTTACTTCCAAAGCATGAAAACTGACCGGCTCAACATCGAAATTGACATTGATGAGTGGAAGGTCACCATGTTGAGGACATTTTGGTTCAGCGTTTACTGTGACTAGGCTATTGTTGATAATGTATTTAAGTTACTGATGAAGGGTGGAGGGGACTGCCCCGGCCATATGGATCCACGGTCTTCCTAGAAACAGGTTATATCCTGTATCTATTTTGAGCACGTGAAAAGATACACAAAATGTATGGGGACCAATCTCAATTGGCAGCTCAATCTCTCCGACTGAATTCCGACAGGATCCATCAAAAGCTTTGATGATCGTATGGCTACTTCGGATCCGCTTGAGATTGACATTCATATTTAGTAGTGTAGCATAAGGACAGATATTCAGAGATGAACCTCCATCTATAAAGACTCCAGCTAACATGAATCCAGAGGATAAAACCACAATGTGTAACGGCTTGCAATGACCGGTCCCTTCGGGCGGTATGTCATCATCAGTGAAAGAGATCACATTGTTGTTGAAAATGTGATCAACCAGATGTTGAAATTTTTCGACATCCACTGATTTCGGCAAGTAGGCTTCTTCCAAAACCTTTAGTAGGATCTTCTTGTGATCCTCGAAAGTTAAAACTAAGTTTAATATTGAAATTTGAAGTGGAGCTTTTCTTAAGCTTAGAACCACCTTGGCTTCATTATGACCCATAGCACGGAGGAATTTCTCAATCTTCTCCATGGGAATTTTCTCCTTTGATTTAATAGCAGGCTTCATCACCCGTTAGGGAAGATACAGTGGATTTTCCTTCGACACTGCAGCAGTTGTATGAGATGTGGATCCTTCAGCTTCTCCATAATTCTAGGGAACTTTCTGTAAGCTGATAATAGGATATTATGGTCGGAATGGTAGGTTGATTGGCTCTGGAGCAGCCACTTTCAAAGGATTGTTAATTCCTTTGAGTTAAATTGTGAATGGTTTAACAGTCCTATCAGCCTCAGTGGATATAACTGCTACCAGTCCCTTCCATTTGGTAGGACAAATATTTTCACTCTCAAATAGCACGGTATCGTTGTTTGCCAATTGCAGGACACCACTATCGATTAGATTCTGAATAAGGTGGCGGAGTGCCCAGCATTCTTCCGTGTTGTGACCGTGAGAATGGGAGTGATACTGACATACTCTATCAGGATTGAACCGTCTTGAATGGGGATTAATTGGAGGTAGAAGGGATGTGATTAATCCTTCATTGATTAGCATCTGAAGTATCTCCTCCATAGGTTGGCCCAGGTATGTAAATTCCCTTCTATGTAAATTCTTCTGAGTTGTCAGAAGAGTGAGAATGTTCTCGAGTGAATCCCCTAGGGGTGTGAACACTCGAGGGTGTTTGACTTCTCCACATTTTGGCATTGGAGGGTTTGAAGACTGTGCTTGAAAAGGAGTGTAAGTTCTCCGTTAGATAGGCATATTCTGATTGCCTTTCTGACCCTGTAGTATTAGGGAAACATCCTCCTCTTTCTTTTTATGGACCCTTCGGGGGTTGTTTCCATAATTTTCAGATTGGATGTGCTCAGCAACAGCTTTGAGAGTGGCTAGGTCTTGAATCTTTCCTAACTTCAATCCCATTTCAGCCATTTCTCCATGTTTGATCATTTCAGAAAATGGTTTACCAATGCCAGCTAAGACTCTTTCATAGAAAGGAGCTTCTTGTATGTTGATAAAGGTCATAACCATTTCTGACTCTGTCATAGAAGGAATCACTTGAGCAGCAAGGCACCTCCACCTTTTAGCATATTCTCTAAAAGACTCATTGGACTGTTTCTTGACCTTGGTAATATGATATCGGTCAGGAGCCATCTAAGACTGGAAACTATATTCTGTGAGGAAGGCGTGAGCTAGCTCTTCCCAGCTATGAATCTTTGAGTTGTCTAATCTGTTATACCATGAACGGGCTTCTCCAGTCAGACTCTTTTGGAATAGCTGCATTTTGAGCTTCTCGTCCTCTGCATATGATCCAAGTTCTCCAATGAACACCTTCAAATGGGTGTAAGGATCTCCTAACCCGTCATACTTTTCAAAGTGAGGAGTTTTGAACTTCTCTGGATAATGAACACCAGGGAATAGACAAAGATCGGCATAGGAGACACTCCCGTGTGCTCCAATTCCTTTGATAGAACGAAGGGTTTCTTCCATTTGAAGAACTTTCTTTCTGATGTCACCGGTGTCTGGATCTCCTGTGAGATGGGCGGCATCATGACTTTTGTTGGTCATATCCAACTGCATTTCAGGTACTGTAATGGCTTTATCAGAACCTTGGGTTCCTCCTTGTGCAGAGGATTCAGCATGTACGGGTATCTTCATACCCTAAGTAGATTGATGTAGTTCTTTAAGCAGAACAACTAAATCTGTAATTTGTTTACTTAATCCGTCAAATTCTTTGCGAGAAACTGGATTAGATTGGTCAGATGAAGACATGATTGGCTATAGGCTCGTGGCCTTTTTGAATTTTGACTGGGTAATAAGTCCAAATGCTTCCCTACGACAAAACTTGCATAGTTTAGTTTTAGGGATTGTGTAAATGTTTGCATGCTATGTGATGTGTCCGTTTTAGGATTATGATCCTGCAAAACGGATGTTAGTTGTTCCTAATATAGGATAGCATGTTAATTTAAATATGTATATGCATATATTTCTTCATATTTCTCATTAAATGGAGATGAATATGGAATGTAAATTACAAGTAATTGACTTTACAAGTAATTTGAAATGAGAAAGCATGAAGAGACTTTCCTCCGCGTTTGGTTTATCAGAGGCTGACCTATCTTAGGTTTCTCTCACGACTTTTTGGCATGACGGTTCCTAAATCATCACAATTTACTCAACGGGAATTTAATTCGGTCTTTCAATTGGAGCGAATTTGGGTGGTGCCTTTCCTGAGCCTCGTTGGAATTAGTCTTCCTACGAGTCCAGTAATTAAACACCGACATGATAGCCTCCTGGTGGAGGAACCACACAGAATACATTCACATACAACGTGTCTCACCGTTTGTGAAAATGATGACATGTGCGAAACACTAATATCACAGATAGATATATTGCAGTGCAGTAAAAAAAATGCATTCGTACACATTCATCATAAATGTAAATGCAACATCCACACACAAGCATATAACAGTTTTGAAAAGCTTGTAATAGTGGCTTAAGTCCTCTTACTGGTGTCCCCAGCAGAGTCGCCACCTGTCGACGTCGAGATTTTTATTTGTCCCTTTTCGTTACCTATTTTTTTGTGTTCTCATGTTAGGTGAGATTTGTTTGAAAAAACAAGTGAAAAAGGTCCGGCATGTATAATGTCGACGATGGACTGTTAAGAGTCGCCAGTTGATTTTTTATATGATTGTACCAACACAACTGAGAAAAGGTTTGCACATTGACCTAGTGATGTGACATGCTAAACGGTTCTGTGAAACCGAGATTCATTAGGGTACGGGGACTTGCTTATGCGGAGGGAAGGTGTTAGGCACCCCCCGACATCCGTGTTGCCACAGTGACCAACACTTTTTATGAAACTGTTATATGAATGTGTGTGTGTGTGTGTAAGTCAATGTGCTGTTATTTGGAAGTAGTGCTATGCCTCGTTCGCATCTATATACATAGGGTTTGAATTTGTATAAAAATTCAGTTTTAACAAGATATAGTAGTGATGTTTTGAAAGAGGTTTTTCAAACCCTGTGCTCAATAGTAATTGAGGTCTTTGATACTTCTATTTTATTAAATGTCCGGCTTGATTGCTTTTATTTTCGAGATGCGAAGCATCTTCGAGAAAATAATATACAAAGCAGTGCCGAACTCCTCATGGGTATGAGAACCATCTAAGGAAATCCAACACCGTGAATAAATTTACAAGCTGCTTACAGCTGAAAAGATCCATCACGGGAACCGAATCTAGATTCAGTGGACTGAATCTGTGATCACATGATTCCTAGGCTCACATGATGCCGTAATTGATATAAACGCAGTAAGCAGATATATATATATATATATAAAAGCTGTAAATATATATATACAGACGTGATCGACCACCACGAAGCACCTCCATGGGGGATTAGAAATGTAAATAATGCTGTAAAAGTGATCAACCGCCACAGAGAAAACTCCAGGCGGGAAGAAATGTACAGAAAGCTATAAAAATGGTCAATCGCCACGAAGTAAACTTCAGGCGGGACACAATATAAATAAATATATATATATATATATATATATATATATATATATATATATATATATATATATATATATATATATATAAGCTTGTAAACGCACCAGATATAGAATCCAGGCACATCAGACAAAGTCCAACAACAGTTAATATATATAAGTATATATATATTAAAGCAATAAACGCACCGAATGTAAAAGCCAAGCTCATCGAACAAAGTTCGACACACAGCTCATATATATAAGTATATATATATATCGAAAGCATTTAAATGCACCAGACGTAAGTCTAGGCTCATCGAACAGAGTTCGACACACAGTTATATATATATATATATATATATATATATATATATATATATATACAAACTGAAATGAAACCACGGACCGAAGTCCGGGCCTACACACGCAACACGACTCTCAACGTAAAGAATAGTGTTTGCAAAGATGAAGAGAAAGGCTTGGAAATGTGTAAGAAGGCTTACAGTGGGCTACCAAAGAAGACTTCAATAACTTCAAATGGATGAACACTCGGCTCCCGCCGGTAAAAAGTAGCAATATATGAGCTTACAAGTGTTTAAAATGAGAAAGCACTCAGTTTGGGGTGTGTACAGAGCAAATTAAACATGGTTTCCTCGCCTTTTCTCTTTTCAAAATGGCCATCCCAAGCCCTCTATTTATAGAAAGGGGAGCCACAGGTGTACCTGCGACTGCCCGGGGTGGCCCGGGCTTCGCGGGTCCTGTTGTCTCAAAGTACGTGCACGCATGCAACGTGATGTCCGCTCGAACTTTCAGAATTGCAATCCGGGCATCCGACTGAGGTATGTAAGACCTATTTCGACCACCGTTGTCGAGAGTTATGTAATGACATGAGATTTGAGGTTGTACCAAGTCAGGAAGATGGGACGATGCCCTCCGGTCTTCAAGCTTCAAATTCTATCTGTTACCCTGCGTAATAGTCACTCGGGATTGGTTTTTCTTGGCTCTTGTGGGACATTGCAGTGTAGAAATGTATGTCTAAAATGTTGAGATGGCGTGATGTGGCGTCAAGGTGGTAAGATGATGACTTTGCCCCTCACCGGGGTTATCTCTAGTTTGGGCTGATAAAGCAGACGTTGCTCAGGGTTATCTCTGAGATTGGACTGCTGCAAGTGTTGAAGATCCTCAGTGTCATCTCTGAGGTGTCCCTGTCTTCCTGGTGTTATTGCCAGGTCTTGTACTGAGTGCCTCGGTGTAAGCGCCGAGGTTGAAGCTGATTGCATGCATTTGAAACAAGCATTTCTGGGTTTATCTCCGGAACTGTAACTGCCTTCCTTGGGATTATCTCCAAGGTTGGAATATGTTATTCCCAGTGTTGAGACTGAGACTGAATATCTCAGGGTTATCTCCGGGATGAATCAGTCTTCTCTAGTGGAATTTTTGGTATTGAAACTGCAGGCCTTGGGGTTATCACCGAGTTTCCCGGTGTGTGTTTCGGGGTTGAAAATGAGCTTCCGGTAGTATCTGGACTGGATGTGAGTTATCTTCTAGGGTTATGTCTGAAAGATGAATCTACCCTCCTGTAATGTCAGTAACAGGTGTGCAGAAAATTTCGTGTCTAAGGAACTTTTCATGACGGGTACTGTTCACGGGTACTGTTCATACGGTACTGTTCACTGGTACTGTTCATACGGTACTGTTCACGGGTACTGTTCACAAAAGAAATTTTTTTTTCTCCTTCCAAGTTATCTATTGTGACCCTTATTCTTGAAATTTAATCCATGTTTTGATCTTCATTCTTGAATTTTACTCCACTATGGTTTATTATGGAGTATTTTTGAAACTTGGATAAACTGTAGTACGAATCCCTAATATTTGTCCTTTTGTCTTACTGGATTCGTTTTTTTTAATATATTTTTCATCATCATCAGTCCTAAATAATGATATTACTGAATATCTTTGGCCTGTAGTGCAAAGATGAATGATTAACTAATGAATATCTTTGGCCCGTAGTGCAAAGATGAACAGGTGTTGAGATGAACATGACCAACTGGTGATATAAATGAATATCTTTGGCCTGTAGTGCAAAGATTAATATTTGATTCAAGATGTATATTGATTGATGTTACAGGGATAAAATATTGATGATGGACTTTTAAATCATAGAAGAGAGTAGAATTCATTCTCTACTTGACTCTTCTAATGGATTGCTATTTCCGCTGCAGTTATTGATCTAAAACTTGTTGCCTATTATATTCTATCAGATTTTTCCCTGTTGAAGACTAATGATAATTTGTTGTATATTATCTTAGTCATAATATTCTTTACTGGGCTAGTTGAGCTCACCCTTTTCCTTTTTGTTCCATTTTTCTTCTCAGGAGGTGAGAACATAGCAGGAACTAGCCGGGGTATGGAGTGATGGTTCAAGATAGTTATTTGAGTAGTCCTAACTATTTTGTAAAATAGTGTATCAATAATTGTAATGAGGACTCCTTTTGAGTTTGAATACTGTCTATTAGACAATATTTGTATTTAAACTCACAGTATATGTGTTGTCGTATTTTGCACGACAATTGTATTAATGAAGTTGTATTTGTTTCTGTACCATGTATTTGGCGACTCAGAATGGGTGATGTATACCTATTTTAGGGGCGTCACACACACACACACACACACACACACACACACACACACACACACACATATATATATATATATATATATTAGTGTTTACAAAGAAGTTTTACTAAAATCAGAGCACGATTCGAGCTTCTTTAGCTATTCTAGCCTCTAATTCTCTCACCTAAGCCCTCTTCTTGCCTAATCTTCTCTTAGAAGCCAAACGGGTCAGGGGGTATATATAGACCCGATCAGTTACGGGTCTACCTACAGCTGACCCTGGTGGGCCCTATTTTCTCAAAGTACGTGCACTCCGACCAATGTGCAGTTTACTTGAACCTTCATAACTTTCAATCCGAAAATTCGATGGAGGTGTGTTATAACTTTTCGAAAAACCCTTTCCGAGAGCTGAAAAATGACATGAGATTTAACCTTTTCTGAATCCAGGAAGATGGGTCTATGACCAAATCTTCGAGTCTTCGCAGTCCGTTCGTTGAACTATCTTGCGCTGTTTTCACTCGGGATTGCTTTTATGGTCCTGCATGACCTTCTTTATGGTAATTCGACTTGATTTGATTTTGAGTTGACAAAATTACTCTTTTTCCCTTTTGAGTTGATTTTCGGGCTTGATGTGTTGTAGCTATCTTTCCTCAGGGTTGTCTCTGGGGTTTGACGGTTGTTGACTTCTGTCAGTCCTCAGGGTTGTCTCTGAAGTTAATTTGATGTCCCACAGGGCTGTCTCTGGGGGTTGGATTGATTTGATGATCTCTCGGGGTTGTCTCTGGGGACTAGTTTGATAATTTCCCGGGGTTATCTCCGGGGGCTGGTTTGATGGTCTCTCGGGGTTATTGTCGGGGGCTAGTTTGATGATCTCCTAGGGCTATTGTCGGGGGTTGGTTTAATGATTTTGCCCTTCTGCATAGTTAGTAATAGGAATGCAAAATTTTGAGTGTTTACAGATGCCCCTCTTTATCATGTTTATGTAATGTAATGAAATGAACAGGATAAAGATTTCTAGACACTAGAAATATGCTGAAGGCAAATGTTATGCAATGTATGGTATGATATGCCTATGTGGGGTTAGCTGCAACAAGGTTTATCAACAACCATCCCTATTCTCTGCTGGGGATGATTTTCATTGTTGATACCACTGGACCTTTCTGAATTCAACGTTGGGGTTGTCACCAATATTTTTTGTCTTCAGATACGTTTCTTAACTTTATCTTCAATGGGGATACTCCTCTTTTTTTGAGTGACCTCATTGGGGATTCTCGATGCTCCTCCTGACGATAGCTTGCACCGGTTTATATCATCGGATCCTTCCCGATGCTACGATGGGGTTGTCTCCAACGGTTTGGATCTCTATCCAGTCAATGTCGATGTTGTTGTCGGGGATAGAGCTTATAATGATTACTATCAACGCCTACTCGAACGGTAGATTCCAAAGTTTACCCATCACCAAACTTTCTCGATACCTACTTGAACAATAGTTTACAAAGGCTTTCATCACTGGACTGTCTCGATGCCAACTCGAACGGTAGTTTACAAAGACTTTCATCACCAGATTGTCTCGATGCCTACTCGAACGGTAGTTTACAAAGGCTTTCATCACCGAACTTTCTCGATGCTTACTCGAACAGTAGTTTGCAAAGGCTTTCATCACCGGACTGTCTCGATGCCTACTCGAATGGTAGGTTGCAAAGGCTTGATCATCACCGATCCTTCTCGGTGCCTTAGCTGGAGACTTCTTTTATAAAAGATTCCATCATCGGTCCTTCCCGATGCCACACTGGAGTTATTGCCAACGGTTTGTAGCATCAGATACTCTAATATTCGTTGAAGTAGTTCTCAATGACTTTAATCACCGGACTGTAGACACTCGAAATTTTGCATTCCTGTTACTAACCTTGCAGGAGGGAAAAATCATCTTCCATAGACAACCATGGAGGTCAAATCAGCTCAATCCCGAAGATAACCCCAGGATACTTAGTTTTCAATCTCAGAGACAACCCCCAGATACTCAGTTGCAGTCCCAGAGACAACCCGGGGAGATTCAATTCCAAATCTCTGAGTTAACCCCGAGGAATGCAGTGCCAGTTCCGGAGATAACCCCGGAGAAGTCAGTTTCAACCTCGGGGGCAACCTCGAGGCACTCAGTTCCAACCCTGGAGATAACCCCGAGAGGTCAGGTACACCTCAAAAACACCCCTAAGTACATTCAGCACTCACAGCATCCCAATCTAAGAGATAACCCTGAGCAACGACTGCTACATCAGCCCAGAGTTGGAGATAACCCCAGTGAGGGGAAAAATCATCATTTTGCCACCTCGATGCTTCATTCACATCGTCTCAACATCATTCATACCACATTCTACACAGAAGTGTCCCATAAGAACCATAGCTCAAAATTCCGAGTGACTACTACGCAAGACAGCATACCGGATAGAACTTGAAGACTTGAAGATCTGGTCATAGACCCACCTTCCTGGCTTCGTACAACCTCTTATCCCATGTCACTGTGTAGCTCTCGACAACAACATTCTGGAAAGGTATAGCACGCCTCAATCGGATGCCCGAATTGAAAGTTATGAAGGTTCAAGCGGACAACACTTACAATTCAACCAATTCATCTCAAAGGCGTTGAAAACCCTTTAAAAGTGGCTGCACTAAAACCAATCATATTGCTGTTCAGGCCACAATATCCTATCATTAGTCTTCAGAAAGTGCCATGGAACTATGGAGAGGCTGAAGGATCTACATCCAATACAACTACTGCAGTGTCTAAAGAAAATCCACTGTATCTTCCTCAACGGGTGATGAAGCCTATCATCAGATTAAAGGGGAAAGTGCCCAGGGAGAAGATTGAAGAATTCCTTCACAAGATGGGACACAATGAAGCTAAGGTGGTTCAAATCTTGAGAGAAGCTCCACAATAGATCTCTATTTTGGACTTGGTTTTCTCTTTAGAAGATCACATAAATGTCTTACTGAAAATATTGGAAGAAGCCCACTTGCCAAAGATAGTGGATGTTAAAAAATTCCATCATCTGGTTGATCACATCTTCAACAGTAATGTGATATCCTTCACCGATGATGACATACCTCCCGAAGGGATGGGTCATTACAAACCGTTGCACATAGCAGTTATGTCTTCCGGATATGTGGTCGGAGGAGTGCTAATAGATGGGGGATCATCCCTAAACATCTGCCCTTATGCCACATTAGAAAAAATGAACATCAATCTCAACAGGATGCGAAGCAGCCATACAATCATCAAAGCTTTTGATGGATCTCGGTGAAATGCTGTCGGAGAGATTGGACTACCTGTGGAAATCGGTCCACATACATTCTACATATCCTTCCAAGTGCTCAAGATCACTACAAGATATAATCTACTTTTGGGAAGACCGTGGATTCATATGGCAGGAGCTGTCCCATCTGTGACGCCCCCAAAATAGGTATACATCACCCATTCTGAGTCGCCAAATACATGGTACATAATTCAAATACAAACTTAATTTATACAACTGTTAAGTGTCGAGCAAATTACGACAAAACATAAGCTATGATTTTTAATACAAATATTGTCTCCTAGACACTATCGAAACTCAAAATAAGTCCCCATTACAATTATTATCACACTATTCTTATAGAATAGTGAGGACTACTATAGCAACCATCATGGACCATCACTCCATTCCCAGACTAGTCTCAACTATATTCTCATTTTCTGAAGAGAATAATGAAAGAAAATGGTGAGCTCAACTAGCCCATTAAGAAATATTATGACTAAGATAATGCAGAATAAATTATCGTTAGCCCTCAACAGTGTTAAACTAATAGAATACAATAGACAACAAGTTTAACTGCAGCGGAACAAACAATCCACTAGAAGAGTCAAGTAGAGCATGATATCTACTATCTTCTATGATTTAAAAAGTTTATCATCAATTTTATCACTGAGACTCAACTAAATAAATAATCCACATCACTGAATTATCCATGCACTACGGGCCAAGGATATTCATTAGTATCACATCCACGAATTATCCATGCACTACGGGCCAAGGATATTCGTGTTATCACCAATGGTCATGATCATGCCAAACAACAATTCATCTTTACACCCTTGGCCGAAGAGAACACATGGTCATGATCAACCAACATCTGTCCATCAATGCACTACGGGCCAATGAGGACTTTTACCACATCATTTGTAACATTACAGGTCATGATTATACCGAATAATCCCTAGTCATAATCATACCAATTAACAGTCCATCTATGCACTACGGACCAAAAATAACTTTTATCACAATATAAGCATGAGGATGATGACAATGATATAAGAATTCAATTAAATGAGAGCAAGGATAAATTTTAAAGATTTATAAATCAATTTATCCAGAATTCAATAATGTCCAAATTGTCAACATGATACTACTTTGTGGAGTAAAATTCAAGAATAATATTGTATCAAAAATAATTTAGATAGAAAAGAAATCAATTTTTGTCATGAATAGTACCCCAAGTGAATAGTACCTGAGTGAATAGTACTCCATAAATAGTACTTCAGGAATAATACTTTGTGAATAGTGTCGTATATATGAATAGTGTCGTATAAATGAATAGTACCCATGAATAGTACTCCGACATGAAAAGTTTAAAAATGAACAAGAATGTTTAGAAAAATATCCTTGTGAAACGATACTAGATGAAGCGCAAATTTTAAGGATATTCTACTAATTTTAAGGAGTATAGAAGCAATTCTTAACAAAATGAGTGTAGAATTTAGAATATAAAACGAAATAATATTACTTACATACTACAGAGTATGGAAGAAAATATTATTTCTTATGAATATTGAACAAAAATAATATCCCTTAAAACTGTTGAACAAAAATAATATTTCTTACGAATATGAAATGAAGACAATATCCCTACGAATATTGAACGAAAATAATATTCATTACGAATATTGAACGAAAATAAAATTCCTTACGAATACGAAAAATAATATCGTAAGCAAATATGAAATAAATAATACCCCTTACCTTAAAAAGAGAGCAATTCTGACTGGTATAGCGGAGATATTCTTGAAGAAAACTTATATTATTTTCTACACTCGAAGATTCCTTAAACTCACAAGAAATACGCTCAATATTATAGAAGAAGAATTCTCTGATTCTGGTGTGAATTTTATTTCTAAATTGAGCATCCTATTTATAGGAGAATGGAAGGATACTATTTGAATGCACAGTAAAGGAAAAATCACGGGTGCACAGTGGGATTCACGGGCGAAATTCGAATTCGTCTGATTAATTTTATTTTTTATAATGCAAATACTATGCAGATACTATACAAATACTATGCATAATAAAATATAATATATTCTATTTTTCATAAAAAACAAAACTTATATATATATATATATATATTGAATAACTTTTTACCGATTATTTTGAAAAATGGATAAGTGGGGGTCCAAATAATAAGCCAAATTTACAACAAATACTTCATAAAAATCACCTCTATTTATCTCAACTCACTTCGCTTCACAAAACATATTTTTAATAACAATCATCATTAATATTATAACTCACAGTATTAACAACCAAATGATTTCCAAGAAAGAAGGGGCTTTCCGATAAGGACTTCTCCCTATTGGCGCGCAATTAGGTGATCAAACCCCTTTCCTCGACAAAACTTTCTAGACATCGTCAATAATAAAAATAACTTTGTCGTCTCAATTATTGATTTAATAATATAAACTATTGTGACAATAATTGACTCAATAACGTGAGATACTATGCAGCAATTAATGTAGCAATAATTGAGTATAACTGAGTGACTTCTCACGTAAGCGTCAAATACCGTGTGCTACTATGCAACCACGCGTATTACTGTACTTTTATCATTGGGTATTTCAACAGTTAACAGTAAAACTTTCGCTGTTATTTTTATAAAAAGATATTTTTGTCGTTTTCTAACTCCGACAGTAATTCTGTTGTGGGGTCCACCAATGATTGTGCCGTCGTACGAATATTCCCTGATAAAATGAATATTCCCCGACCAATCGAATATTTTATGACAACTTGCTTACTTTGCAAAATTTGTAAATATAACCCACAACTATAACATTATATCAAATCCACACCATAATATTCAAAAAAATATTTCGAGAAAATTAAATCTTTATTCATAAAAGTTGGGGTCTTACACCATCCACTCTTCATCAGCAACTCAAATATATCATCAACGGTAGTCTAGTCACAGTCAGTGCTGAGCCAAAATGTCCTGTTCAAAGTGATATACCCCTTATCAGTTTCAATGCAGAAGTTGAGCCTGTCAGCTTACAAGCCCTTGAGGTGAGCAACACTCACTACCAACCTATTGGGGCGCCACCTCTAAAACCTAGAGTTTCTGCCGAGGTAATGTCGGCAAGTCAAGAGATGATATCCTTGGGTTTTCAACCTGGACAGGGGTTAAGAAAGGATAGTCAGGGAATCAAGTGCCCAATACAAGTTCCCAGTCAGACATGGACAACCGGACTAGGCTATGCTTCTGGGTCCAGTCACAGGAACCCTCACAAGCATAAACATGTTCCTTCATCTACAAGTCGTCTGCCTAAACCTACAGGTGATGATCCTGTACAAACTTTATTAAAGGTTCATGCCCCTGTGGTAGCCATGCTATTTCCTAAGTCGATACCAGTTAAAGGAAAAGAAGTCCTGATTCCAGACCCGGAGGAGGAGGAAAGGAATCAAAGGTGCAAACAAGAGATAAATAGACATATGTCAAACATGCGCGTCCTAATCCATACGGAGGGTATGAATAGAGATATTCTAGATGATGATTATCCAGACATCATGGTCATCATTCAAGAGAAGGAGGACGACAACAGCCCTTTCATCACAGCTGTCCACCAGGACTTGACCCTTTACAATTGGAGCATCACTCCTTGCATTTGCCGATAAGGGTAAAAAGGGCAGAAACTCCCTCTACCCTGTAGATAGGAATAACTGCTTATTTTTGTTGTATAGTATTAGAAGTTATTTTTGTCATTTTATGCTAACACTTTGTATGATTGAACAGTTTCATATATTAAGTGAAAGCATTTTATTTCAGGACTCTAAAGTTAGATATGCCTAAACTTGCTGATGAGATGCCTATTCTTCACAAGGACTATAACTTTGATGTAAAGTTAGACTCAGACTTGATGGAGATTGAACAAGAGGACTATGAGATACCTCAAGAGATCAAAGAATGGGTCGAAGAAAAACCCAAGCCAAATCTTGATCAAACCACCTCTTTTAACCTTGGAACCTCAGAAAACCCCAAACAAATCCAGATTGGTACAGACCTTGCTCCAAACCAAAGGAATGACATGGTTACTCTATTGACCCAATTCCAGGATATGTTTGCATAGTGTCATGAAGACATGGTCAGTTTGTCCACTGATCGCCTACCCATCAAAGAGGGATACAAGCCAGTCAGGCAGACACTCTGGCGATAAAAACCTGAGTGGAGTTTAAAAGTTAAAGAAAAAATTATGAAACAAATTCAAGATAGCATTATCATGGTATCAATATACCCTGAGTAACTATCCATCATAGTCCCCGTGCCTAAACTGCGAGTTTGCGTGAACTATAGGGATCTGAACAAATCCTGTCCCAAAAATAGCTTTCTCGTGCCATTCATCCACATACTCATTGAAAATATAACTCAATATGACATGTACTCCTTTGTTGATTATTTTACGGGATACGATTAAATCATGGTCGCTGAAGAGGATCGTGAGAAAACTACATTCATCACTCATTGGGGAACCTTTTGCTACAGACAATTGTTATTCGGCCTTAAAAATGCCTGAGCTACCTATCAGCGAGCCATGATGGCTCTTTTCCATGATCTAATGTATAGAGAGATAGAAGTCTATATGGATGACATCAGTGTTAAATCTCGAAGGGAGGAAGACCACCTAGATCATCTCAAAAAGCCCTTCAGCTGGTTGCGTAAGTACAACTTGAAGCTGAACCCGACCAAGTGCACCTTTGGTGTTAAATCAAGCAAATTGCTAGGATTCCTAGTAAGCCACAAAGGCATTGAGCTGGATCTTACAAAAATCCAGGCCATCACGGAAATGCCCATGCCTCAGATGGAGAAGAAAATACGGGGATTTTTGGGAAGAATCAACTTCATCAGCCGATTCATCTCCCAACTTACAGCAACCTGTGAACCCATCTTCAAGTTGTTAAGGAAGAACTCCTCCATGAAATGGAATGATGAGTGTCAGAAAGCCTTCCTTGCAAACAAAGAGCAGCTAATCAAAGCTCCTATTTTGGTACCTCCCAGGGATGGTGTTTCCCTGTTTATGTACCTGTCAATCAATAACAATGCCATGGGCTGCATGCTGGGACAGAAAGATGATAGAGGCCAAGAAAGAGCTATCTATTACCTCAGCGAAAGATTCAGCAACAGTGAACACAAGTACACTCTGATTGAGAAAACTTGTTGTGCTTTAGCATGGGTTTCTATGAGATTACAATATTATCTCCATGGTCACACAACCCATCTCATATCCCGCGTGGATCCTCTTAAGTACGTGTTCAACCAACTGTCCAAATTATAGTTGATCCTACAATAATTTGATATAGTCTACATGACTCAAAAGTCTATCAAAGGACAAAGAATTGCGAATCAACTGGCCTCCGCACCTTCACAAGATTTCAAACCCTTGGAAACATACTTTCTCGATGAAGGGGTAATGACAGTTCAGCAACACCATCAGGACAATACAGCCAACCATAGAAGATGTATTTTGATAGAGCTAAAAACATGGAAGGCTCTGGAGTTAAGGCAGTTCTAGTATTCATTACGGGGGAGCAGTATCCTGTTGTCGTTAAGTTGCAGTTTGCCAGCACTAACAACACTGCTGAGTATGAAGGCTGTATCATGGGGTTAAAACTAGCCCAATCCAAAGGCATCAGATGGTTAACTGTCTTTGGAGATTTCGAATTGGTAATTAGACAAACCACTGGAATCTATCACACCAAAGAGCTACATTTGCTGCCTTACCATCGGCAGGTTATCCAGATGGCTTTAGAGTTTGAAGAAATAACCTTCCTCCACATTCCTCAGAATAGGAATGACTTTGCGGATGTACTAGCAACTTTGGCCTCCTTGATCAACATACTTGACAGGGAAGACATGCCAAAAATTTCATTTGCCCGATAAAAGGCACCAACCTACGGGAACTATATTGGAGAAGTATCGGATGAACTACCTTCCGTCCAACGCCCTTGGTATCAATATATAAGGAGTATCTGTGAGACGGATCTAAACCCGCTGAGGCGAGTCATGCTGAAAGAAAGCGGATCCATCGAATGGCTATAAAATTCTTCCTGAGCAGAGACACACTCTACAAAAGAGATGCAGGACTAGGTCTTCTCAGATTTCTAGATAAAGACCAAGCTCAGAGGCTCATGGATGAAATCCATGGTGGAGTATGTGGCCCACACATGAGTGGCCTTCTACTTGTCAAGAAAATTTGAAGAACAGAGCATTACTAGATCTCTTTCAAGGCTGACTGTGATGATCACGTCAAGAGATATTACCAATGCCAAATTCATGGGAATGCTATCCACGCCCCTCCAAGGGAGCTCCACAATATGAGTTCACCCTGGCCCTTCGTAATGTGGGGAATGGATGTGATCGGGCCCATCGAGCCCAAAGCCAGTAATGGGCATCAGTTTATCTTCTTCATGATCGACTACTTCACCAAGTGGGTAGAAGCAGCCTCCTTCCCTAGGGTTACTAAAGAAGTTATCATTGGTTTCATCAGAAATAATATCATTTGTCAATATGGACAATCAGAGGTGATTATATCAGCTAATGCTAAAAACCTCAATAACCAAACGATGGAGGAGTTATGCAGTAAATTCCACATCAAATATCTCAACTCCGTCATCTATCGTCCAAAGATGAATGGTGTTGTTGAAGCGACTAATAAGAATATCAAAAAGATCATGCAAAAGATGTCCGCCAATCACAAAGGATGACCTGACTCGTTGCCTCTGACTCTATTAGCCTCTGACTCTATTAGCCTACAGAACGTAAATGCGCACTTCCACTGGGGCGACCCCCTACTTATTAACCTATGGCATGGAAGAAATGTTCCTCATAGAAGTGGAAATAGAATCCCTTAGAGTGTTGATAAACGCTCAGCTAGATGAGGACCAATGGTTACAAGATAGGTACCACCAATTGTCTCTAATAGATGAAAGGCGGGCCGCAACCATCTTTCATGGTCAGTTATATCAACAGAGGATAGCTAGATCCTACAACAAAAAAGTCCAGCTACGACAATTCAAAGAATATGACTTGGTCTTAAAAAAGGTTCTTGACAACCAAGATCAATCCAAAGGAAAATTCGTCCCAAACTGGGAAGGCCCGTTTGTTGTCAAGGAGGTATTGACAGAAGGAGCCCTTAGATTACAAGAAATGGATGACGATGAATTTCCCCAACTCATCAACTCAGACACCGTGAAATGGTACAATGTCTGAAGCTACCTACAAACTAACATTTTGGTTCTGGATCACTAGATCCCCAGTCAATTCAGGTTTTCAAAATTATTCACTACCTACAACCTTTCTTCACATCCATTTGCCCCATCAGGGATAAGCATACCTTCCTACCAACAGCCTGGTTCTGGATCATCAGATCCATGATTCAACCCAAGTTTTCAAAACCTTTCACACTTTCAGTTTGTCGCACCAAGGATAAAAACTTTTCACATCTTCAGTTTGTTCCACCAGGGATCAAACATTTCACACCTTCAGTTTGTCCCACCAGGGATCAAACTTTTCACATTTGTAGTCTGTCCCATTAGGGGCGAACTACGCAGACCTAATCTCCCTAATACACGGGAGTACGTAGGCAGTCATTGTGAGACTCCAGATTTTATGAATAAATATTTAAATTTCTCGAAATATTTTTTTGAATATTATGGTGTGGATTTGATATAATGTTATAGTTGTGGGTAATATTTATAAATTTTGCAAAGTACGCAAGTTGTTATATAATATTCGATTGGTCGGGGAATATTCATTTTAACAGGAAATATTCATACAACGGCACAATCATTGGTGGACCCCACAACGAAATTATTGTTGGATTGAGAAAACGACAAAAATACTTTATAAAAATAACGACGGATGTTTTACCGTTAACTGTTGAAACACCTGGTGTTTAAAGTACAGTAATACGCGTGGTTGCATAGTAGCACACGGTATTGATTATTGATACTTATGTGAGAAGTCACTCAGTTTTGTTTATTATTTGGATTCCTATTTATCCATTTTTCAAAATTATCAGAAAGGAAGTTATAAAGTATATATATATATATATATATATATATATATATATATATATATATATATATGTGTCATGTGTGTGTGTGTAGGAGTGTCTGTGTGTGGTAGTGGGTTTTGGTGGGGAATTAATATCAAGTGGTGTATGTTATGTGGTGGTGGAATTAATGGTGATATTGGTGTGTGTGTGTGTGTATATATATATATATATATATATATATATATATATATATATATATGTATAACAAGTGGGTGGGTGAGTGCTAGTAGTCCTGGAAGATGAAGTAAATTGGCAGGATGCAAAGTTTTCTTTCCAAACTTGGACTTATTTGCTAAAATTTTCAAATAATCCAATATATTAATAACTTGTGACCTAGTACGCTTCCTAATTGATTAAAACTCTAAGATTTGCATGTGTTAGTTTTTTTCTCATTGGCCAGTACCTTGACAAATGATTCACGGGTGGGTAGGATTATTTCTAATTTAGCATGTGTATATATATATATATATATATATATATATATATATATTATAAAATGTGGTTTGTTTGACAATGTTGAAAATCTAGCGTATGTTGTCAGCCCGTGAATTTTAAACACTGTTCCGTCCGTGAGAAAAATCCTTACACAGTACCTTTCATTTTCCTATAAATAGAAGCTCATTCCTTCATTATTTCTTACGAATTCACTGAAACTATAGAGAGAAAGAAGAAAAGTATTATGCAACTTCACTACTTCTATATCCAGTACTCTTCTTTATAAGGTAAGGGGTATTATTTTTTTTGTATTCATGAAGAGAACTTCTGTTATTCCATTATTTATTATTCTGTTGGAATAACCTGTATACGCGGGCTACCCTATACTTGGTGAAATTCTTCTGTTATTCCGTTCTTTATTATTCTGTTGGAATATTCTGTCTGTGCGTTTTACGTCGGACCTGGTTCCATTATTTATTATTCTGTCGAAATATCATGTCTGTGCGTTTACGCCAGACCTAGTTCCATTATCTATTATTCTGTCGGAATATCCTGTCGGTGCGTTTATGTATGACCTGGTTCCGTTATTTATTATTCTGTTGGAATAACCTATCTGCGCGGTCTATCGCATGCTTGGTGATTTCTTTTGTTATTCCATTCTTTATTATACTCAGTTAGTTAAAGTTTTGGCTTCTATACTGCATGAAATTAGTGGAATATCCTTGATATTTGCGCTTCATCCAGTATCTTTTCATGGAAATATTCTTCTGAGCATTCTTGAATTTTTCTCCACAAAGCAGTATCATGTTGACAATTTGGACGTTATTGGTTCCTGGATAAATTAATTCTTGAACTTGTTTTATTGAATTCTTATATCATTGTCATCATCCTCATGTTTATATTATGTTAAAAGTCATCTGTGGCCTGTAGTGCATAGATGGACTTGGTATGATTATGACCAGGAATTATTCGGTATAATCATGATCGTAATGTTACAAATGATGTGGTAAAAGTCCTCATTGGCCCGTAGTGCATTGATGGACAGTTGTTGGCATGATCATGACCATTGATGAATACACAAATATTCTTGGCCCGTAGTGCATGGATAATTGTGGTCGTGATACTAAAGAATATCCTTGGCCGTAGTGCAGGGGTGATTCGATGATGTGGATTATTTATTAAGCTGAGTCCCAGCGATAAAAGTGATGAAAAACCTTTTAAATCATAAAATATAGTAGATTTTATTCTCTACTTGACTCTTTTAATGAATTGCTTGTTCCGCTGCAGTTAAACTTGATGTCTATTGTATTTTATCAGTTTAACATTGTTGAAGGCTAATGATAATTTATTCTGCATTATCTTAGTCATAATATTTTTACTGGGCTAGTTGAGCTCACCCTTTTGCTTTCATTGTTCTCTTCAGGAAATGAGAACGTAGCGGGGACTAGTCGGGGAACAGAATGACGGTTCAGATGATAGCATTAGTAGTCCTCACTATTCTGTGAAATAGTGTGATAATAATTGTAATGAGGACTCTTTTTGAGTTTGTATACACTCTAGTAGACAATATTTGTATTCAAATTCACAGTTTATGTTTTGTAGTATTGTACACGACAGTTGTATTATTAAGTTGTATTTGAATTCTGTACCATGTATTTGGCGACTAAAGATGGGTAATGTATACCTAATTTTGGGGGCATCATAGTTGGTATCAAAGCTTAGGGATATGATCCCTGGCTAAGATGTGAGACTAGAACTAGGAGGGAAGAGACAGGAAATTCCTTCGTTAGTATGACCTACCTAAGTTTATTTGTTATTTAATTGGTTGGTCAGAGTATATTGATAATATGTGACATGTTAATTAACCCTTATTTTGTGACAGTATTTGAAAATGGCAGCTGAAAATGTCAACAATGGAGTGAATGAGACCGTGGAGACACCTCTAATCACCAACCAGGATATGTAATATCAGACGAAGAAGAAATTAGAGATATCTACGTGGTAAGTGAAGAACTAATAGTTGCACCCGAGCTAGTTGCAGAGGTAGCAGCTGAGTGTGAGGAAGAAGAGGAACCTGAGGAGAATTGGTTAGAAGAAGTTTATGATCAAAACTTAGAATTACAAAATCGTGTTCATGAGTTAGAAGAACAGGTTGAAGAACGGCAAGCGGTCGTGGAACAAAGGGATGCAATAATTCAAAATTGTGTTACCCGATATGTGATGCTCGAACAAAATCACACTTTGGCAGAGTGTAAGATATTAAGGTTGGAATCTGAGAATTCAAATATCAAGGATAAGTTGAAAGAAGAAACAACTGAACGACTGAGAATGAAGGATGTGTGGGTAAAAGCCGCACGACATGTTGATATTGTAGAAAGAGACGTCCGATTCAAAAAGACTAAAATAGATGATATACATTTCTCTTTTTGGACATAAATTGGAAGAACCCAACATCGAGTTTTGAGTTACCCTGTACAGAGTGGTCAATCTCAATTCGATATGGATCGAAGATTGATGATTCAGATCATGAATCAGGAGTACGATGAAGCAGTTGAGGGTGGAATATGTCCTATATAAAAGTTAATTCCAACGGTAGTGATGACACCAAATACTGCCCCAGACGACTCAAAGCCGGGTAGTTCAAGGGAGAGCGGTTGTCAGGACTTCCCAACAAGTGAGGAACCCAAATGAAGTTATCGCGGGTAAGCTAATCATAAACCCTTGCAAAGTTTGTACCTTATTAGATACCGGTTCCACCCACTCTTGTATTTCACCTAGTTTTGTTCAACGTTTAAACTTGACTCTTAAGAAATTAGACTTTGACTTATCTGTTGAAACTCTGTTAGGAGGAACCTTCGTTACCTCCACTATTTATAAATCTTGTTTGATTCAAATCGACACTTTTACGTTACCTGTCGATCTTATCTCTTTGAAAATACTTGACTTTGATGTGATTTTAGGAATCGATTGGTTAACTACTCATTATGCTTTTTATAAGGTTGTTAGCTTTCATACTCCTAACCAACCTGTTATGCGAATTCAAAGTAACCAAACCACTAAAGTCAATCATTGTCATATCAAGCCATAAGTAAAGAGCCCCAATCCTTTCGTTGTTGACTTCCTTGTGTGGAATGCACCGAAGCCAGACTTTTCGTAGGAGACGTTGTGAATGACGATGGCAAGTTGATAGGTGTCAATGTGACGTGTTATCCAAGTCTTAGATAAGAGTCACAGTTTTGAATGATATTTCTATCGTTAATAAATTTCCTGATGTACTCTTAAAAACTTCTTAGCCTACCCCTAGAGCGTGAAATTGAATTTTGTATTGACCCCAGTACGAAACCCATTTCTAAACCCTCAAATATTTCTTTACTTAAAACGAAGCGCCAAAGACGTTGGCTCGAGCTGTTAAAGATTATGATCGTACCATTCAATATTATCGTGGAAAAGCGAACGTGGTAGCTGACGTGTTGAGTAGAAGATCCTATGCGTTTACAAGTGAGAATATACGAACCCACGTGAAGATAACGAATATACGAGTAGAATCGACTTTAATCGATAAAGTTAAAGCCGCTCAAGCTACATACTCAGAGCAGATGAATGACGAAGGTTCAAGAGGGCGTTATTATAGAAGCAAGAATCGATGATGAAGGAATACTTCGAGTCAACTCCAGACTTTGTGTTCCTAATGATCCTAAGTTAAAGTATAAAATCATGATGGAGGCGCACAACACACAGTTTGCAATCCATCCTGGGAGTACCAAAATGTATCATGATCTTTGACATACATTTTGGTGGGGCAATAAGAAGAAAGAGATAGTGCTATTTATCTCAAGGTGTCTAGCGTGTCAACGAGTCAAGGCGGAGCATCAAGTACCAAAAGGTCCATTGCAACCACTTGAAATTTCAGAATGAAAGTGGGAGCACATTACCATAGATTTCATTACTGGTCTTCCCAAGGTTTCTCAAGACATAGATGCAATTTGGGTCATTGTTGATAGATTGACCAAGTCTGCTCACTTTTTACCTATACGAGAAACTTATACACTTGAACGTCTTGCTCGTATGTACATAAACGAGGTTGTAAGATTGCATGGTATGCCAGTATCCATAGTTTCTGATCGTGACCCAAGATTCACTTCACGATTTTGGGTTAGTTTACAAAAAGATATGGGCACAAATTTACGGTTTAGTTCGGCATATCATCCTCAGACGGACGGACAATCAGAGAGGACTATTCAAACTCTTGAAGATTTATTAAGACTATGTGTCCTTGACTTCAAGAAAAGTTGGGACAAGTTCTTATCATTAGTGGAGTTTTCCTACAACAACAGATATCAAGCAAGTATTGGCATGGATCCATTCGAAGCATTATATGGAAGAAAGTATCATTCTCCAGTATCCTAGGGTGAGGTGGGTGAAGCAATGTTGTTGGGACCGGAGTTGGTACGTATGACAACGAAAAAGATTCAAACGATCCGACAACGTATAAAAATCTCACAAGATCGACAAAAGAGTTATGATGATCGTCATCGAAAGGATGTGGAATTCGACATTGGAGATCATGTGTTATTACGTGTTGCTCCATGGAAAGGAGTTACGAGATTTAGAAAGAGAGAAAAGCTCAATCCTCGATTCATTGGCCCATTTTTAATCCTCGATCGAGTAGGAACTGTGGCCTATAGACTCGCTTTACCGCCAAGTATGTCTCGTGTTCATAACGTTTTTCACATATCCATATTACGTAAATATGTGGAAGACCCGAACCACATTATTGAGTTAGAACCGGACGAAATAGCGGAAGATTTGACGTATGAAGAGGTTCCTGTTCAAATCTTGGATAAGAATGAACATATTTTACACTCCAAGGTTATACCTCAAGTTAAAGTTTTGTGGAGAAACCACGATGTTGAGAAAATGACCTGGAAGTTAGAATCTGAAATGAAATCAAGGTATCCTTACCTCTTCGACATATCAGGTACGTACCCTAATTTTGAGGGCAAAATTTCATAATAAGGGGAGGTTGTGAGACCCCAGATTTTATGAATAAATATTTAAATTTCTTGAAATATTTTTTTGAATATTATGGTGTGGATTTGATATAATGTTATAGTTATGGGTAATGTTTATAAATTTTGCAAAGTACGCAAGTTGTTATATAATATTCGATTGGTCGGGGAATATTCGTTTTAACAGGGAATATTCGTACAACGGCACAATCATTGGTGGACCCCACAACGGAATTATTGTCGAATTGAGAAAACGACAAAAATACTTTATGAAAATAACGGCGGATGTTTTACCGTTAACTGTTGAAACACCCGGTGTTTAAAGTACAGTAATATGTGTGGTTGCATAGTAGCGCACGGTATTGATTATTGATGCTTATGTGAGAAGTCACTCAGTTTTGTTTATTATTTGGATTCCTATTTACCCATTTTTTAAAATTATCGGAAAGGAAGTTATAAAGTATATATATATATATACATGTTATATATATATATATATATGTGTGTGTGTGTGTGTGTGTGTGTGTGTGTGTGTGTGTAGGAGTGTGTGTGTGGTAGTGGGTTTTGGTGGGGAATTAATATCAAGTGTGTATGTTATGCGGTGGTGGAATTGATGGTGATATTAGTGTGTGTGTGTGTGTGTGTGTGTGTATATATATATATATATATATATATATATATATGTATGTGTATATATATGTATATATATATATATATATATATATATATATATGTATAACAAGTGGGTGGGTGAGTGCTAGTGGTTCTGGTAGATGAAGTGAATTGGCAGGATACAAAGTTTTCTTTCCAAACTTGGACTTATTTGCTAAACTTTTCAAATCATCCATTATATTAATAACTTGTGACCTAGTATGCTTCCTAATTGATTAAAACTCCAAGATTTGTATGTGTTAGTTTTTTTCTCATTGGCCAGTACCTTGACAAATGATTCACGGGTGGGTAGGATTATTTCTAATATAGCATGTGTTATATTTTATATATATATATATATATATATATATATATATATATATATATATATATATATTATAAAATGTGGTTTGCTTGACAATGTTGAAAATCTAGGTTATGTTGTCAGCCCGTGAATTTCAAACACTGTTGCGTCCGTGAGAAAAATCCTTACACAATACCTTTCCATTTTTCGATAAATAGAAGCTCATTCATTCATTATTTCTTACGAATTCACTGAAACTCTAGAGAGAGAAAGAAGAAAAGTATTCTGCTACTTCACTACTTCTATATCCAGTACTCTTCTTTATAAGGTAAGGGGTATTATTTCTTTTGTATTCATGAAGAGAACTTTTGTTATTCCATTATTTATTATTCTGTTGGAATAACCTGTATACGCGGGCTACCCTATACTTGGTGAAATTCTTCTGTTATTCCATTCTTTATTATTCTATTGGAATATCCTGTTTGTGCATTTTACGCCGGACCTAATTCCATTATTTATTATTCTATCAGAATTTCATGTCTGTGCGTTTACGCCGGACCTGATTCCATTATCTATTATTCTGTCGGAATATCCTGTCAGTGCGTTTACACATGACCTGATTCCGTTATTTATTATTCTGTTGGAATAACCTGTCTGTGCGGTCTATCGCATGCCTGGTGATTTCTTTTGTTATTCCATTCTTTATTATACTCAGTTGATTAAAGTTTTGGCTTCTGTACTCCATGAAATTAGTGGAATATCCTTGATATTTGCGCTTCATCCAGTATCTTTTCATGGAAATATTCTTCTGAGCATTCTTGAATTTTACACCACAAAGCAGTATCATGTTGACAATTTAGACGTTATTGGTTCCTGGATAAATTAATTCTTGAACTTATTTTATTGAATTCTTATATCATTGTCATCATCCTCATGTTTATATTATGTTGAAAGTCATCTGTGGCCTGTAGTGCATAGATGGACTTGGTATGATTATGACCAGGAATTATTTGGTATAATCATGACCGTAATGTTACAAATGATGTGGTAAAAGTCCTCATTGGCCCGTAGTGCATTGATGGACAGTTGTTGGCATGATCATGACCATTGATGAATACACAAATATTCTTGGCCCGTAGTGCATGGATAATTGTGTTCATGATACTAAAGAATATCCTTGGTCGTAGTGCAGGGGTGATTCGATGATGTTGATTATTTATTAAGCTGAGTCTCAGCGATAAAAGTGATGAAAAACCTTTTAAATCATAAAAGATAGTAGATTTTATTCTCTACTTGACTCTTTTAATGAATTGCTTGTTCCGCTACAGTTAAACTTGATGTCTATTGTATTTTATCAGTTTAACATTGTTGAAGGCTAATGATAATTTATTCTGCATTATCTTAGTCATAATATTTCTTACTGGGCTAGTTGAGCTCACCCTTTTGCTTTCATTGTTCTCTTAAGGAAATGAGAACGTAGCGGGGACTAGTCGGGGAACGGAATGACGGTTCAGATGATAGCATTAGTAGTCCTCACTATTCTGTGAAATAGTGTGATAATAATTGTAATGAGGACTCCTTTTGAGTTTGTATACTCTCTAGTAGACAATATTTGTATTCAAATTCACAGTTTATGTTTTGTCGTATTGTACACGATAGTTGTATTATTAAGTTGTATTTGAATTCTGTACCATGTATCTGGCGACTCAAGATGGGTAATGTATACCTAATTTTGGGGGCGTCACAGTCATTTTTATGGTCCGATCTAACTACAGAAAAAAAACATCTCTACACCCTCTTCACCACCTTCAACTTTGAACCTTTTCACGCTAGGTTCGAACTACGCAGACCTAATCTCCCCTTCTCAATGGGAGTACGTAGGCATCCATTCATGGTTCGGTCTCAGCCTCTACCAAAACACAAAAACTTATCAAATGCTACTGGGCTCAATCTTTCAAACCACACATCATCGTCTTAGACCAAAGGGATGGAACTACCTGATCTCCTCACACCAATGGGAAAACCAGCGACCATCTAAGCTGCAGTTGAGTCCTCAAAGAGAAACACCAATCCATAAGAGATGGAACTACCTGGGCTCCCTAATACAAAGGAGTACTGATGACCATCTGTGGGGAGGTCAACCTCAGAAAGGAAAGCCACAATCCTCTCCATAACCACATGCAGAAACCAGTCCCAAGACACCAAAGGGTAGGGAATACACAGATCAATGATCCATTCTGAAAGATCCTGAGACATCTCAATGTCCATCCATCAAGGGGAGTTTAGAATACATTAAGATCACAAGCCTTGGAGAAACAGGTAAATATCAAGCAAGTAACAAGGCATAACTAAAAGGGAAGTGAATCAAAATATATTTCCCTGCCATATATAATACTATTTATATATATATATATATATATATATATATATATATATAATATGTATTGTACATGACAAAAATGGTTAAGCTAGTTTGTGTAGGAAAATCCAAGTTAATCTACAAATCAGTGTATATGTACGCTATCAAATTCAGCATGGCATCCCTCTCAGAAGAAGGGGATAACTGTGACGCCCCCAAAAATAGGTATACATCACCCATCTTCGGTCGCCAGATACATGGTACATAATATAAATACAATCTAATTATACAACAATCGTGTAAAATAAGACAAAACATAAGCTGTGAGTTTTAATACAACATTGTCTTCTAAACAGTATTCAAACTCAAATAAGTCCTCAATACATTTATTTTCACACTATTTCTTAGAATAGTGAGGACTACTAATGCTATCATCTGAACCGTCACTCCGTTCCCCGACTAGTCCCCGCTACGTTCTCATTTCCTGAAGAGAACAATGAAAGAAAGGGTGAGCTCAACTAGCCCAGTAAGAAATATTATGACTAAGATAATGCAGAATAAATTATCATTAGCCTTCAACAGTGTTAAACTGATAAAATATAACAAACATCAAGTTTAACTGCAGCGGAACAAGCAATCCATTAGAAGAGTCAAGTAGGAAATAAAATCTACTATTTTCTATGATTTAAAAGGTTTTTCATCACTTTAATCGCTGGGACTCAGCTTAATAAATAATCCACATCATCGAATCATCCCTGCACTACGGCCAAGGATATTCTTTAGTATCACGACCACGAATTATCCATGCACTACAGCTAAAGATAATCATGTTTTCATCAACGGTCCTGATCATGCCATAAAACAATTCATCTTTGAACTATGGCCAAAGAGAATCCATAGCCATAATCATACCAAAAATTGTCCATCAATGCACTACGGGCCAATGAGGACTTTTTCCACATCATTTGTAACATTACGGTCATGATTATACTGAATAATCCATGGTCATTATCATACCAAGTCCATCTATGCACTACAGGCCATAGATGACTTTCAACAAAATATAAACATAAGGATGATGACAATGATATAAGAATTCAATAAAACAAGTTCAAGAATTAATTTATCTAGGAACTGATAACGTCCAAATTGTCAACATGATACTGCTTTATAGTGTAAAATTCAAGAATGCTCAGAAAAATATTCCCATGAAATGATACTGGATGAAGCGCAAATATCAAGGATATTCCACTAATTTCATGGAATATAGAAGTCAAAGTTTTAACCAACTGAGTATAATAAAGAATGGAATAACAAAAGAAATCACCATGCATGCGATAGACCGCACAGGCAGGTTATTCCAACAGAATAATAAATAACGGAACCAGGTCCAGCGTAAAATGCACAGATAGAATATTTCAACAGAATAATAAAGAATGGAACCAGGTCCGGCGTAAAACGCACAGATAGGATATTCCGACAGAATAATAAATAATGGAACTAGGTCCGGCGTAAAACGCACAGACAGGATATTCCGACAGAATAATAAATAATGGAACCAGGTCCAGCGTAAACGCACAGACAGGATATTCTAACAGAATAATAGAAGAATTTCACCATGTATGCGGTACTTCGCATAAACAGGTTATTCCAACATAATAATAAAGAATGGAATAACAGAAGAAATTCACCAAGTATAGGGTACTCCGCGTATACAGGTTATTCCAACAGAATAATAAAGAATGGAATAACAGAAGTTCTCTTCATGAATACAAAAGAAATAATATCCCTTACGGGTACAACAAATAATATCCCTTACCGTAAATGAAACTTGATATCGGAGTAGTGAAGTAGCAGAATACTTTTTTTCTCTCTCTCTATAATTTTTCTCTCTAGAGTTTCGGTGAATTCGTAAGAAATAATGAAGGAATGAGCTTCTATTTATAGGAAAATTGACTGAATAGTAACTAATTCATTAACGGTCCAGATTGATTTACTTTTAAACTGACGGTCCATATTGGTTTACTATTAAAACTTAAAGCAACGGTCCATACTGATTTACTATTAAAACTTTAAACTAGCGATCCATATTGATTCACTATTATAACTTTCCACCAGCGGTCCATATTGATTTACTATTATATCTTCAACCAACGGTCTGAAAAATTAGCACATCCCCTCATAGAATAATATTGTACCCAAAATGATTTGGACCGAAAAAAAATATATTTTACGGGTGATCAATAGTACCCCGTGAATAGTAACTCGTGAATAGTAACTCATGAATAGTAACTCATAAATAGTACTTCGACACGAAAAGTGTCCCGAATACCCGATTGAACAATACTAAGTGACTTCTCACATAAGCATCAATAATCAATACCGTGTACTACTATGCAACCTCGCGTATTAATGTACTTTTAGCACCGGGTGTTTCAACAGTTAACGGTAAAACTTCCGCCGTTATTTTCATAAAGTATTTTGTCGTTTTCTCAATTCGACAATAATTCTGTTGCGGGATCCACCAATGATTGTACCGTCGTACGGATATTCCCCGACCAACCGAATATAATATGACCACTTGCATACTTTGCAAAATTTATAAATACTACTCATAATTATAACATTATATCAAATCCACATCATAATATTAAAAAAATTTATTTCGAGAAAATTAAATCTTATTCATAAAATTTGGGGTTTTACAATCTCCCCTCCTTATGAAATTTTGCCCTCGAAATTTATGTACGTACCTAGTATGCCGAACAGGTGAGGATACCTTGACTTCATTTCAGATTCTAACTCTTGAGGTATAACCATTGAGTGTCGAATATAATCCTTCTTATCCAAGATTTTAACACGTATCTCCTCATACGTTAAATCATCCGCTATCTCGTCTGGTTCTAAATTAATAATGTGGTTCGGGTCGTCCACATATTTACGTAACATCGATACGTGAAAAACGTTATGAGCACGCGACATACTTGGCAGTAAAACGAGTCTATAAGCCACAGTTCCTACTCGATCGAGGGTTAAGATTTCCTCTCTTCATCGATTCTTGCTTCTAGAATAATGCCCTCTTGAACCTTCTTCTTCACATTCATCAGCTCTGAGTATGTAGCTTGAGCGGCTTTAACTTTATCGATTAAAGTCGATTCTAATCGTATATTCGTTATCTTCACATGGGTCCCTAGAGTCTTTAACTCTGTCTTCATCATTTGTAAGTTATACGAAATGGATCTTTGTGATAACAACATCTCACTCGCATACGATCTTCTACTCAATGCGTCAACTACCACGTTCGCACTTCCACGATGATATTGAATGGTACGATCGTAATCTTCAACAGCTCGAGCCAACATCTTTGGCGCATAATACGTTCATTTTAGTTGAAGAAATATTTGAGGGTTTAAGAAATGGGTTTTGTACTGGGGTCAATACAAAATTCGATTTCACGCTCTAGGGTAGGCTAAGAAGTCTTCAAGAATACGCCAGGAAATTTATTAATAATAGAAATATCGTTCAAAACTGTGACCCTCATCCAAGACTTGGATAGCACGTCACATTGATACCTATCAACTTGCCATCGTCATTCACGACGTCGCCTACAGAAAGTCTGGCTTCGGCGCATTCCACACAAGGAAGTCACCAGATAAAGGCTCAGGGCTCTTTACTTATGGCTTGATATGACAATGATTGACTTTAGTGGTTTGGTTACTGTGAATTTGCATAACAGGTTGGTTAGGAGTATGAAAGCTAACAACCTTACAAAAAGCATGATGCGTAGTTAACCAATCGATTCCTAAAATCACATCAAAGGCAAGTATTTTCAAAAAGATACGATCGATAGGTAACGTGAAAGTGTTGATTTGAACAAGATTTATAAATAGTGGAGGTAACGAAGGTTTCTCCTAACTGAGTTTAAACAGATATATCAAAGTCTAACTTCTCCGGAGTTAACTTCAAACATTGAACACAACTAGGTGAAATAAAAGAGTGAGTAGAACCGGTATCTAACACGGTATAGACTTCACAAGAGTTTATGACTAACATACCCGTAATAATTTTATTTAGGTTCCTTGTCACGAAAAAAAAACACTCTCTTAAACTACCGGCTTTGACTTTTTTGGGACGGCCTTTGGTGCCTCTATCCTAGCTGAACTTGTCTTCGGTGAACGATAAAATCGGGCTAAGTGACATTCTCTTCCACAATTAAAACACGCTTTGGATTGCTGCGTACAGTTTGGACGGATGTGTCCCTCCTGTCTGCATTTGAAACATACGACCGGTGGTCGTTCTTCTTCCTTTGAAATGGGTGTTGGTGCCGACGTCTTCACATCATTGTTGAACCTTCTCTTCTTGAAATGTCCATTCTTATTGTTTTGGCCATGATTACCACCGAAGTAGTTACCATTTCTGGCATGTTGATTCCCTCCATGCTTATTGTCACCTCTTTGATGACTGTTATCACCGGTATTATCAATTTTTTGGCTGCTCTCTTTTGGTTGGGTTGACTCGTTATCGCGCTCTAATAACTGAGCCCTATTAACAACATCTGAATACAAACACAGTTTATGAGAGATAAAATATTGACGTATCTCAGGTTTCAAACCTCTTAGAAACATTCGCACCATTCTCTCCTTATTATCAACCAAATGGGATGCAAATCGGGACAACTCGGCAAACTTGGCTTTGTACTGCAACACGGTCATGTTGTTTTGCTCTAACTTGATAAATTCCACCTCCTTCATGTGACGAATGCTTTCGGGAAAGTACTTGTCATTGAACAGCTCTTAGAACTTCTCCCAAGACATCTTGAGTGCGTCAGGCTGGGTGCGTTTTACAGATTCCAACCAGTAATCTGCCTCTTCACGCAACATAAAGGTGGCAAAGGGAACCTTTTGCTCCTCTGAGCATCCCAAGACATCAAATATCTTGGTGATCTGCTTTAACCATGTCTCTGCCTTAAGTGGTTCTGGCTTTCTCAAAAACTCCGGTGGTCCCAGCTCCTTGAATTGCTTAGCGGTGACCAACCGTAGGTTGCCATTATTTCCACCTACATTTTGAACAAGAGTCTCTCTCACCTGATGTTGCATGAATTGCATAAAGCCTCTGAACATCCCATCGTTCATCATCTGATTAGTGTTGTTGTTTACCTAAGGATTATTATCTTCCTGTTGCACATTATCATGGGTATTGATCGTTGGTGACTCAACGGTCTCATGTGCTTCATTGCTTATCTCAACATTTTCGGATGCCATTTTCAAATACTGCCACAAAATAAGGGTTAATTGACATATCACATATTACCAATATACTCTGACTAACCAATTAAATACCAAATAAACTTAGGTAGGTCATACTAGCGAAGGAATTCTCCGTCTCTCCCCTCCTAGTTCTTATCTCACATCCCAACCAGGGATCATATCCCTAAGCTTTGATACCAACTGTGACGCCCCCAAAAATAGGTATACATCACCCATCTTGGGTCGCCAGATACATGGTACACAATATAAATACAATCTAATTATACAACAATCGTGTAAAATACGACAAAACATAAGTTGTGAGTTTTAATACAACATTGTCTTCTAAACAGTATTCAAACTCAAATAAGTCCTCAATACATTTATTTTCACACTATTTCATAAAATAGTGAGGAATACTAATGCTATCATCTGAATCGTCACTCCGTTCCCCGACTAGTCCCCGCTACGTTCTCATTTCCTAAAGAGAACAATGAAAGAAAGGGTGAGCTCAACTAGCCCAGTAAGAAATATTATGACTAAGATAATGCAGAATAAATTATCATTAGCCTTCAACAGTGTTAAACTGATAAAATATAACAAACATCAAGTTTAACTGCAGCGGAACAAGCAATCCATTAGAAGAGTCAAGTAGGAAATAAAATCTACTATTTTCTATGATTTAAAAGGTTTTTCATCACTTTAATCGCTGGGACTCAGCTTAATAAATAATCCACATCATCGAATCACCCCTGCACTACGGCCAAGGATATTCTTTAGTATCACGACCACGAATTATCCATGCACTACAGCTAAAGATAATCATGTTTTCATCAACGGTCCTGATCATGCCATAAAATAATTCATCTTTGCACTACGGCCAAAGAGAATCCATAGCCATAATCATACCAAAAACTGTCCATCAATGCACTACGGGCCAATGAGGACTTTTTCCACATCATTTGTAACATTACGGTCATGATTACACCGAATAATCCCTGGTCATAATCATACCAAGTCCATCTATGCACTGCAGGCCATAGATGACTTTCAACAAAATATAAACATGAGGATGATGACAATGATATAAGAATTCAATAAAACAAGTTCAAGAATTAATTTATCCAGGAATTAACAACGTCCAAATTGTCAATATGATACTGCTTTGTGGAGTAAAATTCAAGAATTCTTTGAAGAATATTTTCATGAAAAGATACTAGATGAAGCGCAAATATCAAAGATATTTCACTAATTTCATGGAGTATAGAAGTCAAAGTTTTAACCAACTGAGTATAATAAAGAATGGAATAACAAAAGAAATCACCATGCATGCGATAGACCGCACAGGCAGGTTATTCCAACAGAATAATAAATAACGGAACCAGGTCCGGCGTAAAACGCACAGACAGGATATTCCAACAGAATAATAAAGAATGGAACCAGGTCCGGCGTAAAACGCACAGACAGGATATTCTGACAGAATAATAAATAATGGAACCAAGTCCGGCGTAAAACGCACAAACAGGATATTTCGACAGAATAATAAATAATGGAACCAGGTTCGGCGTAAATGCACAGACAGGATATTTTGACAGAATAATAAAGAACAGAATAATAGAAGAATTTCACCATGTATGCGGTACTTTGCATAAACAGGTTATTCCAACATAATAATAAAGAATGGAATAACAGAAGAATTTCACCAAGTATAGGGTAGTCCGCATATACAGGTTATTCTAACAGAATAATAAAGAATGAAATAACAGAAGTTCTCTTTATGAATACAAAAGAAATAATATCCCATATGAGTACAAAAAATAATATCCCTTACCATAAAAGAAACTTGATATCGGAGTAGTGAAGTAGAAAAATACTTTTCTTCTTTCTCTCTCTATAATTTCTCTCTCTAAAGTTTCAGTGAATTCGTAAGAAACAATGAAGGAATGAGCTTCTATTTATAGGAAAATGGACTGAATAGTAACTAATTCATGAACGGTCCAGATTGATTTACTTTTAAACGAACGGTCCATATTGGTTTACTATTAAAACTTAAAGCAACGGTCCATACTGATTTACTATTAAAACTTTAAACTAGCGATCCATATTGATTCACTATTATAACTTTCCACCAGCGGTCCATATTGATTTACTATTATATCTTCAACTAATTGTCTGAAAAATTAGCACATCTCCTCATAGAATAATATTGTACCCAAAATAATTTGGACCGAAAAGAAATATATTTTACGGGTGATCAATAGTACCCCGTGAATAGTACCCCGTGAATAGTAACTCGTGAATAGTAACTCATGAATAGTAACTCATGAATAGTAACTCGTGAATAGTACTCCGACACAAAAAGTATCCCGAATACACGATTGAACAATACTGAGTGACTTCTCACATAAGCATCAATAATCAATACCGTGTACTACTATGCAACCACGCGTATTAATGTACTTTTAACACCGGGTGTTTCAACAGTTAACGGTAAAACTTCTGCCGTTATTTTCATAAAGTATTTTGTCGTTTTCTCAATCCGACAATAATTCCGTTGCAGGGTCCACCAATGATTATACCGTCGTACGGATATTCCCTGACCAACCGAATATAATATGACCACTTGCATACTTTGTAAAATTTATAAATACTACCCATAATTATAACATTATATCAAATCCACACCATAATATTAAAAAATTTATTTCGAGAAAATTAAATCTTATTCATAAAATTTGGGGTTTTACAATAACTCTGTGAGCTCCTGCCCAAGGGTATCAATACGAGCCAAGCGGTCCACAACCATCTGCATGGTGACACTATGTTCATCAATGAATGTGCTCATCTCTACAATGATATCAACAGTATGGGTCCTCAATGTTGTGTTACCTACAATAGCTGCATCTCTGGCAGATATAGCGACATCCCGCTCAGCAATAACTGCATCTCTAGATGATCTAGCCTCATCTCGCTCAGTAACAGCTGTATCTCTATGAACTAAAGCATCATCTCTCTCAACTAGAGCGACATCTCTCCCAACTAGAGCGACATCTCTCCCAGAAAGAGCATTCAACATAAAGGCTCTAGCCTGAATCCTCTTATATGTCATCAGATGTAAGCTCAGATCTAAATACTCTGCCGAATATGGAGTTATAGTGGCAGCACTGGGAGAATCAATCACAACTGCTGTCAACCCAACAAATAGCTCATCCTCAGTGGGAGAATCAGTGTCCTCCATGGGCTCCCCACTATCAAAATCAACACCCGGCTCTGTGGATACAACCCCGGCCGATGTAATCTCTGCCTCTAGCCATACAAAATACTCTATAGAACGACCCAGATGGCTAGTAGTAAAATCAGCCCTCTCATGCTGGGCCCAATAGGCATAAACCTTGGATAAATCCTCTGTTGATAAAAATTGAGAAGATAAACGCTGACCCAACGCCCCCTCAAAACGATGAACATCCTGAAACTGGTCAAACTGTGCCATTACAACCAGTGGGTGATATGTGGTCATACCCCTCAAACCTGTCAGAGGGAGATAATCCATGCCAAATACATGAGTAATGAAGCTGTAGGGAGAACTAAGTCCTGGACACGACAAAATATAAAATGGATCCTCGATCCCTGCCAAGAACACCGACCAAGAAGCAGCATCTGTACACTTTGTCGGTTGAAAGGAGTAAGACATAGCTATCTCATGGGAAAAATAATACCTATGGCGTCAGAATGTGCCAATCAGTCTCAGGTGTGACATAAACCATACATACAGCAAGACCGAGCTGCCTATAAATACCCCCGCAGAATGGGTGTGGCAATATATAGCCAACCTCAAGGTCTCTGCCACAATCATCGGTATAATGGTATGTCCCTCCTAGAGAGCCCGCACTTCCATAATCACACCGATGTCTAAATAATCCATGTACAGTGGCATGTACAAATGAGCCACTACATATATCAATAGTACGTCTACTCTAGCAACACCCCACTCATCCTCCGATGTGATGAAATCCCCGGAGTGCTGTGCATAACTGTCCAAGGAGCCAAATCTATCTATCAAAAAATGCATAGGCACTACATGTGATGAGTGGATTTTATACCTATGAATCGGCCTCTAATTCAAGCTTAAACTGTGTTAATTCTTTATTTTTATGTTTCGTTTTACTTGTTTATTGTTGTTTTATGTTTAGGTGTGGTGGCATAGCATTTGAACTTAAAAGGTGGATTCATGGTGAAACTTGGCAAGAAAAGGAGCTTAAGTTCGACAAAATTAGAATGGACCCCCGCCGGGGCGGACTTTATACATGCAAAACCCCCACCGGGGCGGGGGTACTGAGGAATTAACAAAAGCATCCCCCGCCGTGTTGGGTATTTAGAGAAGGAAAACCCCAGCCGGGGCAGGGGTACGGGAAAAGCAAAGACTCCTGTCCGGACTATAATGTTGCAGAGACGTGAAGGATTGAGTTTGGCATGGTTAGGAATTGTAATTGATTTCGAATTATGGTCAGAATACATGTCTGAGGGTAGAGATTAACAAGAAACAACAACACACAATTAAGGAGACAATAAATTAACAATTCTAAAGGGCGAATTTGAGCAAGATATTAGAGGAAGGTTTAAAGGTCTAAGTCACGAGAGTTGCAAGATTGGAGCTAGGGAGAAGGGTGGTTCTGGATTCATTCTATTTCCTTAATTCAATTATTGTAATTGGGATGATGAATTCTTTGACAATTTTAATTTTTAATTTATTTGTGATGAACTAATTTACTTTTAGGCTTATGACGGATCTTATGGTTGAACGATGATTATATAGCCTTGAATTTCAGTTTAATAATCTATCTTTCAGTTTATCTATAGTGATTTGGGTTTGAATTTATGAATTACTTGATCACCAATTTTGTGTGGAATTGTATGGACTTGAGAGAGGAAATATGAATCTAAACTTAGTCATTATAGCATGTGTTCTTGAATTCTATGAATGAATGGAATCTTGATGAATGTTAGGGTAGAGATATGCTTAACATCGCATGTAATCGGATAGAGAAATTGAATTTAAACCTCGTTTGATTGTAATTCACATATAGATATAGTGAATTAGTTGATTAAGGTGTTTAGCTTAATTCTATCTAATTTATGGATTTAAGTTAATATAGTATTAGTGCATCGAGAGGTGGCTAGTTCTACTTGAGTGTTCGTGATTAATAAACTGAGATAGTGAATTGAACTAAAATAAGGTGTAATAATCGGAGTGATACCTAAAGTGAAGTCGTAAGCCTAATTCTCCATTATTTACTTGAAATTACAGTTTTTGAGTTTGTTGATTGCTTATTATTTTTATGTTTTTAGTTGTTAATAGTTATAATCATTGAATTCGTTAGTTTAATAAAATTTGAATTAATATAAAGCTAGTAATTGTTAGGATTAATTTCTTATTAAGTCTCTGTGGGAACGATACTTGACTTATCATTATAATACTTGTTGACCACGTTCACTTCCGTGTGAGCGTATATAGATTTTACCCAACAACATGCTCGAAGGAGATCTCATCCTGGGCCACTCTACGCCTCAAACCAGTGAGGGTCATAAACTGTTGGCTCGGTTCTCCTACAGCCATTCGAGTGCAGGGCCTATCCAGTGGCAAATCTGTCAGACGTTCATACTCCTTTAAGGTAGGGGTCAACTCCTGGGTCTCAAACTGGAACACCTGCCTATCCGGTACCCAGTGCTCTAGCATGCCCTCTACAAAACCCAATGGAACCTGGAACATTAAGAGGGTCACAGAGTGTCGCAACAACTGATCTATGGTCACCCGATCTGGGGGTGACAAACTATCTTACCACAATCTCAAACATGAGGCTACCAATACTGGTGGGGTGTGATCAATGCGGCTAAATGTCGATGGACATCTGTATGGGCCATGTCATAAGACCATCCAAGGGTCATTGCTGAACATCTCTGGACATACATATACATAACATAATACATGCATGACAAACAATAGATGACAATATGATGTAGAGAATGGAAAATAGTATATATACATTCCTAAGTACATCATCATCTAATACATCATCTCTGTATACAGTTGGAAAATACAGGGAAATGGGCCACAGCGCCCAACAACTAACAGAGGCCTATCAAAAGATATAACGAGAATGGGGCATAGCCACCTAGTGTCTAACAGAGGTCTATTAAAAGTTATAACGAGAAATACATCAGAAGAAGTCAATAGTGTTGATGTCTACATCATCTAACCTATCCATCTGATGCAACTCCCCCTGAGTCACGGTATCTCCGCCAAGAGGGATATCAGGCCAATATAACGGAGGATCTGCACTAACAAAACCATCTGAATATTGGCCATCTGAAGGGCCAGCTCCTGAGCTGGAAGGATCAAAAGTATCCGCCTCTGTAGGATCTCTGCCCAAGTGCCGGATGAATAAATGTGCCTGGTCCAACTGCCGAGTTAAGCTATCAATCTGCATTAAATGAGTAGGCTCTTGGTCGCAGGCAATCCAATCTGTGACACCCCCAAATCCCGGTACTTTATTACCTCAAGATTTGGTGTTCACGATAATCAAAACATTCATATCTAACTACCTAATCGTAATAAATTGAATAATAAAACCTGCCCATACAGGATTACATTAATAAAACATTATATCCCAGGTTCTCTAACCTTTAATACAATCATTCAAGTGCGAAATTTAATTATTTCATTACATCATTATTGAAAAGTCTATGATCATAACAGTAAATAAAAGTACAAATCAACATCACTTGTATATTTTTCCCCTTCCTTTGCTAGTTGAAGAATATCCATTACCAAGAATAGATGACTTGTTTGATCAATTGAAGGGTGCTAGATATTTCTCGAAAATAGATTTGAGAAGTGGGTATCACCAATTGAAAGTGAGGAAGGAGGATATACCGAAGACGGCATTTCGAACTCGGTAAGGGCATTACGAATTTTTAGTGATGTCATTTGGTTTGACAAACGCCCCTGCAGCGTTCATGGATTTGATGAACAGGGTGTTTAAACCATTTTTAGACAAGTTTGTGGTGGTATTTATTGATGATATTTTGGTGTACTCTAAAACTTAAGAGGAACACGTGGAACACTTACGTCTGACGTTGGAGACGTTAAGAAAATAAAAGTTATACGCAAAAGTCTCTAAATGTGAATTTTGGCTAGAACGTGTACAATTTCTTGGTCATGTAATTGATAAGGATGGTATTTCAGTGGATCCATCAAAAGTCGAAGCTGTGATAAGTTGGGAACAACCAAGAAATCCATCAGAGGTGAGAAGTTTCTTGGGATTGGCAGGCTATTATAGACGGTTTATCCAGGATTTTTCCAAGATTGCCACTCTGTTGACAAATTTGACAAGGAAATCTGTAAAATTTATTTGGACGGAGAAGTGTGATGAAAGTTTTCAAGAACTGAAGAAGAAGTTAAGTGTGGCACCTGTGTTGTCGTTACCAGGTAATACAGGAAACTTTGTGGTGTATAGTGATGCTTCACACAAAGGGTTGGGTTGTATCCTTATGCAAAACGGTAAGGTTATTGCGTATGCATCAAGGCAACTGAAAGACTACGAGAAAGGGTATCCAACTCATGATTTAGAGTTAGCGGCGGTTGCATTTGCATTGAAGATATGGAGACACTATTCTATGGGGAAAAATGTGAGATCTACACAGACCATAAAAGTTTAAAGTATATTTTCACACAGAAAGACCTGAACATGCGGCAAAGGAGATGGATGGAATTGATAAAGGATTACAATTGTGAGATCTTTTATCATTCAGGCAAAGCGAATGTGGTTACAGATGCTTTAAGCAGGAAAGGCAGAGAAAAGTTGATGGTCTTAACTGATAAGGAGGAGCTCATTTCAGCAATGGCAAGGCTAGAGCTAGAAATCAAATTTCTAGAAGAATCCGATGAAAAATTGTTCCAGATAGAAGTTAATCCAACTGTAGTGGACAAAGTGAAGAACGCACAACTACAGGATGAAGAATGTAAGAAAATAAAGGAAAGCGTGGCCGAGGGTAAAGAAGTGAAGTATAAGGTTGATACTGAGGGAATGCTAAGATTCGAGGGACGAATTTGGGTTCCAGCAGTACAGGATATTAAAGAAGACATCTTGACAGAAGCTCATAGCTCAAGATATTCGATTCATCTAGGAAGTACAAAAATGTATCAAGATTTATGGCGTCATTTTTGGTGGCCGAACATGAAAAGAGATGTTACAGAATGCGTTGCAAAATGCTTGACATGCCAAAAAGTGAAGGCCGAGCATCAACGACCAGGCGGATTACTTCAACCATTAGAAATACCAGAATGGAAGTGGGAATATATCATAATAGATTTTATGGTAGGTCTTCCAACGACTCAGAAAGGATATGATGCGATATGGGTGATAGTGGACAGATTGATGAAATCTGCACACTTTTTGCCAATAAAGATTAGATTTAATCTTGATCAGCTTGTGAAACTATACATTAAAGAAATCGTCTCAAGACATGGTGTACCAGTGTTAATTGTATCAGACAGAGATCCGAGATTCAAATCAAATTTCTAGAAGAGACTACAAGAATGCATGGGAACGCAACTAAAGATGAGTATAGCATATCATCCGCAAACTAATGGGCAAAGCGAAAGAACGATCCAGACGCTTGAAGATATGCTCAGAGCGTGCATTATGGATTTTAAAAGAAATTTGGATGATCATCTACCGTTGGTGGAATTTGCATACAACAATAGTTACCATGCAAGCATTGGTATGCCGTCGTACGAGGCGTTATATGGCAGAAAGTGCAGAACTCCACTATGCTGGAATGAAGTTAGTGAGCGTCAACTGTTAGAACCAGAACTGGTACAGCAGACCGCTGAAGTTATCAAACTCATCAGAGCAAGACTAGTAGCTGCTCAAGATCGACAAAAAAGTATCCTGATCAACACCGACAGAATCATGAGTTTGAAGTAGGAAGTTTCGTGTTTCTGAAAGTTTCTCCTTGGAAGGGGAAAATTCATTTCGGCAAGAAAGAAAAGCTCAGCCCAAGGTTTATTGGACCTTTTGAAATTTTGCGACGAGTGGGAGAAGTAGCTTACGAGGTAGATTTACCTCCAGAATTAGAGCATGTGCACAATGTTTTTCATGTGTCGGTGTTGCGACCGTATAAACCCGATTGCAAGCATGTGATTGAGTATGAACCGTTGCAGTTCAATAAAGATTTGTCTTACGAAGAGATTCCTATCCAGATAGTCGACAGGAAAGAACAAGTGCTCAGGAATAAAGTGATACCTTCTGTGAAGGTGATATGGAGGAACCACAATGTCGAAGAGGCTACGTGGGAACTCAAAGCTGATATGATGAAAAATTTCCCTGAGTTATTTGTTTAGTCTGTGTCTTCGATTCTGGGGACAGAATCTTTATAAGTAGGGGAGAATGTGACGATTTGATTATTCGAATTGTGATTCTGGGGACAGAATCTTTGTAAGGAGGGAAGGATGTAACGATCTGAAATTTCAAATTGTAATATTGAATATTTATCGAATAATATAAATATTTATTTGATGTGTCTATTGTTGAATTGATGAAATAAATATTTTATTGATGTGATGGTTGTTAGTAAATATTTATGTGATGGTTGTTAGTAAATATTTATGAATCTAAATTTATTAGGAAATTTTTCTAAATTAAATTAATTTATAATTTAGAGAGCTGTAGAAATAACATGAGATGTTATACTGTTGTTTTGATTTAATAATTTGGATGGTATATTAAATTATTAAATAAAGTTATAATGGAAATTATAATTTTGTGATATTTGCTAAAATGCTATATTTAATTAAAATATAGTATGTGATTATAATTATAAACTAAAGTGTTTATTAAAATAAATTAAAAAGGGTTTAATTTAGTTTTTACCAAACAAGGCTTAAGTATTTTAATTCTTTAAAATTAAATGGCTTTGCCAAACAAGCCTTATGGCTCTTGGCATTTCTAATTTTTGAAATTTAAAATAAACAAATAAAATAAATTAAAATAATAAATATAATATATACGTTATTTTGATAACTGATGATAGCTATTATGAGTATTAAGACTATATCAATTTTGTATTGTATTATTACGCATACTAGTTGGTCAGTTAGTTATTGGCTTAGTCTGAGTTCAGAAAGAAGTGATAGAGAGCTTGAGAGGAAAACTTGTGAATTTTCACAGCAATTCCAGTGATTAGCAGCGATTGTGTTAGTAATTGAAGGTATGTTTTACAACTTTGATATTATAATCATATATATGAATATTACAACAATAATTTTCATACTCTGTGAATTTTAGGTGTTTAGAATTGATGTTTTCGGATTAGTTATAATGATTGCATGTGTCTATGATGATTAGATATTATGTTTAAACAACAATTGCATGCTAATTTCGGATATCAGTAGAAATTTTGTCAGTATATATATATGTTTTCATATGTAGCTATGTAAGTACCAATTTTGATGGTCAAATTGCATGCTAAGATGTTAATTGAGTTTTGTTTATGCTAGTTTGTTGAGATACGAACATAACGTAATTTGAATGAGATGATTTGGTCATGTACTGAATTCATAGTGATGATTTTTAGAATGAATATCAAAAATTGAGTTTTTGTATGAAAACATGAAAATTGAGGAATTAAAATAGTTTTAATGATTGTTAAATTGTGCGAAGTGGTTAAATATGTTAGCAATCATGTCTATGATAGTTGTATATTTATTTTACGTGTTATTATCACTGTTTGGTGGGTGAAATTCGTGTTGGTTGGCTTAAGAAAAGTGTCGAAGCTCTGTTCTATAAAACTGTGTTATGTGTGTCGCGTGGCCGCTCAGTCCTTAGGCGCGGGCGCGCAGGTGCGCGGCCTCCCAGTACAAAACTCGCGAGGCCGCGCGAGTGCCCATTTCCAGACACTAAAGTCTGATAATTCTACAGACTTTGGTCGTTCTTTATGGCTTAGCTAAAGGTGATGGTAATGTGTCCAACATGTAACAACAAGGCTAATACAGAGTAGTGTTATATGTATTATGAATTCAAAGTTGCAAAAATGATTAGTAAATCAAAAACGCGTTATGTAATAACCTAGTTTATACAATGAACGTTAGTTATGTGCTGTGATGATTAACACTTGGGAATTCTGAAACGTAAATAATAGCTTAAGACTTGTGCTAAAATAACAAGTTTAGCTAGTAATGCATTTTATATTGAAAAGTGAATATTAGTATGTCTAATAGATGTTGTGGTTTTAATACTGTGTATAGGTGAACGTGAGTTTTAATATTTTATCTTACGCTCGAGGCAAGTTTCTAAACCCTATATTTTTACATTGAGCAAGTTTCTAAACCCTATCTTTTTACATTGAACAAGTTTTCTACCTCTACACTTTCATTGAGTTAGTTCTATTATTATATTGTATAACTTAATGCTTTTGATTGAGCAAGCTTCTTATCTTAACTATTATTGAATAAATCAATTTTATTGATTGATTCATTCTAACTTGTTTATAGTTAAGCAAGTTTCTTAAGTTCTATTATTGTATAATGAGCGTAATTTTGAACTCTCGTCTCTATTATTGAACTGTTTTAACTCTTTGCATGAGTTAATATCATGTTGGGTAAGTTTTTAGTTTCTAGCTTGCTATCAGTTAATGTACGTTCAGTAAATTCATTTCTAATGTTATAAGACTCTAACCTTAGCTTATTTATTGTTCAAGCAAAGGTTTACCATTTTATTCATTTTGTTGAATACTCATGCTCTATAGTTATTTCAAGCATGAGTTTAATATGTATAATCAGTTCATTTATGATTCTCAATTGTTCTATGTTATGTTGTTATTAAACATCTGTTGTGATTATCAAACACTATTGATTCAACTAGTCCTCTAGTTGATGTTCGTTAAACTTCAATTTCTCTTGAAAGCTTATCCAAACCAAACTTTCTTTGGTACCGACTTGTACTCTAAATATTGGGATGAACAACCCAATTATTATTAGGGGATAATTTACGCGTAGCGTTAAAATGTTTGTGCACAATACATTGTATGAAGGGCTAATCCCCCTAAGTACGAGGAGTCCTTATAGTCTTATGACTGTTAAAGTTAGAGATGAAAGATTACTCACAACTATGGACATAGTTCATGGTCTTATGACCATCAGTTACATATATTCCATATTTTGGATTCTAATTTTTGATTATCATTGTTGGAGTATTATTCAGACTTGATGAGCCTATTTGTTGGCAATTATTATTATTACTTTCCTATTGATTTATTGTTATATCTAGTGAGCAATTATTTTGCTCACTCTTGCATATTTATACACTCATTGCAGCTAAAGTTGAGAAGGTAGATGAGCCTACAACGAGCAAAGGAAAGGGAAAAATATACAAGTGATGCTAATTTGTACTTTTGTTTACTGTTATGATCATAGACTTTTCAATAATGATGTAATGAAATAATTAAATTCCGCACTTGAATGATTGTATTAAAGGTTAGAGAACCTGGGAGATAATGTTTTAATAATGTAATCCTGTATGGACAGGTTTTATTATTCAATTTATTACGATTGGGTAGTTAGATTTGAATGTTTTGATTATCGTGAACACCAAATCTTGAGGTAATGAAGTACCGGGATTTGGGGGTGTCACACAATCCACCACCATGACGGAGCTAGGAACCATATCCCCCATAAATTATGTGGCGCGGGTCTGAGCTCCGATGGTACGAGGAGACCACCAGCGTTAGAATGCCTCCTGAGTGAACGGTCCCTCTGACAAGTCAAAGCCATCAACTCCCACCAACGGGATATCTCTGATCGGTGGCTACGACACAGGCCAATAACGCTTGGCATGAGGACAGATCAGTATACAAATCTCTTTTGTGATGCTCCTGATAGCACGCTCTCCTAAATAGAGCTCCCATCCTCCATCTGTGAAGAGAGGAATCCGACGGGTGGACATCACATGTTCGACACCAGTCGGGAAACCACCCTTAAAGCCAACTGTCAAATGGTCCTCAGAATAGGGAACCCATATAATGACATCGGCTGTCAACAGCTCCAACTGTAGGCGAGAATGGGTGAAACCCTCAGCTACAGGAACCTCCCCCAATGTGGAGTGATGTCATCGTCGTCCCCGTGGATAGGTGTCTAAATCTAACAGACTAATGGGACGCAAGCATGGAAGCCTCTTATAGGCCCAAAACTGCCAATACAAGATCAGACGTCTGCTATCAGTCAACACTCTTAACCTTTATAAGGGAAATCAAAAGAGAAATACTCACCAGCAAAAATGGGTAAAATCCTAGCCAAGCCTCTGTCAAGCTCTGTGAATGCATGTATATTCCCCTGAGAAAATAGGCAAAGGTATAGGAACCCCAATCATACGCTCCAATATGGTCCACCTCACGTGTGGCACTGACTAAAGTGAACGACACCGTGGAAGAGTTATCCACTAGGAAACATCCCCGGAGGATGACCAGGAACAATTGCCAAAGAATTCGATCCCTAACTCTCCTATCATCGGGTAATGGCTCACTCAACGCCCCACTCGTGGCGTCTATACTCAAGGGACTAGTGTGGACTGTCCTACCTTTGAGCACCTTAGCCTGAACTCCTAGCAAGGATCTGACGACAGTAGGGGAAATGTCAGCCACACAAGGCACTGGCGACCCTCCAAACTCCATAACGGTGATAAACCGCCAATCCATCGGCGTCATCATCACCTCATAATCCAGTAAATGGAGATACTGAGTCTGGTGAAACCATTGCTCAGATAACACCCTGAGATAACCCCATGGATAATGACGGGGAAGATGGAAAAGAACGCCTTGAAACTGTGACGCCCCCAAATTCGGGTCCCTTCGAACCTCGGATCCAGTCCGCCACGATACTACTATCGTCCAACTATTTATATCTTTTATTCATAACTTAATGAATATAACTTTGCTTATTACAATTTAGAATATAAATTCTTTCCATTTCCAGGATCTGTATAATGACCCCAAACTTTTATAAGTTTTAAATCTTGGTCATTTACCATTCTTGTCTTACATCATATTCGATGTTAAAAAAATATGTGGAATAATTTAAACTTTTTCAATCTCCTAAAAAAAACTTTTATTGATTTCTTAACTTAAATCAATTACATATCCTTGAATCAAATTATGTTATAATTCATTCTATTCGAATTACTGTATAAATTTTTACATCTCGATTCGAATTCCTCTATGTATCACATAGTACAACTTTACAACTTAACATGTGTTACACATAGTAAACTAATATCATGTACATCTCCTAGAACCTAAACTAGAACCTAAACATGGTTCAAGAGCATATATTTAAATCAATAAATCAATCTCCTTTGATGCTATTGAACTTTATCAATAAAGCAGCACGTAACTTTACCATGAGTCCTTAATCTGCAAAAGTGGTTATTTGCAAGGGTGAGCTCGACAACCCAACAATTCTAACAGTTTTTATGCAGCACATAGCATATAATAGCATACTCAGTTCATGCATTCATAATCAATTAATATTTACTGCGCACGTTACTTCTCATAAAACAGGCATATATGTTTACTTCACAAGCGTATCATCAAGGATCAACTTTCAAATTTCATACATATCTCATATGCATTTCATATATATACATCAACATTCTCATAGCATAATATAACTCAACTTACAGTTATCGAATTTATATATCAAATAGGAACTGAAAGACTTGCCTGATTCGTAGTTTATCAACTACAACTTAACTGCGTATCATTATCTGCACTTCCTGTATTCCAACACAATTGTATAATCATGGATTCATATCCATTAGTCATACTTATTCATACATTCTCAATGTAATAAAAATTTACATTATTGCATTTCACTTCTTCAATATACGCTTAGGATAGCTATGTTGTTAGCTCATTATACTCTCAGGCTTATTCTTTTGAAACAATCTTACTTCATCTTTTACAGTATTTAAAGTATATATATAGACATGCTTTAAATTCAAGACAGTTAACAAACTGCTCTTGACCACTCTGCAGCACGGCGCGGCCGTGCTGAGTATAAGCTTGGGAGCGGCGCGGTTGCGCTACTCCCTGCCAGAACCAGAACTAAAATGTTCAAAAGTCTAGTTCTCTTGCTAACACCTTAATATCTTTGAACACAGTATAAACACATAAAGATATGGTTTAAAACAAATTTGGTTTTCCACACTTGTTAACGATGTTAACTTCTAAAACTTTTAGTTTCTTTTGCATTCCTTTGCTCAACTAAGATTATTATGTTCAATAGGTTATCGACCAATTTGAACATCTTCTAATGTATCCAAAACAGAATTTGATATAAAACTCATACAACTTCCTTTTAAAACCCTTCAATCAGGTCTAAATAGGTTTATTCAACAAAAGACTCGCTATGTTAACCATTAAGTCACATAACGATATTAAACAATCCTTGATACGCATGCTTTTGTTTATGAAACTCATTTACACACAATTAGTATAGTCCTTTCCTTAAACATGCTTGGATAACTTTCACACTTAATTAATTGGATGCACATAACAATCATGCTTAAAGGCATAACAAGTACTATCATGCTTGCTCATAAGGTTATAATGCATTTAATACAATGCTCATCAAGATAGTTTCTAAAACTTTTAAATCTTTCCTTAAAACACATACTAAACCAAGCTTGACAACCTTTTATATGCAATATATATTGGGATCACCTTCCTTACCCATTCATGCACACAACTAGGCCACATTCACATATTCACAAAGTCGGAACTTAAAATACACAAAGTTCATCAAGTATCATTTTTAAAATATCAAGTTTTCTTTTAAAAATTCATGCTAAACCCAATTAATATACAAGGTAACTTCGAATCATACCTTATACTCATTTGTACATTTAACTAAGCCATATATGCATGATCATATGTGTACTACTCATTTACACTAAGGTTGAATAGTTTAACACTTGAAAACTTATAATAAATCATGCTTGAAAAGTCTAAATCATGCTTAGCTAGATAGTGATCATATCCGTCATGTCTAGAAGCATAAAATACCCTAGCATACATGCTTGAAAGGTCATAACTTAGACGATATAAGGTTCGTCATGTTTTGCTTTACAAAAAATCAAGTTTTCTTTAGAAAATCCTTACTACACAACTCATTATATATACAAGGTAACCTTAGACCACATGTTAGACTCAGTTACATACATATTTAAGTTGTCTACACTTGCTCACAAGATCAGAATACTAGTAAGTTTATCTTCAACAACGTTTGTTTTTCCAAACTTAAAAGTTTCCTTTAAAACTCTAACTAAATCAAGTTATAGTGATCTACTATAACTAAGGTAACTCAATCCATGTGTTGGGGTCATTTATATGCATTTTCAAACCAACCTAACAAGCTCAGAAATCAGATTATAGCAGAAGTTGGATTTCAAGACTGACATATGGTGCGACCATGCTAAGATTGTACTAGAAATTGGCGCGACCGCGCCACTTCGGCACCAACCCAGACTTGGCCTCGACTTCTGCAGATTCCAGCCCAAACAACCATTACCCTTTCATTTAGCATTCTCAGAACCATTACATTGACTCCATACATTCATACAAACTTTGCTAACACCATGACATTCCTTTCCAAAATAATTTAAATTAATTTCATGAGAATTCTAATAATTTATCAAACTTGAAATCAATAATATGCATAAGGACATTACCTTTTTTGAAGCTAAAATGATACTCCTTGATCTTAACTTCAGATTGTTCACCCAATTTTAGCAACTCACTCTCTAGTTCATACTTATCAGATAATTTAGCAACTAGATTATTGAAGAGGGAAGCTTCAATTTATAGAGAATTTCTTGCCCAGACATTTACTTTTCCTCAAGGATAGAATCCAATAGGAAGAAGGAGAAACCATTAGGTAAGAAGAAGTTGGTGAAAAGCAGTTACCAACTCCTTTCCCATCCATTCTTCTAGCTATCATCACATAGCTAAACTCTCAGCAACAAGGAATAGGCTACTGTTCTAATACCCGGCTGATACAACTTTGGTACAAAGAAATTGGGACAAGCTACATTACTCTCTTATGTATCAATAGAATGGACCTCAATTACTAAGGTTAATTCCTTTTTGGGCTTATTAAACCAATTATAATGATTTAACATTACTACATTAAATTAATTTATGGGTACATAGACACACACATATATATGTACCTACCCACATGTAATAATTATATTTATATACTCCAATATATAATCCTATATCCCATGTACATTGGGCTAGTCCAAATAATATTTTAATTGGGTTAAATATAATTCAGTTTGGTACTTTCAACCCATTACTTCATATCACACATAAATTTCACAATGATTAATTAATATTATTCATTTATTATCTTTCCATTAATTCTCTTTTAATAATTCTAGTTAAACCTTCAGTCTGATTTAACTTTAATACTCATGTCCCTTTATTTAAGATAACAATTTTCCTTAAAATAATTAATATGTACAATACCAATTATTATACTATAATTCTTTAATTCATTTTCTTCTACAAATTGTCCTAACAAATTTCAGTTTGTCATAATTTAATTATTAACTTAATGCACAAATCTCCAACCAATATCTATTTATAATTATATTGGTTTTCTTCTATTATCTTTCACTTATTTTCCATTATCATCTTTCAAATATTAAATACTTTCATATATTATCATAATACGTAATATAGGAAAATACCAAAATTAATTAACATAATCATTTCATTTTCTTCATGTAAAGCACATATATTAATTCACTATTTTACTCAAGTGAATTACTCCTTTCATTCAATTTACTATCACGCCACTGCCACACAAGGCTTTAATACTCAAATTATATTATTCCGTAATATAATTTTCAACTTAATTTAAGTTAACAATTTTTTTTAATTCTTGTTTAGTTAATTTCCATAACTAACTCTCATTCAATTCATGCTTTGCTATCTCAATCCATTCATGGACACTATAAATATCAAATATGACCCATATGGTAACATATTAGCCACCAATATACAATTCCTATAGTTCAGATTACACAACTCATCAGATTACACAAACTCATCCTGAACCATCTGCAGACCGGCGCGCCCGCGCTGGTCTTAGGCTTGAGAGTGGCGCGACCGCGCCACCTCAAGTTCAGATGTAGACAATTTTTTTAATCTATACATTTAACCATATCTCAATATTAATCAATAAATCTCTAACCAATATTTATCTAAAGATATATCGATTTTCTTCTCTTGTCAACAACGTACATATATACAAGTCCAAACCTAGCACACATCGAGTCTTTAATGGTATTCAATATAGTACACTGAGTGGTTTCTCATAAACAACCAACAAATTAATTTCCGTCTCGTCTACACTATTTTCACAGTGAGTTAAATCAGTTACTAATTCGTATATACCTCCGCTCTCTGAAGGAATCGTTTAGCCCAGCTCCTATACATTCATCATTAAAGGGTACGGTTGCACTACCTTAGACTTGATACCTACTCGTACATATACTTAAGGAATTGGTGATTATCAAATATATTTAATGTCACCAACTTACTATGATAAAATAATTTCACATAAATTATTTAATATCGATAGATAAATTTCTATTCATCTTCTTTATTTCAAATAACTCGCCTCTTCAATAAACAACAAATATATAATAATAATATATTTATTAAACACAGAAATCACTTATTGCATAGTTTATATTACCCTACGCAACACCATACCACATTCCTCACAACGCATATATATATATATATATATATATATATATATATATATATATATATATATATATATTCTTATTCGAACCCTTCTCTTACCTTACGAATTTTATTTACTAAATTCTTATTTTAATAATTTCTGAAAATTCGGGTTCTTATAGAAACCCCAAGCATGCACAATCTCTCGTTACTCGGGATGAAGAGTCTGGTACAGAGAGTGTATACTAAACTAGTTCCCTCGAGGCTGTGTAAAGCCGGGAACCTGGATCACAATGCAAATCAACATCAGAATCCTAGCTCCTCATTAATAGGAAAAAGGAAGATCAAACACAACTTTTACCTCGTTCGCATGCAAATAGATCGAGGGGTGGCGACTCAAATCATCCAGAAGCTCTGGATTCATCACATTTATGGCTGGTAACTCTCTACGGGGAATAGAAGCAGCAGGAGCGAGAACCGCAACCGGTACATCCTTCTCCTCGTCCTCAATATCCGGTACCTCAACCCAGACAGGATAAATCACTGACTCTGTCAACCGACGAGGCTGTCGGGCTGGGCGAGGCACATCAGAAGCTCTCCTCCTCACACCTGAAGAGGTCCTGCAGGAGCTACACGGCTGGTCTGGATCCATATATCTGGATACAAGTCTCCAAATCACCTCAGAAATGGTGTGGTAAATTCTAACTTGGAGCTTTTTAAATGCATTTTATGTCTATATGCATGCATGCATTACTTTAACATATGACTACAATAGAGTTAAAAATGCATGATTCATTTAATGCCTAGACTCGTGAATTTTTTTTTGCCAGAGTCTCCTTTGTAATAAGGACTATCCATATACACGTAGGTATGACTAGGTGGCCATTCAGTAGCACACCAATCCACAGTCATAAACATCCTATATGTATAAAAATGTCAAAGTTCCGTAAGGGTAGTCTAATTACCAGAATTACTTTGCTTTACAACCTTTGCTCATTTGTCCTCAAATAGGATAAGAAATAGCAGAAAAAGGTGCTAATTTGACTGCTTCAAAAGTCAAATATTTTCACATCAATATCTTCAGCATGGTTAAATACTAACATTTACTATGTTAAAAATTTTTATCAAGTCATATGAGCATGCATATTCACTACTATGTGTTTAGAAGCATTTCATGTGATAACTCATTTTTCAACGGACAAAACTGGAAAAGAAGACATGCATACATTACCAGGATAGTGTAGAACACTTGTATGATGACGAATTTTGTAGAAAATAGCCCGAACTTAGTAGATCTGAGAAGAACTCTCGGATTCTCTGTGTGGCGCAACTTGAAAATGACTTGTGAAAGGGAAAGGCCAGCTCAAATAGACCCACAGATGGCCGCGGGTCTACCTACAACTGTTGTAGGTCCACCTGTGGCTGTCCCAGGTGGGTCCCACCCCCTCCAACTCTATCCAATTTGAGTTGCAAAGAAGGTCCTACAAGCTAAAAAGTTAAATCAGGAAAAAGGACGCTACGCGATTAAGTGCAAAAGCCTGAAATCCTGATTTTCAGAAACCTACATATCACTAAGTGGTATTCGCCCAAATATAGGGTTCACAAAGTCGATGATCACAGCTGTTGCTAACTACATTTGGCAATACCTCACAAAGGTCCGATGCCATTAACTTGGGGTTGTGATTCCAATTGCAATCATACCTCTCAAACCTCTCCCCAACTGAGACTTCATATAAACTGTCACCGTTGAAGTACATTTCAGTGAAGGTCAAGCAACCTTGACGTTATTCAGCCATTGGCAATTAAATCCAACAAAGCATCGGAGATGGTCCGATGATGTTCATCCGTTGAAGTACATTTCAACGAAGGTCAAACAACCTTGACGTTATCAGCCGTTGGCAATTAAACGCAGCGAAGCATCAAAGATGGTCCGATGATATTCTACCGTTGAAGCACATTTCAGCGAAGGTCACGCATCCTTAACTTTTTTAGCTGTTGGCAAGTAAATCCAACGAAGCATCGGAGATGGTCCGATGATGTTAGCCGTTGAAAGTGCATTTTAACAAAGGTCAGGCAGCCCTGACAACACAAACTGTTGGCAGTAACTCAGACAGAATACTGGAAAGACCTGATGATACAAACCAAGAAAAACCATCCTCATCGGGGTAGACCGATGATGGAATCTATTATAAAAATCTTCATCAGACAAAGCACAACTCCCCAGAGTCTCTCGCACATGAGAAGAATATCTGCAGTGGAAAGTCTTGCATTAAAGATTAAGGACCTTGGTGACAACCCCAATGTCAACATCCTCTGGTCCCATTTCATGGAGCAGCCTTCATTCCATGCATTCAACATACATTCGCATTATGCTGCATTGCATTGCATCATGTTTATCTTATCACATTTCAAGTGTCTAGTAATCTTTATCCTATCCATGCCATTGCATTGCATGAATATGATAAAGATGGGCATCTGTAGACACTCGAAATTTTGCATTCCTATTACTAACCTTGCAGGAGGGCAAAAGCGTCTTCAAGAGACAACCCTGGAAGTCAAATCAGCTCAATCCCGGAAATAACCCCGGGATACTCAATTTTCAATCTCGAAGATAACCCCGAGATACTCAGTTGCAGTTCTGAAGACAACCCTGGGAGATTTAATTCCAAATCTCGGAGATAACTCTGAGGAATGCAGTGCCAGTTCCGGAGATAACCCCGGAGAAGTTAGTTTTAACCTCGGAGGAAATCCCGAGGCACTCAGTTCCAACCCTGGAGATAACCCCGGGAGGTCAAGCACACCTCAAAAACACCCCTAAGTACATTCAGCACTCACAGCAGCCCAATCTCAGAGATAACTCTGAGCAACGACTGCTACATCAGCCCAGAGCTGGAGATAACCCCGGTGAGGGGAAAAATCTTCATTTTTCCACCTTGATGTTACATTCACGCCGTCTTAATATCATTTCATACCACATTCTACACAGAAGTGTCCCACAAGAACCATAGCTCAAAATCCTAAGTGACTACTACGCAAGATAGCACACCGAATATAATTTGAAGACTTGAAGATCTGGTCATGGACCCATCTTTCTGACTTCATACAACCTCTTATCCCATGTCATTATGTAGCTCTCGACAACAACATTTCGTAAATGTATAGCACGCCTCAATCGGATGCCCGGATTGAAAGTTATGAAGGTTCAAGCGGATAACACGTTGCACGAGTGCACGTTCTTCGAGACGACGAGACCCACAGAGGCTGAGGCACCCTGGGCAGCCGTAGGTGGACCCGCAGCTGTCGTGGTTAGACCCGCGGCTCCCCCTCTATAAATAGAGGACTTGGGGTGGCCATTTTCAAGAGGAAAAAGGCGAGGAAGCCCTATCCATTTCACTTTGTACTCTCTTCTATAGTGCTCCAAATTGAGTGCTTCTTTTTTTTAAACACTTGTAAGCTCGTGTTTTACAATATACTAAAATTTAACTAGTGGAAACCGAGTTTTCAGGCATTAAAAGCTCGTGTTTTTAAGCTTTTTCTCACTTTTATACATACATATCTATTCACGTTGAGAGTCGTGTTGTGTGTGTATCCCCAGATTGTCGATCCGTGGCTTATATATATATATATATATATATATATATATATATATATATATATATAATTGCTTTATCAACCTGCAGGTTAGATTTGCCTAAATCTGGCTATTTCTCACTTTAACCGGTTTATGGTGACTAAACTGGAACCGTTGAAGTTGGAATGCTTAGATTTACTCAAATCTAATTCGTTTTTCTAGTTTTTGCTACGGGCTAGATTTGTCTCAATCTAGCTATTTCTCACTTTAGCCGGTTCATGGTGACTAAACTGGAATCGATGAAGCTGAAATAGTTTAGATTTATTCAAATCTAGTTCTTGTTTTAGCTTTTGTATGTATTGTCTCGTCATGTGAGCCTATGAATCATGTGATCACAAATTCAATTTCTGAATTTAGATTTGGTTCCCGTGATGGACATTTTCAGCTGCAGCCAGCTTATAAATTATTTACGGTGTCTGAATTTCCTTAGATGGCTCTCATGCCCACAAGGAGTTCGGCGCTGCTATGTATCTTATTTTCTCGAAGATGCTTCGCATCTTGAAAATATTAAAAGCAATCTAGCCGAACACATAATAAAATGGAAGTATCTAAGGCCTCAATTACTATTGAGCACAAGTGTTTAAAAAGCCTGTTTTACAAAACATCATAGCCATATCTCGTTAAAATTGAACTTTTATATACAAAATTCAAACCCTTTGTATATAGGTGCGAACGAGGCATAACACTACTTCTAGACAACTGCACATAGACCTACACACACACACACACATTCAGATAAAAGTTTAAATTGGAAAGTGGCGGTAACCGTGTTATCACGGAAGTCGGGGGCTGCCTAACACCTTCTCTCCGCTTAATCAAGCCCCCGGACCCTAACGAATTTCAGTTTTGCAGACCAGTTAAACAATGTCACATCACTAGGTCCTTGTGCAAACCATTTCTTGGTTGAGTTGGTGTAACCATTTAAAAATACCAACTGGCAACTCTTACAGTCAAATCGTCGACATATACATGTCGGACCTTTTCAAACTTATTTTTTCAAACAAAACTCACCTAATATGAGAACACCAAATGACAAGAACAGAAAAGGGACAAATAAAAATTCCGACGTCGACACGAACCTTTCCCGATGCTACGCAGGGTTGATGTCAACGGTTTAGATCATCGGATCCTTCTCTGATGCTACACTGGAGTTGTCACCAATGGTTTGCAGAAGATTTTTATACTTTGAACTTTGACGCCCTGTTTTAGGGTTTCAAGCCCTTTCTGCTCAATCGCGTAGGACCTTTTTTCTTGATTTGACTTTTCAGCTTCAGAGACCTCCGTTATAACTCAAATTTGATCGACTCAAAGGGGGTGGGGTCCACCCTAGGTCGTCGTAGGTATACCTTCGGCTGCCGCAGATAGAGTCGCGGTAGACCACAGGTGGATTTAAGCTCCCCCCCCCCTCACCCTTCAAAAGTCATTTTCAACTTGAACCCTCTAAAAAATTCGAACCTTCTCTCTCAGATTTACTTAGTTCGGGCGGATTTTTGTGAAATCCGTCACTGTACAAACGTTATGTACAACCCTGGTAACGTTTACATCCTTTCTTCTCAAGTTTTGACCGCTAAAATGTTAGATTCCATGTAGTATGGGTTTACACGCAATGTATCAAATATGTATGCACATATGACTTGATAAAAATGAATGAGCCAAGTAAATGTTTGTATTTTATCATGTTGAACATTCTGATGTGAAAAAACTGATTTCTGAGACAGTTATTTTACCCCCTTTTTGGCCATTTTATTTATCCTATTTAAGGATAAATGAGCACAAATTTTTAAGTAAAATGCACACGGTGATTTGGCTGCTATGGTGAGTTTAATCTTGATGTTTTTTATACATATGAAATACTCATGATTTTTGGTTAGTGTGCTACTGAATGGCCACCTAGTCATGCCTATCTGCATGCGGATAGTCCGTTTTACAAATGAGACTTTGGCAAAAAAAATTCAAGAGTCTGGGCATTTAAAATGTATGCAATTTTAATTATACTGAGGAAGCATGTTAAACTAATGCATGTTTTCACATAGGATATGCGTGATGCAATAACTTGAATTTAATTGCGTTAAACTTTTATAGCTTAGGATTTTATAGAACTAATTTCTGTAGTTACATCTCTTATGTTCTCTAACACGATCTTCAATTGATTTCAGGATAGGAAACAAGTTTTTATATTTGGCTAGTTCAACTAATAGCCACTACGACAAGGTAGTCGGGGGTTTCGCTCATTAGTGAATGAGATGCTACCCAGCTTGGTAGTGAGCTAGTGGGGGTTGCAAGGGGGCACCTGAAAGTAGTATGCACACAAGCCAATCATGATTGATGATAAAGCATATACTTTGTAACAATCTTATTCATTTATTAATAAAAAGTATTAATTTATTAAAGGCTTATATTTATCTACATGATGTTGTATTATAATATGTGATAAACCCATAGTTTTAAGCAATGATTTTATAATAATGATGATGATCATTCTAATGAGATCAAAATTCTTACAAACCTTAAAACTAAAATAGTTCCCAATCGTTGGATTACTAAATTGGGGATTAGTGAATCCGGATAGATTGGTACATACTTTTCTTGCTCATTGGATGAGGATGATTGATCTTATGATCATTTATGTGGAGACACTAAAGCAAGTATGTAGGTGTTTATTAGAGAATAAGTTCACTGAACGTGACTCGCTAAGGAATACCTAATGGAGTTTCACTTGCCTGTCAATAGGAATTCCTCTAGTGATAGTAGTACAAGTGATCCTTGGACTTGAGATCATCATAGTATCTTGTGTATGATGAGTTAAACTTTGACTTATTCTTTAAGACCCTTAGGGTATATCAAAGGGTATGCTTGGGTATAATAAGTTGTACATGGAGATAATGTATGATCAATAAAGAATCTACCGCTTCTAGTAAAAAAAAAAAAGAAATGTCCTATATGATTCGATAAATGACAACCCAGTAGTGCTTGGCCAAGGCAGAATGAAGTTAGAAAGGAGTTTCTAATTTGCATTATTTGGAATTGTGCATTTAAGGATCGAAATACATATAATTAAATAAAATAAGACTTGACAGTAATTTCATGTCTTATATTTAATTGGGACATTGTATGGTGGAAGGATTAAATTGTACGGTAACTATTTACTCAAATGTTCTTTTATGATTAATGTTGAAATCTATATTATCTGGAAAGTCGTTGATCGCTAGGGAGGCTTATCCCTATTGTAGAATAAATATTATATATTTAAATAAATTAATTGTTTAATTTATTTATTTAAATAAGATTAGAATCGTTCTAATTGATTTATTCACAACCAGTTTAATATGGAAAACCTAAAGGGTTACACCATAAAAGGAAGAATAATTATTTAAGAAGTTAATGGCATAATCATAATAATATGTTAAGTGTATTTAATTTAATCTATGGTGATAGAATAAATTAAATAGCTTAATATTTATTATTTAATATTTTAAAAAAATTAAATATATAAATTAATAAGAGGGGTCTTATTAATATTATTACAATTATTATTATTTTAATTTCCAAAGAGTTAGAAATTAATTTAATATTAGTACTTTCATTTATTCCTAATAAGATTAGGAGGCTAATTAATTAAAGAATTTTAATTAATTAAAATAAAACTCAATTCCTTAATTGTAAAGGAGGGTTGCCCACATCTATAAATTAGAGGGGTCTTATTATGGGTGAGGTGGCTGTTGACTTTTTCACAATAGACGTAATTTCAATAATTGGGAGAGTACACCCCTTTCTATGAGACATAAAAAAACTAGAATTTTGTCAAATACTCATCTTCTTGAATCTTTTTTCTTCCTTAGTGGATCACCTCTAGGGGCCAAACACTTTGGTGGCTAACGTTGATCAAAGGAAGGAACCCAACGCAGTGGATTCAAGTTAAACACAAAAAGGATTTAGAGGTGAACTTGTACCTGAGGAAGCTCAGATCTTCAAGGGTATGATTCTCGTTCTTTATTTTTCGTTTAATTAATAATTGTGCATAAAAAATAATCCGGGTATATGGTTTGTAAAAATTTTAAACTCTGATTTTCCACGTTTTCCCTTAATTTGTGAAATTTAATTGCGTTCATGAATATTACAAACCTAACAGTGGTATCAGAGCCAAACTTTTATGCATATTATTAATTGTTTTAATTTGATATTTATGTTGATATGTGTTTAGAACAATTTAATTGGGCATAATTTTGTTATATAAAATTTATTTAATTAAAAAAAAAGGAAAAACCGTTATATATTTCCGTATACCTGTTTTGAAATTTCGTAATTCACGTAAAAACTATTATTCAGGATTCCTGTATATATGTAAAAAACCGTTCTAATATGTGATTCACGTGAATCCTATTAAATTTTCAAGTTACAGGATTCTTAATAAGGTTAATATTATATATATAATAGTTATATATATATATATATATATATATATATATATATATATATATATATATATATATATATTATATTTAATATTTTTAATAATTTTATTATTAAAATAAAGAGTTTATTTTAATCATAACATTAAATTTCATGTTAACTAATTAGAGTTGAAATTAGATTCCATGATAACTAATTGAAGTTGAAATTGGATTCCATGTTTCCTAAAATAAAAGAGTTTATTTGTGAATAGGAAAGTAAATCCATGTTTTCTTAAATAAAGAAGTTTATTTAGATATGGATTAAGATTTCATATTATTCAAAATAAATGAGTTTATTTGTGAATAGGAAAGAGAATCCGTGTTTCCTTAATAAATTGGTTTTTTTACTTAGAATTGGATTCCATAATTAATTAAAATAAAATAATTTATTTTATTCAAAATTGGATAAATTAAAATAAAAGAGGTTTATTTTGATTTAAATTTGGATTAAAATAAAAGAGTTTATTTTGATTCAAAATTAGATTTTATACTAACTAAATTTGTCCATTAAATGATATCAATATATATATTGAATGTTATTTATTGATGCATATATAGATGTGTATGATAATAAATGGGATTGATTATGGACTATTGACCAATGTGATTGGATTTTATTTTAGTTGGATGCATGAATGTATGGGTTTTATTAAATGGGGTCTGCGTACCTCGTCTTCTCTAATTTTTTCTTAATATAAATTCTATCATCCTTCTATGTACTTCCCTTTGACTGCTAATCAAGGTTTCTATTTATTTTAAATAGTTTTGTAATAGGAATAGTTAGAATTAGTTTTGAAGAATTAGAGATTAATGATCAAGAAGAGCTTGAAGACCCGTTTATAATGGAGCACGAAATTTAAATGTAATAGTTATATTTAAATTTAATTCTTGCACACCTAGGATTTGACCTTTTGGTTCACTTGGTGGCTTTAGTGAACCAAACTAGAATAAAAGTTCATAATAAATCCGGGTACAATATAGTATTCTATATGTGCATGCTTATACTATATATATTATATATTATATATTATGCAAACATGCTTCACATGTTAATTAATATGACGCGTATTTTATATATAAATATGCATGCGCGCTAAACAAGGTGAGACAAATTAATAACAAAACCCCCAAATAAATTGTATTAAGTTGTAACGTTCAAAGATATTTGGAATATCGAACGTCGCCTTCTAGCATGGTAAAACAATAGAGTATTAAATATTTAATATGAGTTTGTTGTGCACACACAAGGCAAGTATTAAATATTTAAAATGTTATTTTATCACATTTAATGCTTATAAATAGACTGAACAATGTTGTTTTGTTGTGCACACACAAGGACAGTATTTTTCTTTTGAATATATGGAGTGATAGGTATGACTTAACTTAGATTATTTTAGTTTGGATGTGCACACACTTGACCATTATGATCTAAGAGGCAAAATATAAGGAGTTGCATAGGTGATGTAATTGACAAAAGTTGTCTACCTATTTATTTATATATAGTTTGTTGTGCACACACAAGGCTATATACATTTGAAATGGGATCTTTATTCTCACTAGCATGTCTTTAATTAGATATCGCCGAACTATATAAATTGAGGATAATATAGTTTGAAGAAAATAGTGGGAGATACCAATTTAAAACAAGACCTAAATTATTATGGTAATTAATAAAAGAATGTATGCTAAAATGTTGTTAATTACAAATTCATCTACAGAATTTTACAATATCTAAATTACTATCACTGCATAGCATATTAGATGCTAAATTAATCGGACCGAATTACTCGGATTGGTTAAAGAATTTGAGAATAGTTCTCATGGCTGAAAACCTATCTTATGTCCTTAATACGCCTATCCCTGCAATGGTTGCAGACAATGCCTTTGAGGAAGAGATTGCAACTTTTAGAAAGTGGCAAGATGATGCACAGTTAGCTCAATGCATCATGCTCGCATTCATGAGTAACGAGCTTCAGCGTCAGCATCAGCATGAAACTATGGATGCTCTTACTATACTCCTGCACATCAAGTAGTTGATGGTGAGGAAAGTAGGACTAATAGATATCATATGTCTAAGGAGCTCTTTCGATCTAGAATGACCAACGACACTACAGTACAGACATTTGTCCTAAACATGATCAATTTGATTGAACAATTAAGACAATAGATTTTGTCATAGATGGAGAGTTGAGCCAAGATTTGATCTTGCAGTTACTCCCGGACTCCTTCTCACAATTGTTACGAATTTTTCATATGAACAAGCTAGATATCAGCTTCGCTGATTTGCTTAACATGTTGAAAAAATGTTGAGAGTCACTTTCCAACCAAGAAAGACCAAGTCTTACTGGTAGGGGTAAAAGGATCTTCTAAAAAGAAGAACGATTCTAAGAAGGTAAATAGAAAAGGCAAAAACAAAAGATAATAAGAACAAAATTGATACGGATAGCAAAGGAGTTTGCTTCCACTGCAATAAGCCTGAACACTGGAAAGAAACTGCAAGAAGCATCTTGCAAAGGGTAACCAGAAGAAGCTTAGTGAAGTTTTGGTTACAAATACAATTTTGTTTATGATTTAAATTAAATTTTTCTTTAAGTCAAGGTTCTACTTGGGTATTGGATACCGACTTTGGTTATCATAAATATAGATTTATGAAGGGACCAAGCAGAAGTAGAAAGCTAAACAAAGATAAGTAATCCTATGTGTGAGAAATGAAGCAAAGGTTGCTGCATTAGCCATAGGAACTTATAGTTTAACACTGCTTACAGACAAATCTATTAAGTTAATAAGTTGTTATTGTATTCTAGTTCTCGTTGGAAACATTATTTTTATTTTGTTGTTGGACAATGAAATCTTTGGTATTATATTTAAGAATAATTGTTGTTCTATTTATAATAATAATGTTTTGTATAGAATTAAAATATTACTTAATGGATTTAGTATACTTGACTTACATGAAAATAATTTTGTATATTGAACAAATTAGTATAAGAAAAGGAGATGATCATTCAAAGAGTTGAATGTGTGTATTTGTTGAAATACAAGTGTGAATTATTTGAAAGGTTCAAAGAATTCAGAAGTGAAACAAATTGACAAAGTATTAAGATTCTTTGATTAGATCAGGGAATAAATATTTGTGCAATAAGTTTCTAGATCATCTCAAATGGTTTTCTCATAATGGACGCCACCTGATACGCAATAATTGATTAATGTATCTGAAAAAAAAATCGTACCTTGTTGGACATGGTGCGGTCCATAATGATTTTACCGACATTCCAGTATCCTTTTGGGACAATGTCCTAGAAATGGCTGCATATCTACAAAAAGGTAACCTCAAAATCTGGCCCCAAGACTCTATAAGAGTTATGGACAGGAAGGGTTTCTAATTTAAGTAAGTTAAGATAAGGGGTTGTCCAGCTTATGTGAAAAAGGTTTCAAAGGATAAGCTTGGGAAAAGATTTGACAATTACAGATTTTTGGGACATCCTAAAGTAAGTTTAGGGTATATGTTCTATAATCCTACTTAGCAAAAGGTGTTTGTTGCGAAACACGCTACCTTCTAAGATAAAGGTGTTTATCATTGAAGGGGCTAGTGGGAGGATAATAGATCTTGAAGTGTTCAAGAACCACAAAACATTATAAGTCAAATAAGAGGAACCTATAGATAGACCTATTGTACCAAAACCAAATCGTAAATCTGGAATAGTACCGAAGATACCTAGGAGGTATGGATTCATCATAGATAATGATGATGAGGTACACATCATAGAAGATGATAATCCAGTTAAATACGATGAGGTAAGAGTTGTAGACACTCAGATAAATGGATTGAAGCAAGCTTCTCAAAAATAGAACATTCGTTTTGATAAGACAATCAAAGGAGTTTGATTTTATCAAAAACAAGAATGAACCTAGTGTGTACAAAAGGGCCGTGACATTCCTAATATTATATGTTGATATACTATGGATAAGGAATGACATACTAATGCTACAATCAGTAAAGATAAAGTCGTCTAAACATTCCTCCGTGAATGATTTGGGAAGAGTATCTTAATTGGGGATAAAATCTATATAGATAGATTCAAGAGGATGCTCGACTTAACCCAAGGAACGTATATTCATTTGATGCTAAAGTCGTTTAGCATGGCAAACTCCAAGAGATATCTCATGTTGATGAGCCATGGAGTGTATCTCTCTTAATAGTCCCCATAAACTCCTGAAAAGAGAGATCGCATGAGTGACAATCATGTATACAATGAAATATACGAGACCTAATATTGATCGGTCATATTCTGGAGAAGTTCACTATGAGTCAGTGAAAAAGATCTTAAAGTACTTAACCGGCACTAAGGATGTGATCATATTCATGGTGGGTCTGAATTAAAACTAGAGGGCTTAACAGACTCAAGTTTTTTAGACAGACCAAGACGACAGAAAATTCACTTTAAGGTAAAGGGTTACCTTGAACAGTGGTGCAGTGAATTAGAAAGGTTCCAAACAACAAAGAGTTATTGGTTTAGTGATAAAGACAAAGTATATAGCTATAAATGAAGCTGCAAGTTGATTGTTTGGATAAAAAAATTATTATAGAACTAGGAATTGTTCCTAAGTCTCATCTTGGTTCTAAACATGTGTTGTGGCACTTTCATTTGATTATTGGAATCATTGAAATATGGGAAATCACTATAGAGATAGTGGACTCTCAAGACCAACATTACATATCCATTAACTAAAGTTTATCCAACAGCAGGATAATCGTCACTTAGAGAAGAAGGGTATGAGATACCATGGCGATTGTCTTTAATTCAAGTGGGAGATTGAAAGTAGTATGCACACAAGCTAATCATGATTGATGATAAAGCATATACTTTGTAACAATTTTATTCATTTATTAATAAAAAGTATTAATTTATTAAAGGCTTATATTTATCTACATGATGCTGTTTTATAATATGTGATAAACTCATAGTTTTAAGCAATGATTTTATAATAATAATGATGATCATTCTAATGAGATCTAAATTCTTAAAAAGCTTAAAACTAAAATAGTTCCCAATCGTTGGATTACTAAATTGGGGATTAGTGAATTCGGATAAATTGGTACATACGTTGCTTGCTCATTGGATGATGATGATTGATCTCATGATCATTTGTGTGGAGACACTAAAGCAAGTATGTAGGTGCTTATTAGAGAATAAGTTCACTGAACGTGGCTTGCTAATGAATATCTAATGGAGTTTTACTTGAATGTCAATAGGAATTTCTGTAGTGATAGTAGTACAAGTGATCCTTGGACTTGAGATCATCATAGTATCTTGTGTATGATGAGTTATATTTTGACTTATTCCTTAAGACCCTTAGGGTATATCAAAGGGTATGCTTGGGTATAATAAGTTGTACATGGAGATAATGTATGATCAATAAAGAATCTACCGCTTCTAGTAAAAGAAGATAAATGTCCAATGTGATTCGATAAATGACAACCCAGTAGTCTTTGGCCAAGGCAGAATGAAATTAGAAAGGAGTTTTTAATTTGCATTATTTGGAGTTGTGCATTTAAGGATCAAAATTTATATAATTAAATAAAATAAGACTTGACAGTAATTTCATGTCTTATATTTAATTGGGACATTGTATGGTGGAAGGATTGAATTGTACGGTAACTATTTACTCAAAGGTTCTTTTATGATTAATGTTAAAATATATATTATCTGGAAAGTCGTTAATCACTAGGGATGTTTATCCCTATTGTAGAATAAATATTATTTATATAAATAAATTAATTGTTTAATTTATTTATTTAAATAAGATTAGAATTGTTCTAATTGATTTATTCACAACCAGTTTAATATGGAGAACCTAAAGGGTCACACCGTAAAAGGAAGAATAATTATTTAAGAAGTTAATGGCATAATCGTAATAATATGTTAAGTGTATTTAATTTAATCTATGGTGATAGAATAAATGAAATAACTTAATATTTATTATTTAATATTTTAGAAATATTAAATATATAAATTAATAAGAGGGACCTTATTAATATTATTACAATTATTATTATTTTAATTTCCAAAGAGTTAAAAATTAATTTAATATTAGTACTCTCATTTATTCTTAATAAGATTAGGAGGCTAATTAATTAAAGGATTTTATTTAATTAAAATAAAACTTAATTCCTTAATTGTAAAGGAGGGTTGCCCATATCTATAAATAAGAGAGGTCTTATTATGGGTGAGGTAGTTGTTGACTTTTTCATAACAAACGTACTTCCAATAGTTGGGAGAGAACACCCTTTTCTATAAGAGATAGAAAAATTAGAGTTTTGTCAAATACCCATCTTCTTGAAATTTTCTTCTTCCTTGGTGGATCATCTCTAGAGGCCAAACACTTGGGTGGCTAACGTTGATCAAAGGAAGGAACCCAACTCGGTGGATTCAAGTTGAACACGAAAATAATTTGGAGGTGAACTTGTACCTGAGGAAGCTAGGATTTTCAAGGGTATGATTCTCGTTCTTTATTTTTCGTTTAATTAATAATTGTACATAAAGGATGATCCGGGTATATGGTTTGTAAAAATTTTAAACTCTGATTTTCCACGTTTTCGCTTAATTTGTGCAATTTGATTGCGTTCATGAATATTACAAACCTAACAGCACCGCCCTCTGGAAGCCAAGCACCTATGAGCTCAATTGCAGAATGTCCATTTGTAAAATCCAAATTTTTGATTAACTTGTTAATAAATTATTTTTGTAGTATAGTTAGTTTAGTTTAGAGTAGTATTAGTTTATTTTAGTTAATTAATTTGCTAGTTTAGTAATATTAGTTAATTAGTTAGTTAATTTAGTAGTGTAAATTTGTTCTAAAATTTGAGGTTTGATATGGGTTATTTGATTGCAGGAACCAAAAGCATAAGAAATGAAGTAAGAACCAAGCAACAACATCCCACTTCCTGACTGCCAGCGCCTAGTGCGCTTGGCATGCCCAAAATCCAGCACCTAGTGTGCTTACGCCCAGCCATTCCCTGCCTCACAGTGCATGAAGCACTTAGCTTGCCCATTTTCTAGCACCTAGAGCCCTAGTTCACAAGCCCCTCTCCTGGCCCTTAGCGCCTAATGCGCTCCACCTGCTTAAAACATAGCACCTAATGCACTGCAGCAATACCCAAAGCGCCCCAAATCCCTGCCTGCCAGCGCATGATGCGCTTGACCCTTGCAAAATAGAGCGCCTAGTGTGCTAGATTGGTGTTTTTTCCCTTCCTTGACCACGCTTCAGGCGCCCCAACACGCTAGCACCTAGCGCCTAATGCGCTCAACCACACCCAAGGCCAGCCAAGACCCTATCCTATCGCGTTTAGTGCACTTAGCCTATGCAGAACACATCGCCTAGTGCGCAAGACAGTCCATAACGAAAGAAAAAAAAACTTCAAAACCAAAACAACGTCTCTTCCTCTCTCCTATTTCAAACCAAAATCCATCCTCTTCTCCTACTTCTAAAAGCACACGACATCTGCCAATCCCTTGTCCAAATCAAATCCTACCCAACCTCAACAAAAAAATCAAACACAATCTCTGGGCTTTCAATTCCAATTTCCAAAGTGACGCATAGATGTGAATAAGAGTTCCAACTTCAAAAATTGCCATCCACTACTTGAACTGAAGTCATCAATCACCATAACCAAGTAAGTGTAATAAAGATTTAGCATTATTGACTTGAAATTACTTGCGGTGGGATTGATTCAATAAGTACATGAAATATTTTTGGTTGAACACCCAATGAGTTTGTTTTGGCTCAATTGTGTTTGAGTACTCTTAACTGTTGATTATATTGCCTTTGAGATATAATTTGTTTGATTAATTGATAGATTTGGTGAAAATAAGTTTGGGGGAAGAGCTTTTCAAAGGTTGTTTTGCACATTGCACTCCAGCTATTTGATATTGTGCTTTAAAGATAACTTTTGGCTCCTTTGGGGTTTTGAACACTATTTTTGGGCAAGAACTTGAAACACAAAAGCATATGGCTTCGAAAGGCATAAAGGAAAAATTTGGGAGCTATGAGCAAGTTGACAAGAAATAGTTTACAAGTTCCCAAGCCTCTGAAAGACATGTTTGGCAGAATGAATCCAGCAACAGCTCCATATCAATGCCCACTGTGACAACCCCAAAATAGGTCCATTCCATCCAACCTATTATGAGTCGTAAAATACATGGTACAGAAAATAACTACAACTTTATTACAATAATTATCGTGCAAAATACAATAACACATATGCTGTGAGTTTGGATACAAATATATACCAAATGTGACTCATGTCCCAACCGTGGACAGCACCTCACAATGACACCTTACATAAAGGTATAGTCAAAAACTGTTTTAGAAATTAGAATCTTTGGGAAGTGCTCAAGGAAACCTTTGTACATCGGAGGCCATGCTTCTAGGTTGTGATAGATATCATATGACCACAGAGCTATCCTTGGTTGACCCAATATACCCCAAAGAAAAACGAGAAGATTACTATCATATTCTTCCCAATGGTGAGTCTTCTCTTGACTAATCATTATCTCCACTGTCTCTAATTGAGAATTATACTTCAAACAAATACCAAGATTATATAGGTAGTGCTCGTAAATATACTCAGCAAGTGGATGAGCACAATCCTGTCTTATGATGACACGAGGTTGTATGTCATTAGACATATTGTATGATAGTGGCAAAACACCCTTCCAACGTTGGGTTCGCTTCACCCTAGATGATTCACCAAATATAACTACAAAATGATGACCACCGTTCTATTCCCTTGTTACCCCCGCTCGACCCAGCTACACTCTTATTACCTGAAAAGAATTGTGAAACAGAAGGGTGAGCACAACTAGCCTAGTAAAGAATATCATGACTAAAGATAAATAAGTTATCAATAGCCTTCAACAGAATTAAATCAGAGATTTAGAACATATGGTAGATGATAAAAATTTCAACCATAGTTGCAGTGGAACGAGCAATCCATTAGAATTGTCAAATAGACTACAAAGTCTATTATCTTCTCCATGTTAAAAATCCACCAATAATGTTTTATCCCTGTAACATCAATCAACAATTCTGGTCCACAATCATATGAATAACTCATAATCATAATTGTAGTTCTAAATTCCTCTTCTCATCCAAGACGAAGATAATTTTCATCACCTATCTTTACCTGAAACATCAAAGATCATGGTTATACCAAATCACATTTCCTGTTCATAATCATACTAATAACTTCATCTTTGTACTACGGCCAAAGATAATCATTTGTATCACCAGTTGGTCATGTTCATCTTAACACATGTTCATCTTTGCACTACTGGCCAAAGATATTCAACAACATGTCATCTTTGCACTACGGGCCAAAGATATTCATCAACAATTCATCTTTGCACTACTGGCCAAAGATATTCAACCACAGGTCATCTTTGCACTATGGGCCAAAGATATTCATCACCAGTTCATTTTTGCACTACAGGCCAAAGATATTCAACAACAGTTCATATTTGCACTACAGGTCAAATATATTCATCAACAGTTCATATTTGCACTATAGGCCAAATATATTAATATCTCAAAGAAATATATAATCATTTCAGAATTTATATAAACAATAATTATAACCATGTTGATCAATTCACCTTTGCACTTAAGCTAAAGATATTCAATTATAAATTTAATGGTCATGATCATACCAGTCAACAATTCAACTTTGCATTATTGGCCAAAGGGAACCCATAGTCATGATCATACCAAAAATCTACCCATCTTTACACTCAAGTCAAAGAGAAATATTATCATTATGGTTATAAAAATGTTGTATATGATAATAAAATCAATATAATCAACATATAGATTTAATCTCAAGAGTAATATTCATAAATCAACTATAATTTGGTCAGAAAAAGAAACTAATTTTGTCGTGAATAGTAACTCGTGAATAGCAACTCATGAATAGTAACTCGTGAATAGTAACTCGTGAATAGTAATTCATGAATAGTAACTCGACATGAAAAAGATAGAAATTCCAGAATAAAATTCATACCAATATTTCGGTATAATGATATTGAAAGAATAATATTTCTTAAGCTTATAAATAATTTATTTTAATTGTTTACACTTTACTAAATAATGCATTTAATCATCCTAAAATGCCAAATTCATAAGATTTCATTATCAATAACCAAAACCCTCTTCAAAAATCTGCATATACCTCATATAGGATTCTCAAGCCATAAAATCATATTTTCCAATTTTCTTACTTCACATAACATATTTAATTCATTTACTCATAACTAGTCTATTTTCATGAAAAATACCAAATCAGTTCCAAAAATATTTCTTTTCTGGAATTTAGCAGAATATAGTCCCATATTAAACATATATTTTTCTCATAATTTTTAAAACTCATTTACTATTTTTCAATTGGCCAAAATAGCCGAATATTTAGACATTTATCATAAATTATAATTTTATCCAAAAATTCCGAAATTTACAGAGTACACTGATATTATATAGATATACTTTCAATAAAAATTTCATCAATTTTGGAGTTAACCACAAGGAGTTATAAGTGGTTACTTTTAAAATAGTCTTTTCCCGTAAAATTCATAACTCTTAATCTATACATCCAAAAATCACCATTTTTGGACACAATCAATAAAACTCATCAAAATATCATTTCAAATTTTTTTAGAATTTTCTGAAGGTTGGAAGAAGTACGAACTGAAAAACATAATAACCCTTAAAATCCCTTACCTCAAAAGAGCAGTACTTCTGACTTGAATATCGGATATAATGTTGAGCAACACTCAAGATATCTAAATACTCACAAAAATATGCTTGATAATATAGAGAGAAAGAAAACTTATTTCTGGTGTGATTTTCAATTCTAACATAAGCACCTATTTATAGAAAAATGCTAGAACGCCAAAGGAGACTAAAATAATAAAATATTATTTTTCTTTTCTACACACCAACCATCCAAGACCAGGCATCCAAGCACGCCAATTCTAAAAAAATATAGCAGCCCACATGTTATTAACACCAACCAAAGTGGGTCCCACCCTATAATTTAATAAAAAAATATTTTATTTTCCGAAACTTCAATAATTCATAGAAAATAGCCCTTTATCAGAAAATTCGAATCTCACGAAGGAAATTCAATTCTCTACAACTTTATAGAAGAAAATTTTTTCAAATTCCAAACATAAATTAAACGAAATCCATAAACGGACGATTTTACAGACTATAATCAAATTTCAGTCAAGAAATGGGGTCCACCGACACACAAAACATGTGTTAATCATTTAATACAACAAAAATACTCTTCCCCCTTATATACTCATATAACCCACATTCATTGTAAAACTATCACCATTATTATATTATTAAATATAATAATAAATTATTTTATCAGAAAAGATAAAATATCATTTTTCAATAATTGTCACTTAAAAAATTTTCTCCATCTATATCCACATAAAATTAATATTTTTCTCATCATATAAATCAATAATTAATTATTCACAAATAATATTACAGAATCACAATACTGGCAACCAGGCCGTTTCTAGGAAAGAGGAGGCTTTCCAATAAGAATTTCTCCTTACTGGCGCACAATTAGATGACCAAACCTCTTCTTAGACAGAACTTTCTAGACATTGCCAATAATGCTATCTGATAATATTATTCAAATAATATGAATTATTGATCTGATAATGAAAAATACTATGCATCAACAATTATTGAAACAACAATAATATAAAATATCAACGCAGCAATTATTAAATCAATAAAATAAAATATTGAACAGTAACTACTGTAACAATTATTGAGTAATGCCTTCTTACGTACGAATCAATAATTCAACTATACTGTGCAATACCGTGTGCTACTGTGTAACAACGCGTATTACTGTATTTTAACCACCGGGTATTCTAACAGTGTTAACGGTAACAACTACGCCGTTATTTATAAAAACTCAAGCTTGTCATTTTCTTCATCCGACGGTTATTCCGTTATGGGCCCCATAATTGACTACGCCGTCGTACGGATATTCCCAACAAGAAGAATATTCCACGACCAAACGAATATTTCCCGACAACAATGAATATTTTATAGCCATTTACGTATTTTGAAAAAAAAATCATATATCACCCTTAACTTTAACTTTTATCAATTTAACCATTTACTGAATAGTAATTATAAGAAAAATTGAATACTTTTATTTCATAAAATTCGGAGTCTTACACCCACTACCTCCACCTTTGTTCGTGTACCCACCGACTAACTTAGCTCCTGAGGTTGATGCTAATGAAAAAGTAGATAATGCTGACGAGGAGTAAAGCTTCGATCTTTCAGGAAAGTCCTTAGTGACTAACATTTTAATCTTTATACAATGAGGGCATTGTCATTAATAAATTTAGGGGGATTGTTTTTAGATAGAGTGCATTTAGTTAATGTAGTTCATGTAGTTTGCATTATTGTTTAGTTTTATTGAATTAAAAAAATGGAAAACCAAAAATCACAAAAAAATTAGTTGTTGTATCTGTTGCATTTAGTTAGCTATATCACTACAAAAAATGGGCCTTTAGCAACGATTTTTCGGGCAACGAC